>CM070536.1:53835580-55035580 GCA_036346415.1 Raddia guianensis
GCGCCTGCTTCACAGATTTTGTGCAAGGATTTAAACGGCTTGAAACACCCAAAACATGAGTCTTACATACAACAAGGATGATAGGGCATGTTAAATCGAAAATCACCACCGTTATTTGAGCGCCAAAACCGCTGCACCAAATGTAAATACTAGCGTCGGTGCGCACCGATCTTCGTAACCGACGGAATGGCTGCAAACACCTGAACATGAGCCTTACGTATAAGGAGGTGGATTGGGCATGTTAAATGCGAAAAACTTTCCGTGATTTCGTGGCGGAATCGATGCATTAAATGCACCCACGGGACTCGGTTTGCAACACTTTTGTGTAGTGTCGTAACGGTTTGAGACTCCCAATACATTAGTCTTATGTACAATGGGGAGGATTCGTCACATTCATCGCGAAAAACTCCACCATGATTTCGAACGCCAACACGGGTCCATCAATTGTAACTACTAGCGTCGGTTTGCATAGATTTCCGTGCAGTGACGGAACGGCTTGAAACACCCAGAACATGAGTCTTCCGTATAACGAGGAGCATTGGGCATGCTCGTCGCGAAAGACTTCACCGTGATTTCGTGCAGTGACGGAACGGCTTGAAATACCCGGAACATGAGTCTTCCGTACAACGAGGAGGGTTGGGCATGCTCGTCGCGAAAGACTTCACCGTGATTTCGGTGGCCACAACTGGTGCATTAAATGCGCCCCCAGGACTCGATTTGCACCAATTTTCGTGCATTAACGGAACGGTTTGAAACACCAAAAACATTAGTGATGAGGACATCGCTACATCGGATACACGGATGGGATGAATGACCAAAGTCCTTCCAAGTGACTCGCGACCTTTGGTCATCATGCAAGGACCAAACACACGAGCCAGTGCGCGACAAGTCAATTATCAGGTAAACTCGTTTCTTGGGTTAAATAATTATACTTTAGAGAATAGAGTGCTACCTAATAACAATGTTATGCATAGGAACTTCAACAAGCACCAGCTACAAGGCATTAAAATATCAACAAGGCATTAAAGCATGGTGGGAATGCAAAGGGATTCCACTCGGCCATCAATGACCAGTCTGAATTAAAAACGGCCTAGAGAATGCAAACGGACTCCGATTGGAACGTGTGAGCACTCATTGGAAACATAACTTCGCCATCTTTCCAACGGATCCGACCTCACCTTCAAACTCCAAGTGAGCTGGCCGAAGCAGTCAAAAACATCTCGCGAACAGAACCAGTCTTTTACTCTTCTTGGGTGCTGCGTCACCATTACTTTGGGCTGTGTCCCCCTGTATTCCTAGTGCGTGGGAGCACCTTCTAGGAGCCATCCCTCTCCCTATATATTGGGGAGACTCTTTCTTTTTCTGTTTAGGTTTTGTTTATCTGTTGTTGTCTTCCAGATTGGAGAAACACTCTCGAAATCCCTAGTGTCGGTTGACCTATCGATTCCGAGCTTCAGAACCTCAGTTCGAAGTGTGTGCTTTATCATTGTTCTTGCGAGTTCTTCGATTGCTTGCAAGGATAGACCTTCGTGGTCAGGTCATCCGGGCTTTGGCACGGTTGATAACAATCAGGAGTGTGGTTTAGCGATTGCGGGCGCTTATCCTTGCGTGGTTCGTAGCCGGATCGTCAAAGTCATCCTCCGCCCAAATCGAAGTTATCCCTCTCACCGGAAGATCGGGAACCCGAGAGCGCATCATTTGGTATCAGAGCGCATCATTTGGTATCAGAGCGACGGTTGACCGGTGAGTTTGTATCTTGTTTAGCTGCTTGTGTTCTTCCCATAGTCCAGAAAAATTTTCCCCACAAAAAGATTGTTTACCCGCTGTCCAAGCCCCTTTGTGCCTTTCCAATCTGTTATTTCAGTTTGTTAATTTGAGTTTGTGTTCGTTCTAGTGTTGTCTTGTTGCTGTTCATCTTCCTGTTCATCTCCCCACCTCAAAATCCACCCAAAAAACACCCAAAAAGAAGTATCAATTCTCGGTCAGAAATTTCCCATTTCTGCAGCTGCCCTTAAAAACGCCATATCTCCCATCTCCCTTATCCTTTTTGAGTGAAACCAAAAGGAGAAGATCCCAGACTTGTTCTTCTATCATCCTGCCAATTTTCAACCCCATACATGAAAGAACCAAGGAGTAATGGATGTTTGATTCAGACCTAGTTGCTGTCCTGAAATCTGCAGATCAGTCCACTTGTGAATTTTGTGCGAATTTCTCTGTTCGTTTTCATAAAGTTGGCCCAAAACAAAAGTTGTTAAAAAAGCCGTCAGGAAGAATTGTAAAAAATTTCATAAGCAAAGAAGCACTTGACAAAGAGTTACGGCCAAAATACCAACCTGCTGTCCTGAGGGCTGAAAAACAGAAAACTACAAGTTGATTCAAACTTGCGTTTCCATGTTCCATAGTGCAAATCCGTGACTTGCTGAGTGTCTAGCACTTGTTTTCATACCAACATATTTGCTTAAGCCTACAATACATCTTTGTTTGATCAGCAACATCGGCTATGTGCTAGTTTGAATACTTATTCAATTTGTGCAAATCTGAAATTAATTGATTGTTTCCATTGCTACTCATACATAGCCTATCCAAGCTCCACTTTCTACTAACCATACAGGTGATAACCTTGCAATCGCTTTACTCACACTTAAGATCGGTTTGTCACGAACCAGCCGCCGGTTGAACCACTTGTTGCATTTGTAAGAATTGGTAAGAACTTGGTAAGAGCTTGAGAGAGATGTGACCCTCAATATTTCCAGCACCTAATAGTTGATAGGGTTTCACATATTTTTGTGTGCTATCCTTGTTTCCTACTAACCATGGCAGGGTTTTATGGAGATAACGGTTTCAAGCAATATCAGAAGAATGGAGTGATCTTCACTGCTGGCGATAAGCAACGACGAACATCGAACATGCGAGAATTGGACTGCACTTTGCATGAGAGCTCTCCTCATGTTGGAAGGAAGATTTGCCAGATCAACAAGAATGATGGACCATCTTCAAATATTGAACAAGGTAATCTGAAGTGTACCTTGCCTGCTCTTAGTATTACATATGATCCTAAAGCTTACATTGATTGGGAAATTATGGTTGACAATGAATTTAGGAAATATGACTTGACTGAAAAACAAAAGATTAAGGCTGCCACTAGTGTGCTAAATGGATTTACGTTAATATGGTGGAATACTAGAAAAGATGGACCACCTCATAACTGGAATGTCATGAAGAGACTTATGAGAGATATGTATGTTCCTGATTACCATGCTGATTTTTTGTACACCAAACTTCAACATTTGAAACAAGGGAACAAAAGTGTTAAGGATTACTTTGAACAATTGCAAAATCATTTGCTGCGTTGTGGGTTAGATGAATGCGAGGAAGCTACTGAACTTCGGTTTTTGAGTGGGCTTAATCAAGAAATCCAGGACATTATTGTTAATAAAAACTATAACTCACTCTCTCACTTGGTTAAGCTTGCATGTAAAGCTGAAAATCACATTTTGGAAGAAATGAAAATGCTTGATGATAGGAAGAAAGAGGTTTCTAAATTTTATGAAGTAATTTGTGCAGAAGAAGATAATTCAATGGACAATTTGCATGCTCTTGTGTCTCCTTCTTCGACTAACCTTTCGCAGGAGATTAGAAAGAATGAAGAGATCGAAGTTGATATGGTCGAGCATGGGACTTTCCCTTCGACCATGATGCTAGATGTGGTTACACCTCTTATATCCACATCCCATGTTCAGAACGTGGTTGATGGCAACTGCGCCATTGCTGGCCCACGATCCAATGCAACTGAGCCATGTAATAGCCCTTTTGATGATGTCAATTTAAGTGTTGAACAACCTCCACTACTTGAAGAAAATCATGGCAAGATATCCGTGGTTGGACAAGAACATGCTGCCTCAAGGTTAATTTTGCGTGAAGAACTACTTGCAGCACCTAAAACATGTGAGAAGAACAATGAAGGTAATAATGGTGTTGGATCAGTAGTCATCCATCGAGAAGAGGTGAGTTCTTGCAACAACACTTGTGCTGAAAGAAAAATATCGTTCTCTGAATTTAATATTCCTGATTTGCATAATGTTGAATTGATTACTTGTGACAAAAATCTTAACAAAGCATTTCAAGATAAATCTTTGTGCTATGTGCTATTTGATGAACCTATTGAACTGTCTTGTATGATTGACAAGGTTGCTGAAATTTCTAGTTCCAAATCACTAGATGGTACTTGCGAATTTTATTTAAGTGGAAATTATGGTGTAGACAACACCTTTTATATTCGTCAAATATTTATCACAACAGATTTGCTTGCTTATTTGAGGTTGAATTCTTACAACACGCCATCCATTGTGTCATATTGTGGTAGCTCGCACATAAAGAAATTGTTCGATGATCACTGTTTTGAAAATAGATTTCCATTCAATTGCGCATATGTCACATGTGAATCACTTGCTAATAATCTGCATGACCCAAATAAATCATGTTCTGTTCCAAACAACTTGACACAATGTTTAGTGAAGTTGAGGACTACTTTCATTCAATCAAGCCGAAATATTGAGAAAGAATGGTTTCTGAGAAAAACATTGCATAATTGTGTGCATATTGAAAACAGGAATAATAAAACAATTGATGCATACATATACCACACGTACACTTTGTTCTTTTTCTCGAGCACCTTTACAGATTGTCCAAAGACGAGGATGTGTATTCGTGAAAGGAAGAATGAGAAAACCATGGCGCCAATGCATATGTGGAAGTGTTCTTTGTTCTGGAATCAAATTCGTCCTCCAGAAGCACATCAAGATTTCACGTCATACTTTGTAATAGAAGATCAACTAGAGTCGAGGACGACTCCAAATAAAGAAGGGGAGAATGATGAGGACATCGCTACATCGGATACACGGATGGGATGAATGACCAAAGTCCTTCCAAGTGACTCGCGACCTTTGGTCATCATGCAAGGACCAAACACACGAGCCAGTGGCGACAAGTCAATTATCAGGTAAACTCGTTTCTTGGGTTAAATAATTATACTTTAGAGAATAGAGTGCTACCTAATAACAATGTTATGCATAGGAACTTCAACAAGCACCAGCTACAAGGCATTAAAATATCAACAAGGCATTAAAGCATGGTGGGAATGCAAAGGGATTCCACTCGGCCATCAATGACCAGTCTGAATTAAAACGGCCTAGAGAATGCAAACGGACTCCGATTGAACGTGTGAGCACTCATTGGAAACATAACTTCGCCATCTTTCCAACGGATCCGACCTCACCTTCAAACTCCAAGTGAGCTGGCCGAAGCAGTCAAAAACATCTCGCGAACAGAACCAGTCTTTACTCTTCTTGGGTGCTGCGTCACCATTACTTTGGGCTGTGTCCCCCTGTATTCCTAGTGCGTGGGAGCACCTTCTAGGAGCCATCCCTCTCCCTATATATTGGGGAGACTCTTTCTTTTTCTGTTTAGGTTTTGTTTATCTGTTGTTGTCTTCCAGATTGGAGAAACACTCTCGAAATCCCTAGTGTCGATTAGTCTGAGATACAACGCGGAGGATTGGCCTTGTTTGTCGCGAAAAACATCACCGTGATTTCGGCGGCCAGAACTGGTGCATTAAATGCACCCCTGGGACTCAGTTTGCAACAATTTTCGGGTATTGTCAGAACGGTTTGAAACACCCAATACATGAGTCTTGCGTACAACGAGGTGGATTGCGCATGTTCCTCGCGAAAAACATCACCGTGATTACAGCGGCTAGAACAGTTGCATTAAAAGCACCCAGGGGACTCGGTTTGCACCAATTTCCGTGCAAAGATGACGGATCGGTTTGAAACAACCCAAAACATAATTCTTGCGTGCAACGAGTAGGACTGGGCAAGTTCGACGCGAAAGCCTCCACCGTGATTTCGGACGCCAAAACTGCCGCATAAATTGTCACCACTGGCGTCTGTTTCCACAGATTTTTGTGCAGTGACGAAACGGCTTGAAACACCCAAAACATGAGTCTTACATACAACAAGGATGATAGGGCATGTTCGTCGCGAAAATCACCACCGTTATTTCGGGCGCCAAAACTGGTGCATCAAATGTAAATACTAGCGTCGGTTTGCACCGATCTTCGTGCACTGACGGAATGGCTGCAAACACCCAGAACATGAGCCTTACGTACAAGGAGGTGGATTGGGCATGTTCGTCGCGAAAAACTTTGCCGTGATTTCGGTGGCCAGAACTGGTGCATTAAATGCACCCACGGGACTCGGTTTGCAACACTTTTGTGTAGTGTCGTAACGGTTTGAAACTCCCAATACATTAGTCTTATGTACAATGAGGAGGATTCGTCACATTCATCGCGAAAAACTCCACCATGATTTCGAACGCCAACACGGGTCCATCAATTGTAACTACTAGCGTCGGTTTGCATAGATTTCCGTGCAGTGACGGAACGGCTTGAAACACCCAGAACATGAGTCTTCCGTATAACGAGGAGGATTGGGCATGCTCGTCGCGAAAGACTTCACCGTGATTTCGTGCAGTGACGGAACGGCTTGAAATACCCGGAACATGAGTCTTCCGTACAACGAGGAGGATTGGGCATGCTCGTCGCGAAAGACTTCACCGTGATTTCGGTGGCCACAACTGGTGCATTAAATGCGCCCCCAGGACTCGATTTGCACCAATTTTCGTGCATTAACGGAACGGTTTGAAACACCGAAAACATTAGTCTGAGATACAACGCGGAGGATTGGCCTTGTTTGTCGCGAAAAACATCACCGTGATTTCGGCGGCCAGAACTGGTGCATTAAATGCACCCCTGGGACTCAGTTTGCAACAATTTTCGGGTATTGTCAGAACGGTTTGAAACACCCAATACATGAGTCTTGCGATAACGAGGTGGATTGCGATGTTCCTCGCGAAAAACATCACCGTGATTACAGCGGCTAGAACAGTTGCATTAAAAGCACCTGGGGACTCGGTTTGCACCAATTTCCGTGCGATGACGGATCGGTTTGAAACAACCCAAAACATAATTCTTGCGTTGCAACGAGTAGGACTGGGCAAGTTCGACGCGAAAGCCTCCACCGTGATTTGGACGCCAAAACGCCGCATAAATTGTCACCTGGCGTCTGTTTCCACAGATTTTTGTGCAGTGACGATTAAACGGCTTGAAACACCCAAAACATGAGTCTTACATACAACAAGGATGATAGGGCATGGTCGTCGCGAAAATCACCACCGTTATTTCGGGCGCCAAAACTGGTGCATCAAATGTAAATACTAGCGTCGGTTTGCACCGATCTTCGTGCACTGACGGAATGGCTGCAAACACCCAGAACATGAGCCTTACGTACAAGGAGGTGGATTGGGCATGTTCGTCGCGAAAAACTTTGCCGTGATTTCGGTGGCCAGAACTGGTGCATTAAATGCACCCACGGGACTCGGTTTGCAACACTTTTGTGTAGTGTCGTAACGGTTTGAAACTCCCAATACATTAGTCTTATGTACAATGAGGAGGATTCGTCACATTCATCGCGAAAAACTCCACCATGATTTCGAACGCCAACACGGGTCCATCAATTGTAACTACTAGCGTCGGTTTGCATAGATTTCCGTGCAGTGACGGAACGGCTTGAAACACCCAGAACATGAGTCTTCCGTATAACGAGGAGGATTGGGCATGCTCGTCGCGAAAGACTTCACCGTGATTTCGCAGTGACGGAACGGCTTGAAACACCCAGAACATGAGTCTTCCGTATAACGAGGAGGATTGGGCATGCTCGTCGCGAAAGACTTCACCGTGATTTCGGTGGCCACAACTGGTGCATTAAATGCGCCCCCAGGACTCGATTTGCACCAATTTTCGTGCATTAACGGAACGGTTTGAAACACCGAAAACATTAGTCTGAGATACAACGCGGAGGATTGGCCTTGTTTGTCGCGAAAAACATCACCGTGATTTCGGCGGCCAGAACTGGTGCATTAAATGCACCCCTGGGACTCAGTTTGCAACAATTTTCGGGTATTGTCAGAACGGTTTGAAACACCCAATACATGAGTCTTGCGTACAACGAGGTGGATTGCGCATGTTCCTCGCGAAAAACATCACCGTGATTACGGCGGCTAGAACAGTTGCATTAAAAGCACCCAGGGGACTCGGTTTGCACCAATTTCCGTGCAGTGACGGATCGGTTTGAAACAACCCAAAACATAATTCTTGCGTGCAACGAGTAGGACTGGGCAAGTTCGACGCGAAAGCCTCCACCGTGATTTCGGACGCCAAAACTGCCGCATAAATTGTCACCACTGGCGTCTGTTTCCACAGATTTTTGTGCAGTGACGAAACGGCTTGAAACACCCAAAACATGAGTCTTACATACAACAAGGATGATAGGGCATGGTCGTCGCGAAAATCACCACCGTTATTTCGGGCGCCAAAACTGGTGCATCAAATGTAAATACTAGCGTCGGTTTGCACCGATCTTCGTGCACTGACGGAATGGCTGCAAACACCCAGAACATGAGCCTTACGTACAAGGAGGTGGATTGGGCATGTTCGTCGCGAAAAACTTTGCCGTGATTTGGTGGTTTAACTGGTGCATTAAATGCACCCACGGGACTCGGTTTGCAACACTTTTGTGTAGTGTCGTAACGGTTTGAAACTCCCAATACATTAGTCTTATGTACAATGAGGAGGATTCGTCACATTCATCGCGAAAAACTCCACCATGATTTCGAACGCCAACACGGGTCCATCAATTGTAACTACTAGCGTCGGTTTGCATAGATTTCCGTGCAGTGACGGAACGGCTTGAAACACCCAGAACATGAGTCTTCCGTATAACGAGGAGGATTGGGCATGCTCGTCGCGAAAGACTTCACCGTGATTTCGTGCAAAGGATGGAACGGCTTGAAATACCGGAACATGAGTCTTCCGTATAACGAGGAGGATTGGGCATGCTCGTCGCGAAAGACTTCACCGTGATTTCGGTGGCCTGGCGGTGCATTAAATGCGCCCCCAGGACTCGATTTGCACCAATTTTCGTGCATTAACGGAACGGTTTGAAACACCGAAAACATTAGTCTGAGATACAACGCGGAGGATTGGCCTTGTTTGTCGCGAAAAACATCACCGTGATTTCGGCGGCCAGAACTGGTGCATTAAATGCACCCCTGGGACTCAGTTTGCAACAATTTTCGGGTATTGTCAGAACGGTTTGAAACACCCAATACATGAGTCTTGCGTACAACGAGGTGGATTGCGCATGTTCCTCGCGAAAAACATCACCGTGATTACGGCGGCTAGAACGGTTGCATTAAAAGCACCCAGGGGACTCGGTTTGCACCAATTTCCGTGCAAATGACGGATCGGTTTGAAACAACCCAAAACATAATTCTTGCGGCAACGAGTAGGACTGGGCAAGTTCGACGCGAAAGCCTCCACCGTGATTTGGACGCCAAAATCGCCGCATAAATTGTCACCATGGCGTCTGCTTCACAGATTTTTGTGCAAGGATTTAAACGGCTTGAAACACCCAAAACATGAGTCTTACATACAACAAGGATGATAGGGCATGTTCGTCGCGAAAATCACCACCGTTATTTGGGCGCCAAAACTGCTGCATCAAATGTAAATACTAGCGTCGGTTTGCACCGATCTTCGTGCATCGACGGAATGGCTGCAAACACCCGAACATGAGCCTTACGTACAAGGAGGTGGATTGGGCATGTTAAATCGCGAAAAACTTTGCCGTGATTTCGGTGGCCAGAACTGGTGCATTAAATGCACCCACGGGACTCGGTTTGCAACACTTTTGTGTAGTGTCGTAACGGTTTGAAACTCCCAATACATTAGTCTTATGTACAATGAGGAGGATTCGTCACATTCATCGCGAAAAACTCCACCATGATTTCGAACGCCAACACGGGTCCATCAATTGTAACTACTAGCGTCGGTTTGCATAGATTTCCGTGCAGTGATGGAACGGCTTGAAACACCCAGAACATGAGTCTTCCGTATAACGAGGAGGATTGGGCATGCTCGTCGCGAAAGACTTCACCGTGATTTCGTGCAGTGACGGAACGGCTTGAAATACCGGAACATGAGTCTTCCGCATAACGAGGAGGATTGGGCATGCTCGTCGCGAAAGACTTCACCGTGATTTCGGTGGCTACAATCGGTGCATTAAATCGCCCCGGGACTCGATTTGCACCAATTTTCGTGCATTAACGGAACGGTTTGAAACACCAAAAACATTAGTCTGAGATACAACGCGGAGGATTGGCCTTGTTTGTCGCGAAAAACATCACCGTGATTTTGGCGCGCGGGCGGTGCATTAAATGCACCCACAGGACTCGGTTTGCAACAATTTTCGGTATTGTCGAGCGGTTTGAAACACCCAATACATGAGTCTTGCGTATAACGAGGTGGATTGCGCATGTTCTCGCGAAAAACATCACCGTGATTACAGCGGCTAGAACAGTTGCATTAAAAGCACCTGGGGACTCGGTTTGCACCAATTTCCGTGCAGTGACGGATCGGTTTGAAACAACCCAAAACATAATTCTTGCGGCAACGAGTAGGACTGGGCAAGTTCGACGCGAAAGCCTCCACCGTGATTTGGACGCCAAAACTGCCGCATAAATTGTCTGCTGGCGTCTGTTTCACAGATTTTTGTGCAGATTAAACGGCTTGAAACACCCAAAACATGAGTCTTACATACAACAAGGATGATAGGGCATGTTCGTCGCGAAAATCACCACCGTTATTTGGGCGCCAAAACTGCTGCATCAAATGTAAATACTAGCGTCGGTTTGCACCGATCTTCGTGCATCGACGGAATGGCTGCAAACACCGAACATGAGCCTTACGTACAAGGAGGTGGATTGGGCATGTTAAATCGCGAAAAACTTTGCCGTGATTTCGGTGGCCAGAACTGGTGCATTAAATGCACCCACGGGACTCGGTTTGCAACACTTTTGTGTAGTGTCGTAACGGTTTGAAACTCCCAATACATTAGTCTTATGTACAATGGGGAGGATTCGTCACATTCATCGCGAAAAACTCCACCATGATTTCGAACGCCAACACGGGTCCATCAATTGTAACTACTAGCGTCGGTTTGCATAGATTTCCGTGCAGTGACGGAACGGCTTGAAACACCCAGAACATGAGTCTTCCGTATAACGAGGAGGATTGGGCATGCTCGTCGCGAAAGACTTCACCGTGATTTCATGCAGTGATGGAACGGCTTGAAATACCCGGAACACGAGTCTTCCGTACAACGAGGAGGGTTGAGCATGCTCGTCGCGAAAGACTTCACCGTGATTTCGGTGGCTACTGGCTGGTGCATTAAATGCCCCGGGACTCGATTTGCACCAATTTTCGTGCATTAACGGAACGGTTTGAAACACCAAAACATTAGTCCGAGATACAACGCGAGGATTGGCCTTGTTTGTCGCGAAAAACATCACCGTGATTTCGGCGGCCAGAACTGGTGCATTAAATGCACCCCTGGGACTCAGTTTGCAACAATTTTCGGGTATTGTCAGAACGGTTTGAAACACCCAATACATGAGTCTTGCGTACAACGAGGTGGATTGCGCATGTTCCTCGCGAAAAACATCACCGTGATTACAGCGGCTAGAACAGTTGCATTAAAAGCACCTGGGGACTCGGTTTGCACCAATTTCCGTGCAAATGACGGATCGGTTTGAAACAACCCAAAACATAATTCTTGCGCAACGAGTAGGACTGGGCAAGTTCGACGCGAAAGCCTCCACCGTGATTTGGACGCCAAAATCGCCGCATAAATTGTCACCATCGGCGTCTGTTTCCACAGATTTTTGTGCAAGTGATTTAAACGGCTTGAAACACCCAAAACATGAGTCTTACATACAACAAGGATGATAGGGCATGTTCGTCGCGAAAATCACCACCGTTATTTGGGCGCCAAAACTGCTGCATCAAATGTAAATACTAGCGTCGGTTTGCACCGATCTTCGTGCATCGACGGAATGGCTGCAAACACCCGAACATGAGCCTTACGTACAAGGAGGTGGATTGGGCATGTTAAATCGCGAAAAACTTTGCCGTGATTTGGTGGCTTAACTGGTGCATTAAATGCACCCACGGGACTCGGTTTGCAACACTTTTGTGTAGTGTCGTAACGGTTTGAAACTCCCAATACATTAGTCTTATGTACAATGAGGAGGATTCGTCACATTCATCGCGAAAAACTCCACCATGATTTCGAACGCCAACACGGGTCCATCAATTGTAACTACTAGCGTCGGTTTGCATAGATTTCCGTGCAGTGACGGAACGGCTTGAAACACCCAGAACATGAGTCTTCCGTATAACGAGGAGGATTGGGCATGCTCGTCGCGAAAGACTTCACCGTGATTTCATGCAGTGATGGAACGGCTTGAAATACCCGGAACATGAGTCTTCCGTACAACGAGGAGGATTGGGCATGCTCGTCGCGAAAGACTTCACCGTGATTTCGGTGGCCACAACTGGTGCATTAAATGCGCCCCCAGGACTCGATTTGCACCAATTTTCGTGCATTAACGGAACGGTTTGAAACACCGAAAACATTAGTCTGAGATACAACGCGGAGGATTGGCCTTGTTTGTCGCGAAAAACATCACCGTGATTTGGCGGCGAAGCGGTGCATTAAATGCTTGTTTGTCGCGAAAAACAGGACGAATCGGTGCATTAAATGCACCCCAGGCGATTTGCAACAATTTTCGGGTATTGTCAGAACGGTTTGAAACACCCAATACATGAGTCTTGCGTACAACGAGGTGGATTGCGCATGTTCCTCGCGAAAAACATCACCGTGATTACGGCGGCTAGAACAGTTGCATTAAAAGCACCCAGGGGACTCGGTTTGCACCAATTTCCGTGCAAAGTGACGGATCGGTTTGAAACAACCCAAAACATAATTCTTGCGGCAACGAGTAGGACTGGGCAAGTTCGACGCGAAAGCCTCCACCGTGATTTGGACGCCAAAATCGCCGCATAAATTGTCACCATCTGGCGTCTGTTTCACAGATTTTTGTGCGATGTTAAACGGCTTGAAACACCCAAAACATGAGTCTTACATACAACAAGGATGATAGGGCATGTTCGTCGCGAAAATCACCACCGTTATTTGGGCGCCAAAACTGCTGCATCAAATGTAAATACTAGCGTCGGTTTGCACCGATCTTCGTGCATCGACGGAATGGCTGCAAACACCCGAACATGAGCCTTACGTACAAGGAGGTGGATTGGGCATGTTAAATCGCGAAAAACTTTGCCGTGATTTGGTGGCAGAACTGGTGCATTAAATGCACCCGGGACTCGGTTTGCAACACTTTTGTGTAGTGTCGTAACGGTTTGAAACACCCAATACATTAGTCTTATGTACAATGAGGAGGATTCGTCACATTTATCGCGAAAAACTCCACCATGATTTCGAACGCCAACACGGGTCCATCAATTGTAACTACTGGCGTCGGTTTGCATAGATTTCCGCAAAGGTGGAACGGCTTGAAACACCCAGAACATGAGTCTTCCGTATAACGAGGAGCATTGGGCATGCTCGTCGCGAAAGACTTCACCGTGATTTCGTGCAGTGACGGAACGGCTTGAAATACCCGGAACATGAGTCTTCCGTACAACGAGGAGGATTGGGCATGCTCGTCGCGAAAGACTTCACCGTGATTTCGGTGGCCACAACTGGTGCATTAAATGCGCCCCCAGGACTCGATTTGCACCAATTTTCGTGCATTAACGGAACGGTTTGAAACACCAAAAACATTAGTCTGAGATACAACGCGGAGGATTGGCCTTGTTTGTCGCGAAAAACATCACCGTGATTTCGGCGGCCAGAACTGGTGCATTAAATGCACCCCTGGGACTCAGTTTGCAACAATTTTCGGGTATTGTCAGAACGGTTTGAAACACCCAATACATGAGTCTTGCGTACAACGAGGTGGATTGCGCATGTTCCTCGCGAAAAACATCACCGTGATTACAGCGGCTAGAACAGTTGCATTAAAAGCACCCAGGGGACTCGGTTTGCACCAATTTCCGTGCAGTGACGGATCGGTTTGAAACAACCCAAAACATAATTCTTGCGTGCAACGAGTAGGACTGGGCAAGTTCGACGCGAAAGCCTCCACCGTGATTTCGGACGCCAAAACTGCCGCATAAATTGTCACCACTGGCGTCTGTTTCCACAGATTTTTGTGCAGTGATGAAACGGCTTGAAACACCCAAAACATGAGTCTTACATACAACAAGGATGATAGGGCATGTTCGTCGCGAAAATCACCACCGTTATTTCGGGCGCCAAAACTGCTGCACCAAATGTAAATACTAGCGTCGGTCTGCACCGATCTTCGTGCACTGACGGAATGGCTGCAAACACCCAGAACATGAGCCTTACGTACAAGGAGGTGGATTGGGCATGTTCGTCGCGAAAAACTTTGCCGTGATTTCGGTGGCCAGAACTGGTGCATTAAATGCACCCACGGGACTCGGTTTGCAACACTTTTGTGTAGTGTCGTAACGGTTTGAAACTCCCAATACATTAGTCTTATGTACAATGAGGAGGATTCGTCACATTCATCGCGAAAAACTCCACCATGATTTCGAACGCCAACACGGGTCCATCAATTGTAACTACTAGCGTCGGTTTGCATAGATTTCCGTGCAGTAACGGAACGGCTTGAAACACCCAGAACATGAGTCTTCCGTATAACGAGGAGGATTGGGCATGCTCGTCGCGAAAGACTTCACCGTGATTTCGCAAAGTGTGGAACGGCTTGAAATACCGGAACATGAGTCTTCCGCACAACGAGGAGGATTGGGCATGCTCGTCGCGAAAGACTTCACCGTGATTTCGGTGGCTACAATCGGTGCATTAAATGCGCCCCGGGACTCGATTTGCACCAATTTTCGTGCATTAACGAACGGTTTGAAACACCAAAACATTAGTCCGAGATACAACGCGAGGATTGGCCTTGTTTGTCGCGAAAAACATCACCGTGATTTGGCGGCCGAAGCGGTGCATTAAATGCACCCACAGGACTCGATTTGCAACAATTTTCGGTATTGTCGAACGGTTTGAAACACCCAATACATGAGTCTTGCGTACAACGAGGTGGATTGCGCATGTTCCTCGCGAAAAACATCACCGTGATTACAGCGGCTAGAACAGTTGCATTAAAAGCACCGGGGACTCGGTTTGCACCAATTTCCGTGCAAAGGACGGATCGGTTTGAAACAACCCAAAACATAATTCTTGCGCAACGAGTAGGACTGGGCAAGTTCGACGCGAAAGCCTCCACCGTGATTTGGACGCCAAAATCGCCGCATAAATTGTCACCTGGCGTCTGTTTCACAGATTTTTGTGCAAAGGATTTAAACGGCTTGAAACACCCAAAACATGAGTCTTACATACAACAAGGATGATAGGGCATGTTCGTCGCGAAAATCACCACCGTTATTTGGGCGCCAAAACTGCTGCACCAAATGTAAATACTAGCGTCGGTTTGCACCGATCTTCGTGCATCGACGGAATGGCTGCAAACACCCGAACATGAGCCTTACGTACAAGGAGGTGGATTGGGCATGTTAAATCGCGAAAAACTTTGCCGTGTGATTTGGTGGTTTAACTGGTGCATTAAATGCACCCACGGGACTCGGTTTGCAACACTTTTGTGTAGTGTCGTAACGGTTTGAAACTCCCAATACATTAGTCTTATGTACAATGAGGAGGATTCGTCACATTCATCGCGAAAAACTCCACCATGATTTCGAACGCCAACACGGGTCCATCAATTGTAACTACTAGCGTCGGTTTGCATAGATTTCCGTGCAGTGATGGAACGGCTTGAAACACCCAGAACATGAGTCTTCCGTATAACGAGGAGGATTGGGCATGCTCGTCGCGAAAGACTTCACCGTGATTTCGTGCAGTGACGGAACGGCTTGAAATACCCGGAACATGAGTCTTCCGTACAACGAGGAGGATTGGGCATGCTCGTCGCGAAAGACTTCACCGTGATTTCGGTGGCCACAACCGGTGCATTAAATGCGCCCCCAGGACTCGATTTGCACCGATTTTCGTGCATTAACGGAACGGTTTGAAACACCAAAAACATTAGTCTGAGATACAACGCGGAGGATTGGCCTTGTTTGTCGCGAAAAACATCACCGTGATTTCGGCGGCCAGAACTGGTGCATTAAATGCACCCCTGGGACTCAGTTTGCAACAATTTTCGGGTATTGTCAGAACGGTTTGAAACACCCAATACATGAGTCTTGCGTACAACGACGTGGATTGCGCATGTTCCTCGCGAAAAACATCACCGTGATTACAGCGGCTAGAACAGTTGCATTAAAAGCACCCAGGGGACTCGGTTTGCACCAATTTCCGTGCAGTGACGGATCGGTTTGAAACAACCCAAAACATAATTCTTGCGTGCAACGAGTAGGACTGGGCAAGTTCGACGCGAAAGCCTCCACCGTGATTTCGGACGCCAAAACTGCCGCATAAATTGTCACCACTGGCGTCTGTTTCCACAGATTTTTGTGCATTTAAGTGACGTGACTAAACGGCTTGAAACACCCAAAACATGAGTCTTACATACAACAAGGATGATAGGGCATGTTCGTCGCGAAAATCACCACCGTTATTTCGGGCGCCAAAACTGCTGCACCAAATGTAAATACTAGCGTCGGTCTGCACCGATCTTCGTGCACTGACGGAATGGCTGCAAACACCCAGAACATGAGCCTTACGTACAAGGAGGTGGATTGGGCATGTTCGTCGCGAAAAACTTTGCCGTGATTTCGGTGGCCAGAACTGGTGCATTAAATGCACCCACGGGACTCGGTTTGCAACACTTTTGTGTAGTGTCGTAACGGTTTGAAACTCCCAATACATTAGTCTTATGTACAATGAGGAGGATTCGTCACATTCATCGCGAAAAACTCCACCATGATTTCGAACGCCAACACGGGTCCATCAATTGTAACTACTAGCGTCGGTTTGCATAGATTTCCGTGCAGTGACGGAACGGCTTGAAACACCCAGAACATGAGTCTTCCGTATAACGAGGAGGATTGGGCATGCTCGTCGCGAAAGACTTCACCGTGATTTCGTGCAGTGACGGAACGGCTTGAAATACCCGGAACATGAGTCTTCCGTACAACGAGGAGGATTGGGCATGCTCGTCGCGAAAGACTTCACCGTGATTTCGGTGGCCACAACCGGTGCATTAAATGCGCCCCCAGGACTCGATTTGCACCAATTTTCGTGCATTAACGGAACGGTTTGAAACACCAAAAACATTAGTCTGAGATACAACGCGGAGGATTGGCCTTGTTTGTCGCGAAAAACATCACCGTGATTTCGGCGGCCAGAACTGGTGCATTAAATGCACCCCTAGGACTCAGTTTGCAACAATTTTCGGGTATTGTCAGAACGGTTTGAAACACCCAATACATGAGTCTTGCGTACAACGAGGTGGATTGCGCATGTTCCTCGCGAAAAACATCACCGTGATTACAGCGGCTAGAACTGTTGCATTAAAAGCACCCAGGGGACTCGGTTTGCACCAATTTCCGTGCAGTGACGGATCGGTTTGAAACAACCCAAAACATAATTCTTGCGTGCAACGAGTAGGACTGGGCAAGTTCGACGCGAAAGCCTCCACCGTGATTTCGGACGCCAAAACTGCCGCATAAATTGTCACCACTGGCGTCTGTTTCCACAGATTTTTGTGCAGTGACGAAACGGCTTGAAACACCCAAAACATGAGTCTTACATACAACAAGGATGATAGGGCATGGTCGTCGCGAAAATCACCACCGTTATTTCGGGCGCCAAAACTGGTGCATCAAATGTAAATACTAGCGTCGGTTTGCACCGATCTTCGTGCACTGACGGAATGGCTGCAAACACCCAGAACATGAGCCTTACGTACAAGGAGGTGGATTGGGCATGTTCGTCGCGAAAAACTTTGCCGTGATTTCGGTGGCCAGAACTGGTGCATTAAATGCACCCACGGGACTCGGTTTGCAACACTTTTGTGTAGTGTCGTAACGGTTTGAAACTCCCAATACATTAGTCTTATGTACAATGAGGAGGATTCGTCACATTCATCGCGAAAAACTCCACCATGATTTCGAACGCCAACACGGGTCCATCAATTGTAACTACTAGCGTCGGTTTGCATAGATTTCCGTGCAGTGATGGAACGGCTTGAAACACCCAGAACATGAGTCTTCCGTATAACGAGGAGGATTGGGCATGCTCGTCGCGAAAGACTTCACCGTGATTTCGCAAAGGTGTGGAACGGCTTGAAATACCGGAACATGAGTCTTCCGTATAACGAGGAGGATTGGGCATGCTCGTCGCGAAAGACTTCACCGTGATTTCGGTGGCCTGGCATGGTGCATTAATGCGCCCCAGGACTCGATTTGCACCAATTTTCGTGCATTGTAGAACGGTTTGAAACACCAAAACATTAGTCGAGATACAACGCGAGGATTGGCCTTGTTTGTCGCGAAAAACATCACCGTGATTTGGCGGGCGAATCGGTGCATTAAATGCACCCACAGGACTCGGTTTGCAACAATTTTCGGTATTGTCGAACGGTTTGAAACACCCAATACATGAGTCTTGCGCATAACGAGGTGGATTGCGCATGTTCCTCGCGAAAAACATCACCGTGATTACGGCGGCTAGAACGGTTGCATTAAAAGCACCCAGGGGACTCGGTTTGCACCAATTTCCGTGCAGTGACGGATCGGTTTGAAACAACCCAAAACATAATTCTTGCGTGCAACGAGTAGGACTGGGCAAGTTCGACGCGAAAGCCTCCACCGTGATTTCGGACGCCAAAACTGCCGCATAAATTGTCACCACTGGTGTCTGTTTCCACAGATTTTTGTGCAGTGACGAAACGGCTTGAAACACCCAAAACATGAGTCTTACATACAACAAGGATGATAGGGCATGTTCGTCGCGAAAATCACCACCGTTATTTCGGGCGCCAAAACTGCTGCACCAAATGTAAATACTAGCGTCGGTTTGCACCGATCTTCGTGCATCGACGGAATGGCTGCAAACACCCGAACATGAGCCTTACGTACAAGGAGGTGGATTGGGCATGTTAAATCGCGAAAAACTATGACGTGATTTCGGTGGCCAGAACTGGTGCATTAAATGCACCCACGGGACTCGGTTTGCAACACTTTTGTGTAGTGTCGTAACGGTTTGAATCTCCCAATACATTAGTCTTATGTACAATGAGGAGGATTCGTCACATTCATCGCGAAAAACTCCACCATGATTTCGAACGCCAACACGGGTCCATCAATTGTAACTACTAGCGTCGGTTTGCATAGATTTCCGTGCAGTGATGGAACGGCTTGAAACACCCAGAACATGAGTCTTCCGTATAACGAGGAGGATTGGGCATGCTCGTCGCGAAAGACTTCACCGTGATTTCGTGCAAGGATGTGGAACGGCTTGAAATACCCGGAACATGAGTCTTCCGTACAACGAGGAGGATTGGGCATGCTCGTCGCGAAAGACTTCACCGTGATTTCGGTGGCAAACTGGTGCATTAAATCGCCCCGGGACTCGATTTGCACCAATTTTCGTGCATTAACGGAACGGTTTGAAACACCGAAAACATTAGTCTGAGATACAACGCGGAGGATTGGCCTTGTTTGTCGCGAAAAACATCACCGTGATTTCGGCGGCCAGAACTGGTGCATTAAATGCACCCCTGGGACTCAGTTTGCAACAATTTTCGGGTATTGTCAGAACGGTTTGAAACACCCAATACATGAGTCTTGCGTACAACGAGGTGGATTGCGCATGTTCCTCGCGAAAAACATCACCGTGATTACGGCGGCTAGAACAGTTGCATTAAAAGCACCCAGGGGACTCGGTTTGCACCAATTTCCGTGCAGTGACGGATCGGTTTGAAACAACCCAAAACATAATTCTTGCGTGCAACGAGTAGGACTGGGCAAGTTCGACGCGAAAGCCTCCACCGTGATTTCGGACGCCAAAACTGCCGCATAAATTGTCACCACTGGCGTCTGTTTCCACAGATTTTTGTGCAGTGACGAAACGGCTTGAAACACCCAAAACATGAGTCTTACATACAACAAGGATGATAGGGCATGTTCGTCGCGAAAATCACCACCGTTATTTCGGGCGCCAAAACTGCTGCACCAAATGTAAATACTAGCGTCGGTCTGCACCGATCTTCGTGCACTGACGGAATGGCTGCAAACACCCAGAACATGAGCCTTACGTACAAGGAGGTGGATTGGGCATGTTAAATCGCGAAAAACTTTGCCGTGATTTCGGTGGCCAGAACTGGTGCATTAAATGCACCCACGGGACTCGGTTTGCAACACTTTTGTGTAGTGTCGTAACGGTTTGAAACTCCCAATACATTAGTCTTATGTACAATGGGGAGGATTCGTCACATTCATCGCGAAAAACTCCACCATGATTTCGAACGCCAACACGGGTCCATCAATTGTAACTACTAGCGTCGGTTTGCATAGATTTCCGTGCAGTGACGGAACGGCTTGAAACACCCAGAACATGAGTCTTCCGTATAACGAGGAGGATTGGGCATGCTCGTCGCGAAAGACTTCACCGTGATTTCGTGCAAAGTGTGAACGGCTTGAAATACCGGAACATGAGTCTTCCGCATAACGAGGAGGATTGGGCATGCTCGTCGCGAAAGACTTCACCGTGATTCGGTGGCTACTGGCGGTGCATTAAATGCGCCCCCAGGACTCGATTTGCACCAATTTTCGTGCATTAACGGAACGGTTTGAAACACCGAAAACATTAGTCTGAGATACAACGCGGAGGATTGGCCTTGTTTGTCGCGAAAAACATCACCGTGATTTCGGCGGCCGGTGCATTAAATGCACCCCTGGGACTCAGTTTGCAACAATTTTCGGGTATTGTCAGAACGGTTTGAAACACCCAATACATGAGTCTTGCGTACAACGAGGTGGATTGCGCATGTTCCTCGCGAAAAACATCACCGTGATTACGGCGGCTAGAACGGTTGCATTAAAAGCACCCAGGGGACTCGGTTTGCACCAATTTCCGTGCAGTGACGGATCGGTTTGAAACAACCCAAAACATAATTCTTGCGTGCAACGAGTAGGACTGGGCAAGTTCGACGCGAAAGCCTCCACCGTGATTTCGGACGCCAAAACTGCCGCATAAATTGTCACCACTGGTGTCTGTTTCCACAGATTTTTGTGCAGTGACGAAACGGCTTGAAACACCCAAAACATGAGTCTTACATACAACAAGGATGATAGGGCATGTTCGTCGCGAAAATCACCACCGTTATTTCGGGCGCCAAAACTGCTGCACCAAATGTAAATACTGGCGTCGGTCTGCACCGATCTTCGTGCACTGACGGAATGGCTGCAAACACCCAGAACATGAGCCTTACGTACAAGGAGGTGGATTGGGCATGTTAAATCGCGAAAAACTTTGCCGTGATTTCGGTGGCCAGAACTGGTGCATTAAATGCACCCACGGGACTCGGTTTGCAACACTTTTGTGTAGTGTCGTAACGGTTTGAAACTCCCAATACATTAGTCTTATGTACAATGAGGAGGATTCGTCACATTCATCGCGAAAAACTCCACCATGATTTCGAACGCCAACACGGGTCCATCAATTGTAACTACTAGCGTCGGTTTGCATAGATTTCCGTGCAGTGACGGAACGGCTTGAAACACCCAGAACATGAGTCTTCCGTATAACGAGGAGGATTGGGCATGCTCGTCGCGAAAGACTTCACCGTGATTTCGTGCAGTGATGGAACGGCTTGAAATACCCGGAACACGAGTCTTCCGTACAACGAGGAGGGTTGGGCATGCTCGTCGCGAAAGACTTCACCGTGATTTCGGTGGCCACAACTGGTGCATTAAATGCGCCCCCAGGACTCGATTTGCACCAATTTTCGTGCATTAACGGAACGGTTTGAAACACCAAAAACATTAGTCTGAGATACAACGCGGAGGATTGGCCTTGTTTGTCGCGAAAAACATCACCGTGATTTCGGCGGCCAGAACTGGTGCATTAAATGCACCCCTGGGACTCAGTTTGCAACAATTTTCGGGTATTGTCAGAACGGTTTGAAACACCCAATACATGAGTCTTGCGTACAACGAGGTGGATTGCGCATGTTCCTCGCGAAAAACATCACCGTGATTACGGCGGCTAGAACAGTTGCATTAAAAGCACCCAGGGGACTCGGTTTGCACCAATTTCCGTGCAGTGACGGATCGGTTTGAAACAACCCAAAACATAATTCTTGCGTGCAACGAGTAGGACTGGGCAAGTTCGACGCGAAAGCCTCCACCGTGATTTCGGACGCCAAAATCGCCGCATAAATTGTCACCACTGGCGTCTGTTTCCACAGATTTTTGTGCAGTGACGAAACGGCTTGAAACACCCAAAACATGAGTCTTACATACAACAAGGATGATAGGGCATGTTCGTCGCGAAAATCACCACCGTTATTTCGGGCGCCAAAACTGCTGCACCAAATGTAAATACTAGCGTCGGTCTGCACCGATCTTCGTGCACTGACGGAATGGCTGCAAACACCCAGAACATGAGCCTTACGTACAAGGAGGTGGATTGGGCATGTTCGTCGCGAAAAACTTTGCCGTGATTTCGGTGGCCAGAACTGGTGCATTAAATGCACCCACGGGACTCGGTTTGCAACACTTTTGTGTAGTGTCGTGGGATTCGGGAAAAACTCCCCGATTTTGAACAGGGGGAAAGTTCTGGGGAAAAAACGGGAAAGGAACGGTTAAACACCCTTTGCCCAAAACCCGGGGAGGCGTGGGAAAAATCCCATTTGGGCCCTAAGGTTAAAATTTCGACCGCAAAAGGGGATTTTTCCCGGGAAAATTTAATGGTCAAACGGGTTTTAAAGCCCTGAAAACACCAACTGAAAACTTTAAAAACCCAAAATTTGGGGTTTCCCAAAACAAAGGGGCTTTTTGGGAAAACATAAATCCCGGGGACGGGTTTTGGGCACCCCCAATGTTTGAAAACCCCGAAATTGCCCAAGGGGGTTTGCTTTGCAAAATTTTGCATTTTGGGAAAACCCCAAAATAACCCCTTTCCAAATTGGGATTTGGGAAACCGGTTTTCCAAACAGGGAAACAAAAAAACCCCAACCCAAATAACTGGGTTCGCCCAAAGGGTCATTTGGGCCCAAAACGCCGTTTGTCCCAAAGGGCAAAATTTGCACAAAGGGAAAAAACAAATTTTATTCAAAAGGGAATACTGTTTGCGGAAAATTAAATTTCCCAAAACCCCCGAAAGAAAAGGGGTTCCTCAAGACTTCGCGGTTTGCAATGGCCAAAACCCAAAATTTTACCAAAGGGTTTCAAGGGCCCAAAAATTTCCCGGAAAATTCCGTGGGTTTCAAAAACGGTTTTAACCTTTTTGGTTTGGGAAGGTTTGAAACTCCCAAAAATTCGCAAAGGGGGTTCAATTTTCCAAAAATCCCCGATTTGGGCCAAACTCATTAAAATTTTAAACCCCAAATTGGGAGAGGTTGCCCCTAACAAATTTTGAAAAGGGGGAAGCAAAACCCCCGTTCAAAATTTGGAAAATTTTAACGGTTTAAAAAAAAGCTTGAACAAAATTGGGAGTTCCCAAAAAACCAGTGAAAGGGCTAAATTTTTAAAGCCCTTTGGACTCGGTTTCCCAATTTCCGGGCAAAACGGAACGGGAAACCCCCAAAAAATTTCCGGTAAACCGGGATTTGGGCCCGTTTGCGCAAACTAGTGACGGGAAAACCCCATAAATTTTAACCCCCGGGGTTCCACATTTTGAAACAAACGGTTTAAACCCAAAAAATTTTTAAACAGGGGGGTTTCTAAAATCCCAAAAAGGGGCAAACCCCCCTTTTTCCCCCGGGGGGGCCGGGAAAACCCCAAAACCCAAATTTGCCCAAAAGGAAGGGGGAATTTTCCCGGCCCTCCCGGATTTTGGGGCCCCCAAAAATTTCACCCCGGTCGGGACAATTTTTATTAAACGGTTTAAACCCCAAAAATTTGGCTTAAAAGGGAACAAAAGCCCAAAAACCCCTTTTCGCCAAACCCCATCAAAGTAAATCTACCGTTTAAGATCGGCAATTGAAAACCCCGAACTGGAAACCCAAACAGGGGTTGGGGAAAATTTTCCCGATTTTTGAAAAACGGTTAAAAACCCCAGATCTTAAACGGGGTTGGGTTTGCCCCGGGAAACCAGTTTTTCCCAAAAATTAAATCGCAAAATTTTGCAAAAAACTTTAAACCCAAAACCCGGAAAATTTCCCACGGCGGGGCTTCCCGTAAATGGTTTCCGAAACCCAAAAATGGGCCCCCCCAAAATTGGATTTCGGGTTTAAAACCCAAACGGTTTGGGATAAAGGTTTTGGGGCCCAAACCTGATTTCGGGCCAAACCAAAAAGGGACCCGGGGGTAAATTTTTGCAAAAACCGGGTTTCCCAAAACAAATTTAAACAACGGGGTTTTTTTGGAAAACAACCCGTTTGACCCAAAAACCCTTAAATTCAGGGGTTCCCAAAATTTTTGGGAAAAAACGGTTTGAAACCCAAACGTCCATAACAAGGGTTTTGAAAATTTCCGGATTTCCCGGCCCCCAAAACCCGGGACCGGGAAAATTTCGCCGGCCGGAGTTCCCCCAAATTTCGGGCAAAAAAACAAGTTCGAAAGGGGGTTCACGAAACTCCCAATACATTAGTCTTATGTACAATGGGGAGGATTCGCCACATTCGTCGCGAAAAACTCCACCATGATTTCAACGCCAACACGGGTCCATCAATTGTAACTACTAGCGCCGGTTTGCATAGATTTCGCAAAGGATTTTAACGGCTTGAAACACCCGTAACATGAGTCTTCCGTGATAACGAGGAGGATTGGGCATGCTCGTCGCAAAGACTTCACCGTGATTTCGCAAGGATTTTAACGGCTTGAAATAATTTAACATGAGTCTTCCGCATAACGAGGAGGGTTGGGCATGCTCGCCGTGAAAGACTTCACCGTGATTTCGTGGCTACAATCGGTGCATTAAATGCGCCTCAGACTCGATTTGCACCAATTTTCGTGCATTAACGGAACGGTTTGGAACACCAAGACATTAGTCCGAGATACAACGCGAGGATTGGCCTTGTTTGTCGCGAAAACATCACCGTGATTTCGCGCTTAATCGGTGCATTAAATGCACCGACTCGCTTTGCAACAATTTTCGGTATTGTCGAACGGTTTGAAACACCCAATACATGAGTCTTATGCGATAACGAGGTGGATTGCGATGTTCTCGCGAAAAACATCACCGTGATTACAGCTGCTAGAACAAAGAGCATTAAAAGCACCCAGGGGACTCGGTTTGCACCAATTTCCGTGCAGTGACGGATCGGTTTGAAACAACCCAAAACATAATTCTTACCTGCAAAGATGAGGATTGGGCACGTTCGCCGATAAAAACTCCACCGTGATTGCTGCCGCCAGATCTGGTGCATTAATTGCACCCTAGGGACTAGGTTTGCATTAATAGCACCGAGGGAATCGGTTTGCTTCAAGTGTCGAGCAGTGACGGAACGGTCTGAAACTCCCGAAACATAAGTCCTACATGTAAAGATGAGGAATGGATACGTTCGTCGCGAAAAACTCCACCGCTATTCCGCCGCCGTAATCGTGTATTAATGTGCACCCAGGACTCGCTCGCTTCAAGTATCGAGCAATGACGAACGGTCTGAAACTCCCCAAACATCGCCTTACAAGCAAAGATGAGGATTGGGCACGTCACGCGAAAAACTCCGCCGTGATTTCAGCCGCCAGATCTAGTGCATTAATTGCACCCAAGGGACTCGGCTTGCTTCAATTTTCGAGCAAAGGACCGAACGGTCTGAAACTCCCCAAACATGACTCTCTCGCAATGAGGAGGATCGGCACGCTCGTCGCGAAAAACTCCCCGTGATTTCGCCCCGTAATCGGTGCATTAATAGCACCGAGGGAATCGGTTTACTTCAAGTGTCGAGCAAAGGACGGAACGGTCTGAAACTCCCCAAACATAAGTCGATATGTAAAGATGTGGATTGGGCTCGTTTCGTCGCGAAAAGCTCCACCGTGATTCCGCCGATCGAATCGCTGCCATAATGAGCACCCTGTGACTCGCTCGCTTCATGTTTCGAGCAATGATGGAACAGCCTCAAACTCCCCGAACATGACTCTCTCGCAACGAGGAGGACAAGGCATGTTCGCCGCGAAAACTCCTCCGTGATTTCGCCCCAGAACTATAGCACCGAGGGACCTTGGTTTTTCAAGTGTCGAGTCAGGATTTTAACGGTCTCAAACTCCCCAAACATATGTCCTACATGTACAGATGTGGATTGGGCTCGTTTGTCGCAAATGCTCCACCGTGATTCCGCCGATCGAACTGGTGTATTAATGTGCACCCTGTGACTCGCTCGCTTCACGCTTCGAGCAATGACGAACGGTCCAAACTCCCCAAACATCGCCTTACCCGCAAAGATGAGGATTGGGCACGTCACGATAAAAACTCCACCGTGATTGCTCGCCGCCAGATCTGGTGCATTAATTGCACCCTAGGGACTAGGTTTGCATTAATAGCACCGAGGAATCGGTTTGCTTCAAGTGTCGAAAGCAAAGGACGGAACGGTCTGAAACTCCCCAAACATAAGTCCTACATGTAAAGATGAGGATTGATATGTTCGTCGCGAAAAACTCCACCGCTATTCCGCCGCCGTAATCGTGTATTAATGTGCACCCCCAGGACTCGCTCGCTTCAAGTTTCGAGCAATGACGAACGGTCTCGAAACTCCCCAAACATCGCCTTACAAGCAAAGATGAGGATTGGGCACGTCACGCGAAAACTCCGCCGTGATTTCAGCCACAGATCCGTGCATTAATTGCACAATAGGGACTCGCTTGTTCAATTTTCGAGCAAAGGACCGAACGGTCTGAAACTCCCCAAACATGACTCTCTCGCGCAACGAGGAGGACTGGGCACGTTCGTCGCGAAAAACTCCTCCGTGATTTCGGCCCCACAACTGGTGCATTAATTGCACCGAGGGAATCGGTTTGCTTCAAGTGTCGAGCAGTGACGGAACGGTGTGAAACTCCCCAAACATAAGTCCTACATGTAAAGATGTGGATTGGGCTCGTTCGTCGCGAAAAGCTCCACCGCGATTCTGGCCGACTGAACTGGTGTCATAATGAGCACCCCAGGGACTCGGCTCGCTTCATGTTTCGAGCAATGATGGAACAGTCTGAAACTCCCCAAACATGACTCTCTCGTGCAACGAGGAGGACAAGGCACGCTCGCTAAAAACTCCTCCGTGATTTCGCCCCAGAACCAAAGCACCGAGGACTCGGTTTATTTCAAGTGTCGAAAAGGACGGAACGGTCTGAAACTCCCCAAACATATGTCCTACATGTACAGATGTGGATTGGGCTCGTTCGTCGCGAAAAGCTCCACCGTGATTCCGGCCGACTGAACTGGTGTATTAATGTGCACCCTGTGACTCGCTCGCTTCACGCTTCGAGCAATGACGGAACGGTCTGAAACTACCCAAACATTAGTCTTAATGCAAAGATGAGGAATGGGCACGTCACGAGAAAACTCCACCGTGATTGCGCCGCCAGACGGTGCATTAATTGCAGCCTAGGGACTCGCTTTTGCTTCAATTTTCGTGCAAAGGACCGAACGGTCTGAAACTCCCAAACATGACTCTCTCGCAACGAGGAGGATCGCACGCTCGTCGCGAAAAACTCCTCCGTGATTTCGCCCCGTAATCGGTGCATTAATAGCACCGAGGGAATCGGTTTGCTTCAAGTGTCGAGCAAAGGACGGAACGGTCTCAAACTCCCCAAACATAAGTCCTACATGTAAAGATGTGGATTGGGCTCGCTCGTCGCGAAAAATCCACCGTGATTCCGGTCGATCGAACCTGGTGTATTAATGTGCACCCTGTGACTCGCTCGCTTCCCTGCTTCGAAAGCAATGACGAACGGTCTGAAACTCCCCAAACATCGCCTTACCCGCAAAGATGAGGATTGGGCACGTCACGATAAAAACTCCACCGTGATTGCCGCCGCCAGATTCTGGTGCATTAATTGCACCCTAGGGACTAGGTTTGCTTCAATTTTCGAGCAAGGACCGAACGGTCTGAAACTCCCCAAACATGACTCTCTCGCAACGAGGAGGACGGGCACGCTCGTCGCGAAAAACTCGCACCGTGATTTCAGCTCGAGAATCGGTGCATTAATAGCACCGAGGCACTCGGTTTGCTTCAAGTGTCGAAAGCAAAGGACGGAACGGTTCGAAACTCCGCAGACATAAGTCCTACATGTAAAGATGAGGATTGACACGCTCGTCGCGAAAAAACTCCACCGTGATACCGCCGCCGTAATCGCCAGACACGTGCACCCTGTGACTCGCTCGCTTCAAGTTTCGAGCAATGACGAACGGTCTGAAACTCCCCAAACATCGCCTTACAAGCAAAGATGAGGATTGGGCACGTCACGCGAAAAACTCCGCCGTGATTTCAGCCGCCAGATCCGTGCATTAATTGCACCCTAGGGACTCGGTTTGTTTCAATTTTCGAGCAAAGGACCGAACGGTCTGAAACTCCCCAAACATGACTCTCTCGCAACGAGGAGGATCGCACGCTCGTCGCGAAAAACTCCTCCATGATTTCGCCCCTTAATCGGTGCATTAATAGCACCGAGGAATCGGTTTGATTCAAGTGTCGAGCAAAGGATTTTAACGGTCTGAAACTCCCCAAACATAAGTCGATATGTAAAGATGTGGATTGGGCTCGTTCGTCGCGAAAAGCTCCACCGTGATTCCGCCGATCGAATCGCTGCCATAATGAGCACCCCAGTGACTCGCTCGCTTCATGTTTCGAGCAATGATGGAACAATCCAAACTCCCCAAACATGACTCTCTCGCAACGAGGAGGACAAGGCACGCTCGTCAAAAACTCCTCCGTGATTTCGGCCCTAGAACTAAAGCACCGAGGGACTCGGTTTACTTCAAGTGTCGAGCAGTGACGGAACGGTCTGAAACTCCCCAAAGATATGTCCTACATGTACAGATGTGGATTGGGCTCGTTTCGTCGCGAAAAGCTCCACCGTGATTCCGCCGATCGAATCGGTGTATTAATGTGCACCCTGTGACTCGCTCGCTTCACGCTTCGAGCAATGACGGAACGGTCTGAAACTACCCAAACATTAGTCTTACATGCAAAGATGAGGAATGGGCACGTCACGAGAAAAACTCCACCGTGATTGCGCCGCCAGATCTCGGTGCATTAATTGCCGCTTAGGGAATCGGTTTGTTTCAATTTTCGAGCAAAGGACCGAACGGTCCGAAACTCCCCAAACATGACTCTCTCGCAACGAGGAGGATCGGGCACGCTTCGTCGCGAAAAATCGCACCGTGATTTCAGCCCGTAATCGGTGCATTAATAGCACCGAGGCACTCGGTTTGCTTCAAGTGTCGAGCAAAGGACGGAACGGTCTCGAAACTCCGCACATAAGTCCTACATGTAAAGATGAGGATTGGACACGCTCGTCGCGAAAAACTCCACCGTGATTCCGCCGCCGTAATCTGGTGTATTAATGTGCACCCTGTGACTCGCTCGCTTCATGTTTCGAGCAATGACGAACGGTCTGAAACTCCCCAAACATCGCCTTACAAGCAAAGATGAGGATTGGGCACGTCGCCGCGAAAAACTCCGCCGTGATTTCAGCCGCCAGATCGGTGCATTAATTGCACCCTAGGGACTCGGTTTGTTTCAATTTTCGAGCAAAGGACCGAACGGTCTGAAACTCCCCAAACATGACTCTCAAGAACGAGGAGGATCGGGCACGCTCGTCGCGAAAAACTCCTCCGTGATTTTGGCCCCAGAACTGGTGCATTAAGAGCACCGAGGGAATCGGTTTGCTTCAAGTGTCGAGCAGGACGGAACGGTCTCAAACTCCCCAAACATAAGTCTTACATGTAAAGATGTGGATTGGGCTCGTTCGTCGCAAAAAAAATCCACCGTGATTCCTACCGATCGAATCGGTGTATTAATGTGCACCCTGTGACTCGCTCGCTTCCGCTTTCGAAAGCAATGACGAACGGTCTCGAAACTCCCAAACATCGGCCTTACCCGCAAAGATGAGGATTGGGCACGTCACGATAAAAACTCCACCGTGATTGCCGCCGCCAGATCTGGTGCATTATATGCACCCTAGGGACTAGGTTTGCTTCAATTTTCGAGCAAAGGACCGAACGGTCCGAAACTCCCCAAACATGACTCTCTCGCAACGAGGAGGACCGGGCACGCTCGTCGCGAAAAACTGCACCGTGATTTCAGCTCCGTAATCGGTGCATTAATAGCACCGAGGCACTCGGTTTGCTTCAAGTGTCGAGCAAAGGACGGAACGGTTCGAAACTCCGCACATAAGTCCTACATGTAAAGATGAGGATTGACACGCTCGTCGTGAAAACTCCACCGTGATTCCGCCGCCGTAACTGGTGTATTAATGTGCACCCTGTGACTCGCTCGCTTCAAGTTTCGAGCAATGACGGAACGGTCTGAAACTCCCCAAACATCAGTCTTACAAGCAAAGATGAGGATTGGGCACGTTCGCCGCGAAAAACTCCGCCGTGATTTCAGCCGCCAGATCTGGTGCATTAATTGCACCCTAGGGACTCGGCTTGTTTCAATTTCGAGCAAAGGACCGAACGGTCTGAAACTCCCCAAACATGACTCTCTCAAGAACGAGGAGGATCGGGCACGCTCGTCGCGAAAAACTCCTCCGTGATTTCGCCCCGTAATCGGTGCATTAATTGCACCGAGGAATCGTTTGCTTCAAGTGTCGAAAGGATTTTAACGGTCTGAAACTCCCCAAACATAAGTCCTACATGTAAAGATGTGGATTGGGCTGCTCGTCGCGAAAATCTCCACCGTGATTCCGCCGATCGAATCGGTGTCATAATGAGCACCCAGTGGACTCGCTCGCTTCATGTTTCGAGCAATGATGGAACAGTCTGAAACTACCCAAACATGACTCTCTCGTGCAACGAGGAGGACAAGGCACGTATGTCGCGAAAAACTCCTCCGTGATTTCCGCCCCAGAACTAAAGCACCGAGGGACTCGGTTTACTTCAAGTGTCGAAAAGGATTTGAACGGTCTGAAACTCCCCAAACATATGTCCTACATGTACAGATATGGATTGGGCTCGTTCGTCGCGAAAAGCTCCACCGTGATTCCGGAAGACTGAACTGGTGTATTAATGTGCACCCCAGGGACTCGGCTCGCTTCCCGTTTCGAGCAATGACGGAACGGTCTGAAACTCCCCAAACATCAATCTTATCTGCAAAGATGAGGATTGGGCACGTTCGCCGATAAAAACTCCACCGTGATTGCTGCCGCCAGATCTGGTGCATTAATTGCACCCTAGGGACTAGGTTTGCATTAATAGCACCGAGGGAATCTGTTTGCTTCAAGTGTCGAGCAGTGACGGAACGGTCTGAAACTCCCCAAACATAAGTCCTACATGTAAAGATGAGGATTGGACACGTTCGTCGCGAAAAACTCCACCGCTATTCCGCCGCCGTAATCGTGTATTAATGTGCACCCCAGGGACTCGGCTCGCTTCAAGCTTCGAGCAATGACGGAACGGTCTGAAACTCCCCAAACATCAGTCTTACATGCAAAGATGAGGATTGGGCATGTTCGCCGCGAAAAACTCCGCCGTGATTTCAGCCGCCAGATCTGGTGCATTAATTGCACCCAAGGGACTCGGTTTGCTTCAATTTTCGAGCAGTGACCGAACGGTCTGAAACTCCCCAAACATGACTCTCTCGTGCAACGAGGAGGACTGGGCACGTTCGTCGCGAAAAACTCCCCCGTGATTTCGCCCCTTAATCGGTGCATTAATAGCACCGAGGAATCGGTTTGTTTCAAGTGTCGAAAGCAACACGAACGGTCTGAAACTGCCCAAACATAAGTCGCATATGTAAAGATGTGGATTGGGCCTGCTCGACGCGAAAAGCTCCACCGTGATTCCGCCGATCGAACTGGTGTCATAATGAGCACCCCAGGACTCGGCCGCTTCATGTTTCGAGCAATGATGGAACAATCAAACTCCCCAAACATGACTCTCTCGCAACGAGGAGGACAAGGCACGCTCGTCGCGAAAAACTCCTCCGTGATTTCGCCCAGAATCCAAAGCACCGAGGGACTCGGTTTACTTCAAGTGTCGAGCAAAGGATTTTAACGGTTCGAAACTCCCCAAACATATGTCCTACATGTACAGATGTGGATTGGGCTCGCTCGTCATAAAAGCTCCACCGTGATTCCGCCGATGAACTAGTGTATTAATGTGCACCCTGTGACTCGCTCGCCTCGCTTTCGAGCAATGACGGAACGGTCCGAAACTCCCCAAACATCGCCTTACCCGCAAAGATGAGGATTGGACACGTCACGATAAAAACTCCACTGCGGATTATCGGTGCATTAATTGCACCCTAGGGACAAGGTTTGCATTAATAGCACCGAGGGAATCGGTTTGCTTCAAGTGTCGAGCAGTGACGGAACGGTCTGAAACTCCCCAAACACAAGTCCTACATGTAAAGATGAGGATTGACACGCTCGTCGCTAAAAACTCCACCGCTATTCCGCCGCCGTAATCGGTGTATTAATGTGCACCCTGTGGACTCGCTCGCTTCAAGCTTCGAGCAATGACGGAACGGTCTGAAACTCCCCAAACATCGCCTTACAAGCAAAGATGAGGATTGGGCACGTCACGCGAAAAAACTCCGCCGTGATTTCAGCCGCCAGATCTAGTGCATTAATTGCACCCTAGGGACTTGGTTTGCTTCAATTTTCGAGCAAAGGACCTAACGGTCTGAAACTCCCCAAACATGACTCTCTCGCAACGAGGAGGATCGGGCACGCTCGTCGCGAAAAACTCCCCGTGATTTCGCCCCGTAATCGGTGCATTAATAGCACCGAGGGAATCGGTTTGTTTCAAGTGTCGAGAAAGGATTTTAACAGTCTGAAACTCCCCAAACATAAGTCGACATGTAAAGATGTGGATTGGGCTGCTCGTCGCGAAAAGCTCCACCGTGATTCCGCCGATCGAATCGGTGTCATAATGAGCACCCCAGTGGACTCGCTCGCTTCATGTTTCGAGCAATGATGGAAAGCCTCAAACTCCCCAAACATGACTCTCTCGCAACGAGGAGGACAAGGCACGCTCGTCGCGAAAAACTCCTCCGTGATTTCGCCACAGAATCCAAAGCACCGAGGGACTCGGTTTACTTCAAGTGTCGAGCAAAGGACGAACGGTCTCGAAACTCCCCAAACATATGTCCTACATGTACAGATGTGGATTGGGCTCGTTTCGTCGTGAAAAGCTCCACCGTGATTCCGCCGATCGAACCGGTGTATTAATGTGCACCCTGTGGACTCGCTCGCTTCACGTTTCGAGCAATGACGGAACGGTCTGAAACTCCCCAAACATCAGTCTTACCTGCAAAGATGAGGATTGGGCACGTTCGCCGATAAAAACTCCTCCGTGCTTGCTGCCGCCAGATCTGGTGCATTAATTGCACCCTAGGGACTAGGTTTGCATTAATAGCACCGAGGGAATCGGTTTGCTTCAAGTGTCGAGCAGTGACGGAACGGTCTGAAACTCCCCAAACATAAGTCCTACATGTAAAGATGTGGATTGGACACGTTCGTCGCGAAAAACTCCACCGCTATTCCGCCGCCGTAATCGGTGTATTAATGTGCACCCTGTGACTCGCTCGCTTCAAGTTTCGAAAGCAATGACGAACGGTCTGAAACTACCCAAACATCGCCTTACAAGCAAAGATGAGGATTGGGCACGTCACGCGAAAAACTCCGCCGTGATTTCAGCCACAGATCCGTGCATTAATTGCACCCTAGGGACTCGTTTGTTTCATTTTCGAGCAAAGGACCGAACGGTCTAAAACTCCCCAAAGATTACTCTCTCGCAACAAGGAGGATCTGGCACGCTCGTCGCGAAAAACTCCCCGCGATTTCGCCCCGTAATCGGTGCATTAATAGCACCGAGGAATCGGTTTGCTTCAAGTGTCGAAAGCAAAGGATTTTAACGGTCTGAAACTCCCCAAACATAAGTCGCATATGTAAAGATGTGGATTGGGCTCGCTCGTCGCGAAAAGCTCCACCGTGATTCCGCCGATCGAATCGGTGTCATAATGAGCACCCTGTGGACTCGCCGCTTTGTTTCGAGCAATGATGGAACAGTCTGAAACTCCCCAAACATGACTCTCTCGCAACGAGGAGGACAAGGCACGCTCGTCGTGAAAACTCCTCCGTGATTTCGCCCAGAACTATAGCACCGAGGGACTCGGTTTACTTCAAGTGTCGAAAGCAAAGGACGGAACGGTCCGAAACTCCCCAAACATATGTCCTACATGTACAGATGTGGATTGGGCTCGCTCGTCGCGAAAAGCTCCACCGTGATTCCGCCGATCGAACGGTGTATTAATTTGCACCCTGTGGACTCGCTCGCTTCACGCTTAAAGCAATGACGAACGGTCTGAAACTACCCAAACATTAGTCTTACATGCAAAGATGAGGAATGGGCACGTCACGAGATAAACTCCACCGTGATTGCGCCGCCAGATCGGTGCATTAATTGCAGCTTAGGGACTCGCTTTGCTTCAATTTCGAGCAAAGGACCGAACGGTCCGAAAGTCCGCGAACATGACTCTCTCGCAACGAGGAGGATCGGGCACGCTCGTCGCGAAAAACTCCTCCGTGATTTCGCCCCGTAATCGGTGCATTAATAGCACCGAGGGAATCGGTTTGTTTCAAGTGTCGAGCAAAGGACGGAACGGTCCGAAACTCCCCAAACATAAGTCCTACATGTAAAGATGTGGATTGGGCTCGCTCGTCGCGAAAAAATCCACCGTGATTCCGCCGATCAATCGGTGTATTAATGTGCACCCTGTGACTCGGCCGCTTCTGCTTTCGAAAGCAATGACGAACGGTCTCAAACTCCCCAAACATCGGCCTTACAAGCAAAGATGAGGATTGGGCACGTCGCCTAAAAACTCCGCCGTGATTTCAGCCACAGATCCGTGCATTAATTGCACCCTAGGGACTCGCTTGATTCAATTTTCGAAAAGGACCGAACGGTGTGAAACACCCCAAACATGACTCTCTCGCAACGAGGAGGACTGGGCACGCTCGTCGCGAAAAACTCCCCGCGATTTCGCCCCTTAATCGGTGCATTAATAGCACCGAGGGAATCGGTTTGTTTCAAGTGTCGCAAAGGACGGAACGGTCTGAAACTCCCCAAACATAAGTCGTACATGTAAAGATGTGGATTGGGCTCGTTCGTCGCGAAAAGCTCCACCGTGATTTCGGCCGACTGAACTGGTGTCATAATGAGCACCCCAGGGACTCGGCTCGCTTCATGTTTCGAGCAATGATGGAACAGTCTGAAACTCCCCAAACATGACTCTCTCGTGCAACGAGGAGGACAAGGCACGTTCGTCACGAAAAACTCCTGCGTGATTTCGGCCACAGAACTAAAGCACCGAGGGACTCGGTTTACTTCAAGTGTCGAGCAGTGATGGAACGGTCTGAAACTCCCCAAACATATGTCCTACATGTACAGATGTGGATTGGGCTCGTTCGTCGCGAAAAGCTCCACCGTGATTCCGGCCGACTGAACTGGTGTATTAATGTGCACCCCAGGGACTCGGCTCGCTTCACGTTTCGAGCAATGACGGAACGGTCTGAAACTCCCCAAACATCAGTCTTACCTGCAAAGATGAGGATTGGGCACGTTCGCCGATAAAAACTCCACCGTGATTGCTGCCGCCAGATCTGGTGCATTAATTGCACCCTAGGGACTAGGTTTGCATTAATAGCACCGAGGGAATCGGTTTGCTTCAAGTGTCGAGCTGTGACGGACCGGTCTGAAACTCAGCAAACATAAGTCCTACATGTAAAGATGAGGATTGGACACGTTCGTCGCGAAAAACTCCACCGCTATTCCGCCGCCGAATCGTGTATTAATGTGCACCCAGTGGACTTGGCTCGCTTCAAGTTTCGAGCAATGACGGAACGGTCTGAAACTCCCCAAACATCGCCTTACAAGCAAAGATGAGGATTGGGCACGTCACGCGAAAAACTCCGCCGTGATTTCAGCCGCCAGATCCGTGCATTAATTGCACCCTAGGGACTCGGTTTGTTTCAATTTTCGAGCAAAGGACCGAACGGTCTGAAACTCCCCAAACATTACTCTCGCGGCAACAAGGAGGATCGGCACGCTCGTCGCGAAAAACTCCCCGCGATTTCGCCCCTTAATCGGTGCATTAATAGCACCGAGGGAATCGGTTTGCTTCAAGTGTCGAGCAAAGGACGAACGGTCTCAAACTCCCCAAACATAAGTCGACATGTAAAGATGTGGATTGGGCTCGTTCGTCGCGAAAAGCTCCACCGTGATTCCGCCGATCAACTTGTGTCATAATGAGCACCCCTGTGGACTCGCTCGCTTCATGTTTCGAGCAATGATGGAACAGTCTGAAACTCCCCAAACATGACTCTCGCGCAACGAGAGGACAAGGCACGCTCGTCGCGAAAAACTCCTCCGTGATTTCGCCCCAGAACCAAAGCACCGAGGGACTCGGTTTACTTCAAGTGTCGAGCAAAGGACGAACGGTCTCGAAACTCCCCAAACATATGTCCTACATGTACAGATGTGGATTGGGCTCGCTCGTCGCGAAAAGCTCCACCGTGATTCCGCCGATCGAATCGGTGTATTAATGTGCACCCAGTGACTCGCTCGCTTCACGCTTTCGCAATGACGGAACGGTCGAAACTCCCCAAACATCGCCTTACATGCAAAGATGACGAATGGGCACGTCACGAGAAAAACTCCACCGTGATTATGTCGCCAGACCGCCGCATTAATTGCAGCCAAGGGACTCGCTTTGCTTCAATTTTCGCAAAGGACCGAACGGTTCGAAACTCCCCATACATGACTCTCTCGCAACGAGGAGGACTGGCACTCTCGCGAAAAACACCTCCGTGATTTCGCCCGTAATCGGTGCATTAATAGCACCGAGGGAATCGGTTTGCTTCAAGTGTCGAGCAGTGACGGAACGGTCTGAAACTCCCCAAACATAAGTCCTACATGTAAAGATGTGGATTGGGCTCGTTCGTCGCAAAAAAATCCACCGTGATTCCGGCCGACTTAACTGGTGTATTAATGTGCACCCTGTGACTCGCCGCTCGCCTGCTTCCGAGCAATGACGAACGGTCCGAAACTCCCCAAACATCGCCTTACCGCAAAGATGAGGAATGGGCACGTCACGAGAAAACTCCACCGTGATTGCGGCCGCCAGATCTGGTGCATTAATTGCAGCCTAGGGACTCGTTTTGCTTCAATTTTCGAGCAGTGACCGAACGGTCTGAAACTCCCCAAACATGACTCTCTCGTGCAACGAGGAGGACTGGGCACGTTTGTCGCGAAAAACTCCTCCGTGATTTCGGCCCCAGAACTGGTGCATTAATAGCACCGAGGGAATCGGTTTGCTTCAAGTGTCGAGCAGTGACGGAACGGTCTGAAACTCCCCAAACAAAAGTCCTACATGTAAAGATGTGGTTTGGGCTCGTTCGTCGCGAAAAAATCCACCGTTGATTCCGGCCGACTGAACTGGTGTATTAATGTGACTCGGCTCGCTTCCCGTTTCGAGCAATGACGGAACGGTCCGAAACTCCCCAAACATGAGTCTTACCTGCAAAGATGAGGATTGGGCACGTTTGCCGATAAAAACTCCACCGTGATTGCTGCCGCCAGATCTGGTGCATTAATTGCACCCTAGGGACTAGGTTTGCTTCAATTTTCGAGCAGTGACCGAATGGTCTGAAACTCCCCAAACATGACTCTCTCGCAACGAGGAGGACGGGCACGCTCGTCGCGAAAAATCGCACCGTGATTTCAGCCCGTAATCGGTGCATTAATAGCACCGAGGCACTCGGTTTGCTTCAAGTGTCGAGCAGGACGGAACGGTCGAAACTCCGCATATAAGTCCTACATGTAAAGATGAGGATTGGACACGCTCGTCGCGAAAAACTCCACCGTGATTCCGCCGCCGTAATCGGTGTATTAATGTGCACCCTGTGACTCGCTCGCTTCAAGTTTCGAGCAATGACGGAACGGTTCGAAACTTCCCAAACATCGCCTTACTCTGCAAAGATGAGGATTGGGCACGTCACGCGAAAAACTCCGCCGTGATTTCAGCCGCCAGATCTGGTGCATTAATTGCACCCTAGGGACTCGGTTTGCTTCAATTTTCGAGCAGTGACCGAACGGTCTGAAACTCCCCAAACATGACTCTCTCATGCAACGAGGAGGACTGGGCACGTTCGTCGCGAAAAACTGCACCGTGATTTCAGCTCCAGAACTGGTGCATTAATAGCACCGAGGCACTCGGTTTGCTTCAAGTGTCGAGCAAAGGACGGAACGGTTCGAAACTCCGCAGACATAAGTCCTACATGTAAAGATGAGGATTGGACACGTTCGTCGCGAAAAACTCCACCGTGATTCCGGCCGCCAGAACTGGTGTATTAATGTGCACCCCAGGGACTCGGCTCGCTTCAAGTTTCGAGCAATGACGGAACGGTCTGAAACTCCCCAAACATTAGTCTTACAAGCAAAGATGAGGATTGGGCACGTCACGCGAAAAACTCCGCCGTGATTTCAGCCGCCAGATCTGGTGCATTAATTGCACCATAGGGACTAGGTTTGCTTCAATTTTCGAGCAAAGGACCGAACGGTCTCAAACTCCCCAAACATGACTCTCTCGCAACGAGGAGGACGGGCACGTTCGCCGTGAAAAACTCCCCGTGATTTCGCCCCGTAATCGGTGCATTAATAGCACCGAGGAATCGGTTTGCTTCAAGTGTCGAAAGGACGGAACGGTCCGAAACTCCCCAAACATAAGTCGCATATGTAAAGATGTGGATTGGGTTCGCTCGTCGCGAAAAGCTCCACCGTGATTCCGCCGACTGAATCGGTGTCATAATGAGTACCCAGTGGACTCGCTCGCTTCATGTTTCGAGCAATGATGGAACAATCTGAAACTCCCCAAACATGACTCTCTCGCAACGAGTAGGACAAGGCACGCTCGTCGCGAAAAACTCCTCCGTGATTTCGCCCCAGAACCAAAGCACCGAGGACTCGGTTTACTTCAAGTGTCGAGCAAAGGACGGAACGGTCTGAAACTCCCCAAACATATGTCCTACATGTACAGATGTGGATTGGGCTCGTTCGTCGTGAAAGCTCCACCGTGATTCCGCCGATCAACCGGGTGTATTAATGTGCACCCTGTGACTCGCTCGCTTCACGCTTTCGAGCAATGACGAACGGTCTGAAACTACCCAAACATTAGTCTTACATGCAAAGATGAGGAATGGGCACGTCACGAGAAAACTCCACCGTGATTGCGGCCGCCAGATCCGGTGCATTAATTGCAGCCTAGGGACTCGCTTTTCCTTCAATTTCGAGCAAAGGACCGAACGGTCTGAAACTCCCCAAACATGACTCTCGCAACGAGGAGGATCGGGCACGCTCGTCGCGAAAAACTGCACCGTGATTTCAGCTCCGTAATCGGTGCATTAATAGCACCGAGGCACTCGGTTTGCTTCAAGTGTCGAGCAAAGGACGGAATGGTTCGAAACTCCGCACATAAGTCCTACATGTAAAGATGAGGATTGGACACGCTCGTCGCGAAAAACTCCACCGTGATTCCGCCGCCGTAATCGGTGTATTAATGTGCACCCTGTGACTCGCTCGCTTCAAGTGTCGAGCAATGACGAACGGTCTGAAACTCCCCAAACATCGCCTTACAAGCAAAGATGAGGATTGGGCACGTCGCCATTTAAAAACTCCGCCGTGATTTCAGCCACGATCTGGTGCATTAATTGCACCCTAGGGACAAGGTTTGCTTCAATTTTCAACAGTCACCGAACGGTCTCGAAACTCCCCAAACATGACTCTCTCGCAACGAGGAGGATCGGGCACGCTCGTCGCGAAAAACTGCACCGTGATTTCAGCCCGTAATCGGTGCATTAATTGCACCGAGGCACCTCGGTTTGCTTCAAGTGTCGAGCAAGGACGGAACGGTCTCGAAACTCCGCAGACATAAGTCCTACATGTAAAGATGAGGATTGACATGTTCGTCGCGAAAAACTCCACCGTGATTCCGCCGCCGTAATCGGTGTATTAATGTGCACCCTGTGGATTCGCTCGCTTCAAGTTTCGAGCAATGACGGAACGGTCTGAAACTCCCCAAACATCAGTCTTACAAGCAAACATGAGGATTGGGCACGTTCGCCGCGAAAAACTCCGCCGTGATTTCAGCCGCCAGATCTGGTGCATTAATTGCACCCTAGGGACTCGGTTTGCTTCAATTTTCGAGCAGTGACCGAACGGTCCGAAACTCTCCAAACATGACTCTCTCGTGCAACGAGGAGGACTGGGCACGTTCGTCGCGAAAAACTCCTCCCTGATTTCGGCCCCAGAACTGGTGCATTAATAGCACCGAGGGAATCGGTTTGCTTCAAGTGTCGAGCAGTGACGGAATGGTCTGAAACTCCCCAAACATAAGTCGTACATGTAAAGATGTGGATTGGGCTCGTTCGTCGCGAAAAGCTCCACCGTGATTCCGGCCGACTGAACTGCTGTCATAATGAGCACCCCAGGGACTCGGCTCGCTTCATGTTTCGAGCAATGATGGAACAGTCTGAAACTCCCCAAACGTGACTCTCTCGTGCAACGAGGAGGACAAGGCACGTTCGTCGCGAAAAACTCCTCCGTGATTTCGGCCCTAGAACTAAAGCACCGAGGGACTCGGTTTACTTCAAGTGTCGAGCAGTGACGGAACGGTCTGAAACTCCCCAAACATATGTCCGACATGTACAGATGTGGATTGGGCTCGTTCGTCGTGAAAAGCTCCACCGTGATTCCGGCCGACTGAACTGGTGTATTAATGTGCACCCAGGGACTCGGCTCGCTTCACGTTTCGAGCAATGACGGAACGGTCTTGAAACTACCCAAACATTAGTCTTACATGCAAAGATGAGGAATGGGCACGTCACGAGAAAAACTCCACCGTGATTGCGGCCGCCAGATCTGGTGCATTAATTGCAGCCTAGGGACTCGTTTTGCTTCAATTTTGGAGCAGTGACCGAACGGTCTGAAACTCCCCAAACATGACTCTCTCGTGCAACGTGGAGGACTGGGCACGCTCGTCGCGAAAAACTCCTCCGTGATTTCGCCCTTAATCGGTGCATTAATAGCACCGAGGGAATCGGTTTGTTTCAAGTATCGAAAGGAAGGAACGGTCTGAAACTCCCCAAACATAAGTCCTACATGTAAAGATGTGGATTGGGCTCGCTCGTCGCGAAAAAATCCACCGTGATTCCGCCGATCGAATCGGTGTATTAATGTGCACCCTGTGACTCGCCGCTTCCTGCTTTCGAAAGCAATGACGGAACGGTCTCAAACTCCCCAAACATCGCCTTACCGCAAAGATGAGGATTGGGCACGTCACGATAAAAACTCCACCGTGATTGCCGCCGCCAGATCTGGTGCATTAATTGCACCCTAGGGACTCGGTTTGTTTCAATTTTCGAGCAAAGGACCGAACGGTCCGAATCTCTCCAAACACGACTGTCGGCAACGAGGAGGATCGGGCACGCTCGCCGCGAAAAACTCCTCCCCGATTTCGCCCCTAATCGGTGCATTAATTGCACCGAGGGAATCGGTTTGCTTCAAGTGTCGAGAAAGGACGAACGGTCTGAAAATCCCCAAACATAAGTCGACAGTAAAGATGTGCATTGGGCTCGTTTCGTCGTGAAAAGCTCCACCGTGATTCCGCCGATCGAATCGCTGCCATAATGAGCACCCTGTGACTCGCTCGCTTCATGTTTCGAGCAATGATGGAACAGTCTGAAACTCCCCAAACGTGACTCTCTCGTGCAACGAGGAGGACAAGGCACGTTCGTCGCGAAAAACTCCTCCGTGATTTCGGCCCTAGAACTAAAGCACCGAGGGACTCGGTTTACTTCAAGTGTCGAGCAGTGACGGAACGGTCTCAAACTCCCCAAACATATGTCCGACATGTACAGATGTGGATTGGGCTCGTTCGTCATAAAAGCTCCACCGTGATTCCGCCGATCGAACGGTGTATTAATGTGCACCAAGGGACTCGCTCGCTTCACGCTTCGAGCAATGACGGAACGGTCTGAAACTACCCAAACATTAGTCTTACATGCAAAGATGAGGAATGGGCACGTTCGCCGAGAAAAACTCCACCGTGATTGCGGCCGCCAGATCTGGTGCATTAATTGCAGCCTAGGGACTCGTTTTGCTTCAATTTTGGAGCAGTGACCGAACGGTCTGAAACTCCCCAAACATGACTCTCTCGTGCAACGTGGAGGACTGGGCACGTTCGTCGCGAAAAACTCCTCCGTGATTTCGGCCCCAGAACTGGTGCATTAATAGCACCGAGGGAATCGGTTTGCTTCAAGTATCGAGCAGTGAAGGAACGGTCTGAAACTCCCCAAACATAAGTCCTACATGTAAAGATGTGGATTGGGCTCGTCGTCATAAAAAATCCACCGTGATTCCGCCGATCGAACTGGTGTATTAATGTGCACCCTGTGGACTCGCTCGCTTCCCGCTTTCGAAAGCAATGACGGAACGGTCTGAAACTCCCCAAACATCAGTCTTACCTGCAAAGATGAGGATTGGGCACGTTCGCCGATAAAAACTCCACCGTGATTGCTGCCGCCAGATCTGGTGCATTAATTGCACCCTAGGGACTCGGTTTGCTTCAATTTTCGAGCAGTGACCGAACGGTCCGAAACTCTCCAAACACGACTCGTCGGCAACGAGGAGGATCGCACGCTCGTCGCGAAAAACTCCTCCCCGATTTCGCCCTTAATCGGTGCATTAATTGCACCGAGGGAATCGGTTTGCTTCAAGTGTCGAGCAGTGACGGAACGGTCTGAAAATCCCCAAACATAAGTCGTACAGGTAAAGATGTGCATTGGGCTCGTTCGTCGCGAAAAGCTCCACCGTGATTCCGGCCGACTGAACTGCTGTCATAATGAGCACCCCAGGGACTCGGCTCGCTTCATGTTTCGAGCAATGATGGAACAGTCTGAAACTCCCCAAACGTGACTCTCTCGTGCAACGAGGAGGACAAGGCACGTTCGTCGCGAAAAACTCCTCCGTGATTTCGGCCCTAGAACTAAAGCACCGAGGGACTCGGTTTACTTCAAGTGTCGAGCAGTGACGGAACGGTCTGAAACTCCCCAAACATATGTCCGACATGTACAGATGTGGATTGGGCTCGTTCGTCGCGAAAAGCTCCACCGTGATTCCGGCCGACTGAACTGGTGTATTAATGTGCACCCCAGGGACTCGGCTCGCTTCACGTTTCGAGCAATGACGGAACGGTCTGAAACTACCCAAACATTAGTCTTACATGCAAAGATGAGGAATGGGCACATTCGCCGAGAAAAACTCCACCGTGATTGCGGCCGCCAGATCTGGTGCATTAATTGCAGCCTAGGGACTCGTTTTGCTTCAATTTTGGAGCAGTGACCGAACGGTCTGAAACTCCCCAAACATGACTCTCTCGTGCAACGTGGAGGACTGGGCACGTTCGTCGCGAAAAACTCCTCCGTGATTTCGGCCCCAGAACTGGTGCATTAATAGCACCGAGGGAATCGGTTTGCTTCAAGTATCGAGCAGTGAAGGAACGGTCTGAAACTCCCCAAACATAAGTCCTACATGTAAAGATGTGGATTGGGCTCGTTCGTCGCGAAAAAATCCACCGTGATTCCGGCCGACTGAACTGGTGTATTAATGTGCACCCCAGGGACTCGGCTCGCTTCCCGTTTCGAGCAATGACGGAACGGTCTGAAACTCCCCAAACATCAGTCTTACCTGCAAAGATGAGGATTGGGCACGTTCGCCGATAAAAACTCCACCGTGATTGCTGCCGCCAGATCTGGTGCATTAATTGCACCCTAGGGACTCGGTTTGCTTCAATTTTCGAGCAGTGACCGAACGGTCTGAAACTACCCAAACATGAGTCTCTCGTGCAACGAGGAGGACTGGGCACGTTCGTCGCGAAAAACTGCACCGTGATTTCAGCTCCAGAACTGGTGCATTAATAGCACCGAGGCACTCGGTTTGCTTCAAGTGTCGAGCAGTGACGGAACGGTCTGAAACTCCGCAGACATAAGTCCTACATGTAAAGATGAGGATTGGACACGTTCGTCGCGAAAAACTCCACCGTGATTCCGGCCGCTAGAACTGGTGTATTAATGTGCACCCCAGGGACTCGGCTCGCTTCATGTTTCGAGCAATGACGGAACGGTCTGAAACTCCCCAAACATCAGTCTTACAAGCAAAGATGAGGATTGGGCACGTTCGCCGCGAAAAACTCCGCCGTGATTTCAGCCGCCAGATCTGGTGCATTAATTGCACCCTAGGGACTCGGTTTGCTTCAATTTTCGAGCAGTGACCGAACGGCCCGAAACTCTCCAAACATGACTCTCTCGTGCAACGAGGAGGACTGGGCACGTTCGTCGCGAAAAACACCTCCTCGATTTCGCCCCGTAATCGGTGCATTAATAGCACCGAGGAATCGGTTTGCTTCAAGTGTCGAGCAGTGACGGAACGGTCTGAAACTCCCCAAACATAAGTCGTACATGTAAAGATGTGCATTGGGCTCGTTCGTCGTGAAAAGCTCCACCGTGATTCCGCCGATCAATCGTCATAATGAGCAACCTGTGGACTCGCTCGCTTCATGTTTCGAGCAATGATGGAACAATCTGAAACTCCCCAACGTGACTCTCTCGTGCAACGAGGAGGACAAGGCACGTTCGTCGCGAAAAACTCCTCCGTGATTTCGGCCCTAGAACTAAAGCACCGAGGGACTCGGTTTACTTCAAGTGTCGAGCAGTGACGGAACGGTCTGAAACTCCCCAAACATATGTCCTACATGTACAGATGTGGATTGGGCTCGTTCGTCGCGAAAAGCTCCACCGTGATTCCGGCCGCCAGAACTGGTGTATTAATGTGCACCCCAGGGACTCAGCTCGCTTCAAGTTTCGAGCAATGACGGAACGGTCTGAAACTCCCCAAACATCAGTCTTACAAGCAAAGATGAGGATTGGGCACGTTCGCCGCGAAAAACTCCGCCGTGATTTCAGCCGCCAGATCTGGTGCATTAATTGCACCCTAGGGACTAGGTTTGCTTCAATTTTCGAACAGTGACCGAACGGTCTGAAACTCCCCAAACATGACTCTCTCGTGCAACGAGGAGGACTGGGCACGTTCGTCGCGAAAAACTGCACCGTGATTTCAGCTCCAGAACTGGTGCATTAATAGCACCGAGGCACTCGGTTTGCTTCAAGTGTCGAGCAGTGACGGAACGGTCTGAAACTCCGCAGACATAAGTCCTACATGTAAAGATGAGGATTGGACACGTTCGTCGCGAAAAACTCCACCGAGATTCCGGCCGCCAGAACTGGTGTATTAATGTGCACCCCAAGGACTCGGCTCGCTTCAAGTTTCGAGCAATGACGGAACGGTCTGAAACTCCCCAAACATCAGTCTTACAAGCAAAGATGAAGATTGGGCACGTTCGCCGCGAAAAACTCCGCCGTGATTTCAGCCGCCAGATCTGGTGCATTAATTGCACCCTATGGACTCGGTTTGCTTCAATTTTCGAGCAGTGTCCGAACGGTCCGAAACTCTCCAAACATGACTCTCTCGTGCAACGAGGAGGACTGGGCATGTTCGTCGCGAAAAACTCCTCCCTGATTTCGGCCCCAGAACTGGTGCATTAATAGCACCGAGGGAATCGGTTTGCTTCAAGTGTCGAAAAGGACGGAATGGTCTGAAACTCCCCAAACATAAGTCGACATGTAAAGATGTGGATTGGGCTCGTTTCGTCGCAGAAAGCTCCACCGTGATTCCGCCGATCGAATCGCTGTCATAATGAGCACCCAGGGACTCGCTCGCTTCATGTTTCGAGCAATGATGGAACATCTGAAACTCCCAAACATGACTCTCTCGCAACGAGGAGGACAAGGCACGCTCGTCGCGAAAAACTCCTCCGTGATTTCGCCCCAGAACCAAAGCACCGAGGGACTCGGTTTACTTCAAGTGTCGAAAGCAAAGGACGGAACGGTCCGAAACTCCCCAAACATATGTCCTACATGTACAGATGTGGATTGGGCTCGTTCGTCGCGAAAAGCTCCACCGTGATTCCGGCGGACTGAACTGGTGTATTAATGTGCACCCCAGCGACTCGGCTCGCTTCACGTTTCGAGCAATGACGGAACGGTCTGAAACTACCAAACATTAGTCTTACATGCAAAGATGAGGAATGGGCACGTTCGCCGAGAAAAACTCCACCGTGATTGCGGCCGCCAGATCTGGTGCATTAATTGCAGCCTAGGGACTCGCTTTTGCTTCAATTTTCGAGCAAAGGACCGAACGGTCCGAAACTCCCCAAACATGACTCTCTCGCAACGAGGAGGATCGCACGCTCGTCGCGAAAAACTCCTCCGTGATTTCGCCCCGTAATCGGTGCATTAATAGCACCGAGGAATCGGTTTGCTTCAAGTGTCGAGCAAAGGACGGAACGGTCTGAAACTCCCCAAACATAAGTCCTACATGTAAAGATGTGGATTGGGCTCGCTCGTCGCAAAAGCTCCACCGTGATTCCGCCGATCGAATCGGTGTCATAATGAGCACCCTGTGGACTCGCTCGCTTCATGTTTCGAGCAATGATGGAACAATCTGAAACTCCCCAAACATGACTCTCTCGGGCAACGAGGAGGACAAGGCACGTTCGTCGCGAAAAACTCCTCCGTGATTTCGCCCCAGAACTAAAGCACCGAGGGACTCGGTTTACTTCAAGTGTCGAGCAGTGACGGAACGGTCTGAAACTCCCCAAACAAAAGTCCTACATGTAAAGATGTGGATTGGGCTCGTTCGTCGCGAAAAGCTCCACCGTGATTCCCGCCGACTGAACAGGTGTATTAATGTGCACCCCAGGGACTCGGCTCGCTTCCCGTTTCGAGCAATGACGGAACGGTCTGAAACTCCCCAAACATCAGTCTTACCTGCAAAGATGAGGATTGGGCACGTTCGCCGATAAAAACTCCACCGTGATTGCTGCCGCCAGATCTGGTGCATTAATTGCAGCCTAGGGACTCGTTTTCCTTCAATTTTCGAGCAGTGACCGAACGGTCTGAAACTCCCCAAACATGACTCTCTCGTGCAACGAGGAGGACTGGGCACGTTCGTCGCGAAAAACTGCACCGTGATTTCAGCCGTAATCTGGTGCATTAATAGCACCGAGGCACTCGGTTTGCTTCATGTTTCGAAAGGACGGAACGGTCTGAAACTCCGCAGACATAAGTCCTACATGTAAAGATGAGGATTGGACACGTTCGTCGCGAAAAACTCCACCGTGATTCCGCCGCCGAATCGGTGTATTAATGTGCACCCTGTGACTCGGCTCGCTTCAAGTTTCGAGCAATGACGGAACGGTCTGAAACTCCCCAAACATCAGTCTTACAAGCAAAGATGAGGATTGGGCACGTTCGCCGCGAAAAACTCCGCCGTGATTTCAGCCGCCAGATCTGGTGCATTAATTGCACCCTAGGGACTCGGTTTGCTTCAATTTTCGAGCAGTGACCGAACGGTCTGAAACTCCCCAAACATGACTCTCTCGTGCAACGAGGAGGACTGGGCACGTTCGTCGCGAAAAACTCCCCCGTGATTTCGGCCCCAGAACTGGTGCATTAATAGCACCGAGGGAATCGGTTTGCTTCAAGTGTCGAGCAGTGACGGAACGGTCTGAAACTCCCCAAACATAAGTCGTACATGTAAAGATGTGGATTGGGCTCGTTAAATCGAAAAGCTCCACCGTGATTCCGGCCGACTGAACTGGTGTCATAATGAGCACCCCAGGGACTCGGCTCGCTTCATGTTTCGAGCAATGATGGAACAGTCTGAAACTCCCCAAACATGACTCTCTCGTGCAACGAGGAGGACAAGGCACGTTCGTCGCGAAAAACTCCTCCGTGATTTCGGCCCCAGAACTAAAGCACCGAGGGACTCGGTTTACTTCAAGTGTCGAGCAGTGACGGAACGGTCTGAAACTCCCCAAACATATGTCCTACATGTACAGATGTGGATTGGGCTCGTTCGTCGCGAAAAGCTCCACCGTGATTCCGGCCGACTGAACTGGTGTATTAATGTGCACCCCAGGGACTCGGCTCGCTTCACGTTTCGAGCAATGACGGAACGGTCTGAAACTACCCAAACATTAGTCTTACATGCAAAGATGAGGAATGGGCACGTTCGCCGAGAAAAACTCCACCGTGATTGCGGCCGCCAGATCTGGTGCATTAATTGCAGCCTAGGGACTCGTTTTGCTTCAATTTTCGAGCAGTGACCGAACGGTCCGAAACTCCCAAACATGACTCTCTCGTGCAACGAGGAGGACTAGGCACGTTCGTCGCGAAAAACTCCTCCGTGATTTCGGCCCCAGAACTGGTGCATTAATAGCACCGAGGGAATCGGTTTGCTTCAAGTGTCGAAAAGGATTTTAACGGTCTGAAACTCCCCAAACATAAGTCCTACATGTAAAGATGTGGATTGGGCTCGTTTCGTCGCGAAAAACTCCACCGTGATTCCGCCCCGATCGAATGGTGTATTAATGTGCACCCGGGGACTCGCTCGCTTCGCTTCGAGCAATGACGGAACGGTCTGAAACTCCCCAAACATCGCCTTACCCGCAAAGATGAGGATTGGGCACGCTTGTCGATAAAAACTCCACCGTGATTGATGCCGCCAGATCCGTGCATTAATTGCACCCAAGGGACAAGGTTTGCTTCAATTTTCGAGCAAAGGACCAAAGGTCTGAAACTCCCCAAAGATGACTCTCGTCGCAACGAGGAGGATCGCACGCTCGTCGCGAAAAATCGCACCGTGATTTCAGCCCGTAACTGGTGCATTAATAGCACCGAGGCACTCGGTTTGCTTCATGTTTCGAGCAAAGGATTGGAACGGTCTCGAAACTCCGCACATAAGTCCCACATGTAAAGATGAGGATTGAACACGTTCGTCGCGAAAAACTCCACCGTGATTCCGGCCGCCAGAACTGGTGTATTAATGTGCACCCCAGGGACTCGGCTTGCCTCAAGTTTCGAGCAATGACCGAACGGTCTGAAACTCCCCAAACATCAGTCTTACAAACAAAGATGAGGATTGGGCACGTTCGCCGATAAAAACCCCACCGTGATTGCTGCCGCCAGATCTGGTGCATTAATTGCACCCTAGGGACTAGGTTTGCTTCAATTTTCGAGCAGTGACCGAACGGTCTGAAACTCCCCAAACATGACTCTCTCGTGCAACGAGGAGGACTGGGCACGTTCGTCGCGAAAAACTGCACCGTGATTTCAGCTCCAGAACTGGTGCATGAATAGCACCGAGGCACTCGGTTTGCTTCATGTTTCGAGTAGTGACGGAACGGTCTGAAACTCCGCAGACATAAGTCCTACATGTAAAGATGAGGATTGGACACGTTCGTCGCGAAAAACTCCACCGTGATTCCGGCCGCCAGAACTGGTGTATTAATGTGCACCCCAGGGACTCGGCTTGCTTCAAGTTTCGAGCAATGACGGAACGGTCTGAAACTCCCCAAACATCAGTCTTACAAGCAAAGATGAGGATTGGGCACGTTAGCCGCGAAAAACTCCGCCGTGATTTCAGCCGCCAGATCTGGTGCATTAATTGCACCCTAGGGACTCGGTTTGCTTCAATTTTCGAGCAGTGACCGAACGGTCTGAAACTCCCCAAACATGACTCTCTCGTGCAACGAGGAGGACTGGGCACGTTCGTCGTGAAAAACTCCTCCGTGATTTCGGCCCCAGAACTGGTGCATTAATAGCACCGAGGGAATCGGTTTGCTTCAAGTGTCGAGCAGGGACGGAACGGTCTGAAACTCTCCAAACATGACTCTCTCGTGCAACGAGGAGGACTGGGCACGTTCGTCGCGAAAAACTCCTCCGTGATTTCGGCCCCAGAACTGGTGCATTAAAAGCACCGAGGGAATCGGTTTGCTTCAAGTGTCGAGCAGTGACGAAAAGGTCTGAAACTCCCCAAACAAAAGTCCTACATGTAAAGATGTGGATTGGGCTCGTTCGTCGCGAAAAGCTCCACCGTTATTCCGGCCGACTGAACTGGTGTCATAACGAGCACCCCAGGGACTCGGCTCGCTTCATGTTTCGAGCAATGATGGAACAGTCTGAAACTCCCCAAACATGACTCTCTCGTGCAACGAGGAGGACAAGGCACGTTCGTCGCGAAAAACTCCTCCGTGATTTCGACCCCAGAACTAAAGCACCGAGGGACTCGGTTTACTTCAAGTGTCGAGCAGTGACGGAACGGTCTGAAACTCCCCAAACAAAAGTCCTACATGTAAAGATGTGGATTGGGCTCGTTCGTCGTGAAAAGCTCCACCGTGATTCCGGCCGACTGAACAGGTGTATTAATGTGCACCCTGTGACTCGGCTCGCTTCCGTTTCGAAAGCAATGACGAACGGTCTGAAACTCCCAAACATCGGTCTTACCGCAAAGATGAGGATTGGGCACGTCACGATAAAAACTCCACCGTGATTGCTGCCGCCAGATCTGGTGCATTAATTGCACCCTAGGGATTAGGTTTGCTTCAATTTTCGAGCAGTGACCGAACGGTCTGAAACTCCCCAAACATGACTCTCTCGTGCAACGAGGAGGACTGGGCACGTTCGTCGCGAAAAACTCCCCCGTGATTTCGGCCCCAGAACTGGTGCATTAATAGCACCGAGGGAATCGGTTTGCTTCAAGTGTCGAGCAGTGACGGAACGGTCTGAAACTCCCCAAACATAAGTCGTACATGTAAAGATGTGGATTGGGCTCGTTCGTCGCGAAAAGCTCCACCGTGATTCCGGCCGACTGAACTGGTGTCATAATGAGCACCCCAGGGACTCGGCTCGCTTCATGTTTCGAGCAATGATGGAACAGTCTGAAACTCCCCAAACATCACTCTCTCGTGCAACGAGGAGGACAAGGCACGTTCGTCGTGAAAAACTCCTCCGTGATTTCGGCCCCAGAACTAAAGCACCGAGGGACTCGGTTTACTTCAAGTGTCGAGCAGTGACGGAACGGTTTGAAACTCCCCAAACAAAAGTCCTACATGTAAAGATGTGGATTGGGCTCGTTCGTCGCGAAAAACTCCACCGTGATTCCGCCCGACTGAACTGGTGTATTAATGTGCACCCCAGGGACTCGGCTCGCTTCCCGTTTCGAGCAATGACGGAACGGTCTGAAACTCCCCAAACATCAGTCTTACCTGCAAAGATGAGGATTGGGCACGTTTGCCGATAAAAACTCCACCGTGATTGATGCCGCCAGATCTGGTGCATTAATTGCACCCAAGGGACAAGGTTTGCTTCAATTTTCGAGCAGTGACCGAAAGGTCTGAAACTCCCCAAAGATGACTCTCTCGTGCAACGAGGAGGACTGGGCACGTTCGTCGCGAAAAACTGCACCGTGATTTCAGCTCCAGAACTGGTGCATTAATAGCACCGAGGCACTCGGTTTGCTTCAAGTGTCGAGCAGTGACGGAACGGTCTGAAACTCTGCAGACATAAGTCCTACATGTAAAGATGAGGATTGGACACGTTCGTCGCGAAAAACTGCACCGTGATTTCAGCTCCAGAACTGGTGCATTAATAGCACCGAGGCACTCGGTTTGCTTCAATGTCGAGCAGTGACGGAACGGTCTGAAACTCCGCAAACATAAGTCCTACATGTAAAGATGAGGATTGGACACGTTCGTCGCGAAAAACTCCACCGTGATTCCGGCCGCCAGAACTGGTGTATTAATGTGCACCCCAGGGACTCGGCTCGCTTCAAGTTTCGAGCAATGACGGAACGGTCTGAAACTCCCCAAACATCAGTCTTACAAGCAAAGATGAGGATTGGGCACGTTCGCCGCGAAAAACTCCGCCGTGATTTCAGCCGCCAGATCTGGTGCATTAATTGCACCCTAGGGACTCGGTTTGCTTCAATTTTCGAGCAGTGACCGAACGGTCCGAAACTCTCCAAACACGACTCTGTCGTGCAACGAGGAGGACTGGGCACGTTCGTCGCGAAAAACTCCTCCCTGATTTCGGCCCCAGAACTGGTGCATTAATTGCACCGAGGGAATCGGTTTGCTTCAAGTGTCGAGCAGTGACGGAACGGTCTGAAAATCCCCAAACATAAGTCGTACAGGTAAAGATGTGCATTGGGCTCGTTCGTCGCAAAAAGCTCCACCGTGATTCCGGCCGACTGAACTGCTGTCATAATGAGCACCCCAGGGACTCGGCTCGCTTCATGTTTCGAGCAATGATGGAACAGTCTGAAACTCCCCAAACGTGACTCTCTCGTGCAACGAGGAGGACAAGGCACGTTCGTCGCGAAAAACTCCTCCGTGATTTCGGCCCTAGAACTAAAGCACCGAGGGACTCGGTTTACTTCAAGTGTCGAGCAGTGACGGAACGGTCTGAAACTCCCCAAACATATGTCCGACATGTACAGATGTGGATTGGTCTCGTTCGTCGCGAAAAGCTCCACCGTGATTCCGGCCGACTGAACAGGTGTATTAATGTGCACCCCAGGGACTCGGCTCGCTTCCCGTTTCGAGCAATGACGGAACGGTCTGAAACTCCCCAAACATCAGTCTTACCTGCAAAGATGAGGATTGGGCACGTTCGCCGATAAAAACTCCACCGTGATTGCTGCCGCCAGATCTGGTGCATTAATTGCACCCTAGGGATTAGGTTTGCTTCAATTTTCGAGCAGTGACCGAACGGTCTGAAACTCCCCAAACATGACTCTCTCGTGCAACGAGGAGGACTGGGCACGTTCGTCGCGAAAAACTCCCCCGTGATTTCGGCCCCAGAACTGGTGCATTAATAGCACCGAGGGAATCGGTTTGCTTCAAGTGTCGAGCAGTGACGGAACGGTCTGAAACTCCCCAAACATAAGTCGTACATGTAAAGATGTGGATTGGGCTCGTTCGTCGCGAAAAGCTCCACCGTGATTCCGCCGACTGAACTGGTGTCATAATGAGCACCCCAGGGACTCGGCTCGCTTCATGTTTCGAGCAATGATGGAACAGTCTGAAACTCCCCAAACATCACTCTCTCGTGCAACGAGGAGGACAAGGCACGTTCGTCGTGAAAAACTCCTCCGTGATTTCGGCCCCAGAACTAAAGCACCGAGGGACTCGGTTTACTTCAAGTGTCGAGCAGTGACGGAACGGTTTGAAACTCCCCAAACAAAAGTCCTACATGTAAAGATGTGGATTGGGCTCGTTCGTCGCGAAAAACTCCACCGTGATTCCGGCCGACTGAACTGGTGTATTAATGTGCACCCCAGGGACTCGGCTCGCTTCGCGTTTCGAGCAATGACGGAACGGTCTGAAACTCCCAAACATCAGCCTTACCGCAAAGATGAGGATTGGGCACGCTTGCCGATAAAAACTCCACCGTGATTGATGCGCCAGATCTGGTGCATTAATTGCACCCAAGGGACAAGGTTTGCTTCAATTTCGAGCAAAGGACCGAAAGGTCTGAAACTCCCAAAGATGACTCTCTCGCAACGAGGAGGATCGGGCACGCTCGTTAAAATGGCGCACCGTGATTTCAGCTCCGTAATCTGGTGCATTAATAGCACCGAGGCACTCGGTTTGCTTCAAGTGTCGGCGAAGGACGAACGGTTCGAAACTCGCGGACATAAGTCCTACATGTAAAGATGAGGATTGGACACGTTCGTCGCGAAAAAATCGCACCGTGATTTCAGCTCCGGCGGTGCATTAATAGCACCGAGGCACTCGGTTTGCTTCAATGTCGAGCAGTGACGGAACGGTCTGAAACTCCGCAAACATAAGTCCTACATGTAAAGATGAGGATTGGACACGTTCGTCGCGAAAAACTCCACCGTGATTCCGCCGCCGTAACTGGTGTATTAATGTGCACCCTGTGACTCGCTCGCTTCAAGTTTCGAGCAATGACGGAACGGTCTCGAAACTCCCCAAACATCGATCTTACAAGCAAAGATGAGGATTGGGCACGTCACGCGAAAAACTCCGCCGTGATTTCAGCCGCCAGATCTGGTGCATTAATTGCACCCTAGGGACTCGGTTTGCTTCAATTTTCGAAAGGACCGAACGGTCCGAAACTCTCCAAACACGACTGCAGGCAACGAGGAGGATCGGGCACGCTCGTCGCGAAAAACTCCTCCCCGATTTCGCCCCTTAACTGGTGCATTAATTGCACCGAGGGAATCGGTTTGCTTCAAGTGTCGGCAAAGGATTTTAACGGTCTGAAAATCCCCAAACATAAGTCGACAGGTAAAGATGTGCATTGGGCTCGTTCGTCGCGAAAAGCTCCACCGTGATTCCGCCGATCGAACAGGTGTATTAATGTGCACCCTGTGGACTCGCTCGCTTCCGCTTTCGAAAGCAATGACGGAACGGTCTGAAACTCCCCAAACATCAGTCTTACCTGCAAAGATGAGGATTGGGCACGTTCGCCGATAAAAACTCCACCGTGATTGCTGCCGCCAGATCTGGTGCATTAATTGCACCCTAGGGATTAGGTTTGCTTCAATTTTCGAGCAGTGACCGAACGGTCTGAAACTCCCCAAACATGACTCTCTCGTGCAACGAGGAGGACTGGGCACGTTCGTCGCGAAAAACTCCCCCGTGATTTCGGCCCCAGAACTGGTGCATTAATAGCACCGAGGGAATCGGTTTGCTTCAAGTGTCGAGCAGTGACGGAACGGTCTGAAACTCCCCAAACATAAGTCGTACATGTAAAGATGTGGATTGGGCTCGTTCGTCGCGAAAAGCTCCACCGTGATTCCGGCCGACTGAACTGGTGTCATAATGAGCACCCCAGGGACTCGGCTCGCTTCATGTTTCGAGCAATGATGGAACAGTCTGAAACTCCCCAAACATGACTCTCTCGTGCAACGAGGAGGACAAGGCACGTTCGTCGCGAAAAACTCCTCCGTGATTTCGGCCCCAGAACTAAAGCACCGAGGGACTCGGTTTACTTCAAGTGTCGAGCAGTGACGGAACGGTCTGAAACTCCCCAAACATAAGTCCTACATGTAAAGATGTGGATTGGGCTCGTTCGTCGCGAAAAACTCCACCGTGATTCCGCCCGACTGAACTGGTGTATTAATGTGCACCCCGGGGACTCGGCTCGCTTCCCGTTTCGAGCAATGACGGAACGGTCTGAAACTCCCCAAACATCAGTCTTACCTGCAAAGATGAGGATTGGGCACGTTTGCCGATAAAAACTCCACCGTGATTGATGCCGCCAGATCTGGTGCATTAATTGCACCCAAGGGACAAGGTTTGCTTCAATTTTCGAGCAGTGACCGAAAGGTCTGAAACTCCCCAAAGATGACTCTCTCGTGCAACGAGGAGGACTGGGCACGTTCGTCGCGAAAAACTGCACCGTGATTTCAGCTCCAGAACTGGTGCATTAATAGCACCGAGGCACTCGGTTTGCTTCATGTTTCGAGCAGTGACGGAACGGTCTGAAACTCCGCAGACATAAGTCCTACATGTAAAGATGAGGATTGAACACGTTCGTCGCGAAAAACTCCACCGTGATTCCGGCCGCCAGAACTGGTGTATTAATGTGCACCCCAGGGACTCGGCTTGCTTCAAGTTTCGAGCAATGACCGAACGGTCTGAAACTCCCCAAACATCAGTCTTACAAGCAAAGATGAGGATTGGGCACGTTCGCCGTGAAAAACTCCGCCGTGATTTCAGCCGCCAGATCTGGTGCATTAATTGCACCCTAGGGACTCGGTTTGCTTCAATTTTCGAGCAGTGACCGAACGGTCTGAAACTCCCCAAACATGACTGTCTCGTGCAACGAGGAGGACTGGGCACGTTCGTCGCGAAAAACTCCTCCGTGATTTCGGCCCCAGAACTGGTGCATTAATAGCACCGAGGGAATCGGTTTGGTTCAAGTGTCGAGCAGTGACGGAACGGTCTGAAACTCCCCAAACATAAGTCCTACATGTAAAGATGTGGATTGGGCTCGTTCGTCGCGAAAAACTCCATCGTGATTCCGGCCGACTGAACTGGTCTATTAATGTGCACCCCAGGGACTCGGCTCACTTCCCGTGTCGAGCAATGACGGAACGGTCTGAAACTCCCCAAACATCAGTCTTACCTGCAAAGATGAGGATTGGGCACGTTCGCCGATAAAAACTTCACCGTGGTTGCGGCCGCCAGATCTGGTGTATTAATTGCACCCTAGGGACTAGGTTTGCTTCAATTTTCGAGCAGTGACCGAACGGTCTGAAACTCCCCAAACATGACTCTCTCGTACAATCAGAGGATCGCACGCTCGTCGCGAAAAAACTGCACCGTGATTTCAGCTCCGTAATCGGTGCATTAATAGCACCGAGGCACTCGGTTTGCTTCATGTTTCGAGCAGTGACGGAACGGTCTGAAACTCCGCAGACATAAGTCCTACATGTAAAGATGAGGATTGGACACGTTCGTCGCGAAAAACTCCACCGTGATTACGGCCGACTGAACTGGTGTATTAATGTGCACCCCAGGGACTCGGCTTGCTGCAAGTTTCGAGCAATGACGGAACGGTCTGAAACTCCCCAAACATCAGTCTTACAAGCAAAGATGAGGATTGGGCACGTTCGCCGCAAAAAACTCCGCCGTGATTTCAGCCGCCAGATCTGGTGCATTAATTGCACCCTAGGGACTCGGTTTGCATCAATTTTCGAGCAGTGACCGAACGGTCTGAAACTCCCCAAACATGACTCTCTCGTGCAACGAGGAGGACTGGGCACATTCGTCGCGAAAAACTCCTCCGTGATTTCGGCCCCAGAACTGGTGCATTAATAGCACCGAGGCACTCGGTTTGCTTCAAGTTTCGAGCAGTGACGGAACGGTCCGAAAATCCCTAGACATAAGTCCGACATGTAAAGATGAGGATTGGACACGTTCGTCGCGAAAACTCCACCGTGATTCCAGCCGACTGAACTGGTGTATTAATGTGCAGCCCAGGGACTCGGCTTGCTTCAAGTTTCGAGCAATGACAGAACGGTCTGAAACTCCCCAAACATCAGTCTTACAAGCAAAGATGAGGATTGGGCACGTTCGCCGCGAAAAACTCCGCCGTGATTTCAGCCGCCAGATCTGGTGCATTAATTGCATCGTAGGGACTCGGTTTGCTTCAATTTTCGAGCAGTGACGGAACGGTCTGAAACTCCCCAAACATGACTATCTCGTGCAACGAGGAGGACTTGGCACGTTCGTCGTGAAAAACTGCACCGTGATTTCGGCCCCAGAACTGGTGCATTAATAGCATCGAGGGACTCGGTTTGCTTCCAGTTTCAAGCACTGACGGAACAGTCTGAAACTCCCCAAACATCAGTCTTACATGCAAAGATTAGGATTGGGCACGTTCGCTGCGAAAAACTCCATCGTGATTTCTCCCGCTAGATCTGGTGCATTAATTGCACCGCAGGGACTCGGTTTGCTTCAATTTTCGAGCAGTGGCGGAACGGTCTGAAACTCCCCTAACATGACTCTCTCGTGCAACGAGGAGGACTGGACACGTTCGTCGCGAAAAACTCTTCTGTGATTTCGGCCCCAGAACTGGTGCATTAATAGCACCGAGGGACTCGGTTTGCTTCAAGTTTCGAGCACTGACGGAACGGTCTGAAAGACCCCAAACAAAAGTCCTACATGTAAAGATGAGGATTGGGCACGTTCATCGTGAAAAGATCCACTGTGATTCCGGCCGACTGAACCGGTGTATTAATGTGCACCCCAGGGAGTCGGCTTGCTTCAAGTTTCGAGTAATGACAGAACGGTCTGAAACTCCCCAAACATCAGTCTTACATGCAAAGATGATGATTAGACACGTTCGCTGCGAAAAACTCCATCGTGATTTCGGCCTCCAGAACTGGTGCTTTAATGGCACCACAGGGACTCGGTTTGCACCAATTTTCAAGCAATGACGGAACGGTCTGAAAAAATCCAAACATGAGTCTTTCGTGCATCGAGGAGGATTGGGCATGTTCGTCGCGAAAAACTCCACCTTGTTTTCAGCCGCCAAAACTGGTGCATTAATTGCACCCCGAGGACTCGGTTTGCTTCAATTGTCGAGCTGTGACGGAACGGTCTGAAACTCCCCAAACATGACTCTCTCGTGCAACGAGGAGGACTGGGCACGTTCGTCGCGAAAAACTCCTCCGTGATTTCGGCCCCAGAACTGGTGCATTAATAGCACCGAGGGACTCGGTTTGCTTCAAGTTTCGAGCAGTGATGGAACGGTCTGAAACTCCCCAAACATAAGTCTTACATGCGTGAGGATTGTGCACGTTCGTCGCGAAAGACTCTACCGTGATTTCGGCCACCAAAACTGGTGCATTATTTGCACACCAAGGTCTCAGTTTTCACCAATTTTCGAGCAATGACTAAACGGTCTGAAAAACCCAAACATGCGTCTTTCGTGCAACGAGGTGGATTGGGCACGTTCGCCGAGAAAAACTCCACCGTGATTTCGGCCGCCAGAACTAGTGCAGTAATAGCACCCAAGGACTTGGTTTGCTTCATGTTTCGAGCAGTGACGGAACGGTCGGAAACTCCCCAAACATAAGTCTTACATGCAAAGATGAGGATTGGGCACGTTCGTCGTGAAAAACTACACCGTGATTTCGGCCACCAGAACTTGTGCATTAATTGCACCCCAGCGACTCGGTTTGCATCAATTTTCGAGCTGTGACGGAACGGTCTGATACTCTCCAAACATGAGTCTCTAGTGTAACGAGGAGGACTGGACACGTTCGTCGTGAAAAACACCATTGTGATTTCGGCCCCTAGAACTGGTGCATTAATTGCACCCCAGGGACTCGGTTTGCTTCAAGTTTCGTGCAGTGACGGAACGGTCTGAAACTCCCCAAACATAAGACTTACTTGCAAAGATGAGGATTGGGCATGTTCGTCCAGAAAAAATCCAGCGTGATTTCGGCCCCCAGAACTAGTGCATTAATTGCACGCCAGGGACTCGGTTTGCTTCAAGTTTTGAGCAGTGACGAAACAGTCCGAAACTCGCCACACAAAAGTCTTACATGCAAAGATGAGGATTGGGCACGTTCGTTGCGAAAAATACCACTGTGATTTCGGCCGCCAGAACTGGTGCATTAGTTGCACCCAGGGACTCAGTTTGCACAAAATTTTGAGCAGTGACGGAATGGTCTGAAAAACCCCAAACATGAGTCTTTCGTGCCACTAGGAGGACTGTGCACGTTCATCAAGAAAAACTCCACCGTGATTTCGGCCGTCAGAACTTGTGCATTAATTGCAGCCCAGGGACTCGGTTTGCTTCAATTTTCGAGCGTTGACGGAATGGTCTGAAACTCCCCAAAAATAAGTCTTACTTGCAAAGATGAGCATTGGGCACGTTTGTCGTGAAAAACTCCACCGTGATTTTGGCCACCAGAACAAGTGCTCTAATTGCACCCCAGGAACTCGGTTTGCACCAATTTTCGAGCAGTGACGGAACGGTCCGAAAAACCCCAATCATAAGTCCTAGTGCAACGTTGAGGATTGGGCATGTTCATCGAGAAAAACTCCACCGTGATTTCGGCCGTAAGAACTATTGCATTAATTGCACCCCAGGGACTCAGCTTTCACCATTTTTGAGCAGTGACGGAACGGTTTGAAAAACCCCAAACATGAGTCTTTCGTGCATCAAGGAGGTTTGGGCACGTTCGTCGTGAAAAACTTCACCGTGATTTCGGCGGCCAGAACTGGTGCATTAATTGCACCCAGGGACTCGGTTTGCTTCATGTTTCGGGCAGTGACGGCATGGTCTGAAACCCCCCACACATAAGTCTTTCATGCAAAGATGAGGATTGGGCACGTTTGTCGCGAAAAACTCCACCGTGATTTCGGCCGCCAGAACTGGTGCTTTAATTGCACCCCTAGGACTTGGTTTGCACCAATTTTCGAGAAGTGACGGAATGGTCTGAAAAACCCTAAGCCGTTGTGCAACGACGAGGATTGGGCACGTTCGTCGTGAAAAACTCCACCGTGATTTCGGCCGCCAGAACTGGTGCATTAATTGCACCCCAGGGACTCAGTTTTCACCATTTTTGAGCAGTGACGGAACGGTCTGAAAAACTCCAAACATAAGTCTTTTGTGCATCATGGAGGATTGGGCATGTTCGTCGCGAAAAACACCACCGTGATTTCAGCCGCCAGAACTAGTGCTTTAATTGCACCACAAGGAATCGGTTTGCACCAATTTTCGAGCAGAGACGGAACGGTCTGAAAAACCCCATACAAGAGTCTTTCATGAATCAAGGAGGATTGGGCACGTTCGTCGCGAAAAACTCCACCTTGATTTCAGCCGCCAAAATTGGTGCATTAATTGCACCCCGGGGACTCGGTTTTGCTTCAATTTTCGAGTAGTGACGGAATGGTCTGAAACTCCCCAAACATAAGACTTACATGTAAAGATGAGGATTGGGCACGTTCGTCGCGAAAAACTCCACCGTGATTTCGGCCGGTAGAACTGGTGCATTAATTGCACCCCATGGACTCGGTTTGCACCAATTTTCGAGCAGTGACGGAACGGTCTGAAAAACCCCAAATTTGAGTCTTCCGTGCAACGAGGAGGATTGGGCACGTTCGTCAAGAAAAACTCCACCGTGATTTTGGCCACCAGAACTGGTGCATTAATTGCACCCCAGGGAATCGGTTTGCTTCAAGTTTGGAGTAGTGACGGAACGGTCTAAAACTCCCCAAACATAAAACTTACCTGCAAAGAGGAGGATTGGGCACATTCGTCGCGAAAAACTCGACCATGATTTCGTGCGCCAGAACTGGTGCATTAATTGCAGCCCCGAGACTTTGGCTTGCACCATTTTTAGTGCAGTGGTGGATCGGTTTGTTACTCCCAAAACATGAGTCTTACGTGTAACTTGGAGGATTGGGCACGTTCGAGAAAAACTCCACCGTGATTTTGTCGACCAGAACTGGTGCATTAATTGCACTCCCGAGACTCGGTTTACACCAATTTTTGCACAGTCACGAATCGGTTTGAAATACCCAAAATATGAGTCCTACGTGCAACAAGGAGGATTGGGCACGTTCGTTGTGAAAAACTCCACCGTGATTTCGGGCGCCAGAACTGGTGCTTTAGTTGTAACCCCGAGACTCAGCTTGCACCAATTTTAGTGCAGTGGCGGATCGGTTTGTAACACCCAAAACATGTGTCTTTCGTGCAACAAGGAGGATTGGGCACTTTTGTCGGGAAAAACTCCACCGTGATTTCGTCGGCCAAAACCGTGCATTAATTGCACTCCCGAGACTCGGTTAATTTTCGTACAGTCACTAATCGGTTTGAATTACCCAAAATATGAGTCCTACGTGCCACAAGGAGGATTGGGCACGTTCGTCACGAAATACTCCACCATTATTTCGGGCACCAGAATTGGTGTATTAATTGCACCCCCGAGACTCGGTTTGCACCAATTTTAGTGCAGTGGTGGATCGGTTTGCAACAAGGAGGATTGGGCCCGTTCGTCGAGAAAAACTCCACCGTGATTTCATCAGCCAGAACTGGTGCATTATTTGCACTCCCGACACTCGGTTTACACCAATTTTCGTACAGTCACGAATTGGTTTGAAATGCCCATAATATGAGTCCTACGTGCAACAAGGGGGATTGGGCACGTTCGTCTCGAAAAACTCCACCATGATTTTGGACACCAGAACTGGTGCATTAATTGCACCCCCGACACTCGGTTTGCACCCATTTTAGTGCAGTGGCGGATCGGTTTCTAACACCCAATACATGAGTCTTACGTGCAACTAGGAGGATTGGACATGTTCGTCACGAAAAACTCCACCGTGATTTCGTCGACCAGAACTGGTGCATTAATTGCACCCCCCAGACTCGGTTTGCTTCAATTAAGATCAGATATGAATGTAATATGGTGGCGTTCTGTAACGATAAAAAATGCTGTCTAACCGACACGCGCGAATACCGGTGTGTAGCAAAGGCTAAAACATAACTAAACAAAACCCAAGTTACATATGAGGGGTGGCTATCTATTTAGAGGCCGTTGAGGTCGGTTTGCTACAGTGCTGCTATAGTAACCGACCTACTACAGTGCTGCTACAGTACTTGTGGCTAGATACATTGTATTCTTGCATTACAAGTAAAACTAGTTGGAAAGACTCCGAAGGAATTCAGAGGTATGGCCGGATCCGTGGGAAAGTAGACTCCGAGATCTTTCCAACGCGTACTCGTGGACCTCCAGCAAACTCCAGAATAAAAAATTACGGCCGTTTAAAAGTCAGCGCTGTCGGTGAGGCCAAACTAGAGTAGAATTCGAGTTGAGCTCGTAATTTGTTTTCCTTGCGTGTCTTCCTTTGATCGACATGACATGCAGGAGTTGTAGACATTGTGGATATGACGATACTCCTTTGTTGAATTTGCCATCACATATGGGAGGCGGCCATGGTGGCGTCCTAGTTGCTGGATGTGATGGTGCCACCATATCTAGAAGCCGAGACAGCGGCCAATTGCTACATTGCCAAGATGAAGGTCGATGAAGCCATCTTGATGTGGCGTTGGACGTATCCTTGACGAACATGTTCTTATCACCCGCCGTTATGATTAGAAGCTCTGCTCTCCGGCTCATCGTCTTCACTCTTCCACCAACCATCCCTCCGATGCTTCCGCTGCCTCGAGACCTCTCACCGCGTGGCATCGTGCCGGTAGCCGCTGCGCTGTCGTGTCTGCGGTAGGAATGGCTATAAAGCCATCTCTTGCCCCAAGTGCCACCCGGCCCCCACACCCTTCCTTCCACGTCAGACCTCTCACCCGGAGAGCAACCGCGACGCCGTTCAGTTGGCCACCTTCTTCGCAGGTCGTGTCACCCGCAACCACAACGAGCACATCATCGCCAGCCACTTCCCTCATCCTTTCATGGTGCGCTTCCCCACTCCCGAGCAGCGAGAGGGTGCTGTCCGTCTGGGCCGCTTCACCCATGACATGCTTGTCTTGAGCTTTCGGCCCTGGAAGCCGAGGCTTTGCGAGGACCCCTCGTCGGTGTGCTTCCGTGTCCGCCTGTGTCTGTAGAACATGCCGCTGTTCGCGTGGAACGAACAGGCGGTATAGTGAGCGATGTCATCCGCTCTGCCTACGCCCTCCAGGGCATCGAAGATCGCTGCCTGAGCCCAGCCCGTGATGTCACCAACTCCCTAAACGTCTGGGCGTGGTGCGCCAACCCGGACCGGATCCCCCGTGTCCACTACCTCAGTTAGTCGACTCCCCCAACGGGGCGGCTGCCGAGCATCACATCAAGACGGCCGCCACTTCAAAGGTGTTCATCCATCTGGACACCATTGAGGACTTTTCAGCAGGCCCTCTTGCCCGTGCCATGATCTCCCACCTGCCCTGGGACTTCGGTCGTGCGGACGCTGACCTCATCCTCTCTTCGCGCGCGAACCTAGTCTGTGTTCAAGAAACGAAGCTGGAGGTAGTCTCCCCTCGCCTTCTCCTCGACTGTGTAGCCTTCGCTAGCTCCTTTGCCTCCCTCAATGCGGTTGGCACCCGTGGGGGCATCCTCATTCTCGTGCATGAGGATTACTACACCTTGAGCTCAACACTGCCTATCGGCCACGATCGTCTCTTGGACGGACAACCTCCGCTGGCGGCTCACAGTGGTTTATGGTCCTCAATCTCGTCGGGACAAGTTCGCCTTCCTCAACGAGCTTATGGATCATGCGCCGGGCGACCCCGACCTTCCCTGGATGGTTGTGGGAGATTTTAATATGATCCGGCGCCCTGGGGACAAGTGCAATAGCAACATCAACCCCACGCTCATCAACGCTTTCAACTGAACCCTGGACTCCCTCGCCCTTGTGGAATTCCCCCTCACAGGCCGAAAATTTACCTGGTGTAGCCAGCGCTGCAACCCCACCCACAGTCGCATCGACCACCTCTTCTGCTCCGCTGATTGGGACCTCCTCCTCCGGAATGTCACTCTCCGCGGGCTCCCTCCCCTCATGTCAGATCACTCCCCCGCCTCCTGACGGAGGAGCCTGACGCCGTCACTCCTCATCTTTTCCGCTTCGAGAACTACTGGGTCAGCCTCCCTGGGTTCCAGGAAGTAGTCCTAGCCTCCTGGTGCCGGGAAGAGGCCGCCACCACCCCCCTATGACGACTCCGCATTAAATTGTCCTGAGTCGCCAAGGCCCTCTCCAATTAGGCCCAATCTAGAGTCCGCTGCATGGCCCTCCAAGTAGCCATCATCAAGACCCTCATCGCCTGCCTGGACCTCGCACGCGAGCATCGGGTCCTCTCAGAGTTGGAGCGCTGCCTCCTCCTTGGGCTCAAGGATCGTTTTATAGGTCTGACGGCCCTCCAGAAGTGCCATATCAGACAGCGTGCGCGGATTAATTGGCTTCGCGAGGGAGACGCCAACACCAAGTTTGTCCACATTCGGGCTAGTGGCCGGCGTCGATAAAACGACATCCACTCCCTCACTACCCCGTAGGGTGTCGCCCTCTCCCAGGAAGACAAAGAGGCTGAATGATGGCACTTCTTCTCCCATCATTTGGGCCAAAATACGCCGACAACCCACACCTTCAACTGGTCCAGCCTCGGCATCCCCCAGCACACGCTTACTGAGCTAGACTCTCCTTTCTCCGAATCAGAGATTTTGGAGGTCATCTCCTCTCTTCCGGGAGGGAAGGCCCCCGGTTTTAGTAGCATCTTCTACAAAGCCTGCTGGGAAACCATTAAGATCGACGTCATCGGGGCTATCGACCAACTATTCTCCCTCAATGGTCGCCATTTTGGCTTGCTCAACACGGCCAACATCGTCCTCCTGCGCAAGAAAGACGACTGTAGCGGGCTCCAGGATTTTCACCCGATCAGTCTCATCCACAGCTTCAGCAAGATCTTCTCCAAGCTGCTTGCCTACCGCCTTGCCTCTTGGCTTGAAGACCTTGTTTCCCCGAATCAGAGGGCTTTCATCAAGGGCCGCTGCATCCAAGACAACTTCCGCTGTGTTCAAGGCACCCTTCGCCAGCTCCACGCCCAACGAACCTCGGCCATTCTTCTTAAGCTTGACTTCGCAAAGGCCTTTGACTCCGTTAATTGGGGCTACCTTCTTGAGATTTTGCTTTGGTTAGGCTTCTGTCCTCGTTGGCGGGAATGGGTCGCCCTTCTGTTTGGAACCGCCTCCTCTTCTGTCCTCCTGAATGGTCGCCCCTATCCCAACTTCCACCATGCTCGCGGGGTTTAGCAGGGGGACCCCCTCTCCCCGTTGCTCTTCATCCTGGCGATTGGCCCCTCCAGCACCTCGTCAGTCTTGCGGAGGAGGTGGGTATTCATGGCCAAGTTGGCAACTCGCCCTTGAAGCTACGAACATCTCTGTATGCCGAAGACGCGGCTATCTTCCTTCGCCCTATCCAAGAGGAGATCCTTTCCACTATTAACCTCCTCAACTCCTTCGGCAGTGTCTCCGGCCTCCGGATAAACCTCCACAAATGCTCCGTCATGCCCCTCCACTATGATGAGGGGGACTTGGACCTCGCTCTCGGCCCCTTCCCAGGGATCAGGGCTTCCCTCCCCTGCACCTCCTTGGGCCTCCCCCCTCACTTCAAACGTCTAGGGAAGAACCACTTCCATCATTCAGAAGGTGCGGGCCCGCCTGCCATCCTGGAAAGGTCACCTGCTCTCCAAAGCAGGCTGCCTCACGCTCGTCATGGCGGTTCTCTCAGCCATGCCAACATACTTGGCCACAATCTTCCATCTCCCCAAGTGGGTCATCAAAGAGATTGACAAAATCCGCCGCTCCTTCCTGTGGAAGGGTCACGATGGCTCCGCCTCGGGACACGCCTTGGTTAACTGGCAGACTGTATGTCGTCCAAAATCCCAAGGAGGCCTTGGCATCCCAGACATCAGTCTCGTTAACCGCGCCATTCGCCTGCGCTGGCTCTGGCTTGCGCGCAATGATCCTTCCAAGCCTCGGGTAGGCCTTGACCTTCAGATGACTGTGACATCCTAATAAATATTAGAATGTCCCAAGTTTCTTTTAAAAGAAAAGGACAAGAATTTAAGTTGAGTTATTAAGATTCTTATATGAAAAGCCCTAAATTTTCAAACAATTATTTACATATAAGAATTTATCTTACTAATTATTTTCATTTCAATTTACAAAATTACAAATTTACATACAAAAGCTCACTCCTCGCTTTTATTCGTTCCTCGGTCGTAACCTTGACTTTGTCTTTCAATTGAAACCTAGCTCGACTGAAACCATGATCTTCTGATCGAGCCAACCTTTGTCTCTCTCTCTCTCTCGGTTGAGTCGACCAAGTCGCTAAACCCTGATCGACATTCCTTGTAAACTGGGCCGACCAAACATAAATCCTCTCGGTCGAGCCAAAACCCTGGTCGAGTCTCCTTTGAAAACTTCCTCTCTCAGTTGAAATCCTAGCTCGACTCTCGGCCAAAACCCTAAAATCCCCTGGTTGAGCCGATCGTCTATTCCCTTCCTTGACCAAAACCCTAATTCGTCTTGTGGAGCGATCCATCGTCTCTTGACCAAACCCTAATCGACCGATGTCCTCCAAGACCCTAATTCCACCCGACTTCCCTTGAAAACTCTTTCGATCTGGATCTTTAACTCCAATCGACCTATGTCATAACCCTTGCCGGTCGAATGTCCGCTCCTCTCGACCGACAAACCCCGAAACCCTAATCTTCCTCGGCCATGTCCAAACTTGTGTTTCGATTAAAACACTAGCATCCTCCAAGTCAGATTCATCTCCCCTCCTCTCCTCGACTTAAACCCGAATCAATCAACCTCTCCCCGTAGCTTGGCCGAGCCTTGCCCTTTGTCGGCTGACCATCGTCTAACAACCTGAAACCCTATTTTCAACTAATCTCCATCGAAACCCCAGTGGGTCAATTGTCGTTTCACTCGCCGAGACCGGTCCATGGTCGAACCTCTTTCCTTGCACCTAAGTCAGCCGCAAGCAAACCACTCCTTCATCTTTCCACTACCTTTTTCCCTTTTCTCCATCGATCGAACCTAAACCCAATCGACCTCCTTTGTATCATAGGCCACCAGTTCTCTTTCGCTTTTAGCCGAAGCTGTACCTCACCGCCTCTCTATCTAAACCAACAACAATCTCGTCACATCAACCCTCGTCACATTGACCGAACCCTACTCGGTTGACTCTCTCTCTCTCAATCCGATCCTCGGCTCCACTCCCGTGACGTTGTAACCCGAACCCGATCGACCTCCCTTATAACCCTGGCCGCCTAAACATCTATCTTTCTCTATCGTGACGACGTCTCTTGAAACACTTCACTAACTCTCACTTGCCGAGCCAGTCGTCCATCTATGTTCGATTGGACTCATGACCGATCCAAACCCCTTCCCCTTCCTTTTCCGATTTGGTGTCCAAGAACCAAACTAGGCTTAACTCGATGTCGGAATCGTTGGCGACTCCTTCAATTGCCCCGACCCTAATCCGGTCTAAACCTAACCACACCAATGGAGACCGATTATGGGCCCAAATCTGGGCCGATTTCCTTAGTCTCCCTGCCAAATTGTCCCCAACCATCTCCACCATATAAACCCAGCAAAACCCTAGCAATCTCTCCCAATCTCCACAAACCCATCCACACGCCGCCCTTGGCTCGCTCCCTCACCAAGCCATCATCGCCGCCTGCCCGTGAAGGTCTGCCGCGCTAAGCTTATGTCGCCGCCAGAGCTAGGCCGCCGCCAGCGATCGACGTCGCCTGGTTGCCTCGCGTCGCGCCCCCCATCCTCAGTCACTGCAGCCGTCGCCGTGCCTCGCCTCACCCGCGCCGCTGGCTGCGCCCGCCGAGGTGCACGCCCGCCTGCCCTAACAACCCGCCGCCGCCGGGCGCCTTTGCCCTGCCTGCGTCGGCGTCGCCCCATGACGTCAAGGTGTTGTCGCCGAGCCGCCCCAGCCATGCCCTCATTGAGCACCCACGGCAGCTCAGCAGCCGTCTTGTGCCGCCACCAGCCGCTTGCCGTCGACGCTTGCGCCCCACACCCCACCGCCCAGGTGCCCCGAGCCACCCGCCGCCAAGAGCCCCTGCGAGATCCGCTGCCGTTGCCTCCTTGTGCCGACAGCGCTGCCCCACATCCTTCCCTGCTGCCGCGCCTTGTGCCACCACCCCTTGCCGGAGCCGAGTCGCCCGTCATGGTGTCGGACGCCAGACGCCGCCTTGCGATGCGCCGGGCCACCACCACCGCCATCCGCGCCGCCTCGGCTGGAGCCATGGCACGCCATCTCCTCCTCATAGATCTCTCTCCCCTGCCCCTCTCCTTTCTCTCTCTTCATTGTGGCTGTGGGGGATGAGGAAGGATTGTGGATTTTACCCCTTTTGATGCTACGGTGGACCAAAACCCCACCCTTTTACCATCTAGTATGAGCAAAGTGCACCTTCACCATTTTATTTCTCCTCGATCGTAAGTCGGATTCCCTCCAAACCAATTTTGTTGATCCTCGTTTGATCCCTATTACCTCGTGTATTAATCTCATATTTTTCGAAACTCCCTTTGCAGCCGCCTATTCGCGAGCGCCTCGTTTTGCGTGACGTCGTCGCCGACTCTGCCGAGCGAGCGTTCACCGACGCTATCAAAGAGAAAAATATTCCGGAGTGAGTTTGCTAAAATTCGATGCATGATTGAAAGATCGAGGCATCATCGGCCATAGCTTTTTCAATATTTTTTATTAAAATATATTGTCTATTGTTTATTTGTTTGCATCCCGATTTACGCGTAGATCGTCCGTGTTCGCGCTGTTTGAAAGGTTTCCAGGAGTCGTTCGAAGAAGGATTCCAAGACCCGGAGTGCTACCAAGGCAAGATAGTTGCATCTTGTTTTCCCAATTTACAAAACTCACCCGTTTATTGTTTCTATTTATTTCCTCATGCATAAGTTGATGGGAAGGGTAGAAACCTATTATATTCACACTGCGTCATTTACCCTGTGAATTAGCAATTTATTGCTGCCTTATTTGTTATTCCTAGCCTATCCTTGTGCATAGATGCTAGTGCTCGTGGGTTGGTAGTTGTTTAGGTTATTCGTCATTTAATTATTCTTGTGACTTGGTATGATTGGAGATGCTGAGTTACTTTAACCTAATCAACTAAAACCTACGTGGCGTGTGTTGACTAAAGGTGGCATAGTCGGGTGGTTTTGTGGAATGTGGATTGTTGGAGGTAGTCACCTTGGTCTAAGGACTTTGGGCGTGTGCTTATCCGGCCAAACCATACCAATAAGAACCATAAGTGCTAAGCGTCGGATGTACCGAGCATGTGCTAGTCTGGCTTAGTAGTTAGGGAAGGCTGTTAACACACTTTACTTTGAAAAGATCGGGTGCGGTCCGTTGGCTCAAGAGGGGCCCGAGTGCTAAACCTTAGAGGGGTATCGGTGTTAACAGAGGAACTAATGAATCGCCTTGTATTGTTACTTGGTGCAGGCTCCTAAGGAAGAGCTAAGACACAAAAGTTTCACTCGGCTTATGGGTAAAGTGTGCTACACTCTGCAGAGTTAAAACTATCATGATAGCCGTTCCCACGGTTATGGGAGGGGAAGAAGGTCGTACATGGTAGTCTCATGTGTTTAATAATAACTTTGATGGGATGGTTTTGGTTTTGAGTATTCGAGGCTTGTGCGGTTTTGCGAGAGGGCTTTGAGCCGAGCTCTGTTGTTATCTTGGGAGTCTATTCATGTTTATTAATTGTTCAACAAATATTTTCACAACACTTTAATTAATATTAACTAGTGTAGGTGTTTATGCAAAATAGCCACCCTATTCTTGTTGTTATCCTTGCATCATTTATAAGGACTCTTGCTGGGTAGCCGTGTACTCATTATACAAAACCACGGATAAATTTGTATTCAGGAGAAGGATTAGGTTCGGTCTATCTTCAGGATCAGGAGGATCTTGTCCCGGACTTCAATGAGGATTAGCTGACGCAAGGGTCGGATTGGAGCATCATCATACTATTTCCGCTGCATAATTGGGTTTCCGCACTCTGATATACCATTGACAGTATTATGTCATCTTTAATTAAACAATTGTAATAAGTAGTTGTGTAACAATTACTTTTGCATAATATATAATTTCTCTTAGTTATTTGTGATTGTGTGATGATGTTCAACAAACTGTCGCTCGCAAGTTGCTAGCATTGATCTCTGGGACTAGCAATAGATTGTGAGTGGATCCCGGTGAAGCCGGGGTTGCGACAATGACTGACACCGAGCTAGCACTCTTCCGGATGGCCACCACGGTCACTGTCGGCAACGGTTGAGATACGTCCTTTTGGCGTGACCGCTAGCTTCTTGACTCCGCCCCGGCCGACCTCGCCCCAAACCACTACAAATAGGCCAAGCTCCGTAAGAGCTCTGTCGCTCTCCTCCTCCCCCACAACCAGTGGATCCGGCACTGCGGCCCCTTTTCCTCCGACACCCTTTTTAGAGAGTGCCTCCTTCTTTGGTGCAAAATTAGGCAAATTACTCTCTCCGTCTCTCCGAACACTATTAATTGGCGCTACTCCTCGGATGGCCGCTACTCTGCCAAGTCAGCCTACAACCTCCAATGAGTGGGCGGTGTTGACCACCCGCTGGCAAGCGCCATTTGGTTGGCGCACGCCCCAAACAAATGCAAGTTCTTCGCTTGGACCCTAAGCCACCACCGCATCAACACCGCCGATCTCCTCGTTAGGAAGGGGTGGCCGCATCAGACGGCTTGTTGCTTCTGCCTCGGCCCACTAGAAACGGTCGACCACCTTTGCGGCTCTTGCTCCTTTGCCTCCACGATTTGGCAATATTTTCTGCCTCAACAACTACCTTCTACCGACTTGGCTGGTTTCTGCGATTGGTGGACCTTCAGTCAGCATGGCATCCCTAAGACTACTGCGGGATCTCTCAACGGCATCATCATCCATGCGATCTGGGAAATTTGGAAGGAGCGTAATAAGCGTATCTTCCATGATCAGGCTCTGTCCGCTTTCCAATTTGTAGCCCTAATTAGGGATGGTCTCGACACTTGGGCGGCAGCCTCCTCTCCTATAATTTCTCTAGGCTGAGTCCTCCCTTTTTTCTCCTCTTTCTCCCCCTCCCTTCTCTCTTTGTACATGTTGTACAGTTCGTTCTTCCCCTTTAATGAAATGGCAGTACTCCTGCCCGTTACCTCAAAAAAAAAACGACGGTCAAGCACGCAAATTAGAGAAGTATCAGCCGGTGTCTTTTCCAGTTTTATTGGCGAGGGGCAGCTTTCTGCGCTGGCATCCACCATACCTAATTGAAGGCACCAATACTGACTGACATTGACTGCTTTTCCTACTGGAGTTCATATAGAAAATTATCATGCGATTCTGATTTCACAAGCCACCTGGAGCGTTGCTATTTCATCTCACCACGTGACAATAATATTTCTATTATTTAATATTCTTTAGTATTTCAATGATTGTTTTCAATAAACAATTTTCATAGTTTATGGTATGTTGGACCATCTTATTTATCTAACTTTATTGTTTTAACTTATTTTATTTTACCAAACAAATACTAAGTTTAAAATATATCTTGAGAACACAAAAGCATAGCGAAATTAATCATAAAACAAACCTAAGGCATGGCAGTTGAGGGCAAGGAAGTATGACCCAAACGAGGGTGGAAGCGGAGCTATGTGCATAAAAGCACGATACAGCTGAATGATAAAGCAGAGAAAAAACATATCAAACATGGCCTATTGGAAAATAGTATAATATTCGTTCGGAATAAAGCACGGGTACTAGACAAAATTAACCTAAAAGACTGGTCTAATGAACCCATATTGATCGGTTATTATGCTTGGATATGTTGTTAAGCACTCGTTGATTCACAATTTGGTTTATATTGGTTTCGTTGAATCAAAAAGCAGAAGCACGAAAAGGCTAAAATAATTTGTATTTTGTTTGAGATCATTGAAAAAACCTACGACATTCTCAAAAATTATTACAAAATGTTGCTTTGTTTAAAATAACAATTTTCGTCTCAATCAAATCAAAGCTAAACCAAACCAAACTACAAATCAAAGAGGATATTGAATAACAAAAGATACTAGTTGTGCCTATGTGAATTAATCACACAATATTGTAGAGCCCAATAGCTATTTTTCCCTTCGTTATCTTGCTCAATATCGTGTCAATATGTACTACGTTATCTTGCTCAAACAAATTACGAAAAAAATCCTCTAACCAAAAAATCATAAAAAAGCATAGTTCTTTTTATTAAAAGGATAATATAAAAGGTGACATTGCATTATAAATAGGAAGCGACACGCGCACACGGCCCACTCGGTCCAGGAGCAAACCGCATGGCAGCCCACCTCGTCCTAGCAAAAAAGTGCATCGTCCCCCTCCGTCCGCTGCAACAATAGCAAAGTGCTTTGTTTCGTCCGTATTCCTCGCCATACCGCGTGCATCTCCCTCCCTGTTTGCATGCAATGACGTCAGCGATGACGTAAGCAAAAGATTCCTTTTCAGTTTACTCTTTTGACGGTCATAGATTTTGACAAGTAGCTACAATGCACAAGCCGTTTGCACCGCTGCGTCCCTCGCATTTTTACAAACAAAACAAGACCAATGTTGGTATATAAAAATTTACTGAAACAATTTGTTTATCCTAATGCAACAATTAGTTTAGCCTGTTGAAACAATATGGCTAGCCTGCTGAAACAATTACTTTTGGCTAGTAGACGTATAACCAAGTGAAAACAGTTGGTTTAGCCTATTGGAACAATATATATAGCATGCTAAAACAATTTGTTTAGTCTATTGGAACAATATATATAGCCTGCTGAAACAACTAGTTTAGCCTATTGAAACAATTTGTCTAGCCTGATGAAATTATTTGTATAGCCTATTGGAACAATATGTTTGGCATGTTGAAACAATTAGTTTAGCCATTGGAACAATATGTTTGGCATGTTGAAACAATTAGTTTAGCCTATTGGAACAATCTATCTAGTCTATGGAAACAATTTGTACAACCTATTGGAACAAATATTTTTGGCCTGTTGAAGCAATTAGTTTAGCAAACTGGAACGATATGTCTAGCCAAGTGCAACAATTAGTTTTTTTTCTATTGGAACAACAAAAGATTTGTGCTACTGAAACAAAAAATTGTTTCACCGCAGCATTTTTTAGACACCACAAGCAACAAAAAAATGTGCTGATGCAATATTTTTTGTTTGCCTAGTGCAACAATTAGTTTAGTCTAGTGCAACAAATAGTTTAGCCTAATGCAACAATATGTCTGGCTTATTGAAACAATTAGTTTAATCTATTGCAACAATATGTCTATTGGTTATATATATAGCCTGTTGAAACAATTTATTTAGCCTATTAGAACAATATTTTAGCCTATTGAAACAAATTGTGTACCCCTATTGAGACAATATATTTGGCCTGCTCAAACAATTAGTATATCTTATATTACAACAATATGTATAGCCAACTGAAACAATTAGTATAATCTTATTACAACGACATGTGTAGCCTGCTGAAAAAATTAGTATAGGCTATTGGAACAATATATCTAGCCTACTAAAACAATTAGTTGAGCTTATTGGAACAATATGTATAGCCTGCTCAAACAATTAGTTTAACCTATTGGAATAATTTTTTAGCCTGCTAAAACAATTTGTGTACCCTATTGGGACATTATATTTGGCTTCATGAAACAATTAGTTTATTCTATTGGAACAACCTGTCTAAAAAATGTGCTACTCCAATATTTTTTGACACCACGTGCAACCAAAATTTTGTGCTGCTATAACAAAAATATTTATGCTACTACAATGCCTTTCGACACCACATGCAACAAAAAATTCATGCTACTACAACATTTTCGACAACACGTACAACAAAAAAAACTGTGTTGATACAACAATTTGATTAGTGTGTTGCAATAATTTAATTAGCCTAGCACAACAATTTGATTTGCCCTTGTGCAACATTTTGATTGTCCCTGATGCAACAATTTAATTAGCTTGTTGCACTATTTTCATTGGCTGATGAGTAAGAAACATGTTGCTGTGGTCTGCTCAGATTGGAAGCACCATGTTGACCACACTTGATGTATTCATTAGAAATAAATGAGACAGGAGCACATGAGTAGGCCCCCACGATCATTAAAAATCCCATGTTATTGGTTGCTGCGAGTAAATTTCCTTGTGGCGTATCACATCTGTTGGTTGGCGTCAAGCCCCACAGTCATCGTCCAATCAAGGCAGGCTGGGCCGCACGCGTGGGCGTCCGACAGTCGGACGTCGTATCCAATTATAAATATCTTTCATACGAGCGCGTCCGACGGTCGGACGCCGTATCCAATTATAAATATCTTTCATACGAGAGTGTTTATCAGTCTTCAGGTTTTCGGAGATTTTTTTGGAACCCTTCAGCAGGCTCTTAGCTTGGTTACTGTCAATGTACACGTACAAGTAGACCTGAACTTTTGGGCTTGGGCTAACAAAAACGTCAATCACTCATACGAAGCCCAATGCCCCACTCAAGATGGGGGATCCCCCATCTTGTTACGAGCTGAAACGCACTCTCTGATGTCTAATTCTTTCGTTAAACATATAACTACATGGTCTTTAGTGATTACAAAACCCATGATTAGTGTTTCTTCCTACAATTTGTTCTAGATAAAGAACCGATCTATCTCGAGATGTTTTGTTTCACCGTGCTAAACTAGATTATTGACGGTGCTTATTATTGATTTGTTATCACACCAACTTCATGGGTTTTGTCTTCAATAGCTTTAGCTCGGATAAAATGTAACACCCCAATTTTGGGCACATCAAAAAATTTTGGTCAAATTCAAATTTCTTTGAATTTTGTGCTGCCAAGTGGGCCTCTCTCTCTCTCTCTCTCTCTCTCTCTCTCTCTCTCTCTCTCTCTCTCTCTCTCTCTCTCCTGTCGTGTGGCCTTGCTCCGCCTGCTCTGCTCCGCCACACGCCACCCCTGCCTCTGCACCCGCCTGCCCCGCCGTAAGCGTCACTTCTCCCTCTGCTGTGCCGCTCGCGCCATCATCGCGCGCGCCGTGCTTGTCGCACTCACGCCGCGCCGCACATCTCATGTCCCGTCGCCACGCCGCTCGCTCCCTGCTGCGCCGAATGGACCACCGAGCCCTCCACCTTCGTCCTGCGCCTATAAAACCCATGGCCACCCTGCCGACTCTGTTCTTCCCCATTTCCCCATATTTCACCCGAATCACTGCTGGTCGCGTCTCGCGTGAGCTTCTAGGAAAATTCGCCTCACCCGAAGCATTCTTTCCTTGGCCCTAATCTTTTCCCTCCCTCAATTTTAGTGGTGGTAATCGGAGGTGGCGAAACCGTGTCGCCCCTGTTTCCTTGCCGCACTCACCGTCGCCGGCCTTCCCCGCACGTCGCCGTCCACGGCGTGGTGCTCGGTGAGCATTCTCATATTTTCCTCTCGCTCCCCGTTCATTTTTCCTAGCTCATATATCGTTGTTAGGCCTAGCTTCTCCAGTACGCCCACGGCATCGCCGCCGATCATGATGCTGCTGCGTCTGACCGTCTCCGACCCCGACGTGGGCACCTCTAGGCGAGAGCTAACCCGTAGATGCTGCTGCGTGCACGCACATGCTCAGAATCTGACGAAAGCGCCGCCGTGACACAAGCTATCGCCGATAGCCACGTCGCCAACCGGAGGTACACGAAGAACGGCAACCGTCGGATGTGTGGCAAGATCTGTGCTGGCTCGAGACGATAGAGTCATTGCTTGTAGGTCCCACCGGTCGGTAAACCCCTCCACGCGCTCGCTTCAGATCGAGAGCACCTAAGACTCTGACGGGTGGGCCCGTGGCCCACTAGTCAGCTTAAGTGGAGGCGTACCATGGTGCTGCGCCAGCATCGCCCGTAGGCACCTCTGAGAATTACGCCTTCGGTGTATACAACCCGGGTGAGCGCTGGTGCGCGTGGGCAAACCGTGGGCCGAAACATTCTTTGGGCCGCGTCCGATCGCTGGCTTGGCCCGTTACTGTGGATCGAGTTTTCCGCAGATTAAACGAGTTTAATAATTCCAGAAAAGGATTTCGAATTACTAAAAATACCTAGAGGCCACCAAAAATTCCGCCAAAATTTGAGTAAATACTATAGACTGAGTATGATTTTTAAAAAATATAAGGTCAGCTAATTCCACTGTTTTAGCCATGATAATATTCAGGTTACCATATCCCTTGAATTTAGAAATTACGACAAAAGGGTTAAATGAAAGCTTTCTTATTAGAAATAGGTCCTGACCTAGGAAATTTATAACAAAATACCTTGAGACCTAGGATATACCCGGTAATTAGGAAAAATTAGGGAAAATGCCATGTTTATACCAATATAGTATTAGGGGAGTGATTTGACAATTTGTTGTTACTATACATCATTATGTATAAACCTAAGTACCCAAATTCTACAAGGGGATTTACTACCTGGGAAAATATCAAAGTAAATAAGTATAGTGGAAAATTATATTAAATCTAGTGACAACATTTTCTTATTTCCAAAATTTATTAAAAACATATAGATACCTCCTAAATTCCTAGATAAATTATGGTTAATAATAAGGAATATTAGAGACATTATTTAACCTAAACATGGTTCATAGGTTTCCTCTGATTAAGTAATTAGTGAACCTACGCAATACTTCTCTATATAGAAAGTAAATCGAAATGATTTGCTTATTAATAAAAACTAGAACTAAGTTAGGAAAAATGCGAAGAATTATATAAAACATAATATACTCTTACAAGCACATAAGGGAATGTTATAAGCCCTAGAATGTTAAATAGTGCCAAATACGCAAGAACAAGACGAGAGCCCTATTAATTAAGGTCATGCGTGGCTTATTAAACCTCAAGGAAACGTCTTTAGACATGAAATGACCTTTTGGACGCAGAATAACTCCTTGGACCTAAGAATATAAGTGGTAGATCTCTGAAGTGAATATCTGTCTTTGAAGATTGGAAGAAACCACAGGGTTAGTTAGCCGAGTATAAAATATCATACACCAAAAATGCATTCATAACCGAACCCCCTATGAAGCCTATCTCTTTATAAATACTCATAGGATTCTCTTACTAAGTAGGAATACTGAAGAGATGCTAAGGTAGCCTACGTAGGCTCGTTACTAGTGCGTAGAAACAATTGCATATCATGCATGGCATGACCGTTCGCCAAACTATCGACAATATCCCCCTTAGGGTGAAATAGGATCGTCAAACGAAAGCGTTGTTGCATTCATACATCATGTCTTTTCTGAACTATTGGTTATTTATTGAAGTTTATCAGTAATAGACGTAACCGGTTTTGAGGAATGATTCAGCGATACCGAGGGAGATCTTCCAGTAGACCAAGGCGAGTTAACACTTACTCTTATAGTTGTTTACCCGTACTAGGGAGAGATTGCGACTTTCCCTAGTGCAGATCAACATCGCTATAATCATGTTCTTTATCCAGTTTTCCCAAACTATGTTGTTTATTATATAAGTGCATACTTATTTACCTGCCCAATTGTTAATCGTGTTATAATTATACATGCCTGTCCTTGTATCATATAGCCTTTATGACTGCTTTGATTGTCATATCCTTTTTAGCACAAGAGTAGTTTGGCAACAACTTTAACCCTACCTAATGGGTAAAACCTGCTTAGATTTGCTTAGGTTCAAATGAATCTTCTGAAAACTAGCCACGAAACGGTGAATCGATATTCACCGGTCATTCATTCATTCAAAAGGAGATGACATGTGACAGTTAGGGCTAACAGATGTATGATGGGCTGGATGTTGTTTGTGGTTATAGCGGTGAGGTTTGTCGGTCCGGTTTGGTCGGTTGGTCGGAATAGCTCATGTGTGGTCATGTCATGGATTGTTAAAATAGAGATAAGTTTGTCGGAGAGTTGCCCCATGGATGACATCGTGATGGATGACTAAGGCACGAGATGCCTTGTGCTAGGTTTATCCAGGGCTTAGCCATGAGGAGCGCGGAAGAACAAGCATAGTAGGGAGATCGCTGCCATCTTGGGGATGATTCCAACACAACGCGTGGCCATCGCGCGAAGTACGAGTTTCGGATCGCCAGTTGTGAGCGCTATGCGGAGGCCCTGTGGGACCACTCTCGATAGGGACTGGCATTGGTCATCACTGCTGGTGATGGAGGCCACACTTTCCCAGGATGACGCTAGGCTAGAGTGGGCTGGCAACCCTCCTAGGCTGAGGAGGGCATGCCATGGCAAGTGCGGTCCACAACGGGATTGCCAATCCCGGAAGGATGGCGACTTATGGATTGGGGCAACATGAAGTTCGGTTTGGTTGAGGTCAAGGTGAAGTATGCTTGTCGGGTGGAGTGGGTTTTCTTAGAGTTGGTTGTCAAGGTCTGTCAGTTAGTGCCTTGGTTGTGTTTGTTCTTGTGCTGAACCCCCTGTTGATTAAAAAAACATTAATACTTGATGCAAATTTGGTAATTTAAACTCATCTTAAAAACTGGCTTTGCGCGAATAAAATGACTTCTTCCCCCAATCAAAGCCTCATATCATTAAGTGCATTAAGGGGAGTGTTAACCACCAGCATTTGGATGACGCTGACCTCGCATATCTCCACTCTTTTAGATGAAAGTTAAGGAGAAGGATTTGTTCGAGTGTCTCGAAGGATATGACCCGGCTACGATGGCCATGTTGTGGTTTTGGGTTTGCTCCAATCGCCTGCAGGAAGGCATAGCCGTTAAAGGATCTTTCCGTTAATCTTATATATGTTCTGCTGACCTTGATGGTTTACCTATAACAGTTGTATGGTCTCTTGGCTTATTTAATATTAAGCATGTGTCATGCAACCATCTTCGTAATTTTTCAATCAATGAAACTTATGTCTGTCGAGATGCTATATCGCTCCTTGCTCCTTCAAATCACCAAGTTGCCACCGACAAATGCACAAATAACATGTTTGAGTTGTACTAAGAAATAACAAGCTACAGTTTCAAATGACGATAACCCATGCTTGAGTAGTACTGTGTGTTGACCCTATAGAGGACAAGACGCTTTCTGATCGGATGGATATCCGAGGAAGCCACAAAGGGTAGAGCAAGGAGCGAGTTTGTGTGGGACATTGCTAGAAAGGTTATGGTAGCATGTGCAATCAAACACGCGAAGGTCGTCATAGAAGTGGTGTATGTTATAAATGGTGAAGTAAGGAGTGGAGTGGAAGAGGGTAGAGGTGGGACGAATATTTATAAGATAGGTGGCTACATGGAGGGCCTCGAACCAGAAGAAAGGGGGAGGCTCGCCTGAAATATATGGGAACACATCACATTGTTGGTGGTATAAATGCCCGTTCAACCTTAGAGCGTGACATACAAAAGACAACACCAAGTGTGAGGAACAAGGATCTAGATGTGGAGTTATCGAATTCGCGGACGCAATAAGCATGCACACACTTGATGGTCGTGTCAAACTGAGTCCGAACATGAGCGAACAAGTGAGAGATAGTAGGAAAGGTGTCAGACTTGAGGCGAAGAGGGAATGTCCACATAAAGTGAGCAATTATCAGCAATTATGAGCTAATACTTGTAACCAGACACTGGGATCCTCCACCGGTATCGGCGTCGCGGTCGCCCCTGCGGCTGCTGGCCCCAAGCACGCAGTGTTGGGTGCCCAGTCTTCGCGTGAGCTCCTAGTGGCGCCAGATCCGCCTCGACCTTCTCGGCGTGGGCGCTCTTTCTAAACTTGCAAACTCCTTAGCAATTTCTTGTCATAAGAGCCACTCCGAGCCACTCTGTCATGCTTGTCAACTTGGTCTTCATGTCCATCTTTCCTTTAAGGTTTCCACTTCACAAGCTACTCATAATTTTGATTTCATAATTATGGTTTATGGATATCCTGGCAGCAGCGGGACATTGCCGGCGACATTCCACGATCTAGGTACACCGGTGTTGGGAAAGGGGGGGTGCACGCCGGGAAGACCGAGGTCAACAACGAGTAGGATGTCTTACACCTCGTCATGGAGAAAGCGGACGGTGGTGGTGCCCGCAAGCTAAGGAGCGGTCAACGGGGCAGAGGGGATCGATGTCGAGTCAGCGACCGTTGGTGACGACGTCGGAATCGATGTCGTCATGTTGACGACTATGGAGAGAGGACCAGCCATGGTCATGTCAAGAGAGATGACAGCGCTGCCGCCAGCAGGTAAGGAGGGTCAGGTTTTGAGTTAGGCTGTGATACCATGTTGGAGGAAGGGATTTGCAAAAAATATTAGTGTTGTGTATTCCAAAGTGAGTTTTATAAGTAGTACAACAGGGATACGGAGATCCTAGGTGCCCGATGGGCCTATATAGTATAACATTGTAGGACATAAAAAATATTTATGCGTATCGAATATCTATTTTTGATTTACATTGATATCATTCAGGTATCTTGGATATGTGGATATGCTAACCCACATATTTTCTTGATAAATAGATTTGAATCAAGATTTAAAACCCGATGTCTGATTTTCGATTGCGAATCAGGTTTTATACAAAACCGTGATCGGATCGGGTGTGAACTTCCTATCTTATTTGCACCCTTAGGCATAGGGAACGTGCCTTATGGTTAGAATAGATTAAATACCGAAGTTACAAGGGCAGAGCTACTGGAATGAAAGTTCCTGGTTTCTACGAATCAAAAGCAGCAACCAAAAGGAGCTCTTAATCTTACGCCAAGTAAGTCGAGTTCAAATGAAAATGCATGGTATCAAGCAAGTTCTAAAGAATTCACGAAATATGCAATTATTTCTTTTCTTCCATATCGCCGAGGACCCCACTGCGAAGATTCCCATAAAGAATGGTTGGGAGAAAGTTGAATGGCTCACTTGCAAAAGTTGCTTGAAATCATTTGAATGGGACTAGGTGACTCCATCCAGCGTGACATGCTAAATAGATATTTCAAAAAGAGATGGTCTGCTATGGACCCTTGTGTTCCCCCGCTTGTGGGCGACTCGAGGGTGACTCCCCGCCGCACAGCCAATCCCGTCACAAATCCTAGCCGGCCGGCTGGCCGCGGCGGAGGCCGTCCACCATCCCTTCCCCTTCTCTTTCCCCCGTCCCTCTCTCCCTTCTCTTCTCTTCGGCGTGGTGGTTTGTGGCCGACGTTGCGGCCAGCGGCTGGGGAATCTACGCGGCGCGGCGCCCATGGAGGCCGGATCAGGGGCCACGTTGCTCAGATCCGACGACCGCGTCGGTGGCCGCCCTCCACCAGCCATTCCGGCGCTCCAGAGACTTGTTGTGGTGGCCTAGGACGGGGATTTGGATGTCTGCCCCGACTCACTGTAGCCGGCCATTTCGACGACGCCCCTGGCGGCTGGGTCTTCGCGTCGCCGGCTGGCCCAGCTTCCTTGTTCTTCTCGATGGCTGTCGCTCCGCTGTGTCTCCCGTGCCTCTACCTTCTTTTGGAGTGCTGTGGCTCGAGCAATGTGCCCCCTCTCCTCCTCTCTCCCCTTCGGAGGTGCGACGGTCAGGTTGGTGGCACCCCTCTTCTCACTCATCGTGACCTTCTTCGCCTTCTCTCCCTACCGGTTGTTGGGCTTTTGCTGGGCCTTTTGGGCCTGGCCCATTCGGCGGAATAAGAGAGGGAGAGAGGGTAGCGTGCTGCCTATACACAGCAGCAGCGAGCTGCTGCTTGCGTGGGGCGGCGGCGGCTGCGGCCGTTCTGCAGCTCGCGGTGGCGCGCAGCGTGTGTGACGTGGGCTGGCTCCCCAGCTTCCTCGCGCGGTTCGTTGCTCCTCTGATCTGATCCCCCTCTCTATAAAACCGGTTGCCTCCTCGGTTTTGAGGGCGTGCTTGCACGAGATCACTTCTCCCCTTTATCTCTGTGCACTCCATTGCTCCTCCTAGCCCGCCGGTTCGCTGGTTGGTGGTTGGTCCCGTGGTGGTGCTGCTGTACTCCTCTTCGACTCGGGTAACTGGTGGCCACAGGGTTGGACACCGGCTCCTCGGGTCTCCATCCCGGATCTGTTCGTGGTGGGTTCTCCATCCCGGATCTGTTCGTGGTGGGGCGACAGGCTTCGTATCTCCGAATCAAATCATCGGTGGTTACACGGTGTAGCCCGGCGATCTGTTTTCTGGGACAGCGAACTGCTTGCGCTTGCCTTTCTTCGCTGCATTCCTTGTCGACTTGAATCCGAGGCTATGTAAGTGCTTTGGTTACCACCTTGTGCAGCAGATCAATCGGTGATTTGGGACCCTATTCGGTTGAATAGGGGCTAATTCCGATTAGGATTTGTGCACTGTTCTGTGGGCTTTATTATGCTTGATGATGATTGCATATTTTGAAGCTTATAAATCTGTGAATTAAAGTCTTGGTAGACCTAGTTTAAGTACTGCTCTTGATCCTTTAGATTGTTGCCTCCTTGTGTATGATCTGGTAATTGGTGATTGATTAATTGGTTATTTGAACTGCTGCACCTATATACTTGTCAACCTGGAGAACTAGTACTGTGTTGTTTACTTACTAGTTAGTGCAGTGTGCTTTTGTGTTGTTGTTGATGCAGATCCGATGGCTGTTTTTGTTACATTCGAATCGCCACTGTGATCCTTTAATCTCTACTGCATTCTGTAATTACTTGGTTATACACATAGAGAAGTTGTTGACATCTTTTGGAGTTGAGCAGTATTGTTCTAGGGTTTAAAGCTTTATTTTCAGATTTATATATTACCTGTGATATATTGCCCAATTAACTGCTGGATGGCTAATTAACTTTAGCAACCCTTTAATTGCAGTCTGAGAGCAAAAGAATAATTCATTCTAACTTGAGCTTTATGCTAGTTTGATTGGATTAGTGATCGCCATGTTTTCCAAGTCAATGTTGATCATGAATTTATTTGCTTTGTTGCTTATATTTGGAGAATTCATGATTTTGAATTTAATTCATGGCTTTAACATTCTTGTTATATCCTTAGTGAATTGTTTGTCAAATTTGTTTAAACCGCAGTATTTCCAACATTCTAGAAAACAAATATTATTTATGGCGTCGGGGTGTAGTAGTGATGTAGTTAAGCCCGAGCCATTTGACTAACACCGACTTTAATATTTGGCGAGCACGCACTAAGTCGTGGTTGTGAATTGAAAATCTCTTGGGTTATCTCTAATCCTCGAAGGAGAAGAAAAAACTTCGAGGTGAGAGAAGACCCACGGGAGGATGCCAACCACGATCCTAGCACGATTGTTAGCCGTAGTATCGAATAGGCTTTTTGACACCTACTCCACTTTCACTGATGCCAAGGAGGTGTGGGATGACCTGGAGCTGAAATTTTCAGAAGGGGATAACGAAAATGAGAGTTTTGTTGCCGAGAGCTACCTGAACTACAGGATTGTGGAGAACCGCTCTATTCTGGAGCAGGTCCAGGAGCTTCAGCTCCACATGAGGGACCTGAACTAGTTCGAGTGTCTCCTGCCTAAAAGTTTTCAGGTGAATGTAGCCTTGGCCAAGCTCCCGCCCTCGTGGTGTGACTTTGTGACTGCTCGCCGACACATGAATGAGCGCCTGACGTTCCCTGAACTTCAAGGAGCTATAAATGTCGAGGAGCGGGCCCGTGCTAGTGGAGGCTCAAAGCACTCTACGGTCCAGGCTAACGTGGCTGATGCCAAGAACTCCAAGGCTGGTGGTGAGAAGAAGAAGAAAAACAAGAAACCACAGAACCAGAATGGTGACAACGGCAAGAATATGAAGAAGAAGAGGGAGGAACTAATCTGCTTTGTGTGTGGCCATCCTGGGCACACTGCTCTTAGGTGCCATGACTACAAGGGCAAGGGACCGGCACCTGGGAAGCAGAATGTGCTTGATGCTGAGGCAGATGTTGCCGAGGCACCTGCCGCTGCAGCTGATGGGTATGTACCTAGAGCCTTTATGGCTGATTCATCTCTTGACTGGTGGATCGATACAGGTGCAACACGCCATATAGCTGCTGATAGAACTTCCTTTACTTCATTTCAGGATCAAGATCGTGGATCCGTCTTGATGGGCAATGGAGCAGCAGCACTGATACGAGGAGTTGGAAGGGTCTGCTTGAAGTTGACTTCTGGCAAGACGCTAGTTCTTCGTGACGTGCTGTTCGTGCCCACGATGCAGCGGAATCTGATCAGTGGATCTGCCTTGTGTAGGCAGGGCGTTCGTTTGGTATTCGAGTCGAATAAAGTCATTTTGACTAGATGTGGTGCCTTTGTTGGCAAGGGTTATGAGAGAGACGGCATGTTTAGTCTCTCTGTCTTGTGTCAGAACTCTATTTTCATTTACAATGTGAGTTGTAATAAAAACCATGATGTATGGCATTCTCGTTTATGTCATTTAAATTTCGACGCTATTGTGCGGTTGAGTAAGATGAACTTAATTTATGAATATACACATGAGAAGGGCTCTAAGTGCGAAGTGTGTGTGCAAGCTAAGCAACCCTGAAAACCGTTTCACTCGGTTGAAGGGCGGGACACCTCTCCACTTGAGCTAGTGCATTCTGATCTTTGTGAGATGAATGGCATTTATACACATGAGAAGGGCTCTAAGTGCGAAGTGTGTGTGTAAGCTAAGCAACCCCGAAAACCGTTTCACTCGGTTGAAGGGCGGGACACCTCTCCACTTGAGCTAGTGCATTCTGATCTTTGTGAGATGAATGGCATTTATACTAAGGGTGGCAAGCAGTATTTCTTTACCCTCATAGATAATAGTACTAGATATGCCTATTTCTACTTGCTCAAAAGTAAGGATGAAGCACTAGATCGTTTTAAGATTTATAAGGATGAAGTGGAAAACCAACTAGAAAAGACAATCATCCACTTTTAAGGTCTAATAGAGGAGGAGAGTACATCTCCAAGGAACTCGCCCACTACTATGAAGAAAGTGGTATCATCCATGAAACCACACCTTCCTACTCTCCCCAATCTAATGGGTTGGCCGAACGGAAGAACCGAACTATTTGTGACCTAGTTAATTCCTTGTTACAAAGTTCAGGTATGTCGGTCCAATGGTGGGGGGAGGCAGTTCTCACAGTTAACTATGTCCTGAATAGGGTGGCGCCGCGCAATCGCGAGGTGACACCTTATGAAGGTTGGAAGGGGAGAAAACCTAACATGTCTCATCTTTGGACTTGGGGATGTCTAGCAAAGGTCAGTCTGCCTTTATCGAAGAAGAGAAAATTGGGACCCAAGACTGTAGATTGTGCCTTTCTAGGATATGCTGCAAACAGCACAGCCTATAGATTTCTAGTGGTCAAATTCGAGACTAGTGAAGTCGCTTTAAACGACATTATGGAGTCTCGTGATGCGACATTTTTGAGACTGTCTTTCCTATGAGGTCTAATGAATTAATCACACCTGATGGCTCGAGTGAGCATTACTCTATTCCTCTTGAGGTGGCTGAGCCCACTCCTGATTTGTAGTTGAGGAGGAGTAAGAGGCAGAGGACTGAAAAGTCGTTTGGTGATGATTTTGCCATCTATTCTGTGGATGATGAACCACGTACCCTTGCTGAGGCATATGCATCTCCTGATGCAGAGTACTGGAGGGAGGCAGTCCGTAGCGAGATGCAATCCATCATCGCTAATGGAACGTGGGAAGTCACTGATCTCCCTGGTGGGTGTAAACCAGTGGGCTGTAAGTGGATTTTTAAAATAAAACGGAGACCCGATGGTACTATAGAAAAGTACAAGGCCTGTCTAGTGGCTAAGGGTATCACTCAGAAAGAGGGCGAGGACTATTTTGATACCTATTCCCCTGTGGCAAGATTACCCACCATACGTGTGCTTTTAGCACTTGTTGCTGCGTATAAACTCCTAATCCATCAAATGGACGTTAAGACCGCTTTTCTTAATGGAGAGCTGGATGAGGAGATCTACATGCAGCAGCCAGATGGTTTTGTGGTAAAAGGTCAGGAGAATAAGGTTTGTCGCCTGATTAAGTCTTTGTATGGTCTTAAGCAAGCCCCCAAGCAATGGCATGAGAAATTCAATAACACATTGACATCTGTTGGGTTTTATGTCAACGAAGCAGACAGGTGCGTGTATTATCGATTCCGTGGGGGACATGGTGTCATACTATGTCTTTATGTGGATGACATATTGTTGTTTGGGACCAACTTGGATGTCATCAATGAGACAAAAGATTTCCTTTCCTCTAATTTCGATATGAAGGATCTAGGAGAAGCTGATGTTATTCTAAATGTCAAGCTTATTAAGGGTGAGAGTGGGATTACACTTTCGCAATCCCATTATGTGGAGAAGATCCTAACCCGCTTTGGGCATATGGATTCTAAACCTGCCTCCACACTCTATGATCCTAATTTAAGACTTAGCATGCACACTAGTGAGGGTGTTAATCAACACCTATACTCACAAGTAATTGGATCCTTGATGTATCTCTGTAGCGCAACAAGACCCGACATCTCGTATGCTGTATGTAGGCTGAGCCGTTATACGGCGAATCCAGGAGATAGTCATTGGGTAGCACTACATCGAGTACTTAGGTACCTTAAAGGCACCGTGAAGCTTGGAATCCATTACTCTGGCCATCCGCAGTCTTAGAAGGATTCAGTGATTCTAACTAGATTAGTGACTCGGATGAGATGAAGTCTACTAGTGGATATGTTTTCACTTTAGCTGGTGGAGTTGTGTCTTCGAAGTCTGCTAAACAGACTGTGATAACACGCTCAACCATGGAGGCTGAATTAGTAGCACTTGATTCAGCTGCGGTGGTGACAGAATGGCTGAGAGAGCTTCTGTCTGATCTACCAATGCTGGAAAAGCCGATTCCAGTAGTCTTAGTATACTGCGATAACCAGACTGTTTTAGTCAAGGTTAAGAGTAGAAAAGATAATATAAAGTCCTCGAGGCATATTAAGAGAAGACTTAAGTCTACTCGGCATGCGAGAGAGACAGGTGTAATTGCTGTAGAATACACTCAGTCTGATAGTAATCTAGCTAATCCTTTTACTAAGGGTCTGTCTAAGACAACTATCGAAGCAGCATCTAGAGGAATGGGGCTTATACCCTGCTAGTGGTAACCAACAGTGGTAACCTTTCCTAGATGAGCGGAGATCCCGTGAAACAGGCTCTGGGACAATGAAGCTTTGTGGTACTGTAAAGCACACCTCTTTTGGTCCCATTTGCTGCCGTGCTTAGTCTGTTAGGAAGGATGAGGCTAAAACCTCTTAATAAGTTTCGGAGTCTTATATAAGACTAGGGAATTGTCCTACAGGATTCCCTTGAAGAAACAAACCTATAAGAGCTGACCGTGAGGTCGCGGTTCATGAGAGGTAGTGGGTATACTCTCTAGTGAGCACATGAAAAGATACAAGGACATGACCGTAACGTCCTGCCCCGCTAGAGGTGCAGATTTGCAGCCTAGTACTGTGTGCTATGTGGATGAATACCCTCACACCAAGGTATTGGATCAAGGCGTAGTCCTCCTTTGCCTGTGTTGGGTTGGATTTCTTATAGCTAAACATTGGTTCAAACCGTAACGGTACCTTTGTTGAACAACAGTATATTAAACTGAGATTATCGGTGTTACTACCTTTGTCTATATGGGCAAAAGGGTGGGGATTGTTGGGCTTTTGCTGGGCCTTTTGGGCCTGGCCCATTCGCTGCAATAAGAGAGGGAGAGAGGGCAGCGTGCTGCCTATACAACGCAGCAATGAGCTGTTGCTTGCGAGGGGCGGCGGCGGCTGCGACCGTTCCGCAGCTCGCGGTGGCGCGTAGCGCGTGCAACGTGGGCTGGCTCGAAGGCTTCCTCGCGCGGTTCGTTCCTTCTCTGATCTGATACACCTCTCTGATGAGACCATGCTCATCATGGATACGACCAGTGTTGCTACTTCTTCTACATGGCTCCATCGACCTCCACCTTGGCCAACGCCTCTGCAGCCGAACATGGCACCATCACCTCCTCTACCTTGTGATGAGGACATCACTTCTATTGATGCAGGCACGCCTGCTGATCCATTAACCATTCAAGGACTAATGACTCGAGGCCATCGCTTACGTCATCACCGAAGATGAGGTCATCACTTACATCACAAAAGAGATATCCAAGTTTAATTCTTTAACCATTATATTTGTCATGAACTTGAAGAAGTTTCTACAAGGTGGTAGAGAAGTGTAGTAAATGGACATATGCAACTTCTTTCTTACTCTAAAAGAAATGAGTTATCATCTTAGATTTTACATCTAAGCACGGGTTGTAATATTAGTTGTCATGAGTTGTAAGTTAGTTGTAAAGTACTCCATCACAACACATGTACTGTAGCAGCATTGCAGTAGGTCGGTTACTGTAGCAGCACTGTAGCAAACCGACCTAAATGACCTATAAATAGATAGGCACCCCTCATATGTAACTTGGGTTTTGTTTAGATATGTTTAGCCTTTGCTACATACCGGTATTCACGCGTGTCGGTTAGACCGCCTGTTTTATCATTACAGAACCCCACCATATTGTGAGTTGATTGTTTTATCTTGTTCTTGCTAGTTCTTCGATCGCTTGCAGGATCAAGGACCTTCGTGGTCAGGTTGATCGCACTCCGGCAAGGTCAATAACCATCTGGAGTTGATGTACCGGTCGCTAAGGCGTAACGTCCTGGACGGTTGTAGTCGGGCCGCCAATATATACTCATACCAGATCGATAGTTATCCTCCTCTCGTCGAAAGATCGGGACCCCCTGCCCCTATCATTTGGTATCAGAGCGCCAGGTTGATCGGTGAGTGATTTCTTATTCTTTCTTTTATTCTACCTAGAGTCCATAAAAATTGCCACAAAAAATATTTCCCTTTGATCCGAGACAAGTTGAGCCTTTTGCTTTTACTTCTTGGTCTTTGTTTGTTGAGTTTTTGGTTGCATCTTGGTGTCGTGTGCTGGTCTTAGTGTCTAGTTCGTTTAGAGTTTCGAGTTCGAGTCACGTAATTGTCACAGTCTTCTTTGTGTCCATTGCTTTTCGTGTGCATCACTGCATCTTCTTAAAAAAAAAAAAATCAACCCCCTGCCACCATCACCTCGTCACCAACACCCAGTGTTGTCATCCATCAGTTCGCCCAATTCCTAAACCAAGAAGGAAGCAAACGCCGTGAGAAGTTCCATACTATTTACCCAACCAACCAGACGTTCCACCAATAACCACGCCTTGATTTTCCTTTCCTAACCAAACCGTGTAGCACAAAAACTCCATTTTTCTCTCTCGGAGTCAGGTTTGGCCAAGCCTCTAACCGAAACCAATCTGCACCTTCCATACACATGACTAACCAGCCATGCACTTCACCTCCCCAAAAATAGTGATTGTTTTCCTTGTCAAATTTTCACCCTTTTCCCTATCCATAACACCCTCCACATACCCCTGGCCGAGCTCCTGTTCTTCCCAAACTCGGCCAAGCCAAGAAAAGAAGGAAACTCCAAAACCAAGTCCAATTCGAATTCGAGAGCAAATTGTGACCCCCTCAGTAAAACGGTCATAAATTTTACGTCTGAACTCAGAGTTGGACGTTCTTGTGCTCATTGGAAAGATCACGAAATTTCCTATCAGATCCAACTTTGCCAAGGTCAGAAATCCAATTCCCAAATTCGGCTTCTATCAGTGAGAAAAGTTGCCATCTTCGTCAGGCTGATTTTGGATCCAACCCTATCCAGTTTGGTATTTTGCCCATATCTCACTCATACGAGCTCAGATTTTCTTGATTTTGGATGTTTTGAAAAGCTTAGAAAATCCTCCACAATTTTGACATAAAAGAGTTTCTTAGATTCAGAGTTCTTGGGGTCCGTAATCACACCAAAAAGACTGTTGTGTGCTGTCCCATCAGAAAGTTAAAAGGAAAAAGAAAGAGGCAAGCGCAAAAAAAAAAGAGCCGCACGAAAAAAAAAGAGAAGGCAAGTGCATATAAAAGAGCCACACTAAAGGAAAAGAAAGTGGAAAAAAGGAGCTTGTTTTGAAGTGTACTAGTTGGATTCTTGTGACAACGTTTGTGTCCCGGCTTGCGTCTTTAGTACGGTTAGGCCTAGGACCAGCACGTTACCATTGTTGAACGATTATTCAACTTGTTTTGGCTAATATGGTTCTACCTTTTCATTTGATCTATTTTTAAGCCACCTATTGCTCCACAAAAAAAAACCCGACCGATCAGGTACTAGCGCCCGGCAACTGGTACACCATATCTTCGAGAGTTGTTGCCTTACCGTTTGTGGTCACCTCCTGTTAAGCTTGGTAAGAATTGGCAAAAGCTTGATACAACAGGTTGAATGGGAGTGACTTCTTTACACACATCCTAGTAGCTGACAGGGAATACATATTCTTGTGTTTTTCCTTGTAATCTACTAACCATGACAGGTCTAGCTGGATTAGACGAGGACGAAGATGAAGTTAATTCCATAGAATTTGACAAGGTAGGGTTGACATCTTTAGACCGCATGTTCGTTGCGAGTTTACATCGGTCCAAAATGAGTGGTGACATCAACACAAACGATTCTTCTCATACTCCCGAGCAAGGTAAAAATATAACATTGCCTTCTTATACTGGAATGTTTGATCCGAAGGCATATTTTGATTGGGAAATAGCGGTAGACAAACAATTTGGAATGCATGCTTTGTCTGAACATGAAAAGATTACTTTTACCGCTAGTGCGCTTACTGATTATGCTTTAATTTTGTGGAAGCATGTTTGTAAAAAAGAGAGGAAACCTACAAATTGGAATGGAATGAAAAAACTTTTGAGATTTAAATTTGGTCCTGAATATTATGCTAAGCATTTATTTAATAAACTTCAAAGCTTAGAACAAGGGAGTAAAACTGTTAAAAATATTATCATAAACTGCGAACTTGTTTATTGTGTTGTGGTTTCACTACTAGAAATCTAACTTTTACCGAGTGTAAAAGATGATTACCTACGGACCTTTGGTAAAAGTTAAGGTGGCCGACGGTGCATACTTTTTTCGAGCGTTAGCAAAAAACGGTCGGCTATTACACACTTTACCGAGAGGGTGCAACAATAACTGACGGTTTCCAGAATACCCTTGACCATCCAAAATAATTGTCGACAGTTAAAAGGAAACGCTCGACCATTCAAGGGAATGGCCTACGATTTAAATAATACCCTTGGTCATTCAAGGGAACCCTCGGCCATCCAAAAGAATTACCGACGGTTAAAAGGAAGCGCTCGGCCATTCAAGGGAATGGCCTATGGTTGAAACAAAACTCTTGGTCATTCATGGGAACCCTCGGCCATTCAAGGGAATGACCGACGGTTGAAAGGAAAACCCTTAGCCATTGTATAAAAATGACAGGGGTTAAAAGGAATGTATATACTATTTCATACAACAAGGTGCGTGAGATAGGTTGGTTAGGTGGGAGAGTTTTTATTCCGCAGGTCATGGGATCGAATCCTACGAAACACACATTTATAATTAAATTGAGTTAAATACAAAAATGACCTCAAGGATCAAGTATATAGAGAGGTTCATCCCGATATGAAAATAACTTTGCCCCTATTTCTTCCAATTAAATTGAGTTAAATAGAAAAATATCCTCAAGGATCAAGTATATAGAGAGGTTCATCCTGATATGAAAATAACTTTGCCCTTATTTCTTCCACTACATTTTCTCATATTTCTTCCACTACATTTCCCAAATGTTTTTTATTTTCGTCAGGGAGCTAAAACCGCTCGCTCATATATTTCCCGAGTGTTTTCAATTTCCGATGGTATGTCAAAGCCACTCACTCATGTATTTCCCGAGTGCTCTAAAAACCGTCACTAAATTCATTCCCTTGAGTTCTGTCGGTAATTACATGAATTGCTCACAACGTGTGGCCGTGGGGAGGTTATCGACGGTTTATGCCCGGCCATATACATGGCCTAGGGTATTTTGTAATGGCCGACGGTATTTGCACACTCGGTAAAAGTTAGAATTCTAGTAGTGTTTAGATGAATGTGAAAAGGACACTCAAGATAGGTTCTTTTGTGGGCTTAACAAGGATATTCAGGATATTATTGTTAACGGAACATATAACTCGTTTTCACAATTACTTCATTGCGCCTGTAAAGCTCAAAGTATGCTTGTACAAAAAGTTTTGAATAATCTTTTATCTTCAGTTGAGGCGTCCCTTGGTGCACCTCTTGTAGCTAACACAATGCAGGAAAATAAGCATCACCAAGACGATGATCAAGGAGAGAACAAAGAGAAGAAAGTGACCAGTGATCTCTCATGTGTAAGCGAAGAGGTAAGTACACCTACGACAACTGATGAGGATCTAGAAGGTAATACAGAAGGTGTCATCCTTACACAACGTGAGAACGATTTTGACATGCTAAGATTGTCCACTACTCATGCTACCATAGAGCAACATTTAGTGGAACCCGTTACTAAAATTCCTTTATTACAAGATGATGTGCTTGCTAATTCTTGTGATGAAGAAGAGTTGTGTGATAATGCTTCACTTATATCCATGCCACAACTTGTGAATGATAAAAAATTTTGTGCTAAAAATAAATATATTATTCACATTGCTAGTGAAAGAGATGAAATTAAATTAACCTCTTCTTTAAAAACTTTGGGTTACACAGAATTGGATGTTCTTTGTGATCTAAATAGTTTAAAGGAGAAAATTTTTCGATTTGCCATGGTTATCAAGGAATAATTTTCAAGTTATTGGCAAGAATAATGATAAAGGAAAGTACACAGTGAATCGAGTTTATATTTGTACTGATTTGAAACTATCGTTTACTATGCAACCATGTGGCCAAATAGATAATTTCAATGTCACTAATCATGCCTTGCCATGTCACTCTAATTCAATTTTAAAAGTATATGATAGCTTTCAAGAAAGGGAGGATATGAATGTTATTGATTCTTCTTCAAATGATTTGATTATAAAAGATGTGCATATTGCTTTGCTCCCTATTGTCAATAACATTTTGTAGGAGACTATGATGGAGTCGAGGATGACTCCAGTTCAAGAAAGAAAGGATGATGAGACCATGCTCATCATGGAGACGACCAGTGTTGCTACTTCTTCTACAAGGCACCATCAACCTCCACCTTGGCCACCGCCTCTACAGCCAAACATGGCACCATCACCTCCAGCAATAAGACCGCCACCTTGTGATGAGGACATCACTTCCATTGACGCAGCCACGCCTGCTGATCCGCTAACCTTTCAAGGACCAACGACTCGAGGTCATCGCTTACGTCATCACCGAAGATGAGGTCATCGCTTACATCACAAAAGAGATACCCAAGTTTAATTCTTAAACCATTATATTTGTCATGAATCTTGAAGAAGTTTCTACAAGGTGGTAGAGAAGTGTAGTAAATGGACATATGCAACTTCTTTCTTATGCTAAAAGAAATGAGTTATCATCTTAGATTTTACATCTAAGCATGGGTTGTAATATTAGTTGTCATGAGTTGTAAGTTAGTTGTAAAGTACTCCATCACAACACATGTACTGTAGCAGCATTGCAGTAGGTCGGTTACTGTAGCAGAACTGTAGCAAACCGCCCTAAACGACCTACAAATAGATAGCCACCCCTCATATGTAACTTGGGTTTTGTTTAGATTTGTTTAGCCTTTGCTACATACCAGTATTCGCGCGTGTCGGTTAGACAACCTGTTTTATTGTTACAGAACCCCACCATATTGTGAGTCGATTGTTTTATCTTGTTCTTGCTAGTTCTTCGATCGCTTGCAGGATCAAGGACCTTCGTGGTCAGGTTGATCGCGCTCCGGCGAGGTCAATAACCATCTGGAGTTGGTGTACCGGTCGCTAAGGCGCAACGTCCTGGACGGTTGTAGTCGGGCCGCCAATATCTACTCCTACCAGATCGATAGTTATCCTCCTCTGGTCGAAAGATCGGGACCCCCTGCCCCTATCACTCTCTATTAAGCCGGTTGCCTCCTTGGTTTTGAGGGCGTGCTTGCACGAGCTCACTTCTCCCCTTTTTCTCTGTGGACTCCATTGCTCCTCCTTGCCTGTCGGTTCGCTGGCCGGTGGTTGGTCCCGTGGTGGTGCTGCTGTGCTCCTCTTCAACTCAGGTACCTGGTGGCCACGGGGTTGGACACCGAGTCCCTGTGCTGTTCCTTCTCTGCTCCTCTGGTCTCCATCCCGGATCTGTTCGTGGTGGGTTCTCCATCCGGATCTGTTCGTGGTGGGGGCGACAGGCTTCGTATCTCCGAATCAAATCGTCGGTGGTTACACGGTGTAGCCCGGCGATATGTTTTCTGGGACAGCGAACTGCTCGCGCTTTGCCTTTCTTCGCTGCATTCCTTGTCGGCTTGAATCCGACGCTACGTAAGTGCTTCGGTTACCTCCTTGTGCAGAAGATCAATCGGTGATTTGGGACCTATTCGGTTGAATAGGGGCTAATTCCGATTAGGATTTGTGCACTGTTCTGTGGGCTTTATTATGCTTGATGATGATTGCATATTTTGAGGCTTATAAATATGTGAATTAAAGTCTTGGTAGACCTAGTTTAAGTACTGCTCTTGATCCTTTAGATTGTTGCCTCCTTGTATATGATCTGGTAGTTGGTGATTGATTAATTGGTTATTTGAACTGCTGCACTTATATACTTGTCAACCTGGAGAACTAGTACTGTGTTGTTTACTTACTAGTTAGTGCAGTGTGCTTTTGTGTTGCTATTCAGTACATTCTAGTGGCTGTTTTTGTTCTGTTCGAACTGCCACTGTGATCCTTTAATCTCTACTGCATTCTGTAATTACTTGGTTATACACATAGTGAAGTTGTTGACATCTTTTGGACTTGAGCAATACTGTTCTAGGGTTTAAAGCTTTGTTTTCAGATTTATATATTACCTGTGATATATTGCCTAATTAACTACTGGATGGCTAATTAACTTTAGCAACCCTTTAATTGCAATCTGAGAGCAAAAGAATAATTCATTCTAACTTGAGCTTTATGCTAGTTTGATTGGTTAGTGATCGCCATGTTTTCCAAGTCAATGTTGATCATGAATTTATTTGCTTTGTTGCTTATATCTGGAGAATTCATGATTTTGAATTTAATTCATGGCTTTAACATTCTTGTTATATTCTTAGTGAATTGTCATCAAATTTGCTTAAACAGCAATATTTCCAACACCGGTGAGGTGGCGTCCGAGTCTACCACCCCTCTCCCCTCTCTTTGGTGAGGTTGCGGTCGGTTCGGTATCCTCACGACAGTTGATGGTGTCCAACATGCGTGTGGGGCGGGTCCCTTGGCGTTGGTGGATTCGGCCAGTTTCCGAGCTTGGGGCATGGATTCTGCAGTGGTTTTTGATGTTGTCGAGGGTTCTCAGCAGCCGGCTTCCAAGGAGGTTTTTGGATCACGCGGAGGGGGTGGCTTCAGTGTGTTCTCACCAGCTTCACCTAGAGGGCTGCCTGGTGACAGCATCCCTGGTTGCCCGGCTCCCTCATTGTGTCTAGTCGCAGGATGGTGGTAGCGTGGTGTGGCGGCCAAGTTCTCTCGTCAGATATTAGCTTGGTCCACACATCTCTGCTGGTTTATCAATACAATTTACTTCTATGGGATGCCAGAAACATTACATTTCAGTTCCTGTTACCGTGATTTGAAATCATTGTGTAGTCCAGACTCCAGAGATGCTGCGGGTTGCGCTGGTACAGTAGAATTTGCCTTTCATTCTTCTCGTACACGATTATGCATTACGCTAATGGTAGGACCGATTCGTCCTGCTCACCAACTGAGACCACCACGCATCTTTGCCTATATATTGCACACGAGCCGCATCAGCCAACGCATTACATTAGAACAGGAGCCACGGCTTGGAATGGCGACCGCCGTCAGGAAGCTCGCCGACAGGGACCAGATGACTGCCGTCGTCGAGGCTTTGTTCGCAGGCTCCGCCGACGTGATCCCTGAGAGGTACGTCCAGCCTGGCCATGTCTGGGCAGAGGCAGTCGTCGGCGACGGCGAGAGCTACCAGCTGCCTGTGGTAGACATGGCGAAGCTGCTCGACCAGGAGTCCTCCGCGGAGGAGACTAGGAAGCTCGGATCTGCTTGTTTCGACTGGGGCTTCTTCCAGGTCCGCATAGTTTTGAAATCGCTTTGGAATAAATTTGCCGAAAGCTCTAAATACGCACTCTATATCACTGTTCACTGTACACTCTATTCATCTTTTAAACAATTCCTTAATACTTTATACTATGTTCTAAAATTTCTATCCTACAATACACACTTTTCCACACATTTTATTTTACAGTTTTATCTGTGAATGTTCTTAAGAAAGATGAACGGCAGTCTTGTTTGGAAGTTTTTTTTTTGCTACTTTTCATGCAAAGCCTAGAGACATTGCAAAATACGGCATCTGTAGCAACTTCAGCTATTACATCAACGGATCAACCAAACAGACCCTAATCTGCTCATTGACCCGAGCCACACCTTTTTTATAACCCCCCTATCCAGTTCACTGCCCCCAATTACACTCTTACCGGGCAGATCAGCTACAAGTTCCTTTTTAATTGAAAAAATGTTATCTACACTCTGGACCAGGCGTATTAGTCACGCTCGGTTGGTCTTTATAAAATTATATCTAGCCAAGGACGATTAAATCTGCAGCTAACAATTTATATGTAATGTTGGGCAGCTGGCAAACCATGGGATAGATGAAGCATTGATTCAGCGTATCAAGGATGACACGGTAGCGTTCTTCAAATTGCCACGGGAGAAGAAGAATGCGGTGGCAATTGGGGAAACTGGTATTGAAGGGTTCGGCCTCCACTACAAGAATTCATCAAACGATAAGTTGGACTGGGCGGAATCATTGATCGTCCACTTGAAGCCAGTGCGGTCGTTGGAAAGGTGGCCCATGGAACCCACCACATTCAGGTCATTGATTAAAGACCTCTTGCCTTTCCTGCTTTCAAAACAATTTATCATTTGGAATATCAGAGACACGCCGACAAGTATAGAAATAAATAGGCACTAACTAGCCAAAGGACATGTGATCTACAATCGGGATCCCCTCCAGCAGCGAGTATAAATGCACCATCTGCATTTTGACTTCCAAACAGATTATAACTTGTATAAATATATATGTCATACATTATCCAATTTGTACAAAATAAATTTTGTAATTCGTCTAAAATCCTAAAGAACCCATTTTTGAAACTTTTCATTTTTTATTTTTTATGATTTTTTGAATTTCAAAAATTCAAAAATACAAAAAATCTGAAAAGTTTTGAAAATGCTTTGTTTATGATTTTAGATGAATTACAAAATTTGTTTCATACAAATTGGACACCGTATGACATATTTATAAAAGTTATAATCTATTTACAGGCGGTCAAAATGCGCACCATGCAATTATACTTGCTACTTTAGGGGATCTAGATCGATGTGATCTATTTAAAAAATCGAACGGTTGTTCCACACTTGTTTCCGCAGTTCACTTCAATTGCCCCATAAAATGCACTTATTATTGGAACATGCACATTAAACTAACCAAACAAATGAAATTTCTTCTTTGAAACATGCACTTTGAACTATGGAACAAATCATCTTAAGCTAGCGGTGGTGGCTAGGTTAAAAGGAGCGTCTTGATGGTGAAATTTGAGACTTAAGCGTCGATCGATAGAAAGTCCAATCCGTAGCATTTTGAAATAAATATTACCTCTTTTAGATAATGGAAATATATTACGACCTCTACATCGTAGATGTATACGCCCAGTTACAACCACACGAAACAAACTCCTTTCAATGATCGACCTATATCATAAGGACATGAAAGTAAAGATAAACTATTTAACATCATCAACATGATTATTAAATTTTCATCTTTGTTTGCTAAAGAAATACATAGCCACCAAACTCCAAATAACGGCACGCATTGAGAATTGCGTCCTTTTCGCCTTCCTTTTGCAGCAAGGGCCTGTGGTGTAACCAGTAGACTTCTTTAAAGATAGACCTATATAAAGGAGGAAACTTTTGACGGCGTGTTCTCCGCTCAACCACTGCGGATCACACCCCTGGTCAGATTTTTAGTCTGCTAGCCAACTCGATCAAGCTCGATTCGATTTGAGCGTCGGGCACAACAAGGAGCGACTCGCAGATTTACCCAGGTTCGGACCCCCTCGCGGGTAATAATCCTACTCCTGCTGAGCCTTAGCTCTTTTCTGATTGTGGTTGAATGGGAATGTGTTTACAGAGTGTTTCGTATGCACGAATGCCCCTCTCTCCCCCTCTCTCCTCTCCTTTTATACAAGCTTTGGGCTGGCGGAGAGCCGAGCGGAGTAAGCGATCTGATGCTCTCGATCTGGTGACAAGACCGACGAAGAGAGGCAACGTCTGCTGCCCACGCCATGGCTGCTGCCGCCCTCGCGTGCTCGCAAGTGGCCTCGACCCGCTGATCCTGCCGGTGAGTCTGCGGGTGGGGCCTACTGCTCCTCGACACAGGCGGCCTCCTCAAGCAAACCTTCTCTCTGCCGGTCAATTCTTCTGCGCCACGGCGACGGCCGCTTCGAACTGCAAAGGGTCATCAGAAGCGGTAATCATTTCTTCCATTGTCTATCCGCGTGATGTCTCATTAAATGCGCCGTCCTTAGCGATGAGGGGGAGCCGTCCAAGACTCATACGCAATGCTCCCTACTGCGGGCCCCTTTGCGTGGGCCCTCGCCTGGTCTCCAGAGGGGCTCGCCCACAGACCCGCTTTGGCGCGTGGGGCCCTCGCCTCATCGTCGGAGGGCTCGCCCACGCACCCGCTGGCGCGTGGGACCCTCGCCTCGCCGAGAGGGCTCGCTGCCGCGCGCGCCGGGCGCGTGGGGCCTCTTGGACTCTGAGGGCTCGCCCACGCTTTGGGCCTTGCTCGCCCGCTTTGGCAGGGCCCTCCTGCCTCCGAGGTGCTCGCCAGCATGGCTGGGCCTTGCTCGCCCGCTTGACCTGGGCCTCACAGCCTTCGAGGGGCTCGCCAGCTTGCTGGGGCCTTGCTCGCCCGCTGACGCGTGGGGCCCTCCTGCCTTCGAGGGGCTCGCCAGCGTGGCTGGGCCTTGCTCGCCCGCCTGACGCGTGGGGCCCTCTCGGCCTTCCTAGGGCTCTTTGTACCCCGGTATTTATTACACCGACAACTTTGCATTTGTCAAACACAATATTGTTTTGACAAATCCAAAGAGCTACCAAAAAGCTACTATGTCAACAAAATTTGCCTTTTTGTTTAATATGAACTCATGAAGCCGGTCCCTAATAACAAAAAATAATTGTTGAAGCTTTCAAACCTAGAGTAATTTGGAACCTAGAGTAATTTGGGCTAAACGCCTAACTTCTCTAGCTAACTAGCACTGGAAAAAATGATCATGGATACAACATAATTCAGACTATCTTTTCAATTTTGTTTAGCAATATTATCTTTTATTAAAATGATTGCTCTAGTTAGATACCACATGAAATTAAAATATTATGGGTTATTTTTGAAATCCATAACATATTTCTTAGAGAAGAAACCTGGAATACAAAGAATGATCACCGATACAAAGAATGGACCATAAAAAAGACATTCATATTGAGGTCCTACCGATAAAAATTTCTCTGTTGACCCAAGTGAACATGAGACATCTGATCAAGAAAGTGTTGTCGATCAATAAGCTTTTGACCCATTAGAGCATGTCGAAAAGAGACAAGCGCTTAAAACGTTAGCTATACCTACTAAGAGCATGAGCACCAGCTCCGGCGTCACGCGCCAGCATCAACTGTTAATGCTCGCGTGCGCTCCAACCCGTGTCTGCACCAGTTTGAAATGGCCGCCCGTGAGCCCGCGTATCATTATAGCTACAGTGATATGCGGGCTTTGTGGGGATGCTATGATCAACTCATCTACTTATTTGTTTTAAAATATAGAAACTTTGGATTTTCTAGTCCTTTTTTCTTATCTCAGCAGTGTCTCAAAGTTGTGTACTCGAGTAGGTAGAACATAAGTAAACAAGCTTTAAAACATAGAGATTTCTAGCAAGTACCTACATTGTTTTGTACTATTAATTTGGATTCAAGGGTCTTGATTAAATCTTGACGGATAGGGGTAAGAGCTCAGTTATGAAATAGAATCAATCAATTTAATCTCCATTAATACATGTATGGAAAGTCATTAATTAATCCATTGGATCTCTATTGAAATATAATAAAAAATATAATACATTAATGAATACAAAGCATAACTGTCTCACCACACATATTCCATGCATGTGTAGATGTGGATGTGGTTACAATGAGAACTCCATAATTCATTATTTTTGTCAAATAGGCACAATCATTTTAAGTCGATATATTAGATTATTTTTGTACATAAACTAAACAATCCCAAACAATCTTGAGACATAAATTTTTATTACTTTATTATTTTTTAATTACAGCTAAGGGATTTTCTCCACTGTCTTCCATAAAAAAATATAATTATTAAAATATCATTACAATTAGCATTAAAGTTTTTAAAAAATAAGGGTAAATTAACATAGGAGCTATAATAAAATACTTACAAATTTTTTATCAAATTTACAAGAAAACAATATATTTTTTATGAAATATTTGAAAAATTTTGTATACATTGACGGAAAAAAGCAAATTATTGTAGTGATCGTTTGATGCAGACTAATGTGAAATAGGTTTTGTTATTTGGACTATAGACATCTATGCAAATAAGATGAAATTGATTCATATTTTAATTTGATTCGGATTCCAAATTCTCATGGACGAGGATCAGAAAATTACATAAAGAAAAAGGAAAGTAGGATCTGCTCGCCTCCTATATATTCCGGGAATGTCCATACAATGGTCTTAATCCTTAGGAGTGTATAATGGTGTACCATAGAAGTTCCGATAGAAAAATATCATAAACAACATGTATTGATGTGCTTGATAAGGCCGTGTTGCACATTCTCTTGTTTTTTTATTTAAGGAAATGAACATACCCGCTGACAAAATGGTTCCAGGGACGCGCTTGACAAATACTCGGAGGAATAGCGAATACAGCGAGGACGCTGCTGCTGTTCTTGGCCAGCAACCTCAGAGTGGGTCAGAGAGGCTCTTGAGCTTGACGGAGATGCAAAGTATTGCGTTCCACCACTACCCGCCGTGCCGGCAGCCGGAGAAGGTGATCGGCATGACGCCGCACACCGACTGCTTCGGCCTGACGCTGCTCCTGCCCGTGGACGACACTCCCGGCCTGCAGATCAGCAAGGACGGCAGGTGGTTCCCCGTGCGGCCGCTGCCTGGAGCCCTCATCGTGAACGTCGGCGACTCGCTCGAGATCCTCACAAACGGCAGGTACAGGAGCGTGGAGCACAGGGTCGTCGTGAACGCCGGCAAGAGCCGGATGAGCGCCGCCGTGGTGGTCGGCATCCCTCACGGGCGAGTGATTGCCCCTATCCCTGAGCTGGTGAGCCAAGACAAGCCACTGTACAAGTCAGTTGGTGGCCAGGACCATGTCAAGGGATTCGTAGACGCGCTAAATGGGCCGTCCAAGTACATAGAGACCATGAAAGAGAGCTAGATTAATTGTCATCAGTCTATATATCTACTTATCCACCGCGCTATAAACTTGGCATTTATGGGAAATAAAATGCGCATGCCCGCGCGCACACAATCCCAGTCAAATTAAATGCGCGTGTGTTATATTAAAATTTCTACTATGTTGTGGTGAATAGAGTTTGACACCGGGAGCTTGCTTCACACTGATCTAGGTCCTCACCAATGGATCTGATCACTCTACTGATCTTTATGATGCATTCCTGGTGGAGTTGCTCTAGCTCTTCGTCAATGGATCTGATCACTCTAGTCTTTATTATGCTTTCCTGGTGGAGTTGCATGGAAGGTACTCGTATCATTCTTTCTCATACTGACACTACTACAGAACGGAAATTCAGTACCGGTTCATAAGGTCCATCAGCACCAGTTCTGAACCAGTACTGAAGGCACGTCCTACTGCGCCGCAACGCACACATGGCGTATCGCCTGGCCCCCAACCAGTACCGGGTGGTGTCTCCAACCGTTACTAGAAAGCCCACACGTGGCGCCTCCCCGCCCCCGAACTTGTATCGTTAGGTATCTCCAACCGGTACTGGTAGGTGGGGGTGAGGCGACACGTGTGCTTTTCAGTATTCATAATTAATATATATTATTGTTATTATTCGTGTGTTTTCTAATATATATTATTGCTATATATAATCAATCACGCACAATTAACACAAATGAATCAATGAAATTAATTAACAAAATTAAGTGCAACTAATATATGTCACCATTGCTAGCTATCTAGTTAGGCAAATTTATAGGTACACATATGTGAGCAATTCAAATAATAAGTAAATACACATGCATGTTCGATTTGTTTATCGGGATTTTTTATATGCATCGCTCTTGTTTGCAGTAAATGTCAATCCCGACACTTGACTAGTCCATATAGAATGGCCACACCTATTTACGGGGTCATGAAACTCGCCACGGGGATTTACGATCGCATTGAGAATAAAGCAGACGAGTTGTTCTTGCACTGCTCTGACCCGCTTCGGCAAGAGTTACGAACCTGGTTCATCCATACAGCTGCTAGTGGCTCCTGTTTGGGTGTGCAAGAACTTAGATACATAGTAGCCACATAAATTTGTGTCGGGCGGCTAACTCAAGATCTGTGCGCAAAAAAGATAACGAGCTGAAATGGGTGCATAAAAAGTTATATGGTACCTAACTAAAAAGCTAACATTATCTTAGAGGCTCATATAACACCAAATTGTTGTCTAAATTCCCCCTCGATTTTTATACGAAACTTTTCGAATGCACTAGACAACTTTTAATGATTACAATGTACTTTAATGGAAAGGAAATAGAATTGGTACAGTATTGAAAGTCAGGAATACCCGTTGAGCAAGTCGATCATGTCTTCGTATCGGCTAACTGGATGCCTTAATGAGTCAAAAATTATGATCTGGCTATGATCTAGCTCGATAATGACAAGGATCCTGTCAACGTAAGCTAAACCGGGGGTTACCTTCGTCAATGATTTGAATGGGGTATTGTGCTGGATCTCAAAATTTGATGGGAACACAGTACAACGGGTTAGACAGGTTCAGGCCCTCACGGTGGAAGTAATACTCTAGTCCTACGTTATGGGATTATGAGTGTTCTCCTATATCATGAACCGGGGCCCCCTACCGCCTTTATATAGTGAGGGAGGCGGGGTTACAAGATAAGATTTTTATTTCTACCTCTCCTTATCTGTAGCATACTTGCCAATAATTACAATCTCGCATTTCCTTATCGGGATTGGCTTTTAGAAGCACCTCGCCTTGTCGTGCAAGGCCAGACACGATCTGGGCTATCAGTACTGAGGTATGGCTGACTCAGCCCACCCCTACTAGGTAATCTTCACGGCCCATTAAGGATACCTGAGGTCCATGTATTCCACAGATGCAACGATAACAATACATAAAAATATATATCAATATATGTAAGTAACTAGTTGTAACATCGTGTTATGAAAAAGGCGAGTTGATGCGAAATCACGTACTCATAGTTCGATGGTAGATATATCTGGGAATGTAAATTTTGAACCATGAGAGCATAGTAAACCGTGTCCTTTGTGACTGTTGGCGAGTCTGCGAGCATCTTCAAGTTGACTTTAATTGGGTCGATTAATCCTCTATCAAATATTCTCTTCCTTCTAAATTTTTGTATCTTCATTCTGCATAAGATCGATATGGAGTTAATTGTGCTAGCAACATTGTATATCACGAGGGATTTCTGCATCAGGCCCACTTACATAGCCCAACATCTCATCAGGCCAACATCGAGGGCGTCGCTCTGGTAGAGTTTATACATCACCTCACATTCTATATAAAATGAACCTTCCCTGTGTAAAAAATATTCTTGCATGTACTTGACAGCGAACGCAATTAGATCTTGCCGGCGCAAGATCTACAAATGATTCCGATCTCTTGGCCTTAAGTAAATGCGGAATCGGACATGGTGGGCCCCCTCAAGCGAGCGCAAGGCGGATTCACTCATCTCTTCGTCGCCATCGACAAGTTTACCAAGTGGATTGAAGCCAAGCCGGTTGCTGTCATCACGGCGGCCAAGGCACGCGAGTTCTTCCGGGACATCGTTGTGCGTTTTGGCGTACCTAATCGCATCATCACCGACAATGGTGTTCAGTTCAAGAGCAGCGAGTTTCAAGATTGGGGCGAGGAGCTGGGCATCAAAATCTGCTATGCGTCAGTGGCCCATCCGAGGAACAAGCTGGCGGGTTGAGCAGCCAGCGGTTGGTCTTGCAAGGGCTCAAAACCGAATCTTCGATTGCGAGGGCCGTCGCAACCAGCTGGGTTAAGGAGTTGCCTTGGTGCTCTGGGGGCTCGAAGCGACCCGAGTCGAACAGCAGGCGGACACCTTTTTCCTAGTTCTGGCTCGAGGCGATTCTCGGCCGAATTGAAGTTCCGGTCCCCTCGGTCGCCCGATTCTGACGATAACGGTCGGATGAAGCAAATACGAAGACCTCGATCGGCTCGAGGAAGCGAGGAAGCGACAATGAACCGGTCGGCAAAGTACCAGCGGGGCTGCGTCGCTACCATCGGCGCAACATCTGGGGCGTCGTTCTCCAAGGGGATCTGGTCCTCGAAGAATCGAAGCACGAGCATAAACTCTCCCAACTCAGGAAGGCCCCTACGTGATTCTTGAGGTGACCGCCCGGAGGCTTACGGATCTGGCGTGAAGCGGATCTGAAGTGCCCAATACCTGGAACATCGAGCAGCTACGTCGTTTTTATTCTTAAAGTCTTGTATTCAAGCAGCATGTAATTAGTTTCCCTTCTTTTGACTTGCTACTTGGCGTAAGCGACCAAGCGATGAAGTCGGGCTACTAAATAGTGTGCGGAGTCAACCGCACCCTATCTCATCAATAAAGTTGTTTTCTCTCTACATGTGTTGATCGCATTCGAGTATTATGAAATTCTTAAGTAATGGCGCTTTTATATCCTAATGACAATGTTTTAGCTACTTCGCAGTTGCATAGGGAGAAAGCCAAGTGCTACTTCCTGGCACTCGAGGGCTGGACCAGTCGGCGGATGCGTTTCATGAAAAAGGATAAAACGTATTATTCGGATAAGTCAGATCACCGGTACTGGGATCTTCCCCTTCGCTGACGAGGGTTGGCGGCCGGCGGCGGATGGGCCAGAGTCCTAGCAAGGCGCGGTGGGCTGAGCCGAGTCCTTGGAGCTTGGCGGCTTATCATCCTTCATTGGTTTCCTGCAAGCATTTAGGGATCTTTCAAGATACATATCTCTACAAATCATGAAGCTGTGGCGTCGCGAAGGAATACCTATGCGACGGGACGTATTTCATCTTGAATTTTATGCCGAACCACTCGGGCCGAGCACAGAGGTTTCTTCGCCCGAGGCAGCGGCCTTGGTCAGCGAGACTAAGCGTGGAGAAGGGCTCTATGGCTGCGCGACACGGGGTCATAACTTCACCGGCCAGGCGGCAATGGCGGAAAAAAGCGGGGCGGTGTCATCCTCTTCATCATCTTCGTCCGAGTCCTTGGGCGACCCCCTGCCTTTTTGGCGAAGGAGCACTCGTCGAGCCTTGGCGGGGCGCTTGCGGCGTGCCTCCTTGGGGAAGCGGAGCCTTAGGGGACGGGGAGTGGAGAAGAAGGCCTCACGCCCTGTGACATATCAAATCACATTAATCGACTCTCGTCGACAAACCGCGGTTGAGTTGAGAAGGGTCTTTTCCTTACTGTTGGTGGCGGGTATCCCAAAGCATGCGGGGCGGGCATTCCACTGGAGCTAGCTCAGGAGCCGAACAAAAAGCTCAACCACTCGGTGATGATTTCCTTTTGCGTGAGGTTTTCATGGGTTTCCAGTGGTGTCTTGGGTCCCAGTACTCGGCGAGATGGACCCTCTCCTTGATAAATTTGGATCTGGCGTTGGGTATAGTTCCACACTACCCCAACCCAGTCAACCCAAAGAGACTTGGCTCTGCGGAGAAGAACAAGCAGTTCCTTCCTTGGCTCACCTCATCATCGGCGAGGAGAGAAGACCGGGAGGGGACGGATTGTGGGGCACTCGCCGGAGAAGGAAGGAGGACCGAAGGATAGTTGGCGCAATAGAACCACTCAAGTGCCCGCCGTTGGAGGTTTTCAGCGAAGATCGAAATAAAACTTCTTGACCCCTTTCATGATTGGAATCCGCGCCTTGCTGCCAGGATTGTCCTTATTGGGGTAGGGTTTGAGAAGAAAAGGAATCTGAAAAGGTCGAAATGAGGGCGATCCCCAAGTAGGCCTCTGAGGCGTGAACAAAAATCGCGATGTGAAAGATGGAGTTGGGGTTCAAATCTGAGACCTCAATCCCATAGAAATGGAGCAAACCGGAAGAAAGGGAGCAAGGAAGACCGAAGCAGCGGAGGAAAAAGGTTGAAGACCACTACCTCGTCGAGGCGAGGGTAGGCGAGGATCGCGGCGGCAAATGAGCCAAGATCTGAACCCTTCCGGCGGGAGCACGCCGAGGAGACCAACTTCTGTGGCCTCCGCTCGGTCGTGGTGGACTTCATCCACTTCTTTGCGTTCTTCGCTGCCTCAGCGGTGGTGGGGGATGGTGGAGCCATCGCGATTGGAGATGGGTGGCGGCGGAGGCGGCAATGAGAAGAACCCTAGCGGTGGAGTGCGCTGGGAGAAGCTAAGCGGCTGGCGTGGCGGCGAGGTGAACTAATTTCGTTCCCCTGTTCCTAATTTATCGCAACGGGCAAAGTCTCGCATTTTGGGCCAGGCCTTAGTCTAGGGCTGGATGTGGCCTTTCTGCGAGTGGTTCCCCCGAGAGGTCTGCGTTACGCGCCGACTGCCGGTCTAGGAGCGGACGAGCCTAACTGCTCGGATGAAGCGGTGTCGCAGATTCGAGATCAAATCGAGGAGAAGCGGCATTGCAGATTCAAGATTGAAGCAAAGACAAAAGGATCATGGATATTCGAAAGGTTTTCATTAAAAAGGGGCTCTTAGGCCTGATTACATATTTTTCGCGGCACAGCACATCGAGCTAGGGCTCGTCGTTGGCTCGTGGAGGATACCGAAGGAAGGTAAACTACTCCCTTGATGGCCATTTCACGTCGAGGATGGAGAAAACGAGAGCATCCTTCAAAGGGGTGCGTACTGCATAGAGTCGCGGATGACCGCTGATGAGGATTCTAATGGCCCTTTGAGCGGTTTGTTCTGCGAAATCTTCCCGCCAGTGCCGCCATTCGGCTTCCACAATGACTATTGTTGGCGACAAAGCGGTAGTGCTCCTCGGCATAGCGGTTGCCCATGGATCAGCCCACGGATTCACCATTGCTCTCGAAGCAAAGCGGGGTGGAGATTTTGGTGTTGCCAAGGAGAAAACTCAAAACCCAAAAATTTGGTGGTGAAATAGTATTCATACAGGTTCCTTTTATACAGAAGAAATTCAAGGGTCGCGCCTCGAATTCGTTTGAACAGGAAAACCATCATGGCGATGGGGCGGAAGTGAATCTGAATACGGTTTCGGCGAGCGCTGCGTCGCACCGATTGCGTGAGGAAAAGGCGGAAAGCGTTTCGCCTCCCCTAATCGGGCTTGGGCTAAAATTGCAAAGGCGACCCCCTTAACGAGGCTTTCTTAGCAGCGCCACTAACGGTGGCAATGTGTTAAAATCGAGCCTAATTAGGCCTCGGTACACCACGGAGGGCATATGACCGGCAGCGTAAAATTAAAAAGTGTTTCACGGCATACCCCATGTTGGGTCACTAGCCAACCGCATGCTCGAGGTTGGGTGTTGGTGAAACTTGGGTTCAATTTCTTGAGGTATGCCTTCTATAAGGTCGCTAGTTGTACACGCTCCCGGTACAAATGCCTCTTAGCAAAATTGCATCAATCAGTGCGCCCCAAAGGGCTGTCTTGATCCTCCTCCGGTTGGGGACAGTACCACTCGGCTAAAAGGTGTGCCCCATCTTTGGGCGAGGCTAGCTCTTACGAGTTCTGACTAGGCGCTGATGTCGATATCCTCATAGCGTTAAACTACAACATCTTTGCATGGCGAAGTTGTGAAGGCGTGGCTTAAGGCATGCCCATGATGGGCCAATCGCTGCTTTTGCATTGCGAGTGGGTGTAAAGTAGCGAAGTCATCTGTTGAGGCGTCGCCTAATGGGACGAATAATTTGGAGTTGGTATTGCCGATCCAGCGTTGCTTCAACACTAAAACTTAAGATTTCTTGAGTTCTTTACAATCTCTTTTCAGATTATAGGAGATATTGGCGAAACCGATCGGCGGATATCGACTCGATCGTAAAAGCACTCGGGGCTACTATGGACTATATGGGCCCGGGTATCCTCTAGAAGGCCCATAAGGGAGCGGATGGGGCGATCCAAGTCGGCGGTTGAGGATAAGAGCCACTCAGACTCTGTGAGGCTTGAGCCGCAAGGAAGTTCGAGGATATAATCTATCTCCATGTAATTAGCAGATCAACACATGCATTCTATGTAACTGCATACCAGAATTAGTTATCAGGGGTCCCGAGATATCCTGTAACTCTATCTCCCCCTACGCTATATAAAGGGAGGGGGTAGAGGCCATCGGCATAGGGCTCTGATAGGCATCTAAGTCTACAGCGCATAGCATCATCTTGCATCTCACATCCACCATATAATCCCAAAACACAGGACGTAGGGTATTACCTCCTCCGTTGAGGGCCTGAACCTGTCTAACCCTGCCTTGTGTTACCATTTAGCTTAGTTCTTGATTAGCGTCCTCTCGTACAAATCCATTGCCGGTGGTGACCACCCAGTTAGTCACCTGCTGACATCGGGCAACCGGGGAAACTCCTTTCCAATTGGTCTACGGTGCAGAAGCCATCCTGCCCGCCGAAGTAGTACTCGGTTCGCCTGGCACGAGCTCGGTCAACTTGGTTGACGACGAGCAAGAGCGCCTACTTGATCTCGATCTCCTCGAAGGCACATGCGAACGGGCACAAGTCAGAATGGCGCTGAAGGCGGGCGACCTCGTTCTGCGCCGTATCCAGAACCTGTCCAATGCCAAAAAACTAACTCCCCGTTGGGAGGGCCCGTTCACGGCCGTTTCATCTGCTCGCCCGGGGGCTGTTCGCCTGGCAATGGAGGACAGGAGAGAGCTGACCAGCACTTGGAACATCGACCAGCTTCGTAAGTTCTTCGTGTAGGTCTTTCGTGTGTTTGCTTAGCTTCGCGCTTTTTGTCAAACTTCGTGCCTTTGTTCGTCCAAGTCTCTCGGGCTGCCATGTCAAGTTCAATCCAATAAACAGTGAATTTTCGCGGCCCCCTGCGGCCCTTTTCACATCTCTGTCTTCTCAGACTACCCTCTTTCTGGTAACACTTGATGGCGCTTGGCCTTGTAACACACCAGCTCCATAAGCTTAAGGATTTTTCTGCTTGTATCCAATTTCAACAAGTTCCTAAACTCAAGATTGCGTAAAAGGCTTTCTCGCCTCATTTGCTAAGTCTGCTCTCGTAAGCCCTCCATGGCGAGAGCACTTACCTTCACGGCACAACCACTTGGCAAAGCCCGCTCTCGTGAGCCCTCCATGGCGAGAGCACTACATCGGGATTAGATCACGACCCATAGCCATAGCCCACTCCCGACGGCCCAATCGAGCAGACCTACGGGGCCCGGCTCCTTGGGAGGTTCTATCGAGCCCATGTGCATCTGCCGAACAGCTTCATGGGCGGCACGGTCGCGTAATGGCCTAGGATTCTGTTTGAGTTCGACTCGAGCGAGTTACTGCTGATTACGTGAAGACCCGGACGTTGGTTTCCCGGATTGGATTAGGAGTCGTGATCCCCAAGATTAGGAGCTTACCTTATCTACCGTAGGTCATATTTAGCATGTATGAGTTCGTTACGATCTCGTAGCTGGCCCGGCCCGATATTCCCTCGGTAGGTCGGTTTGCTCTGCACTATATAAACAAGGCCCCTACGGCGTGTAGAGGGGACTTGATCTGGCTTTTTATCTACTAGACACCTGATCTTCGCTTGTACACCCATAATCTCGCCGAGACTTGTTAGTCTCGCCGAGCCATCTCTTATATTCATCTTTGATATATAAGAAAATTTGGGCGTGGGGCTATTATCTCTCGAGAGGCTGAACAGGATAAAACCCTTGTCTCTTGTTCGTTGCTGTTCGTGGTTGTTCGGCGTGTCTCCTATCTCCTCTTTAAAGAACCTTGGTTGACTTGGGTCGATATCCCAACCGTCGACAGCTGGCGCCGTCCGTGGGGACACGCAGATCGAGCATGTCGAACTCCGTCGGTGATCTGAGAGATACTTCACGAGGCTACGACTCGGAAGGACGGGATGTCTCATCCTGTCGATTCAGATCGATCTGTTCGGTCTCGAACACTTTCGCGATCCGGCGAGATGTCTCCGCTTACATGGCGAGATAGCCTCGGATCGCACTCCGTCATCGGCAGCGACTACTGAGGCGATGATCTTTCTGACGGTTTAGATTTGTCGATTCCAAGGCTATGTCGGTAGATTCCACTGTGGAACACGGCGATGACACCGTCTAGCATACCTTCGCATAGCCCCGCGGCATTAACATGGCGATGTAGGAACCTCGAGGATCCCGCGGTACGTGGCGGCTGGCGGTCGGGCGGATTAACTCGCTCGGCATCAAAGGCGAGGCTGCGCGCAGTCGCTTTCGCGAGCAAGGCGTCATTCGCCGCGACCTCGGCGATTCCATCAATCGACCTTAGCGGTTTAGCGACGGTGTAGCGGCAGCGTCGCGACCCACCTCGTGTGCGGCGCTAAGTCTCCGTGAAGCTTCCTGTTCGGGTCAATTCCCGCGTGGCCGGACTCGATCGAGGCGAACACGGATGGTTCAGGGATCCCGGGACCCATAGATCAAAGTCGGGAACGGCTCGAAGCTATGGCAACGGTCCTTAGATCCACCAATCAAGCTGATCTCGCCCGCATAGGCGTCTTTATGCGTCTAACCGAGAGCGGCCGGTGAAGGCGAAAGTCTTTAGGAGAAGTCAACAACTCCTCCGAGCGTAGCAGCCCAAATGCCGGAATGATTCGGACAGCTCTGATCGATCGCGTGACCCCCGTCACCATCGAAGGATCATGTCCATAAGCAGGCTACACGTGGTCGCCGTCGCTCGCCAAGTCCTCGTAGTCATCACGACCCACGGGGCAAGCGCATGCGATGATCCGCAGACGGTCCCCTCGTGAGGCGGCGTCGTCGCCACCACGAGGAAGGGCGTGGTGGATTGTCCGGAGAGAGTTTCTCGGGCGAGTCATCCCGTTCAGCGAGGAGTTCCTCGCGCCGCGGGACCAACGTCTTCTCAAGACTAGGTTACGCGGGGAAGGTGGTCGGTCATATGCTCAGGCTGCGGGGCTTTCTCGGCGAGCTTCGAGCTGTCCGGTGGCCCTCAAAGTTCAAGCCGGTCACATGGAGAGGTACAATGGGACTCGAGAACCGGAAGAATTCCTTTCCATCTCGCTCGGCCATCATGGCGGCGGGGTAATGAGCTTCGTTATGGCTAATTACCTCCGTGTCCTTGAGGTCTTTGCTTTCGGACGTGGTGTTCAATCGGCAGGAGGGTTCCATCAGCTCATGGAACCGACTTTGTGGCGCTCGATCGCTAATTTCCAGAGCTATTACGTGCGTGCAGGTAAGGAGGATGATCTGCACGGATGATCCGGATGAGCGGGAGACCCTCATAACCGTGAAGCGTTTCATTAAGATCGCAACACGATCCGAACATCTCGGATGAATCATTGTCCGCGCCTTCAAAAGCGGAGTCGCGACGAGCGCTCACCGAGATCTATAGATCAACGAGACTGGACCGCCAACGACCTGTTCAAGGCGGTGACCGCTATGCCAGCAGCAGAAGCGCGTTGATACAAAAAAGCGTTCGACAAGGGCGAGTTGCCCTTGACTGGTGTGGATGAGAGAAGAAGAAGAGGCGACAATGTTCACGGTGACAAGAAGTCCCGAAGAAGAAGAACAAAGGTGATCACGAACAATACCGTCGCGGTATAGATCGCGCACCTCCTCCCAAGGATGGGCAGAAGAAGCCCAACAATAATTACAAGGGCAAAAAGCCTGCTCAGGGAGGCGGACAAGGCAAGAAAGGTCCGAGCGACCGATTTTGCAAGTTCCACCAGCACTACGGGCATGATATACGCCACTGTAGAACTTGGGCTGCAAAGCTCGAAGATTTCTACAACGGCAAGGGCCCAATGCCCACCCTGCCCGAACAAGGTGATGCCGGTAAGGCCAAGCGCCAAACCGACGATGGTGATCGGGAAGATGATGATGAATATCAAGAGCCCGTGAACCATATCGCCGTCATTTTCGTGACTCCTCGGCTTACACCTCTCGGCGCAGACCTCAAGGAAGCTGCTGGGAGGTCCTAGCGTCAAAAGGCAAAACCTCGGCTGAATCGATGAAGTGGGTGAGGTCCCCATCTCCTTCTCTCGGGAGGATTGCCCATGGGATGACCAAGCCTCGTGGCTCCCATCGGTGGTCGCCCGACCATCGCTAACGCGAGAGTTGGCCGTGTCTTAGTGGACGGCGGGAGCGCTTTGGACTTGCTTTCTGCTAAAGTCTTGGACGAGATGCAAATTCCTCGTTCCAAGCTGAAGGAAATCGCAATGCCCTTCTACGGAATTGTTCCGGAGAAGGCATCAAGCCGTTAGGGCGAGTTGTCTGCCTGTCACCTTCGGCAACCCAAGCAACTTCGGACGAGTTGATCACTTTCGGCGTGGTCGACTTCCCATCGGCGCATAACGCGATCTTAAGCGAGCCATCTCTCGGTAAGTTTATGGCCGTGTCCCCACGCTTACCATTGCGTGAAGATACGGGTCTAACGGTGTGATCACGGTCACGGCAACTACAAAGCTGCTGCGGATTGCGACGGCGATCCCTCGTCTGGTCGACCAACTTCCGCCGCGCGGTCCTGAAGTTCCGCAGACCAAGTCTGCACGCCCTAGGGTCTCCCTTCAGCCAGGGGGAGAAACCAAGGAAGTTCCGCTGTCGCTTGATGATACTTCCAAGGCAGTTCACTTGGGGGCCAATCTGGACCCCAAATAGGAAAGCGAGCTCATTGCCTTCCTCCGAGCTAATGCAGATGTATTCGCCTGGGAGCCATCTGACATGCCCGGAGTCCCAAGGGAAATGTCGAGCACAAAGCGGCTGTCCGGCGGACAAAAAGCTGTTCACGAAGCCGTCGCTTTTGAATTCAAGCAGGGGATCATCAAAGATCGACAGCAAGCGCTTTCATTCTTTGGGTTCATCGCGAGGTTGATCACACCAGTGGTTAGCCAACCTGTCATTGTAAAGAAGAAAGGCGGCAAGTGGAGGATGTGTGTCGATCACACAGATCTGAACGCTGCTTGTCCTAAGGACAATTTCCCGCTGCCTCGTATTGACCGGTGGTCGATCGATCATTGACAGACGCCTTGACTTCGAGTTTTTAGATGCTTACTCGGTTACCACCAAATAAGCATCTCCCCGAGGATGAAGAGAAGGCGCCTTCATCACCCCTTTCGGCACTTTACGCTATCGACCATGTCTTTCGGTCGGCGCAATCTTTGGTGCCACGTTCGGTAACTTAATGGAAGACCTTCCCGAACAACGCGGAAAAAACACGGAGGTCTATGTCGGCGACATAGTTGTAAAAACAAGTATGCTCCAGATCATGTAAAAGACCCGGCAGAGACTTTTCATAATCTCACCAGCATCGAATAAAATTAAATCGAGAGAAGTGTACCTTTGGTGTTCGATCGGAATGTTGCTCAGTTATGTCATTGGCTGCAAGGTATTTACGCCAACACTTGAAAAAATCGAGGCCATTGAAAATATCGAGCTCAACTACCATAAAGGAAATCTGAGCCTCCTTTGGCGGATGGTTGCTCTAAGCGTGTTTATTTCCTTCAAGGCTAACGCGGGCTGCCCTTCTTTAAGGCCTGCGCATAAGCACAATGGTTTCAGTGGGCGGAAGAAGCCGATAGATCCTTCCGGGATCTCAAGCGATACTGTCCAATCCTCCCGTCTTGACTACCCAGCGGCATGGCGAGCAGCTCCTCTTGTACCTAGGTTGCACGCCACAAGCGGTGGCCTTGATCTTGGCGGTCGAAAGGGAAGGCATCTGGCGACCAATCTATTACGTGGTGAGGTACTTCACGGATCAAAAAGCGTTACCACGAGGTCGAAGCTCCTCTATACCTTGCTCATGTCCTCCGGGAAGCTTCGCCACTACTTCGAGCGCATCAAATCTGGTCCCGACCACGTTCCTCTGGGAGAAATCCTACTGGAACAAGGAATCTAGCGGACGTATAGCTAAGTGGGCAATGGAACTAGCGAGTTTGATCTGTTATTCTTTGCCCGAACGCTATTAAGTCACGTGTCCTAGCTGACTTTGTCGCTGAATGGACTTGCCCGCCCAAATCGAGGAGCTCCGAGCAACTTTGATGAACCCTCTTGGACCATGTTTTTGATGGCTCGCGACTTTGGAAACTCGGGGCTGGTTTCGTTCTCATCTCCCCTCAAGGAGAGCAACTCCGATATTCTATCAACTACACTTTGCGGCGATTAACAGCGCTGCAGAGTACGAGCCCCTCGCGGGACTAAGCGTGCAAGTCGCTTGGTGTCCAGCGGCTAGCTGTGAAGGAGATTCACGGTGGTCATCAATCAGGTTAACAAGGAGTATCAGTGCTGCGATAACTCAATGGCGCGATACCTGGTTGAAGTGAGGAAGTTGGAGCGGCATTTTCGATTCTTCGAAGTGCTCTTCGTGCCAAGGAAGGACAACTTCTGGCCGACCAACTATCAAGTTTGGATCCTCACGCGAACTCTGCTCGGCGGTGCTCGTCGAGCACCTTTACAAGCCCTCAATCACGTCCCCGGACGAGGCGACAGAGACAGTGGTGCTGTCTCCGTTATCGAGCAGGCTGCGGACTGGTCAACGCCATTTGTCCGGTACCTTGCAGATGGGACCCTGCCGACGACGAAGCCGAGCGTTCCCGGCTTACAAGGCGTGCTGCTCCATACAAGCTTGTGGACGGCATCCTTTACCGTCAAGGTGCTCTGGGAGTTCTCTCCAAGTGCATCTCGCAATGAAGGTGTGTTCCTTCTTAGGGACATACGAGGGTGCTGTGGCAACCACGCCTCCTTGAGAACTCGGTAAACAAAGCGTCTCGCATGGGCTATTATTGGCCCATGCGTTACAAGATGCCGGGACATCGTGACTAAGTGCAAGGCTTGCCAATTTCACGCCGGAAGGCACACAAGCCGCCCAAGAGCTCCAAACAATCCCCATCCTGGCCCTTTTCACATGGGGTGCGGATCTGCTCGACCCATTCCTAAGGGGTACAAGGGCTATACACACCTGCGTCGCCATAGACACTTTTACAAAGTGGATTGGCGAGACGTGTCGTCTCTTCACGCCAAAGCGGTTGTTCGCTTTTCAAAAGCAACGTGGTCAGCGCTTTGGGATTCCCCATAAGGCGATCACGGATAACGGTACCAGATTCGGCGAGCTATTCGAGAATCTGCGAGCACCGGGTACCAAGGTCTGTTCGCCTCGTGGCACATCCGCGAGCAATGGAGCGATCGGCGAGCTAGCAGACGAGATAGTCCGAGGTATTAAGCGGCGGGTATTTGCTGCTCTCGGCACAAGAAGGCTGGGTTGACGAAGTTCCTTCCGTCCTACAGGCGATTCGCTTTCTGACGGCCGGGCGGCGGGAAACTCCTTTCCAAGCGGTCTATGGTGCGAAGCCATCACGCCGCGAAATCATACTCGGTTCGCCAAGACGAGCTCGGTCAACAATTGGCGGCGAGCAAGCGCCTCCTCGATCTCGATCTCCTCGAAGGCACACGCGACCGGGCACAAGTCGAATGGCGCGCTACCAGCAAGATCTTCGCCGGCACGCCGCCAAGTCAGTTCGACCAAGGGCTTTGAAGGCGGGCGACCTCGTTCTGCGCCGTGTCGAGAACTTGTCCAATGCCAACAAGTTAACTCCTCGTTGGGAGGGCCCATTTGATCGTTTCTTACGCTGCCGCCGGGGCTGTTACTTTGGTGTGGAGGGGGGAGAGAGCTGACCAACACTTGGAACATCGACCGACCGTAAGTTCTTTGTGTAGGTCTTTTCATTTTCTTAGCCTGCGCTTTTGTAAACTTCGCGCCTTAGTTCGTCCAAGTCTCTCGGGCACCATGTAAAGTCAATCCAACAATTAAGTGAATTCTCATGACCTCTGCTACTTTTTTTCACTTCTTGTCTTTTGAAGACTACCACTTTCTCTCTGGTAACACTTGATGGCTGCCCGGCCTTGCGAACTCTTGGCTCCGCAATCTTAAGGATTGTTCCCTATCCGTATCTGGTTTCAATAAGTTCCTAAACTCGGGGTTGCGTAACATGGCCTTTCCACCTTGCGGCTAAGTCTCGCTCTCGTAAGCCCTCATGCGAGAGGCACTTCTCGCCGGCGCGACCACTTGGTAAAGCACTCGCTCGTAAGCCCCGCATGACAGAGGCACTTTCCTTGTTCGGTTACTCTGGGCGCCTAACTTACGTCAACGAAGCGGACTACGGGCGAATCGAGCAAGATGCGGTGTCGCTCTTTCTCCCTACGCACGTGCTTGAGTTCGCAAGCTTAGGTTCTCGAGCATCGTCGTGCATCGGGGCTAGGGTGTCGCTCTTTCTCTTGTGCACCTGTTCGGGTTCGCAAACTCAGGTTTCGGCGAGATATGCACAACGGGCTGGGAGTTAGGCGAGCGCCTACCGGTTTTCTTAAACTTCCTAGCGCTGTTCGCTTTTCTCTTAGTTTCATTCGTTCTTGTCTTTTTGCTGCTCTTTTTGCGAGGAATAAAGGTAAGTACTTTATTACATTACTCAAAAGTTTCAGGTACAAGGCCCTTTCGGGTTATAGCCGCGATGCTACTTAAGAGCAAGCTGCTCCTTGACTCCTCAATTTCTAACTTGAGGCGCACGACTTCATACGAGCCTTGATTCCTTCCCGGGCTTCAGCTCGGAGGCGTTCGATCTCCTCCTTGCTCCGCTTGGCTTGCGCCGCAGCCTCTGCCCGGATAGCCTCGACCTCCTCGGTCTTGGCTCGCGGTGATCGTTCAGAGCCTCGCTCTGGCTGACTCGCTGCTCGGCCGTCTTGAGCTGCTCGTCCAGCTCCTTGACCCTTTCTCTGCGGTGATCGCCCTCACCGTCATCCCACAGATCTCCTCGATCTCTTCTGTGAAGCCCACAGGTCGAGATCTTTGCCTCGAGACCCATGAAGTCTGTTCTTCCTTGGCGAAGTGGGCCTTAAGCCTCTTGGCTTCCACCATGAGCTGGTCCCTTGTTTGGAAGCGTTGGTCGTGTTCTTGAGCCACTTCGAGCAGGCAGCTTCTCCTCCGCGGTGCTCGCCTTAATGGCATGTCGCTGGCTCCTCGGCCTCTCCTAGAGAGACTCGCAGAACGCCTCTTTGACCAATCGGGCTTTGAGCTTCTTTACCTTCGCCACCGGCTTCGACTTTGGGCCGGTGCAGAGGGCCCCGCTTGGACTCCTCGTCTGAGGTGCTCCGAGCGACGCCTTGATCTGGCGCTTCGCTCGATGGTGACGCCGTCCTCGAGCTCCTCCATGGTGTCCCTGAAGACCTGAGAGGGAAGAACAAGTTAACTACTTTGCAATGACGTAGCTAAAGCTGAGCAAGATTTGGTCTTGGTGCTTACCTTCCCAAGTCGTTGCTTCAGTCCGTGGCGCAGGCGGTCCTCGAGGCCATGCGTCACGAAGCCCCGCTCGTGTGGGATGCGGCGGGCGCGTTCTTGCCGTCGCCGCCTTGTTCGCTCCTTCTTCTTGCGGGAGCGCATCTACTCGGGTGCAGGAGCGACGGGCGAAGCACTTTCGTCTCCGCGCTCCTTCTCCTCTTCCTTTTCCTCTTCCGCCCAACGTCTTGGCGAGGTCGAGCCACTCACGGGTGGCGCCGTTGTTTCCACAGGCGGGACAACTTGCGCGACTGCTCGGGGCTTCTTCATGTTCCTGGCGGTGGGGTTTTCACCTTTCACGGAGAATCCGTTGCCTCGGGGTGAGCTGCCCTGCGACGAAGTGCTGGCAGACGGTGCTCGGTCTCGCCTGGCGATTCGAACCATCGCCTTGGCCCAAGTCCGTGGCGCCACCGCCGCTACATTTTTGCCTCCACCGCTCCACCGCGTCTTTGGAGCGTCGTCTGCTTTCGGCTGGAGCCCGGCGGCAGCAAGCTCCACGCCGCCAGCTTGTCCTTGAGGCTCGCCAGCCTCACTGCCCGTGACGCGCCATGCAGATGCTCGGCGGCGGCGACCGCTCGGCGCCTCGACGGCGTCGTCGTGGCGGTCTCTTCTTGGGCAGCTGATGAAAAAGAGATGATCGTTAAGTCTAACGCGGTCAGAAGGTTGGAAGATCTAAAGATCGATTCCTACATACCTGCCGTGGAAGGCTTGATCCTGATCTTCTTCGCCGGAACCTTCCGCCTCTTCCTCGGGGGCTCCTTGGCGGCTTCTCCGCCTTGGCCCTTGGGTGTTCGCGGCGACGAGCTCAGCTCCCTCGTGAGCTGAGCGCTCCTCTCGCGCAGCGCAAGAAGTTTTTCCTTGCGTGCGATTTCTTCTTCGAGCCTCCTCCGCTTTCGGCGACTGTGCGGCCGATCCATGCGGCGAGGTGAGCTTGCGTAACGCCCGAGCCGAGGGCCATGGTCTTTACCTCTTCGTCGCTCTGCTTTCGGAGGAGGAGGGGCTTGGTCTCTTCCCACTGGCTGACCGCGCGCCCGCTTGGTCTCGCTTTCGATGCAGCTCCGTCGCCCTTGGTGGTCTCTTGACGGTGGCGGCGCCGTGTCATGATGAGCTCGCGTCGGCTCGGCCGCCACCTTGGGCTTCGTGGCTATCTTAGCCTTGCCCTTCTTCGCCTTCTCCTTCTCGGATCCGGAGAGTTCCTCAACGATCCCTCAAGGATCGATTGGTCCTGCCGCGTTTTGAGAAGCGGGCGTTAGCATTTAAACAACGTTGCAAGTCTAGCAACATAGGTGAGGTAAGTAATTTACCTCGCAAATGCGTGCGGACAAACGCGGCTGCTTGCTGACAGGTGTACGCCACCCGCCGGTGACCTCCCGTCCTTCTTCGCCGCCTTCAAGATGGCGTCGACCTTTCGGTAACCCATGCGTCGGTTGGCTTCTCCGCCCAACAGAAGGATTGTTAGTTCTGTTCGGAGGAAAGAATGTATTTAGAGGTTGAGTCTTAAAGGCACTTACCGTGCTCTCCCTTGTGATGTCTTCCCATCCCTCTATCTTGTAGAAGGGTAGGACCTCCTCCGGCCGGATGACTACATTATTTGTGAAGTCCCGAATGATCTCCCGCCGTGAGCCCGAGGCTCACGAGGGAGGCGATCTTCCTGTCAGGTACCAATCCTCGGCGGACATCTCCTGCCGAGGCATTGGCATCCCCTTTGCCGGCGCCTTCCCGGTGAAGACGAGTTTGCTGTCGCCGCTCCGCTTGTGTAGAACCACCTCACCCACCACGTGCCCATTGAGTCGAGGAGAGGTGGGCGAGGGTACGGCGCGTCATCGGCGGTGGCCGGAGCTTGAGGTAGTAGCACCCCAGCGCTGAAGCGCGAGCTGCTCCTCGTTCTTGTGTAGTAATGGAGGAACATTTTCACCGGCGGATCGATGCTCAGATAGCCCTCGCCGGTGTGAAGAGCGCCATCCGGAGGATGGAGTTCGGATTGAGGTTCGCCACCTCCAATCGCCGATGTTCAAGAAGGCCTCGGCGAAGTCGCTCTCAGAGACCTCAACCCGAGCGATTGCAAACTGTTCAAGCCGACGAACTCTCCTCGAGCGGCTCGAGTATCCTCCTCTCCGGCACCTCCAGCTACCGGTGTCGATGTGGCCTTCCTCCTCCCAGATCCTAAGGTCCTCCTCGGTCAAGCTAGTGCTCGTGAATTTGGCCATAACGATTCCCTGTAGGCTGGACGAAAGGTGGTCGGTGATGGAGTTTGGGTACATGATCTTTGGCGTGGTTGGAGCTAGGGCTTAGAGAGGAAAGGCGCGAGAGCAGTGGGCGGCATGGGCGGCTTAGGTACTTTATAGTCCGTATAAGCAGCTCAGAACGGTTTTGTCCCTTAAGCGCTAGTTTTTACTACAACGGCTAGGTAAAGCGGTGCTTTGTTTTCACCGCACAATGACAGAAGTTACCGTTGGAGTCCATAACGGCTATTTTTTCGAAAGGTGCCTTGAAAAGGCCGAGTGCTCTGCTCGGACAGATGTCGTTCCTGCTCGACATAGCGGAGTTGCTTCGGCCTTGATCGGGTTTATTCGGTTCGAACAAGTCTTGTTCGGTTGAACCATAACCTGTTGATTCGCTTGTTACATGCCTTTGTAGTAGGGAAAAATACCTCTTCAGTGACTTTGAGTCTCAAGGGGATGACCCCACTCTAGTGAGTTCTTCCACTTGAGTCTCGGGGGCTAGCTGTCGGGGATTAGATCACGGCCCATAGCCATGGCCCACTCCCTGACGGCCCAATCGAACAGCCTACCAGGGCCCAGCTCCTTGGGAGGTTCTATCAGGCCCATGTGCATCCTGCCGAACAGCTTCATGGCTGGCACGGTGCGTAATGGCCTAGGATTCCTGTTTGAGTTCGACTCGAGCGAGTTCTCGCTGATTCACGTGAAGACCGGACGTTGGTTTCCCGGATTGGATTAGGAGTCGTGATCCCCAAGATTAGGAGCTTACCTTATCTACCGTAGGTCATATTTAGCATGTATGAGTTCGTTACGATCTCGTAGCTGGCCCGGCCCGATATTCCCTCGGTAGGTCGGTTTGCTCTGCACTATATAAACAAGGCCCCTACGGCGTGTAGAGGGGACTTGATTTGGCTTTTTTTTTATCTACTAGACACCTGATCTTCGCTTGTACACCCATAATCTCGCCGAGACTTGTTCGTCTCGCCGAGCCATCTCTTGTATTCATCTTTGATATATAAGAAAGGCTGGACGTAGGGCTATTATCTCTCCCGAGAGGCCTGAACCAGGATAAAAACCCTTGTCTCTTGTTCGTTGTTGTTCGTGGTTGTTCGGCGTGTCTCCTATCTCCTCTTTAAAGAACCTTGGTTGACTTGGGTCGATATCCCAACCGTCGACACTTTCCTTGTTCGGTTACCTTCGGAATCGCCTAACTTACTTTAACGAGCAGTTCCTGGAACGAGTCGATCAGGATACGGGTGTCGCTCTATCTCTCTACGCACGTACTCGAATGTGCAAACTCAGGTGTTCGAGCAACGTCCGTACCGGGGGCTAGGGTGTCGCTCTTTCTCTTGTGCGCCTGCTCGACTTTGCAAAACTCAGGTTTTCGAGCAGCTGCACAGCGGGGGCTGGGAGTTAGGCTAAGCGTTATACCGGTTTTCTTAAACTTTCTAGCACTTTCGTGCCTTGCTCTTGGTTTTCTGTTTGTTCTTGTCTTTTGCTGCTCTTTTTTGCAGGAAAAAAGGTAAGGTCTTTATTGCATTAACAAGAATCGCACGTACAAAAGTCCCCTTCGGGTTACAGCCCTACAGCTACTTAGAAGCGAGTTGCTCCTTGAACTCCTCGATCACTTCCTTAAGGCGCAGGACTTCCCCTTGGGCTTTAAAGCCCTCTCTGGCCTCAGCTCGGAGACGGTCGGCTTCCTCCTTGCTGCTCCTGGCCTGCTCCGTTGCACTCACACGGAGAGCCTCGACCTCTTCGGTCTTGTCCCGCAGCTGCTCGGTCAGGTTTTCGCTCCGCCTGGCTCGCTACTCGGCGGTCTTGAGCTGCTCGTCCAGCTCCTCGACCCTCTTCTCCGCGGGGCTCGCCCTTGCGGCCAGCCCGCGTATCTCCTCGGCCTCCTCCTGTGACGCCCACAGGGTGGAGATTTTCTCCTGGAGTACCGCGGAAGTCGACTTCTCTTCGGCGAGCTGGGCCTCGAGCTACTTGACCTGTCTCACGAGCTGCTTCCGCCTTTCGGACACGTCGTTGAGTTGTCCTCCAGCCACTTCGTCCCCTCGCTCCTGCCCTCCTTTCTCTTCCGCCCGATCACCTTCGGGGAAGATCGGAGCCGCTCCACCAGGCGGCACCAGAGCTTCCACTGGTGGGGCAACTTGCGCGCCCTGCTCGTGGGTTTCTTCTTGCATCTTGGCGGCGGGACTATCGCCCTGCTTGCCAGTCATCTCCGTCGCCTCAGGGACGGCTTGCCCCTGCGACGTGGTGCTTGGTGGGACCGCCTGCTCGGTCCCGCTACGAGCAGCTGGCGGAGCCATCGCCTTGGCCCCGCTATCCGTGGGGCTGTCCGCCGTTTCTTCCGCCTCCCGCCGTGCTACCGCGCCCTTCAGCGCATCGAGCTGCTCGCTGGAGCCTAGCGGGAGCAAGCTCCACGCTGCCAGCTTGTCCTTGAGGCTGGCCAACCTTATTGCCCGCGACGCGCCGTGCAGGTGCTCGGGCAGCAGAGATCGCTCGATTGGCGCGTCGACATTGTTCGTGGCGATCTCCTCCTGGGCAGCTGATGAGAAAAGGGTTAGTTAAGCCTGGCGCGGTCAGGAGAGTCGTATGGTCGAAGGATTCATTACAACATACCTGCCGTAGAAGGCTTAATCTTAATCTTTGTTGCTAAAACTTTCCGCCTCTTCCTCGGGGGCTCCTTGGCGCCTTGTTCGCCTCGGCCCCCGGATGCTCGTGGCGACGAACTCAGCTCCCTGCTGAGCTGAGCACTTTTCTCGTGCAACGCAAGAAGTTTTTCCTTGCGCGTGACTTCTTCCTCAAGCCTCCTCTGCTCGGCGACCTGTTGCAGTCGCATTATGTGGTCCGGGTGAGCCCGCGCATAACGCCTAAGCCAGAGGGTCATGATCCTTACCTCTTCGTCGCTTTGCTCGGCGAGGAGGGAGGGGCTTGGTCGCTTCCCGCTCGGTTGGCCGTGCGCACGTTTGGCTTGCTCGACGCGCTCCGTTGCCTCAGCGGGCTTCTTCGAGGGCTGGCGGCCGCCATGGTGCGGCGAGCTCCGCGTTGGCTCAGCCGCCACCTTGGGCTTTGTGGCCACCTTGGCCTTGCCCTTCTTCGATCTCTCCTTCTCCGACCCAGAGAGCTCCTCCACGATCCCTCCGAGGATCAGCTGGTCCTCCTGCGTGTTTGGAAAGTGAGTGCTAGCATTTACAACGGTGCGAATCCAGGGACACAGATGGGGGTTTGAGCGACTTACCTCGGCTGTGCGGACGAGCACGTTCCGCGGACAGGTGTAGGCCACCTCGCCGGTGACCTCGCCGTCCTTCTTGGCTGTCTTCAGCATGGCGTCGACCCGCTCGGTCACCCATGCGTCGGTTATTTTTCTCGCCCGGCGGGAGAGCCTGTTAGTTCCTGTTCGGAGGAGACATCAAAGAAAGGTTGAGTCTTAAAGGCACTTACCCGTGCTCTCCCTAGAGTTGTCTTCCCATCCCTCTATCTTATAGAAGGGATAGGATCTTCTCATGATGGGATGATTACATGCTCACTGTAGTCCCCATGATCTCTCCGCCTGTGAGCCCAAGGCTCACGAGGGAGGCGACCTTCCTCGTCAAGTACCAGTCCTCGGCGGACATCTCCAGCCAAGGCATTGGCGTTCCCTTCGCCGGCGCCTTCCCGGTAAAGAAGAGCTTGCTGTCGTCGCTCCGCCGGGTGTAGAACCACTTCGTCCACCATGCGCCCATTGAGTCGAGCAGCGGCGAACGGGGGTACGGCGCGTCGTCAGTGGTGGCCCGGAGCTTGAGGTAGTAGCACCCAAGCGCCGAAGCGGTGGAGCTGCTCCTCGTTACTGTGTAGTAATGGAGGAACAGCCCCACCGGTGGATCGATGCCCAAATAGCCCTCGCACAGGTGTGCGAAGACGGCCATCTGAAGGATGCTGTTCGGATTGAGGTTCGCCACCTCCAATCCGCTGATGTTCAAGAAGGCCTCTACGAAGTCACTCTCGGGAGACCTCAACCCGAATAGTGCAAACTGTTCGAAGTTGACGAACTCTCCCTCAAGCGGCTCCGGAGTTTCCTCCTCCCCGGGCAGCCTCCAGCTACCGGCGTCGATGTGGCCCTCTTCCTCCCAAACTCTCAAGTTCTCCTCGGTTATGCTAGTGCTTAGGAACTTGGCCATAGCAGTTCCCAGGGTCAGACGAGCAGGTTTGAGGTGGAGTTTGGGTGCTTGGTGCTGGGTGCGGCTGGAATTAGGGCTTGGGAAGGGAAGGCGCGAGAGCAGAAGTGGCTAGCCGGGGGCGGCTTGGGAGCTTTTATAGTCCCATATGAGCAGCTCTGCAACGGTTTGTCACGAAACGGCTAGTTTTTACTGCAACGGCTAGGTAAAACGGTCGCCTGTTTTCACAGCGCAGCGATAGGAAGTTACCGTTGGAATCTGCCAACGGAAACATTTTTCCAGCGTCCGCGCTGAAGGCTGGGTACTCTGCTCGGATGGATGTGTTTTCCTGTTCGATGCAACAGAGTTGCTCGGCACTGATCGGGTTTGTTCGGTCCCGGACAAGTTGTGTTCGGTTGAACCATAACCTGTTCGGACGATTGTTGCAAGTCTCTGTAGCAGCATACTTTCCCTCTTCGTGACTTTGAGTCTTAAGAGGACGATCCCACTCTAGTGAATCCTTCCACTTGAGTCTCGGGGGCTAGCTGTCGGGGATAAAATCCCGGCCCATTGCCATGGCCCACTCCCTGACGGCCCAATCGAACAGCCTACTAGGGCCCAGTTCCCTAGAAGGTTCTATCAGGCCCATATGCGTCCTGCCGAACAACTTCTTGGTCGGCACGGTGCGTAACGGCCTAGGATTCCTGTTTGAGTCCGACTCGAACAGAGTTCTGCACGGCTACGTGAAGACCCGGACGTGGTTTCCCGGATTGGAATAGAAGTCGTGATCCCCAAGACTAGGAGTATGCCTTATCTGCCTCGAGATATATTTGGCATGTCGAGTTCGTTACGATCTCATAGTTAGCCCGGACCGATATTCCCTCGGTAGGTCGGTTTGCTCCGCACTATATAAACAGAGCCCCTACGGCGTGTAGAGGGGACCTGGCCAAGAGCTCTCGCATCTTAGCATCTTGTAGACACCTGATTTTTGCATTGTCGTATATTACTTCCTGTACACACATAATCTTGCCAAGATCTGTCTATCTCGTCGAGCATCCTCTTGTAATCATCTTCGATATATAAGAAAGGCTGGACGTAGGGCTATTATCTCTCCCGAGAGGCCTTAATCAGGATAAAAACCCCTGTCTCCTGTTCGTTGTGGTTCGTTGTTGTTCGGCGTGTCTCCTATCTCCCTCTTAAAGAACCTTAGTTAACTTGGGTCAATATCCCAACAGTCGACAGCTTTGTTTGGTGCCTTGAGCCCAAGTGAGTTCAACCGAGTCGACGGACTTGAAGAAGCCAAGACAATTTGGGATACCCTCAAGGTCGTTCATGAAGGCACATCAAGTGTGAGGGAGACCAAGATAGAGCTTATCAATGGCAAGCTAGGAAGGTTTATTCTAGAGGAAGGAGAAGACTACAAGACAATGTTTGAAAGGCTCATGTTGTTAGTAAATGAGGCCAAGGGGCTTGGATGCAAGTCTCTCACTGATCATGAGGTGGTCAAGATTCTACTCCGGGCTATCACTCCAACCAATCGCCACTTGGTGCAAATGATCCGAGATAGAGACAATTATCACTCAATTACACCGCATGAAGTGCTTGGAAGAATTCTTAGTGATGAGTTGATGGACCAAGAGGCCTCGAACATCAAAGAGATGGCTCAATCAACAAAGAAGAAGAGTATTGCATTGAAGGCAAGTAAAGTGTCAAAAGCAAAGGATGATAGCTCAAGCAGTGATGAAGACGACGGGCAAATGAACATGGAAGAAATGGCATTCTTTGTTAGGAGATTCAACAAATTTCTTAAGAAGAATGGCTACAATAGCAAAGGCAAGAAGGATTCGAGGAAATCTAAATCTTCAAGAAGTTCAAGGAGAAAATGCTATGAATGTGGTGAAAACGGACACTTCATTGCCGAGTGCCCACACAAGAAGGAAAAGGACAAGGAAGAAAAGAAGAAAGAAAAGAGTTACAAGAAGGACAAGGAAAAGAGTAAGACACACAAGAATAGTTCAAGAGGTGAAGCTCGCATTGGTGAGGAGTGGGACTCTGAAACCGACTCCGAATCCGACTTCGAGTCCGATGATGAGAGTGTTACTTGCATTGGAATGGTTATTCCAAAAACGACCTCATCTCTATTTGGTGAATTGACGGATGACGATGATGAACCATCGATGTGCTTCATGACCAAGGGCCCTAAGGTATCATCAAGATCTTCCAAATCTCTAGTCAATTCTTATACTAACAATTCTAGTGATGATGAGAATGATATGAGCCATGCTAGTTTGGTCAAGATGATGAGAAAGTTTGATATGGGTAAGTTGACCGAGCTCATGGAGAGGGTTGAGCAACAAGAGGACCTTCTTGAGAAAGGAAAAGAATTGCTCATCCTTGAAAAGGAGAGAAACCTCCAACTTGAGAAGCAACTGGCATTGGAAAAGAAGAGGGTTGAGGAGATGACCAAAGAATTTTCTGAGGTCAAATCCAAAACAAGCTCTCTTGAGATCAACAACTCTTCACTCAAGGAAGAACTCATTTGTGCAAAGGAAGCACATGAGACTCTTAGAGTGAAGTTTGATGATCTTTTGCAGAGCACCTCTACTCTTCCAAATATAACTTGTGACTCACCTCCTTCCACGAGCAATGGTTGTGCAAGGTGCTATAATGTAGATGTAAATGCTTGTGCAACAAACTTCGCCACTTTACAAGATCACGCTAGTGAGAATGAGAAGTTAAAGGCTCTACTTGAAGATGGTATTCAAAGATCTTACAAGTCGAGTAAGGGACTTGATGAGATACTAGATAAGAGAAGAGGAAACTTCAAGAAGGCCGGACTTGGCTATGTTCCACCGAAAAGCAAGAAAGCACATGTTGTGGGTCACTGAGCCAATTCATTTTGTGAGAGAGCAAAGCTCAAAGGCTCACATTTCTCACTCTACTTTTAATGCCTCTTATATTCTTAAAAAGAATAATTTTGGTAGAGTGCTTGCTTATCATGTTGGACCAAAGCGTAATAATGCACCTTTGGTGAGATCCATTTGGGTTTCAAAGACTCTTGTGACTAACCTCAAAGGACCCAATCAAATTTGGGTACCTAAGACCAAACCTTGAACTTTGTAAGAATATCTCTCCGGTGACCCTAGTTGGGTACTTGACAGCGGTTGCACTCACCATATGACCGGAGAGAAACGAATGTTCTCTCAAATTAATTGCTACAATCAACCAAGTGAGAGCATTACTTTTGAAGATGATAGTAAAGGTGATGTACTTGGTCTTGGTAAGATTGCAATTTCTGAAAATCTTTTCTTACTAATGTCTTACTTGTCGATTCATTGAAATACAATCTATTATCGGTACAATAATTTTATACTACCGGTGACGATTGTATCTTTTCTTGTGATGGTGTGAATGTTGTTTGAAGGAGTGATGGTTATTAGCCTTTAAGGGTCATCGAAAGGGAAAGCTTTATCTTGTGGACTTCTCCACAGATAGACCTAGCCCTGGAATATGCCTACTGGCTAAATCTAGCATGGGTTGGCTTTGGCATCGCCGACTAGCCCATGTTGGTATGAGAAACCTTCATAAACTCTCGAAAGCCAATCACATCATGGGACAAACAAATGTGAAGTTTGAGAAAGACAGGCCCTGTAGCGCATGTCAAGTGGAAAAACAAGTTGGAGCACCCCATCCTTTGAAGAACGTGATGACCACAACAAGACCTCTACAACTACTACATATGGACCTCTTTGGACCGATTGCATATATAAGTATAGGAGGTAACAAATACGGTCTTGTTATTATTGATTTTTCACGCTTCACGTGGGTATTCTTTTTACATGATAAGGCAGAAGCAAAAGGAATATTGAAGAAGTTTATGAGAAGATCTCAAAATGAGTATGAAGTGAAGATTAAGAAGATTCGAAGTGACAATGGAAGGAATTCAAAAACATCGATGTTGAAGAATATTTTGATGAGGAAGGTATTAAGCACGAGTTCGCGGCCCCCTACTCCCCTCAACAAAACGGGGTGGTCGAGAGGAAGAATCGAACCCTCATGGAGATGGTGAGGACCATGTTGAATGAATACAAGGTTTCAGACATATATTGGACGGAAGCTGTGAACACCGTATGTCACGCCATCAACCGACTCTATTTACACAAGTTACTAAAGAAAACTTCGTATAAGCTCCTTAACGGTAACAAGCCAAATATTTCATACTTCAGAGTTTTTGGCATGGAGCAAGTTGATCAATGTGTGCTAGATAAAGAAGAGCCACCTTGTGAAGCGATCAAGAAAATGGCTATCGGTGATGTCAAACCTCAAGAAGGCGAAGACGAAGATTCACAACCTTTGTCAACTCAAGTCGAACCGCCAACAATTGTTGAAGATGATGAAAATGACAAGTCAAGTGAAAATGATGATGAAGATCCCAACCCACTGATGGGGACACAGGGGCGGCCCGATCTTCTGGTGAGACTCGAGGGGATAATTTCGATCTGGTCGGAGAGGCGACCTTGACGATCTGGGTACCAACCTCGCAAGGATGATAACACGGCAATCGCTAAACCACCAAACCTACTCGTTATCAACCACGCCAAGAACGCGATTGACCTGACCACGAAGGTCGTTTCCTGCAAGCGATCGAAGAACAAGCAAGAAACAAGATAAACGCAATCTAAAATTGCAAATATGGATGAAGCACTTGGATAAATTTGAGGTTCGATAACTCGACTCGGGTGGTCTAGTCGACACACACAAATTCGAGGAGGGACGCACACGGGGTCTAGCAACACACAACCAAGCAAAAATGATGGCGGCGGCTAGTTTTTATGGTGGAGGGAGGGGGAGGATGCCAAAGGGGTGGAGGCCAAGGTGGAGGACGTTCTAGGGTTTCTCCCCACGTCCTCAACCTGGGCCTAGGCCTCTCTGTCAAATTACAAGGCCCACGGCCCAAAGAAAGTATCGCAGCAATTGGCAGATTTGATCCATTGTAGTATTTCGAAGTTTTCCGGTGATCCTTGACGAATTTTGATATGGGGCTGGATGTGTTGGAAAATTTATCTTCATATCTTTCCATAATGGGCTCATTTGCCTCGTTTCGATGTCGTATGTGGCCTGGACGGTCGTTTGAAGTCAGGCTAGTCGGTGATGGCCGAATCTGGCTTCCGGAAGAGTTGGGCTTGCACTTGGGCTTTCTTGTGCGTGATGAAGGGTCTTCAATCTTGGTTATCACGTGTTGGACCTCCCCCTTTGATGGCATGTGTGGCTTGGCCCAAGTATTGAAGTCCACTTGAAGTTTCTTGTCAGCATGTCGTTGCGACGTTTCAACACATCGTCCTAGCACGGATATCGACAACTTTGGCGGCGTTGTAGTGGAAGGAGGGAGAGGCGTCGTGTCCATGTCCATCCTTGTGATGGTCTCATCACCCACCGAATGCACATCCTAGAGTACGCCAAAGTGTTCAACGAGTTCATCCCATCGAAGACATCATTGGTGATATAAACAAGGGAGTAACTACTAGATCTCGTCTTTTAAATTTTTGTGCATTTTACTCGTTTGTCTCCTCTCTTGAGCCACTCAATATGGATCAAGCTATCAAGGATCCCGATTGGATTATTGCAATGCAAGAGGAGTTAAACAACTTCACTAGAAATGAAGTGTGGGAGTTGGTGGAAAGACCGAAACAAAATATCATTGGTACAAAATGGGTCTTCCGCAACAAACAAGACGAACATGGTATAGTGATAAGAAACAAAGCACGGTTGGTTGCACAAGGCTTCACGCAAATCGAATGTTTCGATTGTGGTGAGACTTACGCTCCCGTAGCAAGAGTAGATGTTATTAGAATCTTAATTGCTTTTGCTACTCACCATTGCTTTAAGTTGTGCCAAATGGATGTCAAGAGCGCTTTTCTTAATGGTCCACTTTCCGAGCTTGTCTACATTGAGCAACCACCGGGATTCAAAGATCCAAATTATACAAATCACGTCTACAAACTCAACAAGGCGCTTTACGGGTTGAAGCAAGCACCACGTGCATGGTATGAATGCCTGAAGGATTTTTTTGGTAAGAAAAGGTATTGAAATGGGTAAATCTGATCATACACTCTTTACTAAGCTAGTAGATGGTGATATCTTTGTGTGTCAAGTTGATGTTGATGATATTATATGTGGATCTACTGATGAGTGTTTTTGCGAGGAATTTAGTAGTTTAATGACTAAACGCTGTGAGATGTCAATGATGAGAGAGTTGAAGTTCTTCTTTGGACTACAAGTGAAACAAATGAAGGAAGAAATTTTCATTAGCCAATCAAAGTACATGAAAGATATGCATAAGAAGTTTGATATGAGCGACGACAAACGAATCAAGACTCCTATGCCAACAAACGGTCACCTTGATTTAAATGTAAATGGTAAGAACGTCGATCAAAAGGTATATCATTCTATCATTGGCTTTCTTCTTTATCTTTGTTCATTTAGGCCTGATATTATGCTTAATGTGTACATGTGTGCAAGATTTCAAGCTACACCCAAGGATTGCTACTTAGTGGCAGCCTAGAGAATCTTGAGATATTTGATACACAGTCTCAACATTGGCCTTTGGTATCCTAGAGGGTCAAACTTTGACTTAATCGGCTATTCGGATGCGGATTATGCCGGTTGTAAAGTGGATAGGAAGAGTACCTCCGGTACTTGCCAATTCCTTGGAAGGTCGCTCGTCTCGTGGGCCTCCAAGAAACAACATTCTGTAGTCCTATCCACAGCCGAAGCTGAATACATTGCCGTGAGACATTGTTGTGCTCAACTACTTTGGATGAGGCAAACCTTAAGAGACTATGGCCTTAACCTCAATCACATCTCACTTTTGTGTGACAATGAGAGTGCTATAAAAATAGCCAATAATCCTATTGAACACTCCTGAACCAAACATATCGATATTCGCCACCATTTCTTAAGAGACCATTCAACCGAAGGTGATATCGATATTACCCATGTGAGAACTGCAAACCAATTAACAGATATTTTCACCAAACCCCTTGATGAGAGAAAATTCTGTAAGTTGCGGAGTGAATTGAATATCCTTGAAATATTGCACATATTGTTCGGTGATTGAAAAGGTTTTCTTTATCTTATCATCTATTTTACTATAGCTATATAGGTCTATAAATAAATTGATTGATTTGGCTCTTCGGATATTCATATCCTATTTATTCACGGATGACCTTAGTTTGATTGATTGATATGCTTACGGGTCATTCTTGGGTAAATTCAATTCTTAGAACTCCCCTCTATCCTCCCGAGGCAATCTTATCTATTTTCGAGGAGCCTGGAGTCTAAAACTTTCTTATCCAACAAGAGGGGGATCGGATGTTCCGATCAGCATCGGAACTTTCGATGTGATCCAGTATGGGTCCCGTCGGATGTTCCGACTGGCGTCGAAACTTCCGATGGCGTCCAGCGTAGGGTCCGTCGGATGTTCCGTCGGAACTTCCGTCTGATGTTCCGACTCGGCCCAGTTTTGTCTCCTTTTAACTTAACCGCGTGGGTCCCTGTCCTTTTCACCCCATGGTTTTACCCTAGAGCTTTTACCCTCCTTCTCTCTCCTGTTGGGTGGCGGCGGCACAGGGAGTTCCGTCGGCGGCGGACTGTACGGCAGCGGATCTTGCGACCTGCACGCCTCTACACTGCCTCCGCCTCCTCCCTGCTGGTCTCTCTCCTCCTCCATTGAAGGTAAAGCTCCAAATCTTGAAATCTCCTAGAACGTGCAGTGTGCGCCGTTTTAGTTCGATTTTGAGGCTAAATATGCTTCTATCTTGTTCATGGAAGTAGTCCCCACCTGTTGATGCCTCAGATTTGTCGTTTTGGTGCGAGTTTTGTCAAACCCTATTTCAGGCAGGTGCTGTACCCGTCGGATGTTCCGACATGGTACTCACTGACCCGGTGGGATTTTGAGCAATCTCTTACAGTACTTTGATTCCATCATGTGTATCATGCAGATGTCTTCTTCTCAGCATGATCCCAAAGGCAAGGGTGTTGCCAATCCTTCAAAGCGGCAACGAACCTCAAGTTCGACTGCTGCCCGTCCTGCTGCCTTGCCCAATAAGGATCCTACGATCTTTCATGAGAGATTGGCTCAATGGAAGCGAGCGAATATCCGTGATCCTATCGGTCCGTTGATGATCAAGAAGTCAACGAGGACCTTGCTCACAATGTCACTCCGAAGATTTTCGGCTTTTATGTCGCGGATGTAAAGGAGATCCAACACACCAGGTGTGAAGATCCTCTTTGTTATGAGAAGGAAGAAGGGACTGATGAAAGATTTTGAAACTTCTTTCATCAAGATTTCTATGATGTTGCTTTTGTGAAAAAGAAGAATCCTGTCATGCCCATGCAATTCATTGATTGGGAAGGCATGGCATTGTCAAACAATTCAGTCATCAATGAAGTTTTCTCTGCTTGCGACACCATGGGATTGACCGACATCTTGAGCTTCCAGCATGATTGGAATGATGAAGTTATTTGCCAGTTCTATGCTTCATTGTACTTTGCTGGCGGTGCCGCTGGCGACTTCTTCTGGTTTATGTGTGACGGAGTTTGGTACAATTTCTCGAAAAGGGAGTTTGGTCAGCACCTGAAGCTGCCCACTAGAGGCAACATGGAGGAGCTCCATGACGTGGATGCCCTAAAGAATCATGAGCTGAAATTCTTGTATGATGGGCCTATTCCTTCTAAGGCTAGAGCAACTGATACCATGAAGCCCTTCTACCAAGTACTCAATTGCATCCTCCACAAGACTCTTTGTCCTAAGGAAGGTGATGCATCTCGTGTGCTATCTTACTCTCGCAACCTTCTGTTGAAAATTGGTCTGCGTGAGCATCCTTTTGATGTGCTGGATTTCATTTGGTGTGAGATCAAGATTAGCGCTTGTGATCCAAAGAGGAGCTGCCCTTTTGCTCCTTATCTGATGAGCATAATCATCCATGTTACTGGTCTCAAGTTTGTACTAGATGTGAAGCACACTCCCTACCTTGTGATCACCCGTGGACTGGCCTCTCCTGGTGGGACTTTTGTAACTCAGCCCAGGAGGAGTTCTACTGCCCGTGATAGCGCAGGTCCATCTTCTGCGACGAGACCGTCTTCAGCTCGGTCTAGTCCATCATCCTCTGGAGGCTCTATCAAGAAAATGCTAAAATCTATCTTCTGCTTGTGCCGCAAGACAAATGATTGAGTCAAAGAATCTATTGTGCGTCTTCGCGACAATCGAAAGCAGATTCAAGATATCAAGAAGCATCTTGGTATGCCTCTCTCTTCTGATGATTCTGAGTCTTCCTACTCCACCATCGATACCTACAATCGAGGGTTGTTTGGGATTCCTCCTTTCGGTGGCGGCAACGACGACGATGATGAAGTCACCGGTGGAGCTGGTGTTCATGGTGGTGGTGATGGCAGTTCTAGCAGCAGTGATCCAGAGTGGATTCAGTAGTCTGTTTTCAGTTTCTTTCTTTTTGACGTCTTGATGCCAAAGGGGGAGAAAGTTGTCTTTTATCGATTCCTATCTTAGTTTCCTATGTTTGAAACTTGAATGTTTAAGTGTGTGCGAAAACTATGTTTTCAAACACGATGTTTTATGCGACACGCTGTGGTTGTAAGTTTTTAACTATTCTGTGATGATGATGTAATGGTGAATTGCTAGTAGCTATTTAAGTTTTTGTATTGTGTGATATATCCTATCATATTGCATCTAGATTCAAATTTTTGCCAAGGATATAGAGGGAGTTCTTGTTGTTATTATTGCCATAGTTTCAAGAGGAGTTTCCGGTTATATTCTTTGTTTAATTTCTTTGTGAGCTATAATTGTTATCATCAATACACCAAAAGGGGGGATCGAAAGTGCATCTAGGCCCTTAAGTGATTTTGGTGATTAATGAGTAATAATTATAGAGCTAATATTTCTATTGGAGAATTGTGCACAGATGTTATATAGGTTAAAATTCATGAGGTATATGTGTAAATGTGATGGTGTACCCCTCAAAAGTGGATATATTGCAAGAAGGCATCAAGACTAGTATTTATTTGTAAATCATTAATTATTGAGTCCTAGGGATGTCGTACTATAAATAGGGATGCAATGGAGAAGCATATAAAGGTTCCTAAGTGCTCAAAATAGGTATCACAAAGTTTGTGTGAGTTTTCGACTCAAAATACACTCTATACAAAACCTACACCATCAGAATATCCGACGAGGGTCGGAACATCCGATGGTGATCCCAGTCCACCAATTTTCAAAGCTATCCAGTAAGCAGTCCATCGGAACATGGGTCGGAACATCCGGGTCTGAACATCCGATGCAGGATTAATTGCAGCAACGACTACTTTTCGGGATTCCCTATTTAAAGCCTTCTCTAATACCTGCCAAGAGGTTACTCACTCTGATTATATCTTGATTTGAGCCTAATTCATATTCTCCATCTTCCCTCTCAAGAACCCTAGCCTTTGTGTCTCTTTTGTTCGTCTTGTGAGACCTAGATCTAGAGAGATCGAGGCACCCAAGTGCTCCGTGAATTAGAGATCCAATTCTTGAGCACTTAGCGATGCCTATTTTCTTCATCGCATTTGTTACTCTTGGATGCTTGAAGGGTTCCTAGACGGCTAGGTGTTGCCGGTGAGTCGCCGATCTTTGTGTGGCATGCCTCCGGAGTTTGTGAAGGTGCGAATCTACCTCCGCAAGGAAAAGGATTCAACCAGTGATCGCCGATGAGTGCTGTGTGCTTCGCTGGGAGGGGATTAGGGTCTTGGTGATCCGGGCTTTGTGCCTTCCCAAACGGTGAGTAGGATCTCCCTTCAAAGATCCGAACATCGGTAAACAAAAAATCGCTGTGTTTTGTCTTGGTCTTGTTTGGTTGTTTTAACTATTGGTGTTGGCTTGTTCTGAGTATTCTTGAATAGATCTAACCCTGGTTTTGCGAGAAATCAGTTTTTACTGCAGGTTTTCGACGAATCCAGAATACCCAGGATCGGAACATCCGACCCAGATCAGAACATCTGACGCAGGGGTTACTGGATCCGGTCGGAACATCCGACCGACTGGTTACTGTTTGACTTTATTAATTCTGCAATTTCGTTTTATTCGCCTATTCATCCCCCCTCTAGGCGGCATAGCGATCCTTTCAATGAGCTTTTCAATTGCTAGACCTTCAAACTCCTGCGCTAATTGGTGATTCTTGTATGATCTTATCTATTTTGCATATAGGAGCTGGATATGCTGAGTAATGGGGGCAAAGGTGTACAAGCTCATTGATGAGAGCATGACAAGGATGGATGCGTACATGATGCCTCTCTGTTCTTCCACTACAATGATGCCGATGTCGTCGACATCCATGCCACATCGACGTGCTGAAACGCTGCCACGACATGATGACGAAAAACATCAAGTGGGCTTCAATCATGTGGCCAAGCTATTCAAGCCATCAATGGGGGAGGTTAAACACTCTATCATCAAGGCCCAAGACCATCTCCCACGTTCAAGCAAGCCCAAGTGCAATCCCAACTCTTCCGAAGGCCCGGTTCGGCCATCAGCGACTACCCTGACTTTAAACGGACGCCTAGGCCACATACGAGGTCCAAATGAGGCAAATGAGGACATTCTGGATAGGTTAGGAGATAATCTTTCCAATGGATCCTATCTCACAGCCAAATTCGTCCTGGATCTGCAGATATTTGTAGAATAATTCATGGGATACAATCTGTTAGGTGCTGCGTCACCTTGTTTGGGCCGTGCGCCTTGTAAATTATGGGAAGGGGCCAGGCCAAGGACGTGGACGTGGGAGGTAACCCTAGCACGCCCTCCACCTTGGCCTCCACCCCTTGGGCCATACTCCACCTCCCTCCACCATAAAAACTAGCCGCCACCGTCATATTTGCTTAGGTTTGCTTGTGTGTTGGTAGACCCCGTGTGCGTCCCCCCCTCGAATTTGCGTGTGTTGACTAGACCACCCGAGTCGAGTTATCGAACCTCAAATTTATCCAAGTGCTTCATCTATATTTGCAATTTTAGATTGCGTTTATCTTGTTTCTTACTTGTTCTTCGATCGCTTGCAGGAAACGATCTTCATGGTCAGGTCAATCGCGTTCTTGGTGTGGTTGATAACGAGTAGGTTTGGTGGTTTAGCGATTGCCAGGTTGTCATCCTTGCGAGGTTGGTAGCCGGATCGTCAAGGTCGCCTCTCCTACCAGATCGAAATTATGCCCTCGAGTCTCACCAGTAGATCGGGCTGCCCTCGTGTCCCCATCATTCATCAACCTAACATCAAGAAGCACATCAGGTACATGGCTAGCTAAACTGTGATTCGATATGAGCCTATCTTGTTTGTTATTCGATTGGGTTTCCTCTTCCGATTGTTTCTTATTTTGTAGGAAGCAAATGGATCTGTCGACGGTTGGGATATTGACCCAATTCAACTAAGGTTCTTCAAGAGTGAGATAGGAGACACGCCGAACAACACGAACAGCAATTAACGACGAACAGGGAGACTAAGGTTTTTATCCTGGTTCAGGCCTCGAGAGAGAGATAATAGCCCTACGTCCAGCCTTTCTTATATATCAGAGATGAATACAAGAGGTGGCTCGGCGAGACGAACAAGTCTCGACGAGATTATGGTGTACAAGTGAAGATCAGGTGTCTATGAGATGCTAAGACGTAAACTCCATGCCCCCTAAACGCCGTAGGGGCTTGGTTTATATAGTGGTGAGCAAACCGACCTACCGAGGGAATATCGGACCGGGCTGACAACGAGATCGTAACGAACTCGACATGCCAAATATATCCAGAGGCAAATAACGCAAACTCCAAGTCTTGGGGATCACGACTTCTATTCCAATCCGGGAAACCAACGTCCGGGTCTTCACGTAGCCGTGCAGAACTCCTGTTCGAGACGGACTCAAACACGATTCCTTGGCCGTTACGCATCACGCCAGCCAGGAGGCTGTTCGGCAGGATGCATATGGGCCAAATAGAACCTTCCATGGAGCTGGGCCCTGGCAGGCTGTTCGATTGGGATGTCAGGGAGTGGGCCATGGCAATTGGCCGTGATTTTATCCCCGACAGCTAGCCCCCGAGACTCATCTGGAAGGACTCACTAGAGTGGGGTCTTCCTCTTGAGACTCCAAGTCACAAAGAGGGTAATCTTGCTGCTACAAAGACGTGCAACAGACAACCTAACAGGTTACGGTTCAACCGAACAAGTCTTGTTCGAGACCGACAAACTGATCAAGGCTTGAAGCAACTCCGCTTCGGCCGAACAGAAAACGCACCCATCCGAAAGGTAACACCTGTGCTTCAGCTGAACGCTGGAAAGAAGCAGTCGTTGGCAGATTTCAACAAGAATTTCATCACAAGAAGGAAAACAAAGCACCGTTTTACCTAGTTGTTGCGGTAAAAACTAGCCGTTTTATGACAAAACCGTTGCAGAGCTGCTCATATGGGACTATAAAAGTACCCAAGCCGCCCGTGGCTAGCCACTTCTGCTCCCGCGCCTTTTCTTCCCAAGCCCTAATTCCAACCGCACTCAGCACCAAGCACCCAAACTCCACCACCAAACCTGCTCGTCCAGTCCTGGGATTTGCTATGGCTAAGTTCGTGAGCACTAGCATGACCGAGGAGGACTTGAGAATTTGGGAGGAAGAGGGCCACATCGACGCCGGTAGCTGGAGGCTGCCCGGGGAGGAGGAAACTCCGGAGCAGCTCGAGGGAGAGTTCGTCAACTTCGAACAGTTCACACTGTTCGGGTTGAGGTCTCCCGAGAGCGACTTCGTTGAGGCCTTCAGCGGATTGGAGGTGGCGAACCTCAATCCGAACAGCATCCTCCAGATGGCTGTCTTCGCACACCTGTGCGAGGGCTATCTGGGCATTGATCCTCCAGTGGGGTTGTTCCTCCATTACTACACGGTAACGAGAGCAGCTCCACCGCTTCGGCGCTTGGGTGCTACTACCTCAAGCTCCGGAGCACTGCCGACGACGCGCCATACCCTCGCCCACCGCTGCTCGACTCAATGGGAGCGTGGTGGACGAGGTGGTTCTACACCCGGCGGAGCGACGACAGCAAGCTCTTCTTCACCGGGAAGGCGCCGGCGCAGGGAACGCCAATGCCTCGGCCGGAGATGTCTGCCGAAGACTGGTACTTGACAAGGAAGATAGCCTCCCTCTTGAGCCTTGGGCTCACGGGCAGGGAGATCATCAGGTTCTACACAGCGAACAGGATCTGTCCGCTGCGGAGAAGACCCTATCCCTTCTACAAGATAGAGGGATGGGAAGACATCTCCAGGGAGAGCACGGGTAAGTGCCTTTAAGACTCAACCTTTCTTTGATATCTCCTCCGAACAGGAACTAACAAGCTCTCCTGCTCGGGCAGAAAAGCCAACCGATGCATGGGTGACCGAGCGGGTCGACGCCATGCTGAAGGCAGCCAAGAAGGACGGTGAGATCACCGGAGAGGTGGCCTACACCTGTCCGAGGAACGTGCTCGTTCGCACAGCCGAGGTATTGCTCGAACCCTCGTCCGTGTCGCTGGATTCGCACCGTTGTAAATGCTAATATTCCCATTCCATACACACAGGAGGACCACCTGATCCTCGGAGGGATCGTGGAGGAGCTCTCTGGGTCGGAGAAGGAGAGAGCGAAGAAGGGCAAGGCCAAGGTGGCCACAAAGCCCAAGGTGGCGGCTGAGCCAACGCGGAGCTCTCCACGCCATGGCGGCCGCCAGCCCTCGAAGAGGCCTGCTGCGGCAACGGAGCGCGTCGAGCAAGCCAAACGTGCGTACGGCCAACCGAGCGGGAAGCGACCAAGACCCTCCCTCCTTGCCGAACAAAGCGACGAAGAGGTAAAGATCACGACCCTCTGGCTTAGGCGTTATGCGCGGGCTCACCCAGGCCACATAATGCGACTGCAACAGGTCGCCGAGCAGAGGAGGCTTGAGGAAGAAGTCGCGCGCAAGGAAAAACTTCTTGCGCTGCACGAGAAAAGTGCTCAGCTCAGCAGGGAGCTGAGCTCGTCGCCATGAGCGTCCGGGGGCCAAGACGAACAAGGCGCCAAGGAGCCCCCGAGGAAGAGGCGGAAAGTTCCAGCAAGGAAGATCCAGATTAAGCCCTTCACGGCAGGTATGTTGTAGTGAGGCCTTTGACCGTACAACTCCCCTGACCGCGCCATGCTTAACTAACCTCTTTCTCATCAGTTGCCCAGGAGGAGATCGCCACGGACAATGTCGATGCGGCAATCGAGCGATCTCTGCTGCCCGAGGACCCGCACGGTGCGTCACGAGCAGTGAGGTTGGCCAGCCTCAAGGACAAGCTGGCAGCGTGGAGCGTGCTCCTGCCAGGCTCCAGCGAGCAGGTCGACCGTTGAAGGGTGTGGTAGCACGGCTGGAGGTGGAAGAAGCGGCGCACAGCGCCACGGATAGCGGGGCCAAGGCGATGGCTCCGCAGGCTGCCCGAGGCGGGACCGAGCAGGCGGTCCTACCGGGCACTTCGTGGCTAGGGCAGCCAGTCCCCGAGGCGACAGAGACGACTGGCGAGCAGGGCGAAAGTCCCGCCGCCAGGGTGCAAGAAGAAACCCTCCAGCAGGGCGCACAAGTTGCCCCGCCAGTGGAAGCTCCGGTGCCGCCCGGTGGAGCGGCTCCGACTTCGCCCGAAGGTGATCGGGCGGAAGAGGAAGGAGGGCTGGAGCGAGGGGACGAAAGTTCCTCGCCCGCCGCCCCTGCTCCCGAGCAAATGCGCTCCCGTAGGAGGAAGGGGCAAAGAAGACCGCGGCGAGAACAACACGCCGGTCTCATCCCGCACGAGCGAGGCTTCGTGACGCACGGTCCCGAAGATCGCCTACGCCGGGGACTGAAGCGTCGGCTTGGCAAGGTAAGCTCCCAAACCAAACCTAGTCCAGTCGAGCAACATCACCGCAAAGCGGCTAACTGGTCTTCTCCCTCAGGTCTTCAAGGATAACATGGAGGAGCTCGAGCATGGAGTCATCGTCGAACGCAGCGCCGTTCTGGCGGGTTTGCGAGAGCAGCTCCAAATGAGGGGGCTCGAAGGGGAGCCCTCCGCGCCAGCCAAGAGCCGGAGCAAATTGGCGGCGAAGATAAAGAAGTTCAAGGCTAAGTTGACCGAGGAGAAGCAATCCTCCGGGGCTCTTCGGGAAGAGGCCGAGGAGCTTCACGCGCAGGCCGCGAGGGCGAACGTCGCGGAGAGGGAGCCAGGCCGCACGAAGTGGCTGGAGGAGCAACTCAGCGACGTGTCCGAAAGGCGGAAGCTGCTCGTGAGACAGGTCAAGTAGCTCGAGGCCCAGCTCGCCGAAGAGAAGTCGACTTCCGCGGCACTCCAGGAGAAAGTCTCCACCCTGAGGGCGTCGCAGGAGGAGGCCGAGGAGATGCGCGGGCTGGCCGCAAGGGTGAGCACCGCGGAGAAGAGGGTCGAGGAGCTGGACGAGCAGCTCAAGACCGCCGAGCAGCGAGCCAGTCAGAGCGAAGATCTGACCGGGCAGCTGCGAGCCAAGACCGAAGACGTCGAGGCTCTCCGTGCGAAGGCAACGGAGCAGGCCAGGAGCAGCAAGGAGGAAGCCGACCGTCTCCGAGCTGAGGCCAGAGAGGATTTTAAAGCCCAAGAGGAAGTCCTGCGCCTCAAGGAAGTGATCGAGGAGCTCAAGGAGCAACTTGCTTCTAATTAGTTGTAGGGCTGTAACCCGAAAGGGACTTTTGTACCTGCAATTCTTGTTAATGCAATAAAGATCTTACCTTTTTACCTGCAAAAAGCGCAGCAAAAGACAAGAACGAATAGGAAACCAAGAGCAAGGCACGAAAGCGCTAGGAAGTTTAAGAAAACCGGTAGAACGCTTAGCCTAACTCCCAGGCCCCGTTGTGCAGCTACTCGAAAACCTGAGGTTGCGAAGTCGGACAGGTGCACAAGAGAAAGAGCGACACCCTAGCCCCCGGTACGGACGTTGCTCGAAAACCTGAGTTTGCGAATTCGAGCGCGTGCATAGAGAGATAGAGTGACACCCGTATCCTGATCGACACGTTCCAGGAACTGCTCGTTGACGTAAGTTAGGCGATTCCGGAGGTAACCGAACAAGGAAAGTGCCTCTGCCGCGGAGGGCTTACGAGAGCAGGCTTTGCCAAGTGGTTGTGCCGTGAGCGGTAAGTGCCTCTGCCGCGGAGGGCTTACGAGAGCAAACTTAGCCGCGTGGCTGGATGCCGTTGTACGCAACTTTGAGTTTAGGGACTTGTTGAAGCGAGATACAGGCAGGAAAAAATCCTTAAAAATCCAAGTGTTCGCAAGGCCGGGCAGCCATCAAGTGTTACCAGAGAGAGGGGACTCTGGAAAGACAGAGGTGTGAAAAGGGCCGCAGGGGGCCGCGAGAATTCACTGTTTATTGGATTGAACTTTACATGGAGCCCGACAGACTTGGACGAACAAAGGCGCGAAGTTTGACAGAAAGCGCGAAGCTAAGCAAACGAAAGACCTACAGAAAGAACTTACGAAGCAGGTCGATGTTCCAAGTGCTGGTTAGCTCTCTCCCGTCCTCCATTGCCAGGCGAACAGCCCCCGGGCGAGCAGTAGAAACGACCGTGAACGGGCCCTCCCAACGGGGAGTTAACTTGTTGGCATTGGACAGGTTCTGGACACGGCGCAGAACGAGGACGCCCGCCTTCAAAGCCCTTGGTCGAATTGATTTGGCGGCGTGCTAGCGAAGATCTTGCTGGTAGCGCGCCATTCTGACTTGTGCCCGGTCGCGTGTGCCTTCGAGGAGGTCGAGATTAAGTAGGCGCTCTTGCTCGTCGTCAACCAGGTTGACCGAGCTCGTGCGAGGCAAGCCGAGTACTATTTCGGCGGGCAAGATGGCTTCTGCACCATAGACCAATTGGAAAGGAGTTTCCCCGGTTGCCCGGCTGGCCGTAATACGAACTGCCCAGAGGACGGAAGGAACCTCGTCAACCTAGGCCTTGTTGTGCTCGCGGAGTGCCGCGAACACGCGCCGTTTGATACCCTGGACGATCTGTCCGTTAGCTCGCTCGACTGCTCCATTGCTCTGTGGATGTGCCACGAGACAAGCGAACCTTGGTGCCCGGTATTCGCGAGATTCTCGAATAGCTCGCTTCAAGCTGGTACCGTTATCGGTGATCAGCTTATGGGGAATCCCAAAGCGCGTGACCACGTTGCTTTTGAAGAAGCGCACAACCGTTTTGGCGTGAAGAGACGATACAGGCTCTGCCTCAATCCACTTTGTAAAAGTGTTGATGGCGACGAGCAAGTGTGTATAGCCCTTGTATCCCTTAGGGAATGGGCCGAGCAGATCCAGACCCCATGTGGAGAAAGGCCAAGATGGGGGGATCGTTTCGAGCTCTTGGGTGGGCTTATGTGCCTTCCGGGCGTGAAATTGACATGCCTTGCACTTAGTTACCACATCCCGGACATCTTGTAACGCAGTTGGCCAGTAATAGCCCATGCAAAACGCTTTGCCGACCGGAGTCCTGAAGGAGGCGTGGTTGCCACAGGCGCCCTCGTGTGTGTCGCTGAGAAGGAACACACCCTCCTGCTGCGAGATGCACTTGGAGAGAACTCCCAGGGCACCTCGACGGTAAAGGATGCCGTCCATAAGCTTGTATGGAGCAGCACGCCTTATAAGCCGGAACGCCGGCCGTCCTCGGCGATGTCCCATCGCAAGGTACGGACAAATGGCGTTGTCCGATCCACATACCGCTCGATGACGGAGACAAAGACCACATCTCTGTTGCCTCGTCCGGAGACGTGATTGAGGGCTTGTAAAGGTGCTCGACGAGCACCCTGCGGAAGCGAGTTCTCGTGAGGATCCAAACTTGGACGGTGGTCGGCCGAAAGTTGTCCTTCCCGGCACGAAGATGACCTTGAAAATCGAAAGTGCCGCCCAACTTCCTCACTTCAACCGGTATCGCGCCATTGAGTCATCGCAGATCGATACTCCTTGTTGACTGGTTGATGACCGGTGTGAATCTCCTTCACTGTCGGGCCGTTGGACGCCGAGCGACTTGCACTCTTAGTCCCGCGAGGAGGGCCTCGACTCAGAGCGTTGTTAGTCGCCGCAAAGTGTAGTTGAATAGAATATTGGAGTTGCTCTCCTTGAGGAGATGAGAACAAAACCAGCCCCGAAGTTTCCAAAGGCGTGCCAGTCAAAAACATGGTCCAAGATGGTTCATCAAAGGTTGCTCGGGAGCTTCACAGGATTTGGTGAGGCAGTCCATTCAGCAACAAAGTCAGCTAAGACCTGGGACTTAATAGCAGTTTGAGCGTGACAATGTAATGTCAAATTCTGCCAGTCCCATTGCCCATTTAGCTATACGTCCTTGAGCTTCCTTATTCTTTAGGATCTCTCCAAGAGGGAACTTGGTCGGGACCAGTATTTGGTGCGCCTGGAAATAATGGCGAAGTTTCCTGGAGGACATGAGCAAGACGTAGAGCAGCTTCTGGACCTCAGGGTAACGCTCCTTTGATCCGTGAAATACCTCGCTCATGTAATAGATTGGTCATGGATGCCTTCCCTTTCCACCGTCAAGACCCGCTCACCGCTTGAGGCATACTGACCAAGATAGAGCAAGAGCTGTTCGCCAGATCGCAGGTGGTCGGGGCGAAGTGGGTTGGATGTATTGCTCTAGATCTTGGAAAGATCGATCGACTTCCTCCGCCCTCGAAACCATTGTGCTTATGCAGGCCTTAAAGAAGGGCAGCCAGCGTTATACGAAGGAAAAAAACTCGCTTAGAGCAGCCATCCGTCCGGTGAGACTCTGAACTTCCTTCACGGTAGTTGGAGCCTGCATGTTTTCAATGGCCTCGATTTTTTCGGGGTTTGCAGAGATGCCTTACGAATCAATTACATAACCGAGCAACATTCCAGATCAAACACCAAAGGTACACTTCTCTGGATTTAACTTTATTCGATGCCTGGCGAGGTTACGAAACGTCTCGGCCAGGTCTTTTACATGATCTGGAGCATACTTGCTCTTTACAACTATGTCATCGACATAGACCTCGTGTTTCTTCCGCTACTGCTGCGGGAAAGTCTTCTCCATTAAGCGGCTGGAGCGTGGCACCAAAGATCTTGTGAGACCGACGAAGGGGGTGATGAAGGCAGTCTTCTCTTCATCTTCGGGGGAGATGCTTATTTGGTGATAACCTGAGTAAGCATCCAAAAAACTCAAGAGCTGGGCATTCGCAGTCGCGTCGACCAACTGGTCTATGCGAGGCAGCGGGAAATTGTCCTTGGGACAAGCAGTGTTCAGATCTGTGTGATCAACACACATCCTCCACTTGCCGCCTTTCTTCTTTACAATGACAGGGTTAGCCAACCAATCGGTGTGATCAACCTCACGGATGAAACCAGCAGCGAGCAGCTTGCCAAGCTGATCTTTGATGATCCCTTGTTTGAAGTCCGAAAAGCGATGAATCTTCTAGCGAACAGGCTTTTTGTCCTGCCGGACGGCCAGTTTGTGCTCGATAACCTCCTTTGGGACTCCGGGCATGTCAGATGGCTCCCAGGCAAACACATCTGCATTAGCTCGGAGGAAGGCAATGAGCTCGCTTTACTATTTGGGGTCCAGATTGGCCCCCAGGTGAACTATCTTGGAGGAGTCATCCAAAGACAACGGAACTTCCTTAGTCTCTCCCCCTGGCTGAAGGAAGACCCTAGGGCGTGCAGACTTGGTCTGCGGAGCTTCGGGACCTCGCGGTGGAAGCTGGTCGACCAGGGCGAGGGACTGCTCGTCGCAATCGAGAGCGGCCTTGTAGTTGCCCTTGACTGTTATCACGCCGTTGGGACCCGGTATCTTCACGCAATGATAAGCGTGGTGAGACACGGGCATAAACTTGCCAAGAGATGGTCGGCCCAAGATTGCGTTGTACGCAGATGGAAAGTCAACCACGTCAAATGTGATTAACTCTGTCCGGAAGTTGCTTGGACTGCCGAAGGTAACGGGCAGAACAATCTGCCCCAACGGCCGAACAGCTTCGCCCGGGACAATGCCATAGAAGGGCATCGCGACTTCTTTATGTTTGAAGCGAGGAATTTGCATCTCGTCCAAGACCTTAGCAGAGAGTAAGTCCAAAGCGCTCCCGCCGTCGACCAGAACACGGCCAACTCTGGCGTTGCTGATGGTCGGAGCGACCACCAGTGGGAGCCGCTGGGGCTTGGTCATCTCAATGGGGCAATGCTCCTAAGAGAAGGAGATGGGGACCTCGGTCCACTTCATCGATTCGGGTTGTGGTTTGCCCTTCTCAACGTTGTGGACCTCCCGAGCAGCTTCCTTGAGGCTGTGCCGAGAGGTGTAAGCCGAGGAGCCGCCGAAGATGACGGCAATATGGTTCACGGGCTCTTGATACTCGTCGTCGTCCCGATCACCATCATCGATTTGGCGCTTGGCCTTACCGGCTTCACCTTTTTCGGGCAGGGTGGGCATTGGGCCCTTGTCATTGTAGAAATCCTCGAGCTTTGCAGCCCAGGTCCTGCAATGGCGTGTATCATGCCCGTGGTGCTGGTGGAACTTGCAATATCGGTCACTTGGACCTTTCTTGTCTTGGTTGCCTCCCTGGGCGGGCTTCTTGCCCTTATAATTATTGCTGAGCTTTTTTCCCGTCCTTGGGAGGAGGCGTGCGATCTATACCGGCGACGGTATTGTTCGCATCACCCTTCTTTTTCTTCTGGGACATCTTGTCACCAGGATTGTTGCTGCTCTTCTTCTTCTCCCCTACACCAGGCTGGGCGGGCAGCTCGCCCTTGTCGAACGCCTTTTTGTACTGAACACGCTCTGCCGCGTTGCCATAGCGATCAGCCGCCTTGAATAGGTCGTTGGCGGTCCAGGTCTCATTGATTTTGAGATCCTGGGTGAGCCGCTCGTCGCGGACTCCGTTTTTAAAGGCGCGGACAACAGACTTGTCCGAGATGTTCGGGATTGTGTTGCGGATCTTGATGAAACGCTTCACAAAGTTGCGGAGGGTCTCCCCGTTCATCTGGATCATCTGGTGCGGATCATCCTCCTTGCCCAGACGTACATAACAGCTCTGGAAATTGGCAATCAGAGCGTCACAAAGTTGGTTCCAAGAAGAGATGGAACCTTCCTGCTGATTGAACAACCACGTTCGAGCAGCACCCTCAAGGACAGTCAGGAGGTAATTAGCCATGACAAGCTCGTCACCCCCAGCCGCCATGATGGCCGTAGCGTAGATGGAAAAGAACTCCTCTGGGTTCTGGGTCCCATTGTACCTCTCCATGTGTCCGGGCTTGAACTTTGAGGGCCACCGAACAGAGCGAAGCTCATCGGAAAAAGCCCTGTAGCCCAAGGCGTAAGACCGGCCACCTTCCCCGGCAGAACCTAGCCTTGAAAAGACGTTGGTCCTGTTGGTGGGGGGAACTCTAGCTGAGTGGGAGGTTTCCGCTTGGAGGAACTCTCTTCGTGATAAGCCCCCACGCTCCTTCCTCGTGGTTGCGACAACGCGCTCCTCGTGAGGGGATCGTCCGTGATCGTCGCGCGCACGCTTGCCTCTGTGGTCGCGATGACTACGGGGACTTGACGAGCAGCGGCGACCACGAGCAGCTTGCTCGTGGGCAATGGTCCTTCGACGGCGACGGTGGTCGCGTGATCGATAAGATCGCTCACTGTCCGAATCCACCCGGACAGGCTCGCCGCGCTGGCCGGATGAAGCTTCACCTATAGATTTAAGGCCCTCGGCCAGTTTCTGAAGGTGAGTAGCCACTGTATCACCCACAAGGACGAGATTGTCCTGGTGAGCGGATCTAATTACGGTCGCCAGGGCCTGGAGCCGTGCCCGGCTCTGCTCAATTGGTACTGGGATCCCTGAGGCATCCGCGTCTTGCCCAATTGGAGTCTAGGCACGCAGGGATTCCGCCCGGGGCAGGCTGAACTTCTGTCGGGGGCCTTGGCGTAGGTGCGCGAGGCTGATCGCGTCGCTGACGCTTGCGCTGATTGCGGATCTGCGCCAAGGTTTGGTCAATGGATTCGTCAAAAGTGCGGCGGACAATATCTTGCTCGCGAGCAGATTGTGCGGCTCCATCTTGGTGCCGAGCGGAATTGACTCGCTCGATCTCTTCGGCCACCGTGACCCGTGCAGGATCCTCTGAGGTCCCTGCACCAGCCATGTTGACGACGTGGTGGACGTGCGTCTGCGCGCTAGACAGCGTCATCACTGTGTCACCATAGGAAGAATCGACCGACATAGCCTTGGAATCCGATAGATCTAAACCATCGTAAAGATCGTTGGTTCCGTATTCATTGTCAATGACGGGAGCTCGACTAGAGATCATCTCCGGGGCGTATCCAGAGACCTCTGTCTCGGATACAGACATCGATCTAGGGTGATAAGATCGATCCGAAATGGGGGAAGAAACATCTCGCCTTCCGAGTCGTAGTTCTCGTGGAGAATCTCCGATCGTGATGGAGTTCGACATGCTCGACTGCGATCCCCACTGACGGGCGCCTAACTGCCGACGGTTGGGATATTGACCCAAGTCAACTAAGGTTCTTCAAGAGTGAGATAGGAGACACGCCGAACAACACGACAAAGAATCAACGATTTAACAGGAGACCAAGGTTTTTATCCTGGTTCAGGCCTCTCGAGAGAGATAATAGCCCTACGTCCAGCCTTTCTTATATATCAGAGATGAATACAAGAGGTGGCTCGGCGAAACGAACAAGTCTCGACGAGATTATGGTGTACAAGTGAAGATCAGGTGCCTATGAGATGCTAAGATGTAAACTCCATGCCCCCTAAACGCCGTATAGGCTTGGTTTATATAGTGGTGAGCAAACCGACCTACCGAGGGAATATCGGGCAGGGCTAACAACGAGATCGTAATGAACTCGACATACCAAATATATCCCGAGGCAAATAAGGCAAACTCCAAGTCTTGGGGATCACAACTTCTATTCCAATCCGGGAAACCAACGTCCGGGTCTTCACGTAGCCGTGCAAAACTCCTGTTCGAGACGGACTCAAACACGATTCCTTTGCCGTTACGCATCACGCCAGCCAGGAGGCTGTTCGGCAGGATGCATATGGGCCAAATAGAACCTTCCAGGGAGCTGGGCCCTGGCAGGCTGTTCGATTGGGTTGTCAGGGAGTGGGCCATCGCAATGGGCCGTGATTTTATCCCTGACAGGATCAGGCACTTAAGGACTTGGATTTGAGGCAAAACTAAAAGGAGGGTTCGGTGTGTTCTTTTCTTATTTGTTGGTTTCTTTGCCAATTCATTGTTGTTTGACTGAGTGCTATCATTAGTGAATACGTTATTTGTGCAACACATTAGCAGCAGTGGTGAATTTCTTGTTGAATATACTATAACTTTCCATCATGGGTTTCTTTTTGGAACTTATCTAAAATTCAGCGGTATACTGAAATGATTCTTTGATAAATTCATTCGAAGAGACTACAAAATTCTTATAAATATATTGTTGTCTTAGTGTATATATGTCTAGTCGAATCAATACTGCGTCTTACTTATTCTTATTTTCTTGTGTGTTATTTTGGTCCAGTGAATACTAGCGAGGAAAAATGATTGAAAGGATACGACGTGTCGACGGAAAAAGGAAAGGATGCTAAAATTGTGCTGCTAGATGAAACATTTAGACTTGTACAAAGCAAGAGTTATCATATCTTTTAATTCATATGTCTATAAATGTTTGTAACATGGTACTACTGATATTTATTATTGATTTTTCTATGGAAAATATATATAAATATTGGGCTGATGTTTGGTCTGCATTAATAGCTAAAACACAATGAAAAAATAAAAATGATGTGGTAGATATGACACGTCACCATCCACGTCGAATATTTAGTGACAAAACAATCTGTCTACGTATCATCATATTATGATGACATTTTTCGTCACAAAAGATTGGGATTATGATGACATTTTTCGTCACAAAAGATTGGGTCAAAGCGTTTTTTATGATGAATTTGTGATTTTGCGTGACGTTTTACGTGCTTTTTATGACAATTGTTATCGTCATCAAAAATAACTTTTCGATGACAAAGAGGTAAGGCGACATAGTAAATGGATTTTCTATGACGAAAGAAAGCAATTTGTCAGTAGAAGTTTTCTGTGACGCACTTTTCATGACAAGTCCGATTTCGTCATAAGATCATCATAAAAGATATGTGATGACGTTTTGTGGACTTATGATGACGAATTAATAGTGTCACTGAAAACCATTTCTCTACTAGTGAGTTTCAGGCAACTGATGACTCGATAGCGCAGTACCTGGCAGAAGTGAGGAAATTGGAGAAGAGTTTCAAAAGTTTCGAAATTAGCTACATTCTCAGGGAAGAGAACGGCGAAGCTGACAAGCTCGCCAAGCTCGGATCCTCAGAAGAACCAGCCTCGCTGGGGGTGCTACTGCAGCACCTTTTAAAGCCCACCATTCCCTCCGGAGAGGAGGCCACGAGGACGTTTACTACCCCCACACCGAGACATCCGGTACTATCTCATACCTCGAGCAAAGCACCAACTAGATGACGCCATTCATCCAGTTCTAGGAGCACGGGACACGGCCCGAGCACGCTGCTGAGCGTTCTCAGCTAACAAGGCGAGCCCAAGCTTACCGTCTGCACGGGGGCTCGCTGTACGGAAGGGGTGCTAATGGCGTACTTTGTAAGTGCGTTACCCAAGAAGAAGGTAAGTTCCTTCTGTCCGACATACACGAGGGCATCTGCGGCGCCCACAGCTCACACAGAACCCTTGTCGCCAAAGCATTTCGCATGGGCTACTACTGGCCCACTACGATGAGCGACGCATAAGCTTTAGTCAAGCGATGCGGAGCTTGCCAATACCATGCGCGGATGACGCACAAGCCCGTGTATGAGCGGCAAACAATTCCACTAGCATGGCCGTTTGCGGTCTGGGGCATGGACCTCTTGGCACCGTTTTTCAAAGGCCTCGGTGGCAAGACGTACCTGTTCGTAGGCATCAACACCTTTACCAAGTGGATCGAGGCCGAGCCGGTCTCCAACGTCACCGCAGCGGCCGCGGTATGTTTCTTCCGGAGTATCATTGCAAGATTTGGCGTGCCCAGCAGGATCATCACTGACAATGGCACCCAATTCACGAGTCGGGAGTTCAACGACTACTGCGAAGAGCTTGGCATGAAGCTCGCCCTGGCATCTGTGGCCCATCCACAGAGCAACGGAGCAGCTGAGCGAGCTAACGGACAGATAATGCAAGGCATCAAGAAGCGGGTCTACGACGCCCTCAAGGCAAAACAACTAGGTTGGGTCGACGAGCTGGTGTAAGTCCTCTGGGCAGTCCGGACAACGTGGCTATGGGAGAAACTCCCTTCAGGCTCGTCTATGGCTCGGAAGCCGTCCTACCAACCGAAATAAGACTAGGGTCCGATCGCGTTAACTTCGCCGGATACGTGGCCAACGACGAGGAGCGGCAGCTCGGCCTCGATCTACTAGAGGCACACTGCGAGCACTCTCAACTCGGGGGTGCGGCCTAGCAGCAGACCCTGCATCGCTACGCGGCACGAAACGTACAAGCAAGGACCCTGCAAGTAGGAGACCCGGTTCTATGTCGCATCCAGAACCTTGCGGGCTCCAACAAGCTTAGCCCCAAGTGGGAGGGACCATAAAAAACTAGTCCGCAGCCCGCACGGGCTCGGTACGCCTGGCTGACAAGGACGGGAACGAGCTCCCTAGCTCATGGAACATCTTTCTTCTACGACGTTTCTACGCCTACTCAGGTCGTAACTCTCCTTTATTTCAATTCAAAAAAAAGCGCATCGTCCCCCATCGCGAGCTACGCCAGGCCCGAGCATGGCCGCCTCAGGCAAGCCCGTCACCAAAATCCAATAGCTAAGGATAAAGCACTCCGGAGCGCTCCTACGACAGGATAAGCCGACACCTCCTCGCACCCTAGTAAGGCTCCGCGCGGTGTGGAACTCCCGTGGCCCAAGTTACAATAAGCCCACGTCAGGTTTGCTGGGGAAGTCTGATTCGGGCCAGGCCAAAGCTCGGGGGCTGGTTTTTCACGGTTTTTTTCCGTGTACCTGAGTCATTAACTAGCCCGCGCAGCGACGTGGCCTACCTAACGCTCGGGGGCTGGGGATTTTTCGCATATTTTTCCTAAGTCCTTAACTTTGCCAAGCCCACACCGATTGCGCGGCCTCGCTAAAACTCGGGGGCTAGGAATTTGTGTGAAATTTTTCCAAGTCACTCTAGTGTTTAGACCACGCCCAACTCCAAGATCGCACTTGGACTTGGTGTAAGGATCTAGGCCGAGAGGGGGGTGAATCGGCTCTTTTCAAATTTTACTTCTCTCAATTCGCTTGCTTAGTTAGTCAAATTAGGAACACAAGCTATCGATGGATTTAGAGCCTAGTTGCGGAAGCGATCACAATGAGGCACAAGCGACTACTAGGAGCCTAGGAGGCTCGATGGCACTCACATGCAAACGATCAAATCAATATGCAGAAGTAGATGAGTGAGACAAGAAGGTGCAAACCGAGTTGTTTGCCGAAGTTCGGTGCTCAACACATGAACACCTACGTCTCCGTTGAGGAAACTTCTCACACAGAGAAGTCGGAACCCCCTTTCGTTCCTAGCCCTCAATCCACTCGTGGTAGCTCTTCACCAACACATGGTAGGCGAGCTCCAAACCTTCACACAGAAGCGAGTTCTCCCACACGCGAGAGCTCTCACACCCACCGGCACCGACACACAGTACCGACCACCGACACACGTTGGATTTCACCTCAACACATGAGGTACCCCCAACACATGGAGGATTTGGATCCGACACACGGACACCTTGGTACCACCGACACATGGAGGTGGCCGCCGACACACGGCGAACTTGTGGCTCCAACGGATGGAGAGGATGCACCCCTACACAAGGCGGTGACCACCAACGGGTGGTGGGTTTGCAGCACGGTTGATGTAGTCGTTCGGTTGATGAAGCTCGTGGCGTGACGACGATCTCTCCGGCGGCGAAATCCCAAGAGCACAAGATCGGAGACCGTCTCTCACCACTACCCCTTCTCTCCCATCATGGAAACTAGGGCAAGAACACCATGGGAGAAGGGGCAAACCTTGGGGATGGATGAGAGGAGATAGGGGGCACCTTCTTCTTCCTCTTCCTCTCTTCTTCTCCCTCTCAATCTCTCAAGCACATGGAACCCTAGGTGGAGATGGAAACCATGGGAGGAGCTCTTTTGGTGGCTAGGGCAAGGGATGGCTGCTAGATGAGGCTCTCTCAAGTTTCTCCTGTGCTCCAAGCCCCTATTTATAGGCACAAGGCGAAACCCTGGCAATGGACGGCTCAGATTTGTTTTCCCGAGATTCAGATCAATCCATCGGACCCCGTCCGGTGCTCATCGGACGCCATCCGATTAGGTTTAGTCCAAAATTTGTACTCTGTCGGACGCCGTCCGATAACTTACAGGACGCCGTCCGATAAGGTTTAGGACAACTTTGTACTTCGTCGGATGCCGTTCGATGGCTTATTAGACGCCGTCCGATGAGGTTCAAATTTCTGATTTTGGGCGTTGTCGAACCAAGTCCGAAGGGGGTCGGATGCCGTCCGACAGGGACTGTGTTTTTTGGGACTTAGTCGATTTTTCACCTCGAGCATTCATCGGACCCCGTCCGACAAAGACAATGTTTTCCGGAACTTAGTTGATTTTTCACCTCGAGCTTTCATCGGACCCCGTCCGATAACCCGTCGGACCCCATCCGACAGAGACAATGTTTTTCGGGACTTAGTCTCTGGAGCTCACACGTTTATCGGACCCCGTTCGATGGTGGTCGGACGCCGTCCGATGGGCTTTAATCTTCACACCCCTTCGAACTTAGCCTCTCTCGCCCCCTTCATCACCACGCCTCGGGTCTTGGGACATTTTTGTCGATTTGTGGACACGGTGACAACCTAGGTAGGGTTAAGCGAAAAACTTTGGATCACCTGGGCGGGATGTTTCGCGATCACAGGTATTTAGGAGACTTAGCGGCTACGAAACCCTGGACAGCTGGACCCCAAACCTTCTCGACCCTAGGACAGGTGTACTCACTCTAGATGGTTCGCTCAAAACTAACACCTGGCACTCTTGGAAGCTTAGGCGCTAAGAAACCCTAACCTTGGATAGCTATCCCACTCAGGAACTCTCTCGAACCCTGGACACCTGGCATCTCTAGAACCGCTCGAACTCACTCAAATGAACTGGAACTTGTGCTCAGTGGGACCTACAACCAGAGAGATGAGCTTGCAGACATCAATGGGCCGGATGGGCCAGAAGCAGACACGCACACAAGGAAAATAGAAGAACTAGCAAATAACATCCTTAGCCTTGATGCGATCGGTCGAGGCCCAGTTGGCATCAATTACCAAAACATTAAGCCCATGGGAGTTTGCACTTACACTTGGCAGCGGCCCGGGGGCTGGATGACTATGCGCACAAAAACAAAAATTTAATTTAAGCTCATTCTCTCTAAACTTTTAAATTCGCTATAGGGATTTCGTTACTTTTCATCCAGTTCTTCTACTTATGCATGACAGAATTACGCAAGAAAGGACACAAGCAGGTTCAACGAAGAGGGTTCGAAATTCCACCAAAAGGAAGAATTGTATTTACACAAAGACAAGGAATTTTACAAGCAAAGGCAGCCCGGCATACCGGGCTACCGCAAAGGGGCACCGCACCACTACGATTACGGCGGTGCCCAAAGCCTACCCCTACGCTACCCCACCGCGCCTAAGTGCGGCGCTGGCGACGCGCCGGCGGCGCAACGAGATCCGGCGACGACGCCACCAACGACGACAAGGTGGGCACCGGCGCCGACGCCCTCCGCCTGTGGACGCTCGCGTCCATGAGGGGCGGCGGGACGACCACGGTCGCTTCCACTGCTGCCTCTGCGGCGGCATTCTCAACCGCGCCTCCTCCTCCGCCACTAGGGCAGCGGCGAACTCCGCGTCGGCGGCAATCTACGCCGCCTCCGCGTTCTCCTCCACCTTCACCGCGAGCGCGACGGCCAGTGCTGCGGTCGCCGCCCCGTCGGCACGGATTTGGGCGTGCTCCCCAACGCGGCCTCCTGGTCCGCGATGACGAGGCCCGCGGCTTGCACGTAGGCCTCTATCTCCTCTTACAGCGCCGACTGGATCGGAGGCGGCGAAGGAGGCAGCGACGGCATCTCCACTAGCGCCGCCTCTAGCCATTCATCCCAGTTCGTCGGCTAAGCCGGCGGCGATGCCGATCCTGCTCCCGAGCCAGAGGAGGAAGAGGACATGTTTCGGTCTCTCTCTCTCTCTCTCTCTCTCTCTCTGTTTCTCTCTCTCTCTAAATTCTCGATCTTGTGCACTCCCCCTCTCTGCGTTTCGGTTTGAGGAGCGGTAGAGGTAAGCGTGGACCAGAGTGAGGGCTGCGCAGCGCGCTGCCCCTCACTTTATAGGCCCGCGGCAGCGCGATGTCCCATCACGCCATGGGCTACCCTAAGCATCACTGCGCGCGAAGGGACGGGTAATTAAAACCCACTTCGCGAGCTGGAGGGGCACGCGCGCGTGCGTTCCCAGAGGAATACCAACCACTCCAGTTGCTGCGCGACGCGTGTTCTGGCCGTGCTGTCAGGAAGGCGAAAAGCCGCAGCCTGCTAAGGCCTCATGCGCAAATTTGGCCCAACTATACTAATGAGGCCCGTAACGTCAAATCGGCCCGACGCGTGGCGTGGGCTAGGCACATGAGCCGTCACGGCGTCGTTCCGCCTACGCGTCCGTGCCTGACAAGCGTGGCCCCGCTGTCAGCGAGACTCTATGCTACGCAGCAGAACTCACAATGCACACGATTTGACACAGTAAAGAAGGGAGAAAATGGCTAAGTTCTCCGGCCATAGTACACAATGCTTGTCTATTGAGCAAGCGACAAAATAGAATAACGCGGAGTTTGGGGACAGAACGGCCCGGGGTGAGCTACATCCCGCGCTACAGCTTCTGCTCTTCCAGCTCGGTTTCTAGGTTGCGGATCCGTGTCCTCGCTTGAAGCAGCTCTATGGCTTGCGCGTCCCTTTCGTTCTGCTCCTGGCGCAGCTTAGTTCGGGCGGCGACGAGGTCTTGCGCCTGCATCTTCAGGGACTCCGCCTCAGCCTTGGACTTCGCCTCGGCCTCCCGAAGTGCAGCGACCTCCTCCACTAGCTTGTCGTGGGCTTCCTCAAGCCCACGCACGATCGAGCTGTGCTCAGACAAGACCGCCTCCAGCTCCTTAGAGGCCGCCTCAGTGTGCCTGTGCTCTTCCGCGAGAGCAGCCCGGGCTTGGCCTACCTCCTCCTTGACCGACTGAGCCTGGACCACCGCGGCCTTCTCCGCTTCTCGAGCCTCGGCTAGGCCTTGGGCGAGCTTCGCCGTGGCCTCTTTCTCCTGCACCTGCGCTGCCAGCAACCCAGCCTCTAGCTCGGCAACGCGAGCGGTCCAGCGGACCTCGCTCTTGGCAGCAAGCTCCGTTGAAAGGCCCTGGGCTCCACCGCGTCGTTACTGGCTTGCCCGCGCGCCGCTTCGATCAGCGAGGGCACGCTGGCAAAGAAGCTGTAGGACTGAGACAAGAGCAACGAATCAAGTGGAGGAATGGCCAACGCCAAAACACAACACACGGCCGCGGGTGCTTACCTCCCTGTACAGAGCGAGCCCGCTCCTCATTTCCTCCTCGACGACATTGCACACAACCTGGTTAAGCCCACGAGGGTGCATCTCGTGGAACATCAAGGGCAAGCGGTCCGAGGGGCCCAAGTCGCTCTCCTCCGACGACACATTGCGCGCCGCCACCACCGCAGACGGCCTCGGTAAAGCCCTGGAGAACGGTACGGTCACCCCGGCCACGGCCGCTCATCTCTCCGCCTCCTCCATCTTGGCCGCAAGCTCGGCCTTCGCCGCGGTCGCCTGCTCCACGGTCAACATGGCCTAGCAGAGCTCGGCGCCCACAGAGGCTACTGCCTCGCGGGCCCTGTCCCATTCTCCAGCGGCGAAAGAGGAGGCAGCCCTATCCTCCGCCAGCGCGGCCTTCAGCTCGTCCGCCTCCCGCTTGGCAGCTGCGAGTTCGACCCTGGTTTTGTCTGCCTCTTTCGGGAGAGCCCGGTCTTCATCTTCCCCTGCCCGAGCCTTAAGCGTCGCCTCCGCGGCGGCCAGGGACTTCTCGAGTCTGGTCGTGGCCCTGACAGCTTGTTCTGCGGTAGCCCGCGATCGCTGAAGCTCGTCATGAAGCCTGGCAACTTCCTGTGCGAGCTCTCGCTTCTCCATCGAGGGTTCGGCCCGCTGCGCGGCCTTCTGAGCAGCGGCCTGCACCTCCTCTAGCCGGGCCTTAAGCTTGACTAGCGCGTCCTCAGCCAAGGCTTGGCCGGCCTTCGCCGACCGGAGCTCAACCTTGGCCGCGCTTTCGCCCTCCGCGGGAGTCAAAAACATGGGTGCTGCGCCAACCACCATGAGCAGACTTGGGTGAGGACACGCTGAAAGGATCACTATGCCGCTTGGAGGGGGTGAATAGGCGAATAAAGTGAAATTGCGGAATCAATAAACTCAATACAGTGACCATCACGTCGGACGTTCCGATGCAGGTCGGATGTTCCGATCTGATCCACAGAGCCCTGCGTCGGATGTTCTGATCTGGGTCGGATGTTTCGATGTACGTCGAATGTTCCGATCCTGACAGTACTGGAAACGACGAAAACCTGCAGCAAAAACTGATTTCTCGCAAAACCAAGTTTAGATCTATTCAAGAATATTCAGGACAAGTCAAAAACCAATAGTAAAACAAATATTAAAACCAATATGAAGAACACGGCGATTTTTGTTTACCGATGTTCGGATCTTTGAAGGGAGATCCTACTCACCGTTAGGGAAGGCACAAAGCCCGGATCACCAAGACCGTAATCCCCTCCTGGCGACGCACACAGCACTCACCGGTGTTCACTATATGAATCATTTTCCTTGCGGAGGCAGATTCACACCTTCACAAACTCCGGAGGCACACCACACAAAGCTCGACGGCTCACCGATGACACCTAGTTGTCTAGGAACCCTTCAAGCCACCAAGAGCAACAAATGCGGCGAAGAAATTAGGAATCGCTAAGTGCTCAAGAATTGGATGTCTCTAATTCGTGGAGCATTTTGGGTGCCTTGATCTCTATAGATTTAGATCTCACAAGATGAACAAGCGAAAGACAAAAGCTAGTGTTCTTGAGAGATGATGAACAAGATGTATTAGGTTCAAATCAGGATGTAATCAGAGTGTGTAACCTTTTCGCAAGTGTTAGAGGAGGCTTTAAATAGAGAATCCCGAAAAGTAGCCGTTGCTGCAGATGATCCCGCATCGGATGTTCCGACCCACGTCGGATGTTCTGACACCCATCAGATGTTCCGACCCACGTCGGATGTTCCGATGGACTGCTCACTAGATTGCATTGAAAACAAGCAGGCTATATTCACCATCGGATATTCCGACCCACGTCGGATGTTCCGATGGACTGCTCACTAGATTGCATTGAAAACAAGCAGGCTCGATTCACCATCAGATGTTCCGACCCACGCCGGATGTTCTGATGGTGTAGGTTCTGTATAGAGTGTATTTTGAGTGAAAAACTCACACGAATTTTGAGATACCTATTTTGAACACTTAGGAACCTTTATATGCTTCTCCATTGCATCCCTCTTTATAGTTCGGCATCCATATGACTCAACAAATAAAGATTTACAAATAATTACTAGTCTTGATGCCTTCTTGCAACATATCCATGTTTGAGGGGTACACCATCACATTTAAACATGTACCTCATGAATTTAACCTGTATAACATCTGTGCACATTTCTCCAATAGAAAATATTAGCACCATAATTGTTAATCATTAATCACCAAAACTACTTAAGGGCCTAGAAGCACTTTCAATCTCCTCCTTTTTGGTGTACTGACGACAACAATTATAGCTCACAAAAGAATTATAAACAAGAATATAGCTGGAAGCTCCCCATGAAATTATGGCAAGAATAACAACCAGAGCTCCCCCTATATCCTTGGCAAAGTTGAATCTAAATGCAGTATGACAGGATATATCACACAATACAAAAAGGTAAATAACTAACTGACAATTCACCATTACTGCATCATCACAAGATAAATAAATAAATAAAGTCTTACAGCCACATCATACCACATAAACCAACAAGTTTAAAACATAGTTTTTCACTTAAACAATTCAAGTTTCACACATAGGAATCTAAGAGGAATGGATAAATGATAAACTTTTCTCCCCCTTTTGCATCAAAACGCCAAAAAGAGATAGAAGCTGAAAGTGGACTACTCAATCCACTACGGATCACTGCTGCTGGAGCTGAGCTGCAACCACCACCCTGACCACCAACACCACCAGTGACTTCATCATCGTCGTCATCACCGTTGCCGCCACCGGATGGAGGAATCACAAATAGCCCTCGAGTGCAGGTGTCAATGGTTGTGTTGGAAGACTCAGAATCATCAGATGACAGAGCAATACCAAGGTGCTTCTTAATATCTTGAATGTGCTTGCGATTATCGCGAAGACGCACAATGGTGTCCTTGACCCTTTCATTCGTCTTGCGACACATCCAAAAGATGGATTTCAGCATTTTCTTGATGGAGCCACCAAAAGATGACGGGCTAGACCGAGTTGAAGACGAGCCTGCCCTATCACGAGGAGCAAAAGAGGGACCCGCACTATCATGAGGAGCAAAACACCTCATGGGCGGAGTCGCAGAAGCCCCACCAGGAGAAGCAAGTCCACGGGTGGTCACAAGGTAGGGAGTGTGCTTCACATTCAGCACAAACTTGAGACCAGTGACATGGATCATCGTGCTCATCACATAAGGAGCATAAGGGCAGCTCCTCTTTGGATCACAAGTACCGATCTTGATCTCACCCCAGATGATGTCCAGCACATCAAAAGAACGCTCTTGAAAACCAATTTTGAACAAAGATTGCGAGAGTAAGACAGAACGCGTGAGGCGTCACCTTCTTTGGGAGAGAGAGTCTTGCGAAGAATACGATTCAGCACTTGATAGAAAGGCTTCATGGTTTCGGTTGCTCCAGCCTTAGGAGGAATAGGCCCATTATACAGAAACTTGAGCTCATGATTCTTTAGAGCATCTATATTGTAGATCTACTCCATGTTCCCTCCGGTAGATAACTTAAGATGATGGCCAAACTCCTTCTTTGTGAAGTGATAGAACACTCCATCACACATGAACCAGAAGATGTCACCAGCGACATCCCCAGCAAAGTACAATGTCGCATAGAACTGGCAGATCACTTCATCACTCCAGTCATGTTGAAAACTAATGAGGTTGGTTAACCCCATGGTGTTGCAGGCAGAGATCACTTCATTGATGACCAAATTGTCTGCCACAGCCATACCCTCCCAATCAATGAATCGCATACGCATGACTGGGTTCTTCTTTCTGACAAAGGCAGCATAATAGAAGTCTTGATGGAAGAAATTCTAGAACCATTGATCAGTGCCTTCTTCCTTCTCATACTGCAGAGGATCCACAACCCTGCGGTGTTGGATCTCCTTGACATCCGCAACATAATATCCAAGAATCTTCGGAGTAACGTTCTGAGTGAAGGTCCTGGTTGACTTCTTTATCAACAGCGGACCAATGGGATCACGGACATTTGCTCGCTTCCAACGGGCAATTCTCTCATGATAGTCCGTGGGATGCTCGTGGCGCGAGGCGGAAAGAAGAGCGGCAAGCACACTTGAGGTTCTTTGCAACACTCTTGCCTTTGGGATCGTGCTGAGAGGAAGACATCTGCATGATAAACAGAATGGAATCAAAGAATTGCAAAGAGAATGCTCAGAATTACCAGGAATATGGTCCACACTAACACCCCACGTCGGAACATCCGACCAACATCGGAACATCCAATGAGTTTTCCTGTGGCCAATCATGTTTCGCGACAAAACTGAGTGCAAGAAAATGAAATTAGGTAACTGTTGATATGAAAGATACAATGGTGAGCTTTGATATAACAACCGAGGAGTGGAAATTACAAAACCCAAACAGGTCAGTGAGTACCACGCCGGATCATCCGACACGGGTCGGAACATCCGACGGGTACAGCAACTGAAATTAGGGTTTGTCACATCTCGCATCAAAAGAACGAATCAGAGGCATCAACAGGTAGGGAATACTTCTATCAACAAGATAGGAGCATATTTAGCCTCGAAATCGAGTTAAAACGGCGTACATTGCACGTTTTAGGGATTTCAAGATATGGAGCTTTACCTTCAATGGAGGATGAGGGAGACGAACAGAGAAGGGGCAAGTGCGGAGGGGGAGCTGCGCAGGTCGCAAGCGCAGCCGCCGGAAGTTCCGCAGCCGCCGGAGCTTCTTCTACTGCCGCCGCCCGAGAGGAGAGAAAGAGGGTAAAGCATTAGGGTAAAAACCATGGGGTAAAAAAGAAGATGGACCCACGCAGTTAAAAAATGGGCAGCAAGGACTGGGCCGCGTCAGAACATCCGATGGATGCCGGAACATCCGACGGGAACATCCGACGGGACCCTGACTGAACCGCACTGGAAGTTCCGACGCTGATAGGAACATCTGACGGGACTGCTCTGGCATAACACCGGAAGTTCCGACACAGATCAGAACATCCGATCCCCCTCTTACTGGAAATAAAAGTTTTAGACTTCAGACACTTCGAGAAAAGATAAGATCGCTCCGGGAGAGTAGAGGGGAGTTCTAAGAATTGAATTTACCCATGAATGACCTGTAAGCATATCAATCAATCAAACTAGAGTCACCGACGAATAAATAGGATATGAATATCCGAAGAGCCAAATCAATCAATGTATTTATGTATACCTATATAGCTATAGTAAAATAGATGAGATGATATAAACAAAAAAATTTCAAACACCAAACAATATGTGTAATATGTCAAGCAACATTCCGAGAGTCAAGGATATTTAATTCACTCCGCAACTCGTAGAATTTTCTCTCATCAAGGGGTTTGGTAAAGATATCGGCCAGTTGTTTTTCGATTCTCACATGGGTAATATCGATATCACTTTTGTTGAATGGTCTCTTAAGAAGTGATTACGAATATCGATATGTTTGGTTCCATAGTGTTGGATGGGATTGTTGGCTGTTTTTATGACACTCTCATTGTCACACAAAAGTGGGATGTGGTTGAGGTTAAGGCCATAATCTCTCAGGGTATGCCTCATCCAAAGTAGTTGGGCACAACAATGTCCTGCGGCAATATATTCAGCTTCGGCTATGGATAGGGCTACGGAATGTTCTTTCTTGGACGCCCATGAAACGAGCGACCTACCAAGTTATTGGCAAGTACCGGAGGTACTCTTCCTATCCACTTTACAACCGGCATAATCCGCATCCGAATAGCCGATTAGGTCATAGTTTGACCCTTTAGCATACCAAAGGCCAAAGTTGGGAGTGTATATCAAGTATCTTAAGATTCTCTTGGCTGCCACTAAGTGACAATCCTTGGGTGCAGCTTGAAATCTTGTACACATGCACACAATAAGCATAATATCAGGTCTAGATGCACAAAGATAAAGGAGAGAGCTAATGATAGAATGATATACCTTTTCATCGACGTCCTTACCATTTACATTTAAATCAAGGTGACCATTTGTTGGCACAGGAGTCTTCATTGGCTTGGCGTCGCTCATCTGAAATTTCTTAAGCATATCTTTCACGTACTTTCATTGGCTAATAAAAGTTCCTTTCTTTATTTGTTTCACTTATGTCCAAGAAAGAACTTCAGCTCTCACATCATTGACACCTCAAAACGTTTAGTCATTAAACGACTAAACTCCTCATAAAAACACTCATTAGTAGATCCAAAAATAATATCATCAATGTAAACTTGACAAACAAAGATATCACCATCTACTATTTTAGTGAAAAGTGTAGGATCAGATTTACCCATTTCGAAGCCTTTTCTTTCCAAAAAATACTTTAGGCACTGATTTGGATATTTTTGATCTTCAAACCCCGGTGGTTGCTCAATGTAGACAAGCTCGAAAAGTGGACCATTAAGAAAAGCGCTCTTGACATCCATTTGCCACAACTTAAAGCCATGGTGAGTGGCAAAAGCAATTAAAATTCTAATAGCATCTACTCTTGCTATGGGAGCGTAAGTCTTACCACAATCTAAACCTTCGATTTGTGTGAAGCCTTGTGCAACCAACCGTGCTTTGTTCCTTGTCACTATACCATGCTCATTTTGTTTGTTGCGGAAGACCCATTTTGTACCAATAACATTTTGCTTCGGTCTTTCCACCAACTCCCGCACTTCATTCCTAGTAAAGTTGTTTAACTCCTCTTGCATGGTAATAATCCAATCGGGATCCTTGATAGTTTGATCTATATTTAGTGGCTCAAGAGACTTACACATGGGCCCCACAGTCCCTCTCTCTCCCGCTTCCCCTCCCTAGCCGGTGCCCCTGCCGGCCGCTCTGCGTTGATGCTTTGGGCCTGCCGCTCTGTAGCGCCGCGTGCCGCATCAATAGGCTGCCGCTCGCGCAATCATGGACGCGCCGCGCCATCTCTGCCACGCCACGCTGTCCCTTCGCCGCGCCGCTCGCCCATCTACACCGCCGAGTGCGCCTTCAGGCCCGAAGCACTGTCCCGTGCCTATAAAGCCAGTAGCTCTCCCGCCGGTGCCGGTTTCCTGTTTTTCCCTAAAATCACTTGTCACCAACGCCGGAGCCATTCCGTCAAATTAGTGAGCCGTTCTACAAATTCCTCTCGCCCGGAACTTCTTGGAATCCCTCCTAAGCTTTCCTCTTTCTTAATTTCAGCAGAGGAGCTTGGAGCCACCGTACCGACGCCACCCTTGTTTTGGTCGCTGCTGAGGGCCTCGCCGCCAGCCGTCTCCGTCCCTACGCGAGCCCATCCTTGAGCTCGGTAAGCACCCACACCGTCCCCTCCTGCTCCCCGTTCGATCCCTTAGCCTGTAGATCCATAGCGTGCGCGTGCGTTGCCGGCGAGCATTCAGCTTTGCCGCCGTCATCGCGCCGCCGCGTTTGGCCACCTTTGACCTTGGCATGAGCGTCATTAGAACCCTTAGGGGCTGTAGATGCCGGAGCATGAACGCTCTTGGTCGAAGTTGACCGGTAGCGCCGCCGCGCCGTTTGCCGTCGCCGCCAAGCCACGACGCCAGGCTGGAGGAAGACGACGACTCCGTGTTATCCGATCCGTGCCAAGATTCGCGCAGAGACGTAGACGTTAGGTCGCTGACGTGTGGGACCCACAGACCGGTTTACCTTGTCGCGCTTGTGTTAGCCAGTAGGACTAGTGTAGCTGACATTGGGTCCATGGCCCACCTGTCCGGTTAAGTGGAGGCGCCGCTGGGGGAAGGCATCAGCCTCACGTGAAAGCACCACCTTGAAAGCCGCCTTCGGCGTAGCCTCCCGGCCAGCGCGGGTGCGCGCGTGAATATGTCGTGGGCCACATCGGAGGCTGGGCCGGCTCGTTCGCTGGGTTGGCCCGGTGGGAATTAAGTGTTTTATACCGATTTAACCATTTAAATAATTGCAGAAATAGGTAATGAATTATTTAAAATAGGTAAAGGCTCCCGAAAATTCTAGAAAAATTTGGGTAAATACCTTAGGCCATTTATGAATTTATAAAAATATGAAAACTACCTTTGTGAGAACTGAGCGGTGCTCAATTGGCTAGGACCGTGGAGCTGAGGTCCTAGCCCGCCCAGGTTCGAAGCATGGAGGTCCTGTTGCGGCTGGGGTGCTCATTTACGTTGGGTTCGATAATCCAGCGTCAACTCCTTCTGAAAAAAAAAATGAAAACTACCTTTGCACTAGAAATGGCACTGTTTACATGAAATAATAGATTTTCTTATATTGAAAATGGGTAAACTAAATTCTAGGGTGATTTTGCTAATATTAAATAATGAATCAGACCTTAAAAATTCATTAGAAATAAAAAGGGGTAGATACATGTCATATTAGTCATAGAAATTTAAAAATGATATTCCTGTTTAAATATATTCATAGGATTAATTAAACACCGGATACCATTAAAGAATTAGCAAATCCCTTAACAAATTAAACTAGGTGCTGAATTAAGAAAATTAATAAGAGATATAACTTAGGGTTACCTCATTTATTTAGAAGCACCTAGTATATTGTCAACTCCAACAAACCTTACTTTGATCATGCCGTATTATTAAGTGCTGTCAACGTTCGTCGTTTCCAAAAACCCTAATCATCCTATTGTGATCGCATCGGACGATATCTAATTTTGGGTATAGTTAGACTAATATACTAATATTATTGTTACCTAATTGATCATTAGAGCATGCATGGCATATCATACGCGAATTAGATTCGTAAATAGATATTAGACAATAATGTCGATGATAAAGCCTAGGTCGTGCATGGATCATGGTTTCCGATGGCACTAGTAAGTAATTATTGGTTTGATTGTATGGTTAGACGTAGACCATCCCGATGGGAGGTTTGGTGACGTCGAGGAGGACCACCTACCGGAGCAAGGCGAGTTAACACTTACTCTTTAGATGTCGTCCGTATTAGGGAGAGATTGTGACTTTCCCTAGTGCGAACTTACATCGCTAATACCATGTTCATTACCCTGTCTTCTGTTAACTATTTTGTTTATCATTTAAATGCATGCTTAGTATTCTGTCTAATTGTTAATCATGTAATACTTATACATGCCTGCCTTTGATCTGTTTAGCCTTAATGACTGCCTTGATTGTCATTACTCTTGTTAGCCTATGATTATCCTGGTAATCACTTTAACCCTACCTAATGGGTAAAACTTGCTTAGACTAGCTTAGGCTTAAACAAATATTCTGGCTAATCGCCACGGAACGGTGAACCGATATTCACTGGTCATTCATTCTTCTCACTCAAATATGATATGACATATGACAGTTAGGGCTATTAGGTGCATGTTGGGCTGATTGTGTTTGAGGGTAAGGTTATGTGGGAGGTCGGTCTGGTTTGGTCGGTTGGTTGGGATAGTCCAAGTGGGGTACGATCGATGACCGTGGAAGTAGAGATTGATTGCTGGGGTGCCCCTAGAGGACATCCTGATGGATGATTGAGGCATAGGGTGCCTGGTGCTGGGTTTAGCAAGGGCTTACATAGGAGGAGCGCGGAGTAACATGCATAGCTGGGAGATCGCTGCCATATGAGGGATGGTTCCAGAACAACGCGTGGCCATCGCACGGAGTACGAGTGTTGGATCGTCAGCTGTGAGTGCTCTGCGGAGACCCTTTGGGACCATTCTCGATAGGGACCGGCATGGGTCATCACCGAGGGTGATAAAGGCCACTCTTCCCCAGGTAACGGTCGGCTAGTGTGGGCTGGCAACTGTCGCAACCCCGGCTTCACCGGGATCCACTCACAATCAATTGCTAGTCCCAGAGATCAATGTTAGCAACTTGTGAGCGACAGTTTGTTGAACATCATCATACAATCACAAATAATTAAGAGAAATTATATATTATGCAAAAGTAATTGTTACACAACTACTTATTACAATTGTTTAATTAAAGATGACATAATATTGTCAATAATATATTAGAGTGCGGAATTTCAAATATGCAGCGGAAAAAGTATGATGATGCTCCAATCCGACCCTTGAGCATCAGCTAATCCTCATCGAAGTCCGGAATAAGATCCTTCTGGTCCTAAAGATAGACCGAACCTAATCCTTCTCCTCGATACAAATTTATCCGTGGTTTGTATAGTGAGTACACGTCTACCCAGCACGACGCTGCTGGCCGGAGCTCAGGCTGAGGACGCCGCCCTTTACCTCGCCGTGGCCGCCGTAGTCTGAGAATGAGCCCACGACGGATCTGGGCGCCGCCGGGTCGCCGGAGAGCAGAGAACACCGGAGCCGCCTCCTCCTCTGTGGTCTCCTCCCCTCTCTCTCATCTCGGGCTCCCTCTCTCTCTCTCTCGGGCTCCTCATTCTCCCTTTCATGCGCGTGTGTGCAAGGGATACAGGAGCATGCGCTCCCTCTGATCTCTTTCTCAATCCGGTTTCTCTCTCCCCTCGATCTGAATCTCTCTCTCTCTATTCGCTGTGGGGAGGATGCACAGGAGCATGCATCCATCTCTCTCTCTCTTCAATCTGAAGCACGGGAGGTAGGGGAACTCCACTCTCTCTCAGATCTAAAACACTTTCTCTTGATTCTCTCTAGGCCGGCGGCTGTACTGGTCTCCTGTCTTCTCTCATGGCTCACAATCTTCTCTCACTGATTTCGTGTGTAGTGTTTGGGATGGGAAGAACAGGGGCATGAGATGGATCGGACTCCCTCTTTGGATCTCTCTACGAGTTGTGTGGCACGGGAGATAAAAACTCAAATCTTTCTCTCAATCTCACGGCTTGGAACAGGATGGGACTATGGGAGGACGGCTGCAGCTCTCTCTCTTTGATTTCTTCTCACTCTATGGATGAACACGCAAGAACACAAAAACACAAATATTTGAAGGAATATTTGAATTTTATTTCAGGATATTTTGTGTCCACCATACACACCAAGGGGAGACCCCTCTCTCCCCCACACACCGCTCTCACCGAGGGCTACATGGTGATGGAATAGCTTACCCTAAGCATCCACCCCTCCTTATATAGCCACACTAGGGAATATTTCCCCGAATATTACGGCATCCCGGGAATATTCGGTACCAAGCCATGCAGGGCCCGCACCCGGGTTTTCTCGCAGAGGCTAACCCTTAACCTCCAGGGTTTTAGCTACACCGGCTAACCTAGAACCGAAACAGTGTTTTCCACGAGCTAACCCAGAACCGAAACAGGGTTTTTCCACGGGCTAACTCAGAACCTGACAGGGTTTCTCACACACCGGATAACCCAGAACTAACCAGGGTTTTCCACGGGCTAACCCAGAACCTGACTAGGGTTTTGATACCGACTGACCCAGAACCTAACCAGGGTTTTACCACCGGGTAACCCAGAACCGAACCAGGATTTTGATACCGGCTAACCCAGAACCTACCGCGCAACATCCTCGATCGCCAGCCCATGCCTGGGCCCACCGGACTGACCAGCTTCGCCACCATGGTTACCGACGCCACAGCCTCCAGCTGCCTCGGACTCCTTGACATGGCGAGGCTTCTCGAGTACACCACCTCATGTAACCGCCAGGTCATCGGACTCGGTCGCCTGCACGTCTCCGGACGCACCAACCTCCAGCTGTCCCCGCTCAGCGTCAGCCACGTACTGCCGATACCTCCAAAACATAGGTGAAGCTTCCCGAGTACACCACCTCATGTAACCGCCAGGTCACCGAATCCGGTCGCCTGCACGCCCCCGGACGCACCAGCTTCTAGCTGTCCCCGCGAAGCGTCAGCCACGTACCCATCGGTACCTGCATCACAGAGGTGAACGTACACATACCAAAACCATACACCTTACCTCTCCTGTAAGGTTAGCACAATATAAGATCATACAACACAGGCAAACAACGATGCACACGTGTCAACATGACACGACCCCACCGGACAACGTCCGGTCTCGCTCAACAACGCGAAAACCCGACACAACTCTACGTGTCCAGTCGGCATCGGACATTGTCCGCCAGACACTCAACTCGTGCCTGTTTCACCAAATGCTACTCAAAGCACTTCAAAATCACATCAAAATCAAACCCGTCACATATATTCATCACAACACAAGGGGACCCACCACATGGGTCTCAACAGGGTCATCCTCTTTAGCCTACAGACCGTAGCCCGATCTTTTCAAGGTAAAGTGTGTTAACAGTTTTTCCTAACTACTAAGCCAGGACTAGCACATGTTGGCCGACATGCTAAAGCTGGCACTTATGGTTGCGCTTGTATGGTTTGGACAGATTAGCACACGTCAAGAGTCCTTAGACCAAGGTGACTACCTCCACAACAATCCTCAATCCACAAAACCACCCGACTTACCACCTTTAACCAACACACACCACGTAGATTTTAGTTTATTAGGTTATTAAGTAACTCAGCACCTCCAAATATACCAAGTCACAAGATTAATAAAGGAATGATGAATAACCTAACAACTAATAACCCACGAGCGCTAGCATCTATGCATAAGGATAGGCTAAGAAATAACTAAAGCAGCAATAAACAGGTTAAATTCATTGGGTCAATGACGCAGTGTGAATAAATAGGTTCTACCGTTCCCATCAATTCATGCATGAGAAAAAGTAATAAAAACAATTAAATGGGTGAGTTTTGCAAATTACGAGAGCAAGATGGAACTATCTTGCCTTGGTAGTACTCCGGGTTTTAGGGATCCTCCTTCGAACGGCTCCTGGAATCCTCTCGAACAACGCGAACATGGACGATTTACACGTAAAACGAGATGCAAACAAATAAACAACTGACAATATATTTTAATAAAAATATTGAACAAGTTATGGCCGATGATGCCTTGGTCTTTGAATCATGCATCGGATTTTAGCAAACTCACTCCAGAATATTTTTCTCTTCGCTAGCGTCGCTAAACGCTCGCTCAGCAGAGTCGGCGACGACTGCACGCAAAACGAGACGCTCGCGTGGCTGCAACGGGAGTTTTGAAAAATACGACATTAATACAGGAGGTAATAGGGATCAAACGAGGATCAACAAAATTGGTTTGGAGGGAATCCGACTTACGGTCTAGGAGAAATAAAATATTGAAAGGGTACTGTTCATAGTGGAATTTGGCCTCAACCATAGCATCAAGAAAAGGGGAAAAATCCCCAATTCCATTCTCTTTCTCCTCAACCAAGCACTGGAGAGAGAAAAGAGAAAAGAGGGAGAGAGAAGGAGGAGGCCACGGGGGAAGAGGGAGAGAGCCACTGGAGAGAGAGAGAGGAAGGTGGCGGCGGCCTTGGAGAGGAGGACCATGGCGGCGGCTCGGGTGGCTCCGGCGAGGACACGGCCAGGCTGCACGGCGGCTTGGCTAGGGCGGCTCGGGTGTGGGGCTTCCCGGTGGCGCGGCAAGGAAGGAGGCGGCGTGGCAAGGGGGCGGCGCGTCGGCCTGGGGAGCGGCGGCGGCAGGGCAAGGGCGCGGGCTGCGGAAGGGCGGCCCGGTCCCGGCGACGACTCCATAGGGGGGGCGGTGGTAGGGCGGCTCCAGCATGGCACGGGGGCAGGGCAAGGCGGCGACATGGGGCAGGGGCGGCGCAGCTCCACAGGGCGGCGGCGGCTGTCCCGGGGAAGCACGCGAGCTGGGCGACAGGGCCCGGCCATGGCAAGGGCGCGGGCTGCGAGATGGGGCCGACGGCGGCTGCACCATGGGCAGAGGCGACACCAGGACGACGACGGCGGGTTGGGCGGCTTGGCCGGTGGCGACGAGGTACACAGGGGCGGCAGTGAGCTGAGGAAGGGGCGGCGCGGAGGTGACGACGGCTGCGAGGGGGTTAGGTTTAGGTTAAACTGATTTGGCGTATTTATAGTGCAGGGATATGAGCTTTGGGCTCGAGTTCAATTGGGCTTGATTCGGGCACAAGTTGAACTGGGCACAGATTCGCCTGAGCCGGCATGGGCGGCCAGGGAGATGGAGGGACGACTGGCTCAACAAGGGTTGAGAGCAAAGGTCGGTCGGAGAGTCGCAAGGGACTGTCGGCTCGACCGAGAGAAACAGAGGTTTGGCCGGTGTTAGGGTTTTGATCGAGATATAATGGTCAGTTCAACCAGGGCTAAGAGGAAGGCTTGGTCGGAGGGTCGCAGGGGAGTTTGGCTCGGCTGCGTTAGGTGGGTGTTCAACTGGCTAGGGTCAAGAGGGAGATTGGTTTCGGGTATTTATAAAGGGATGTAGGTTGCCGATTAAGGTGGAGTCTAATTGGATTGTTCATGGGCTACGGATAGGGTCCCAATGGAAATTTTGGGGTAGCCGATGAACTCAGTGTCTCGGTTTAGAAGTGGTTTGGTCCCGAGGGGGTGTCGGCTGCGAGGGACCTTGCCTCGGCGGGAGGGAAGGTTCAGCCAATCAAAATTGCAAGAGAGGTCGGTCGAGTTAGGGTTTAACCGTACTGGAGTGGAATCACAGTTTTGGACGAGAGAGAGAAGAGTTGACCGAGTGGGGGTCTAGGTTGGGTGTAGGGTTTGACCAGGAGAGAGGAGAATTAGGGTTTCGAGGTTCGTCGGCCGAGGGGACGGTCGTTCAACGACAAAGGTTGCGACGGAGGTCAACCGGAGTTAAAGATCCGGTCGAGAGAGTTTTCACTGGTCCAGAGACGATGGACAGCTCCACCAGACGTATTAGGGTTTTGGTTAAGGAAGGGGATGGACGATCGGCTCAACCAGGGGGGTTTGGCATTTTGGTCGAGCTAGATTTCAATCGAGAGACAAAGTCAGGGTTCTGACCGAGGAACGAATAAAGCGAGGAGTGAGCTTTTCATTTAAATTTGTAAATTGAAATGAAAATAATTAGTAAGATAAATTCTTATATGTAAATAATTGTTTGAAAATTTAGGCCTTTTCATATAAGAATCTTAATAACTTAATTTAAATTTTGCTTTTCTTTTTTTTAAAAAAAACTTGGGACATTCTAATATTTATTAGGATGTCACAACAACCCCCTAGGCCGAGGCGGGCATGCCATAGCAAGCGTGGTCCACAATAGGATTGCCAAATTCAGGAAGAATGGCGGATCTAGGAAATGTTGGGGGCAACAGGAAGAAAGTCGGGACGATCAGTCAAGCTGGTTTGGGTATTTGGTTGAGAGTTGGTCTATGGTGGGTTGGTTGGATTGGTTGGTTGGTTGATCAATTGGGTTGATGTGCATTAGTAAGTTGGTAAACCTCTTATTTATATAAACATGACAAATTCTAGCTGATGCTAGTTAGGATGATTTCAAAATCTTATAAAACCTGGCTTTACGCAAATAAAATAAACCTTTCTTCCAAATAAGGTCTTCTAAATACTATGTGCATTAAGGGAAGTGTTAACTAATCAGCGTTTGGATGACGCTGACCTCGCCTACTTACTTTCTTTAGACGAGAGACTTGAGGAGGATCCGTACGAGTCCCATGAAGACGATGGACATGACTTCGGTGGACCTGATGAGTCTTAGGGGTTGCTCCGGTCGCTGGTAAGACCTTAGCCGATAGGAGATTCTTATGGGCATATATTTTGATGATAGCTGTAAATTCTGAACATTGTTTTGTGTATTAAGGCGTGTATCGTCCACCTTACTAAAACTGTCTAAGGGCGTAACTTGGTATGTAATATTCAGGAATTCTATTTATCGATGTATGCTTGTATTGACTATATGATCTTCCGTACTAGTGTACCGATCGAGGGACTAGTGCATGGAATTCCGACTCTTAAAGTTAAAATTAAGGGTTGACATTAAGCCGTTAATAAAAAAAGAACATAGATTTAGTAAATTAACAAAATTGATCAATTGCCTCCGCCCCCGATCGCATGCCCCCGCGGTCAGAGAAACTCAATTCTGGTGAACCAGGCAAGTCAAAAGCCCGCTGCTACGCTCACGTTGTCCGAAAAGTTCCAAACAAAGCGCGGCTGCGCGCGACACAGCTAATTCGTTTGTTTGTTACTGTTTCCTGGCTACGAACCAAAAACGTGTGGACTACCTCTTATGATAAATCTACTTCAAATAAGATGCAAATAACGGGTTAAATGTTTGTCGAATGTATAATAAAAGTGAAATCTATACCTAATAATATTAAACTGAATAGAGTTTCTTCTTCCATCATCACAAACTTTGGCCTGTATATTATACATTCGGTTTCTTGTGAATCAACTAGCGGTCCTTACGTGTGTAACATTGTAACTCTCCCCCTCTATGCGCCTCCCCTGCACCCCTGGCCTCCACTACGCACCCGCAACACAGCATCTCCCCACGCTTCGTCCACGTCGATGTGTCGTAAGCCAGTGTATTCATAGTATGTTTTTTGAGTTTCAGGCCTAAAGAGGCGGCATATAAGACAGCAGGATGAAAAATGATAGCCACCATTAATTTGGACAAGAGCCGGTGCAGACAGAGCAGCAGAAATAGTCTCCTGCAAGGACGAACAGTCAATAACAATAGACAAAGGCCATCAAACAGTGAAACTGAATCAAGTATGCTAAGATAATTCAAGTGAAAAAAATGCAATTAACGAGTGCATGATGGAAGTAACATAATTACCTGAATCACTGATGCACGCTTCAAGGCCATTTGCCAGGATACTTAACTGGTCCAAATCCAAGCTCCTCCCTTTAACTTTCCCTCACCATCATGCAGTGATATCTGCATTTACTCTTGCAGTTCCAATATTTCCACTGTAAATATAATGGTACGTGTGTGTACCATGATTTATCAGCAGGTTGGTTATCAGTTGGAATCTGACAGTGCTAAATAGAGGTCTCTTGGAGGGAACCCGTGTTTTCAAATTCTTAAACACAAGCTCTGATAAATACTATATGACAAACACAGCCAGATTAGCATGTCGATTGCTCATTAAAGCAACACAATCACAATTTGTTAAGACAAAAAAGCAGGCCTTAACGACAGGATTATATACATAGCTACATAAAAAAAAAAGGTTTCATCAGAATGTGTGTCACAAGTCACAGCCTTTGTCATCAATACCACGCAAACCTATGCAATCGCAGATGTCAAGAAATAACTACCGCCATACTCGCGCTAATTCCATCGCACAACGAAAGAAAACTTTAATGTGGACTAACTGGATTAGGTGTGAGTGAGAGAAGAGAGAGAAAGAGAGTGAGAGATTCACAAGTGCGCCCACAACGAGAGTGTGGAAATTGTATTTGAAGTGTGCTTCGATTATCTTTAATGTGGACTAACTGGATTAGGTTTTGGTTTCAATGATGATGAAGAGTTTGGAATTATACTATGATCGAAAAATCAGCTCCTCGAACTAAGACGAGGCAGAGGACCGTAGTCTTACCAGACCAGACCATCTTGAGAACAAGAAGACGGTACAGAACGATAACCTACGAGAAAAAAAACTACCTGTAGAGCGGATCGGCGTCGCCATCGGAGGCGGCCAATGTGCCCGCGGCCACGACAACGAGAACGGTGAGCAGCGTCGGGTTGTAGGAAGCAAACACGGAGGCCAGGGGCTGGCTCCATGGACAGATACCGGTGGCGGCGGTTAGGGTTACTGGCCGCCCTGAGGTCGGTCGTGGCCGGATCCGGGCTTCTTGCGACCCGCCGTGGACTTATTCGGCTTCCACGAATTCCTCCGTCAACGGATCAAGCCACCACGGTGCCGGGAGGAGCAGGCTGTCACAACGTTGATGAGATAGTGGCTAAAAACAGAGATTGAATGGATCGGATAACAGAAAAGGGGATGAGAAACAGGAAGAACATGAAGAACTGGGGAGAGAGAGAAGAGGGAAGTAGGTAGGAGGTTAGGATTCCTCTTGATTTGCGAATAATGGTCTCTGATACAATGCCGAACGACTTAAAAGCAAAAGCGAAAAACAAAGCAGGCGCAGCTGCTTGTCGCCGAGTGATTTCGGTTGGAAGGTAACAGTAAGTACTACTTTGAATCACGGCCGTTGGATCGGGATCCTGAGGCCTCGCTTGCGTAACGCTTCGGATAAGTGGAAGCCGGCAGAGCATCTATTCCAGCGCCGACTCGCCTGGTACTCCCTTCAGCTATGACAGCTCCCCCCCTTAGGATCATCCTTGTCCTCAAGGATGAAGCTGGGAAAAACTTTCTTGATGAAACCAGCGTCCTCCCATGTTGAAGCTTCGGACGGTAAGTTAATCCATTTAATGAGCCATTGAGCCACAGGAGCATTGTTTCTTGGAATCATTCGTCTTTGTAAAATCTTTTCAGGACCGACATGAATATATCCATCTTCTCCAATCAGAGGAAAGCCAGGTTCCGGAATTGCTTTGGAACCAATGTGTTTCTTGAGTTGACTCACGTGAAAAACAGGATGGAGATGAGTTCCTGCAGGAAGCAGTAGTTTGTAGGCCACTTTACCAATTTTTTGAATCACTCTGAATGGTCCATAATACTTAGAGTGTAATTTCAGGCTTTTCTGAATGCTCAAGGCTGAATGTCTGTAAGGTTGCATCTTCAGATAGACCATATCGGAAATATTGAATGATCTTTCAGATCTATTCTTATCTGCATACTTTTTCATCCTGTCCTGAGCTTTCTTGAGATTCTCTTTGATTAACTGATTAGCTAGCTGACGCTGAGCCAAACAATCTTTAGCTTCTTCCAAAGGTTCATCTAGCAGTATGGTTTCAGTAATCATGGGTGGAGGAAAACCATACAATGCTTGAAATGGAGTCATTTTTAAGGAAGAGTGAAAAGTGGTATTGTACCACCATTCAGCAAGAGCTAGCCAAGTTCTCCATTTCTTTGGGTTTTGAAAGGTCATGCACCTGAGATATGTTTCCAAGCATTGATTAACCCTTTCTGTTTGACCATCCGACTGTGGATGGTAAGATGTACTGAAATTGAGTTTAACTCCAACTGCTTTCATCAAAGATTGCCAAAGATGACTAGTGAAAATCTTGTCCTTGTCAGTGACAATGTCATTCGGGAATCCATGTAGCTTATAAATATTTTCCATAAAAGATATTGACACATGATGCACTGTGAATGGGTGGCTGAGTGGAGAGAAATGAGCATATTTGGTAAATCTGTCAACCACCACAAAAATCACATTTTTACCATCAAAAGTAGGAAGGCCTTCAATAAAGTCCATGGATATGCTGGTCCAAGCTCTTTGAGGTATAGGAAGAGGTAGTAACAACCCAGGATAAGGAGCATGTTCAGATTTGTTCTTTTGGCATATAGGGCATTCTTTAACCCATTGCTTGATGTTCTTTTTCATGCCTTTCCAATAGAAATTTGCTTTGATTCTTTGATAAGTGGCCTCCTCTCCAGAATGTCCTCCTAAAGCATAATTATGGTACTCCTGGAATAACTTTGGTCGAAGTGTACCATCATTGCCAATTATTAGTTTGCCCTTGTAACGCAACAGGCCACCATGAGCAGTAAAATCTTTGATTATTTTTGCATCAAAAACCAGTTGCTTGATGAGGTTTTTACACCATTCATCTTCTTTGTAGCTGTTCAGTACTTCCTTTATCCAAGTTGGAATGGTTGTGGTGATAGGCATCAAGTGATCACTAGGAAGTCTAGATAATGCATCAAGAATTGTATTGTCTTTGCCCTCTTGTATTCAATTCGGTAGTTGTAGCCCAGCAACTTGACCAAAAGTTTATGTTGAATGCCATCTATTAGCTTCTGGTCCTGCAAGTACTTAAGGCTTTGGTGATCTGTTCTGATTACCAATTCTGAGCCGAGAAGGTAGTGCTTCCATTTTTTAACTGCCTCAATGATAGCTAAAGCTTCTTTGTCATAAGTTGAATAAGCTTTTGCTGTTGGACTTAATGCCTTACTAAAGTAAGCAATTGGTTTGCCTTGTTGCATGAGAACAGCTCCAATGCCCTGGCCACTAGCATCAGCCTCCAAGATAAATGGCTTTGAAAAATCGAGTAGCGCTAGAACAGGTGGTTTTGTCATCACTTGCTTGAGAGTATTGAAGGCTTGCTGTTGTGGAACTCCCCAAATGAACCCATCCTTTTTGAGAGCTAGATACAATGGCTTGCATATGATGCCATAATTTTGAATAAATCGTCTATAATAGCCAGTGAGCCCCAAAAATCCTTTGAGTTTAGTGGAATTTGTAGGAATTGGCCAGGAAAGGATATCCTTTATCTTTGTTTGCTCGGTAGAAACACCCTCTGAATTGATGATATGACCCAAATAGTTCACTTCTCGTTTGGCAAAAGTGCATTTAGATTGCCCGGCAAAGAGGTTGTTGTCCTGAATTTTCTGTGACACCAGTTTTAAATGGACAGCATGTTCTTCCGGGCTACTGCTGTAAATCAAAATATCGTCAAAGAAAACTAAGACGAATTTCCTTAGGAATGGTGCCAAAATATTGTTCATAAGTGCTTGAAATGTAGCCGGGGCATTTGTTAAACCAAAAGGCATCAAAAAATATTCGAAGTGACCAATGTGAGTGGAAAATGCAGTTTTGTATATGTCCTGAGGTGACATTCTGACTTGGTGGTAGCCTGATCTCAGATCAATTTTGGAGAAAATAACTGAGCCATGTAACTCATCTAAGAGATCCTCGATGATAGGAATAGGATATTTGTTCTTGACTGTATTTTTGTTTAGCTGTCGATAATAGACACATAATCGCCATGTGCCATCTTTCTTTTTAACCAAAATTGCTGGAGACGAGTAAGGGCTCATACTAGGTCTGATTATGTTGCTTTTGAGAAGGTCACTGATCTGAGCTTCCATAATATCTTTTTGTTTATGGGCAATTCGGTAGGATCTTCTAGTGACTATTTTGTTTTCATCCACCAATGGAATTTGATGATCACAGTTTCTTTGAGGAGGTAATTCCTTTGGTTCTTCAAATATAGGAGCAAAATCTTGCAGGACTGCCTTGATAGCTTTGTGTATGAATTGATCCTTGTTATCATTGGTCTCAGAATGGATCATGTAAATGATAGCCCCAACTGCTCCTTTATCCAGAATTTTTTGTGCCTTCTGCATGGATATTAAAATGTTTTTCTGTGGAAATGCTTCATCAGCAAGGTTAATGGACTTGTCATTAATTGTGATAGTGATGTTCCTTGTCTTAAAATTCATCTGAACAGGACTATACTTTGATATCCAATCGGCCCCCAAAATAATGTCATAGCCCATGAGGTTTAAGAGGTGAAATTGATCCTGGAAATGATGCCCTTGGATGCTATAAGATTTGTTTATGCATTTAGCTTGACTGTGCAGTGTTTCTCCATTAGCTACAATAACCTTGATGGGATGAGTGTTCTGGATGATAGCCTTGCATTTGGTAGCAAATTTAGAGTCCAAAAATGATAATGTGCTGCCAGTGTCAACCAAGGCTGTACCAATATTGTGGCCGATCTTAACCTTTAAAGTGAAGGTACCTCTATGAGGAAGAGTACCTTGGATAGCATGGGCTGAAATCATGGCAGTAGTATCTTCTGAATTCAAGGCAAGTTGTTCACTGTCAAGCAATGTTGTTTCAAGTTGTTCCTGGAATATGGCCTCTTCTTCTTGATCCTCCATCACCACTTCCATAGACTTTAATTGTTTGTTCATCTTACACTACAGTTTGTGACCAGGGAACCACGGTTCTTGGCATTTATAACATTTGTTACCATCATTTGCAGACTTGGAAGCCTTTTCTTGCCCTCGGTTGTCTTGAGAAATATTGTTCTCCTTTTGTGTTACTTTGGGGAAGTTCAGATTCTTAGTACCAGTCAGCTTTACTCCTCTGTTTGAAGTGAAGGTACTTCTCTTGAATGGATTGGATTGTTCCAAGTTCCTAGCCATCCAATAAGCAGTATCCATGTCAGGTGGCTTTTGAATTTGAATATGGTATTTGTTGTACTCCTGTAATCTACCAATGAAGCTGTTAAGGAAATGCTCCTCAGATAAACCAGGGTAAGTCTTTTTAACCACTCCCATCAGCTTTTCAAAAGAATCAATGAACTCAGACACATTTCCATATTGCCTGATGGCATGAAAGGAAGCTATTTTGTCACATTCAGATTGACCCTCAAACCTTTTGGACAAAAGTCTGTAGAAATTTTCCCAAGAAATGGTGTTGGTGTTAATGCCACTACTGTTTAGCCAAGCATCAGTTCCCCCTTTGAAATATAGTGAGGCTCTTTGCACCCTCTGCCAAGGTTGGATTTGAGAGATTTCGAAAAAAATTTCAGCCTTCTTTACCCAGAAATCAACTTCATCTCCCTCGAATTCAGGAAATTGTAGCTTAGGCCCTTTGGCAAAAGCCCTTTGGTATTGATTTTCCTCCTGAACAAATCGATTGTAGGTTCTCAGCTCGGGTATATGATGTTGTGGTTCACTGACCCCTGTTGCAACACTAGGCCCTGCCCAAGCAATGTTTTGACTGCCCATGTGATTGGTTGCAGCAGTAGTGAACGGGTTGGATAAAAGTGGAGGCACCTGTGTGCTCAAAAGAACGCTATTAGTAGCTCTAGACATGGATGCAGCCTGATCAGGAGGCACGTTTGCCATCGTAGGATTGAAAGAAATCTCAGAGACATTTCTGTGGGACATGTGTGTCAGATCAAATGGTATGGGAGAACTTGTGTGGACAAAATTACCATGATGGCTGGAGGCATGATCAGAAAAATGCTCAGGAGTCTTGGACAAAAGAGCATTCAGAGCCGACAGGAGCTGATCGATCTGTTTACCTTGATCTTCTTGAGTCTTTTGGATTAGGTCAATACCCATACGCAGTTCATTCAGTTCCTCAGTGGTGGCATACATGGCTCCTCCTTCTTCCTCCTCTGCTGTCTCCTTGCCTTGCCTTGTCATAATCCGAAGGATTCGAAATGCCAATCTGTTGGTGTCTAGGCTTAGGGATTTTACAAGGCCGAAACCCAACCCTGACCTGATTGACCCCAGATTAGCAAGGAAGGATATGATTCGAGGAAGTTTACAGCAAAACGATGAGCTTTGCACCCTCAAAATCACCCCTTGCCTTGGAAGAGCACTGGAAGAACCACAGAACAGCGGCTTAGGAATTTTAACGAAAGGACTCGATCGCCTTTCAACCCTTACCAATGATCTGCACTCCAACCAGGCCAAGAACCGATGGTTCTGATACCAATATTGTCACAGCGTTGATGAGATAGTGGCTAAAAACAGAGATTGAATGGATCGGAAAATAGAAAAGGGGATGAGAAATAGGAAGAACAGGAAGAACGGGGGAGAGAGAGAAGAGGGAAGTAGGTAGGAGGTTAGGATTCCTCTTGATTTGCGAATAATGGTCTCAGATACAATGCCAAACGGCTTAAAAGCAAAAGCGAAAAACAAAGCAGGTGCAGCTGCTTGTCGCCGAGTGATTTCGGTTGGAAGGTAACAGTAAGTACTACTTTGAATCACGGCCGTTGGATCGGGATCCTGAGGCCTCGCTTGCGTAATGCTTCGGATAAGTGGAAGCCGGCAGAGCATCTATTCCAGTGCCGACTCGCCTGGTATTCCCTTCAGCTGTGACACAGGCGCGGCAAATTTTCACCATAAAAGGAGGAGCCATCGGTAGGTGCAGGGCTGCGGTGGTCGGGCATGGACGGGAGACACGAGTTCGCCGTCGGGCCCAAAATCCGCAAGCTCGAAAGGAAAGCCACCAAGAAGGAACGCGGTACCGACCAGCGTTGTGATCATCGTTGAGCCCTAATTTTTATTAGTGGCATTGATGTCAAATTAACTAATATTAAGTGCTAGGGGTTTCTGGATTTCTCGGAACCCTAACGAAGACTCGGCGTTATTGCAAAACCCTAATTCGAAGCGACGAGAATTTGTGAGCTGCTCCGAGGTTTCAAGTGCGTGACCGGGCGAGAGAAGAGGTCACGTATAGATTAGGAGTAGTTAGGATTTATTTTTAGTTTTTGTCGGATTTGAAAAGGGGTTTGAATATCTCGGATGTTGTCGGATCTTTGCGAATTCTCGAAAACTCGGTTTCCGTAGTCCACCTCTTCTAAAAATACCCAAATATACTCCTGTGAGATTTCTGGAGAGAGAGAAACCCACCTAAATTCCCCCACACATTTTAGCTCGAAATATCCCTTTATCGGACGGCGTCTGGGAACAGCCGGACACCGTCCCATCAGCAAAACGAGCAAACAGTTCACACTGTCGGACGGCGTCCGGTCGTTACCGGACGGCGTCCGATAAGGTTAAAAACTGAGTCCCTCTTGTGGTCGGACGCCGTCTGGGCGGCGTCTGGTTAGGCTTAATTCCATCCTCCCTCACTGTCGGACGGCGTCCGGTACTTACCGGACAGCGTCCGAACAGCTGTTTTTTTGTGAGTAGTTGCCGCTGTCGGACGGCGTCCGGTGCCTGTCGGACGGCGTCCGGTAGAGGCTAACAGCTAGTCTTTTTGTCCTCTTCCGAGGGGCAACGGCTAGTTTTGCTCTTGGGGCTATAAATACCTACCTAGTGGCTGGCTATTTTGAGGTTTGCTGCTCCACTTCACCTACCACATTCATAGCTCATCAATTAGGTGTTCTAGAGCCATTCCTCCACCCACAAATCATCCAAAGCCACAAATCATTAAACCCCAACACCGAGATTCATAGAAGTCCTTCGATCCGGCATGATCGGGGCGTTTTGGGCTTGTTACTTTTGAAGACATCCTTCGTGGAGGCGAGGGCTTGGGAGTAGGCCTTGGTGTGTGGCTACTCTCGAGTCGGTGTACGGGTGACGGAGTCCACCTCGCCGGAGTGGCGGAACGACTACCGGGAGTAAGTGAGGCGTTAGGCTCGAAAGCGAGCCGGTCCTTGTGCGCAAGGGGTAGCCTCAACGGAGAGTAGGAGTCGCGGCTCCGAACTTCGGTCAAACAAATACCGTGTCACTCTCTCTTATTACTTTCCGCACTTACTACCGTTGCCTTGTTTGTGATGAATTGTGATGCTATGTCTTAGTTGCATTGTGTCTTGTTTATCGCTTCCGCTTACTCAATAAATTGCAACTACGATTGGGTAATTATTAATATGATGCTTAATTGAAAATAATCAAAAGAAATTAAAATTGCCTATTCACCCCCCCTCTAGGCCTTAGGATCCTCTTTCAAGTGGTATCAGAGCATCTAGGTTCTCCGGTATTAGCTTCACCGCTAGGAGATGGCTCAAGAGGGGCCTAGGATAGAAATTGGAAAAGCTCCTATCTTTGATGGAACAAATTACAACTATTGGAGAATTAGGATGCAATGTTACTTAGAGGCACTTAGCTATGATGTGTGGGTTGCTTGTGAGACCGGCTATCCGGACCCTCTGGCCGGAACAATTGCTCTTGATGAAGTTCATGCTAAGTACAAACGCTTCAATGCCATTGCTAGAAATGCTTTACTTTCTAGTGTATCTTCCGAAGTTTTTGATAGCATTGGCAATCTCACTAAAGCTTATGACATTTGGAAACATCTTAGAGAAATTCATGTTGGTAGTCTTAGAGATGCTTGAGGAGAAGCTATCTAGAGCTAGAAAAGATTTGATCAATTCAAGATGCTCCCTAATGAAAGTGTAAATGAAATGTTTCTTAGGTTGAACCCCATCGTCAATGAAATTGCCGGATGTTCGGAGAAGAAGGTCTTGGAAGACATTGACATTTGTCGGAAGATGCTTGATGTTGTGCCATTTAGTTTCAATCCACTTGTGACATTAATTCGAGCTTCCAAGTCAAAACTCAAGAAAATGACACCGACAAAGCTCCTCGGGCAACTCAACTCCTACGAGATGCGGCTTCTTGAAAGTGAAGAGTCTCCGCTCAACAAGAAGTCAATTGCTCTCCCTGCCAAAGTCAAAAGTGGGAAGAAGAAGATTAAAATTGAAGAAGATGATGATGACTCCGATGATGCAATTTCGGAGATTGAAGAATTGGCCCTCCTTGTCAAACGATCAAGAAAATTGATCAAGAAGATGAGCTTCCGCGGTGGATCATCCTCTTCAAGGCGAAGACCCATCTCCGAAATGCGTTGCTATGAATGCGGAGAGAAGGGTCACTTGGCGGCGGATTGCCCAAAAAGCAAAAAGAACAAGCACAAAACAAGGAATCAAGAGGAAGATGAGGATGACGACAAGAAGAAGTACCGTCACTACCGCAAGAGCGATCACAAATCGAAGGAGAAGAAAAAGGCTCTTGCCGGTCAAAAGACCAAAAAGGAAGATAGCTCAACCTCATCATCCTCCCAATCCTCCTCCTCCGAAGAAGATACTAGAGCTCATGGGTAAGCCGGGCTTGCAATCAAGGAAAATGCTCTTCCGGCTCTTCCCAAGCAAAAACTTTGTCTCACCGCCAACATACAAGAAGAGGTGATTGGGGAATGGATCACCGACGATGAAGACTCTTGGGCGGACTCCTCCGACAATGAAAGCACCAAGGTGTCCGGAGTCGCCATCGACAACCCTACACCTCCCATGTGTCTCATGGCACTAGAGGAGAAGGTAACAAATGAGCACCTCTCTAAAAATGAGCTTAAGCTTTTGATTGATGATTTGAATAATGCTCTAGAGAAGAAAAAGTCTAAGAGAAAAAAGCTAATGAAAGTGCATAAAGAGCTTGCAAATGAATTTGAGAATTTGCTTGAAAAACATGAAAATCTAGAGGATGATTATGAAACTCTAAATTCGCAAGTTGAAATTCTAGAAAACAAACTTGCTAGCTCAATTGTTGATGAAACTCCTCTTGATTGCTCGATTGAAAAATGCAATGTTGGTGTGACTTGTGACTTGATTGACACCGTAAATGGTTCACTTAGCTTATCTCATGACACATCTTTGAACTTGTCACCCACTATCACACATAATGCTAGCTCATCTTCACCCACTAGTGCTAATACTTTAAATAAAAATGCGTGTTCTATTGGTACTTGTGGTGTTGCAAAATGTGCTAATGAGCTAGTTAAGAAAAATTTGCTTCTTAAGGATAGAATTGAGCAACTAGACTCTAGCTTGGCTAAATTGCTTGTGGGGAACAACTCTCTTGACAAGGTGCTTCGGGAGCAAAGGTACACCTTGGGTAAGCATGGTTTGGGATTTCATCCCGGGGATTTGCCCAAGGGCGGTTGGGGTAAGCCCAAGCTAACTTTTGTTAAGGGAGGGACCCGTTGCCATATTTGCAACAATGATAAACACAAAGCCATTGCTTGTCCTCTTGCAAAATCATCTCAATTCATGTCTAAAACTCAAGTGCTTAATGCTAGTTACATGCTTATGAGGAAGAATGGTTCTATTTATGCAAAATATATTGGTGCACCCAATGAAAAGAATGATGTGAAGGCTATTTGGGTGCCCAAATGTTTGATGACTAACTCGAAAGGACCCAAGAAGAAGTCTTGGGTACCTAAAACCCAAGCTTGAAATTGTGTGTGTAGGTGAACTACAAGAGCGGTGGCCGGCATTGGATATTTGATAGCAGTTGCACCCAACACATGACCGGTAGCTCAAGTATGTTCACCTCACTTGAGGAGGAGAAGGACCCCGAACACAAGATCACATTTGGGGGTAACTCCAAGCGAAAGGTAAAAGGTATATGTAAAATTGCAATATCCAATGACCTATCCATCTCTAATGTACTCTTAGTGGAAGCTTGCAACTTTAATCTCCTCTCCGTTGCTCAAGTGTGCGATTTAGGTTTTGATTGCTTCTTTTCGGTCAACGGAGTTCGTGTTGTTTCCACTAAGAATCAAAGTGTTGCATTTGAAGGCACCCGGTTTCAAAACTTATATTTGCTTGATTTTTCAAACCGTGAATCTTCTCAAATCAAGACTTGTCTTATTGCTCAAACCACTCTTGGTTGGTTGTGGCATAGACGTCTTGGACATGTTGGAATGGGCACTTTGAAAAAGGTTTTTAAAGACAACTTGGTTGTTGGAGTGAAGGATGTCAAATTCGAGAAAAATCGTTTATGTAGCTCATGCCAAGCCGGCAAGCAAGTGGCCAATTCTCATCCGACTAAGACATTCATGTCTATATCCCGACCACTTGAACTTTTGCATATGGATTTATTTGGCCCAACCACCTATGCGAGCATAGGCGGTAATTCTTATTGTCATGTGATTGTCGATAATTTCTCTCGCTTCACTTGGGTATTTTTCCTTGCAAATAAATCACTTGCCGGTGATGTGTTTAAAAGATTTGCTTTGAAAGCTTAAAAGGAATTTGACTCTTTTATTAAAAAGGTGAGGAGTGATAACGGCACCGAGTTCACTAACACAAATGTTGAGAAATTTTGTGATGAGTTAGGTGTCAAGCACGAATTCTCGGCGGCATACACTACTCAACAAAATGGAGTGGTGGAGAGGAAGAACCGTACTTTGATAGAGATGGCAAGATCAATGCTTGACGAGTACAACACGCCGCATGCCTTTTGGGCGGAAGCCATCAACACAGCGTGCCATGCCATCAACCGCCTCTACCTCCACCGACTCCTTCACAAGACCTCATGTGAACTACTAGTGGGACGAAGGCCCAACATCTCGTACTTTCGAGTCTTTGGTTGCAAGGTATACATCTATAAGAAAAGGACTTATTTGGGTAAGTTCCTAAAGAGGTGTGACGTTGGCATCATGTTAGGGTACTCCTCTCGCTCAAAAGCTTTTCGAGTTTTTAATAATTCTCCCGGGCTAGTTGAAGAAGCCTATGATGTCAAGTTTGATGAAACTAATGGCTCACAAAATGAGCAAGATTTGACAAAAAATGTAGGTGATGAGCTACCACATGAAGCCATGGAGTTGGGGAAATTGACCTCCGGAGGTTCAAAAGATGAAGTCGTCTCTCCTACCACCTCCATCGATAATCAAGCTCAAGATACCTCTCCAACAACTCAAGATCAAGCGGTGGACGAAAATGCAAACGTTGAAGTTGATCAAGCTCAAGGGAGAGGCATTGATCTACAAGTACCCGTCCAACAACACCGCTCTCTCTCCAAGGATCTTCCCCTAGATCAAGTCATTGGCAATCTCAATCAAGGCGTAAGAACCCATTCTCATACCGCAAATTATTGTGAGCATCACGCCTTTGTGTCTATTGTTGAGCCTAGAACCATTGATTAGGCATTGGCGGATGCGGATTGGGTGAACGCCATGCATGAAGAACTAAACAACTTCACCCGCAATGAAGTTTGGGAGCTTGTGGAAAGACCGAAGGACCACAATGTTATTGGAACCAAATGGGTCTTCCGCAACAAACAAGATGAGAATGGTGAAGTGGTGCGAAACAAGGCAAGATTGGTGGCGCAAGGTTTCACACAAATCGAAGGACTTGACTATGGAGAAACCTACGCCCCCGTTGCTCGACTTGAAGCTATACGGTTACTCTTGGCATTCGCTTCTCTCTATAAAATAACTCTCTTTCAAATGGATGTTAAGAGTGCTTTTCTAAATGGTTTTATTGATGAACTCGTTTATGTCGAGCAACCGCCGGGTTTTGAAAACCTCAAACACCCAAGCCATATCTATAAGCTCACTAAGACGCTATACGGTCTCAAGCAAGCTCCTAGAGCATGGTATGAGCATCTTAGGGACTTTCTCTTAGAAAAGGGATTTAAAACCAGTGCGATTGATTCCACATTGTTTCTAAAGCCTATTGAAAATGACTTATTTATTTGTCAAATATATGTGGATGATATTATATTTGGATGCACTAACAAATCTAAATGTAAGGACTTTGGAGAAATGATGTCCAAGGAATTTGAAATGTCGATGATTGGAGAACTCACTTTCTTTCTTGGATTTCAAATCAAGCAACTTCGGGAAGGGATTTTCATTTGTCAAGAGAAATACACAAAGGACCTTCTCAAACGGTTTTCAATGGACGATTGCAAATCGATCAAAACACCAATGGCCACTAATGGGCATCTTGATTTGAATGAAGATGGAAAGCCCGTGGACCAAAAGCTCTATCGCTCCATGATCGGTTCGCTTCTCTATCTTACCGCTTCTCGACCCGATATTATGTTTAGTGTGTGCATGTGTGCTCGTTTTCAAGCATCCCTAAAGAAGTGCATCTTATTGCCGTAAAACGCATTTTGAGATATCTAAAAATCACTACTAGTCTAGGACTTTGGTACCCCAAGAGAGCGCGTGTTGAGCTTCTTGGCTATTCCGACTCGGATTATGCCGGTTGCAAAATTGATCGCAAAAGCACCTCGCGGGGTTGTCACTTGCTAGGACGCTCACTCGTGTCATGGACTTCGAGGAAGCAAAACTCCGTGCCGGTATCTACCGCGGAAGCGGAATATGTAGCGGCGGGGAGTTGTTGTGCTCAACTCTTGTACATGACACATATGCTTAGTGACTTTGGGCTAAAATTTGAAAAAGTGCCACTTCTATGCGATAATGAAAGTGCGGTGAAAATAGCCAACAATCCGGTTCAACATTCCCGTACAAAGCACATCGACATCCGACATCACTTTATTCGTGACCATGTTGCAAAGGGTGACGTTGTGCTTGCCTACGTGCGAACGGAAGACCAATTGGCGGATATTTTCACCAAACCCTTAGATGAGGCACGGTTTTGCAAATTAAGGAATGAACTCAACATATTAGATAATCAAATGCGTGTTGATTGGTTCTTGTGATTTTTGGGTCTTATTTGAATCTTTCCATTTGGGTTTGACCCTTGTCACATTTAGGGGGAGTTTAGTTTCAACTCATGATCTCAAAACTCCCTCTAGTGGTGAAAAGATAAATTTGATTTTGGGTTAGCACATTCTTGTCCTATATTTCAAGCCAAAACAAATTTGAACCTAATAGACTATCCTTATCGTCTTATCACTTCAAACTTCTAATTTTGAAAATCTTATCCCCATTGAAAAATTTGCTCCATACGCATATTTCTTCTCTTAAAAATCATATGGCATCAAAATTGTTGAAAATATTTGAAAAGGAGCCAAAATTCAAAAACAGGTGCTTAAACTCTAAAGTGAACCTCTATGCTCGATTTTCATGCCTATATGAGAAATCAAGGCAAAATTTGGGTTCACACATTTTCTTGGTCTCTAAGATCAAAATTTAGGTTTTTGAATTTAATTTGGTTTCATTTGTGAACTTAGTATCTTATCCCTTCAAAATTAAAAATTTTTAAAATCACTTCAAATTGCTCACATTTGAATCTTCCTTTGGATTTTGAGCAAAAATGGAGAATATCACTTCAAAACTTTATTTTTTATAAAAATTCTTGCACTGGTGGGGCCCATTGGTCAGAAGAGCAAGCAGCTGCGAAATCCGCCTTCATCGGACGCCGTCCGGATACTCTCGGACGCCGTCCGACAGGGTCTTGTGTGGGCTGAATTCGTATTGTCGGACGCCGTCCGGTCACCACCGGACGCCGTCCGACGAAGTTCAATTCGCGCCGCAATACTTCTGTCGGACGCCGTCTGGCCTCTCCGCGACCCTGTCCGACGAGGCTTCTCTGCGCTGCACCCTTACTGTCGGACGCCGTCCGATAACCGTTGGACGCCGTCCGACAGGGCCCAACCGTGCGGATCGCCTTATAACTTACCTCTCCGCCTCCCTCTCTCCAAACCGGCGCCGCCCCTGCTCCTTCTCCTCACCGGGGAAGGCCCTCCGGTGACTTCCGGCGGCATCCACCTCCACCGGCGGCCTCCCCTCGTCCTCCTTTTCGATTCCCACTGTGGGGATTGAAGGTGGACGGTCCGTTCGTGCGCCTCGTCTCCGTCGAGCTCCCCTCCTTTCCCCTACCGAGAAGGGCCTAGGGGACGATCTCCTCGCGCACGGCGACTTCCTCCTTCCCTCCTAGGGCTCGGTAATGGCTTCCCGCCTCTCTTCCCGGCAAATTCTTTGTTTACCGAGTTCTAGGTTTTGAATAGGTTTTTCCCGCGCTTGTATTCAGGGTTGGCTCGTGGTGTGGTTGGCACGTGTGGTTGGCACCTAGGTCAGTGGCATTTGGCAGTAAGATTGTTTCGTCAGTGAACTCTTTGTCAGAGGGGTTAATTCGAAGATGTCTCGCTCATTGAAGAAGTTTGGAAAGGCTCTGAGCAGGACCCTCAGTGGTCGTCGTGACAGTGGCAGTAAGGGTGATCCTGATTATATTGATGAGACGGCTAGCAGTGCCGCTCCACCTCGTCCAAGAAAAGCTACTAGAGGGGATATACAGCAGCAGCCAGATCAAGGATTACATTGGACTCGGGTTGCGGGGTCTTCTTTTGCAACGGCAGAGGACATTGACGATGAGACATATGCTGAGGACCCGGCAGATGAGGATGTCACAGAAACTGTGGTCACTGAGGACAACCCCGTGGATAACATGGTGCTAAAATTGTCCATGGAGACCTTGAGAAAAAAGCGAGATGTATCATATGCCAGATGGTTCCCTCAGCGGCGAGAGGATACCAGGGATTTCAGGTTTCACACAAAATTTCAGAAGCAGCTTTATATGTGTTTCTCTGCTCCCAAGACTGGTCCTAGGGACCCCCATTGTGTTGACTGGGATGAAATCACTGCAGCTGTAGGACCTGAGGTTTACACTATTTTCAGTTCTACTCCAGGCTTGGCAGCTTTGGTCTCAAATAAGAAGTTGACTTGGTCTAAAGAAAGAAACTGTGAGTTCTTTGCCACGCTGCTACCTGCTGAGGATGAGTCAGGGCTCAACTACTACCACTCAGTCGATGCAAATATTCAGGGGATCTCAGTGGCAAATATGAATGATGCTTTGGGCACTCCAGATACTGGCGCTGACCTGAATGAGATGGCTTATGAGGATGCTTTCTGGAGGGCTAAATATCCTCCTTTGGATGAAATCAGATTCATGTACCTTGATCTTGATGATGAGGAAATAAATGTGGGACAGGCTAATCAATTGCGACAGGAGCCTGCCCTGATCAATCTTATTCTACGAAGCACACTGTTTGTGCGAAGTGGCAACCGCGACAGAATCCTTCCAATTTGCAGTTGGTTTATGCTTTATCTTCTGACAGGAAGGACCATAAACATTGGAGCTACCATTCTGGGAGAGTTTGATGACGCCATTTTCAGAGAGGTCAATAGACCACTTCCTCTAGCTCCATATGTTGATCTGCTCCTGTCTACGACACAGCGGGTTTCTGAGGATGAGGTAAAAAGTTGGAACAACAGAATCAAAAAGCATCAGATGAAAAATTTCTTGAACTCACTTGGGAGCACGCCCAAATTGGATCGGCCTAGTGATGTTGCTCCTCCTCCAGTTCCAGTTCCTGCTGCTCCAATGCAGCCGTTTGTGCCAGCACCTGGTGCGGGTTCTTCTGCCGCTGCCCCTCCTCCGTGGTATGATATGCTTTTGGGTGAGATGAGAGGTCTGTGCATAGAAATGAGAAGTTCTCACACTGAGGTGAAAGAAGAGCTAGCGGCCACCTGCAGGGAGATGACAGATCTGGCAGGGCAGCAGACATATTTAAATGATGAATTTGCAGAGTTCAAGTCAGCTGTACAGTACATGGGTGCTATGTTCATGTCAGTTCCAGAAGGGGCAAATCCTTACTCATGGTACTCTCATGCTCATACCAGCTACCAGGCCTTCCAGCAGAATCAGGGTTTTCCTCGCCCACCCGCCTACCCACCACCAGTTCACCCTTGGGTATATCCTCCTCGTGGGCTGCTTCTTCCTTTGTGCCTCCACCAGTCATATCCTCCTCTGGTAAGATTCATTTCTTGGTGGAGAAATCTGTCGCCATCTCAACTTTTCTTTGCCAAATCCTCAACCGACCCAGCTTTTCGATGATCCATCCTCACCTCGGTCGGTACCCTCTGCAGCTCATATGCCTTTATTCAAGCGTCCCAGAGGTCAGGGCTCCTCTTGCGGCAGCCAAGGAGATGGCGGAGGCGACGACATGGATCAAGACCAGCAAGATTAGGACCTTTTCTCCTTTGTGTCACTTGGTGACAAAGGGGGAGAAGTTAGAGGGTTTAGTGAGGGGTAGTGAGATCGAGGTCTTGTTTTACCTGTAATTTTATTTATTGCCTCGATACTTGTTTAAACTTGTGCTTGACACTCTAGTTTGTTTTATGTCTTTTGAACCTCGTTGGCTTGTGTTTTCAAATCTATGCATGGATTTAGGGGGAGCCTCTCTTGTTTGCGCACCTTTGTGGTCGAGTTGTGGTTGTCTTATTGTTTTGTATTTGCTTGCACATTTGTATTGCACTAACCCTTATGCAGCTCAAAATTTTATTTTATCTTGGGTTGCCATCAAGTGCCACAAAGGGGGAGATTGTGAGCATCGTTGAGCCCTAATTTTTATTAGTGACATTGATGTCAAATTAACTAATATTAAGTGCTAGGGGTTTTTGGATTTCTCGGAACCCTAGCGAAGACTCGGCGTTATTGCAAAACCCTAATTCGAAGCGACGACAATTTGTGAGCTACTCCGAGGTTTCAAGTGCGTGACCGGGCGAGAGAAGAGGTCACGCATAGATTAGGAGTAGTTAGGATTTATTTTCAGTTTTTGTCGGATTTCAAAAGGGGTTTGAATATTTCGGATCTTGCCGGATCTTTGCGAATTCTAGAAAACTCGGTTTCCGTAGTCCACCTCTTCTAAAAATACCCAAATATACTCTTGTGAGATTTCTAGAGAGAGAAACCCACCTAAATTCCCCCACACATTTTAGCTCGAAATATCCCTTTATCGGACGGCGTCTGGGAACAGCCGGACACCGTCCGATCAGCAAAACGAGCAAAGCATTCACTGCTTGTCGGACGGCGTCCGGTCGTTACCGGACGGCGTCCGATAAGGTTAAAAACTGAGTCCCTCTTGTGGTCGGACGCCGTCTGGACGGCGTCTGGTTAAACTTAATTCCATCCTCCTCACCGCTTCGGACGGCGTCCGAGACTTACGGACGGCGTCCGATCAATTTTTTTTTGTGAGCGATTACCCTTTGTCGGACGGCGTCCGGTGCCCGTCGGATGGCGTCCGGTAGAGTCTAACGGCTAGTCTTTTTGTCCTCTTCCGAGGGGCAACGGCTAGTTTTGCTCTTGGGGCTATAAATACCTACCTAGTGGCTGGCTATTTTGAGGTTTGCTGCTCCACTTCACCTACCACATTCATAGCTCATCAATTAGGTGTTCTAGAGCCATTCCTCCACCCACAAATCATCCAAAGCCACAAATCATTAAACCCCAACACCGAGCTTCATGGAAGTCCTTCGATCCGGCATGATCGGGGCGTTTCGGGCTTGTTACTTTTGAAGACATCCTTCGTGGAGGCGAGGGCTTGGGAGTAGGCCTTGGCGTGTGGCTATTCTTGAGTCGGTGTACGGGTGACGGAGTCCACCTCGCCGGAGTGGCGGAACGACTACCGGGAGTAAGTGAGGCGTTAGGCTCGAGAGCGAGCCGGTCCTTGTGCGCAAGGGGTAGCCTCAACGGAGAGTAGGAGTCGCGGCTCCGAATTTTGGTCAAACAAATACCGTGTCACTCTCTCTTATTTACTTTCCGCACTTACTACCGTTGCCTTGTTTGTGATGAATTGTGATGCTATGTCTTAGTTGCATTGTGTCTTGTTTATCGCTTCCGCTTACTCAATAAATTGCAACTACGATTGGGTAATTCTTAATATGATGCTTAATTGAAAATAATCAAAAGAAATTAAAATTGCCTATTCACCCCCCCTCTAGGCCTTAGGATCCTCTTTCAAGCGTGTACATGTTGTCGCAGTCATTGTCCCTCCGGTCGTCGGCTTCAAGAGCAGCGTGGGCTGGCAAGGAGGACGAGGACGACGCTGGTGGCTGCATTGCACATGAGGAGGTTTAGGATCAGGGTAGAAGGCGTGGTACAGAGCTCGATCTGAGAGAGGGAGCTAGAGAGATGCGTGGGTTTTGGGGGAGGTGGGGAGAGGAGTCGGAGGGGGCGTGGCTTACATGAGGAAACTTGTGCGGCGCGGGCGTTAGGAGAGAGGGAGGGGGCGGCGCGGAGAGAGAGAGAGAGAGAGAGAGAGAGAGAGAGAGAGAGAGAGAGAGGAGATAACTCGTGCGGGAGAGGAAGCCTGCGCGGCGGGAGCGGTTGGAGAGAGCGAGGCTTAGGGGATTCCCGTTGTGGTTTGATGCGCAGACGTGCGTAGGAGTCATGCGATCTGATGGAATCCGCTAGACCTGATCATGCCCTGGGTCGGGCCGGGTTTTGAGCTGGGCTTGAAAAAGCCCGGTCCCATGGGACCAAGCCCGAGCCCGGCCCGGTCACGGCTTCACCCGCATTTTTCCCAGGCCTGAGCCCGGCCCGGTCCGGTGACCGGGCTTTAGATCGAGGTCCGAGCCCGGCCCAGTGCACCTATCGGGCCAGGCCGGATCGGGCTTTTTCGGGCCGGGTCAAGCCGGGCTGCCTATGAACAGGTCTAAATCCGCGATCGGACAACCTAGGTGGGAGTCAGACGATGATGGATGAAGGTTTGTAACGGAAGAAAAAAAAACTCCGTTCTCTTTATTATTAGGTATAGATATAGATATAAATTTATCTTAATTAGCTAGATTTGTGAGCTGCGGCCAGTATGTTCGAGGGGAGTATACCACCAACACTTCCATGGCTACGCTCCCTGAAATATCTGTAACTGCTTTTTTTGTGTTGCATAATCAACTGAATCATCTTAAATCTTTGTTACCTGATCATTTTCAAAGCTAACCTTCTCTGTGAAACAAAATATGTTATTTTGTTGCACTTTTGAGTGGCAATGACATGCAGTATACAGCATGACATGCAAAATTTTTTAGTCCAGAACATCTGAATTTTATATATGCATCTATAAGAGAAGATTCAGCATACATAATTGCGAGTTGCTTGTGCTTCCTAGCGTGTAGCCTTCTACTAATTTGAGCATATGGCCGCATGTTGTTTTTGTGGCTGTGCCCATCCACGTTTTCATGCAGTCACATCCACTAAACATTAGATGGATCGATTGATGTAGTTTTTGACTATGACCTGGAAAACATTCTACTCGTGCCTATGTTTTTCGTCTTATTTTATACAAAATTTTGTTATGCCTATCCTCAAGAAAAATCTTTCAGCTTATTTTGTTTGTTAGTGCAAGTACATATTATGATGTTACAGTACGTCCATCCCTATTACAATTTTCCCATAAGTTTCCAAAACAAACTTTAGTCAGTGTATTGGTCTTTCAGTCATTTATCTCATGTTTTTTCCCACACCGTTTTTAAGGACTTATGATCAGGGGTGGAAATGGCACGGATATTATCCGACCGACCGAATTGATTGGATAGTGATTTTGATAGTTTTATGAATATTCGACTATTTTTACGGATAAAGATATGAATATGGATAATTTGACGTGGATATGGATACGAATACAAAGCACTGATTATTCGGTGGATAAGGAATATCTGAGCTTTGTTTCGGATAATATGGATATCATCCGAATGTATTTATGTATTTTTTGAATTTTTATTGATAGTTTCCAAGATTTTCAATTTATTTTTTAAATTTGTAAATCTAGAATAAATTAATAATATTTGTGTACATACTTTCTAATGTTTTGTTTTTCTAATATTATTAATTTCAACTTTTAAATTTAAATTTTGACCTCTTTTTGTTAAATTTGGAACATATTTTTAAATTGAATTTTAACAATTCGACTAATCCCTGTTTAAATTGATTTGTATTCGCTCTATATTCGAGACCGATGTTGTTCAGTACCAACTTCGTTTAGTTCGTTGAAGAACCTTCACTATCTGTGAAAATAATGAGCCTTCTGAGTTATTTCATGCACATATATGCAAGAATTGGTTGGTTAAAAGCTGCATTGCCTTTTCTTTTTGCAATTATTTACAGCATAATGTGTTCACAGGATTTGTGGTTTTGTTAACAGACCTCCCACTGTCAGCCCCGTAAGAAATTTGACTGGACTATATCCATTTTTAATTTCCATGCTTATCAATTAACTTGGATGATCATTAACTTCTTACAACAACATTAAGAACAATTACATCAGTGGCTATGTGCCAAGAGCTTTTCAGTTCATTGCCGAGTTGAGGTATTCCATTTTGTCGTACATTCCCGCTAGTTTTTTCCTGAGGATCTTGTTTAGATGCTATGCCACAATGCTCCAATCATTCTATATTTTTTCTTGTGCCAGCAAATCCCATAGCACTATAGGAATTTGAGGTATTTAGCCGACGTAAATAACTACTTATGTCGATAGGCCAACGTATAAAAAATGACATAAATACGGTTATTTATGTCGGCGGCCGATGTAAATAGTCCTTATTTACGTCGGCCTCATGGCTAACGTAAATAATGGCCGTCGGATAGGGGCTTCACCTTAAGCCACATGTTTACGTCAGCCTTGACCGACGTAAATAGTAGTAATGCTGGCTGATGCTTCAGTTATTTACGTCGGCTGATGCTGTTAGCTATCAAAATAACCGCCATTTTTGGTTGGGACACGAAGACATTCGAGAAATTTTGGATTAAAATGTTTAAAGATGGACTTAAAATAACCGGTTTGCGGCCTCGAGCAAACTTTAAATTCCAGCAACCTTAAGCTCAAGCAATTTTTTTATAAAAAGGCATAAGCAATATAATTACTTATAAATTGTTTTACTCACAATATCAATACATAGCCGTGAAACCTATTGTTCAGGAATCAGGGGCACATCAAAAGGTAGATACGGTTCACGAAAGATGAAAATAAGAAACACTAACAATTTTGTGATGTGATTATGAAATCATCCCTGTCAAACATACAACTGGAATAGCCAGCTACAATTATTTCACTCGGTGGGAACAATGTAATCCAGGTCCAGAATTGTGGAGGGATCAAACTATGGTAATTCAACGATCAGCTCTTGAAATTCAAAGACGACCCAGTCAGCTTTTGCTGCAACTGCTTCTCTCATCTGAACACCAGCATACAAATGAATAAATCCGCTCCTCCAGGTTGGCGAGTCTGCAATGGAACATGTAAAATAATTGTAGCTAAACACAATTTTGCTCATTTCTATCTGTATAGAACACTTTCATAGTATCAAAAGCTAAATCACTAAGTCAGCATCTCTGTTAGGGTATCATTCCAAAAAAAATACTGAAATATTGTCCAAATATGTCATAGGGCAACACTCATATTATGAGACCTTTGTGTTTTAACAAGCAACTAAGCAACACTCATATCATCAGACCTTTGTATTATAACAGGCAATAAAGAAACACAATTCTTTATCATGAAATTCTTTGGCCCAGACATTGCTATGACCTGATTAATTAATAGCTACTGATGTCAAAATGACTACCGGATTGTCCTACCTCTTTGTCCTAAATGGTGCATCAATGTATTAAAAAGATTCCAAATCTGCACTTTTAGTCGTTTTTGCTAGCAAGTTTTTTCTCAGAAGTTCACTGTCCTGTAATTTATATATACTGGTAGCAATCAATGAGTTGCACATCTCTGAAACGAAACACCCAACAACAACATTGCATATGAAAAATGGAAATTCAATGATTTCCCACTGTACATGCTTTTAAGGATTTGGCACTGATTATTTTTCCCGGTGATGTGCTTCTACAAACATGAAATCTCAATGGAGTTTTCATTGTGTGAAAAACCTCACTAGAGTTACATGAAGGCATGGGGAAGAACAAGAGGTAGGAAGTGATGAAGAAGAACAAAAATAGTCATTACACATAAGCATTTTGAGCCAAAAGAAAACATAATACAGTCAGAGTGGCAAATCTCAGCTACATTGGTCTTTGCGGTATCAAGAGAAAAAATGCTGATAGAACAAATAATCAATCAATTAGTGATCTTTATGGTGGCAAATAATCAATGTTGTAAAAAAGATGGAATTCGGTGATAGTAGCTGCTCCACAGAATGAAGATTGCTTATACAATGTCGCAAGAGAAGTTTGAAGACATTATCCAGCTATATACCTCAAGATCAGTTGCACCATCTCCAATAATAATGAGTTTGCCCCCACATTGTTAGCTAAACACAATTATGTAAATGCTCAACAAACAACGTTGCATTGATGAAAACAATAACATTTTTCTCACAAAGTAATCAACAATGGAATGCTTCTAAATGCCCTAAACTACAAGTCTACAGTCACACATTGTTAGCTCAACACAATTTCGTATATGCTCCAACAAACAACATTATATAGATGAAAACAATGATAATATGTTTCTCACCAAGTAATCAACGTTTGAATGCTTGTAAATGCTCTCATAAGAGGGCTTCTTATCTGTGCCATGCTCTAAATAAATTCACCTTAAACAAACTACAAGTATGCACAACTATGATGGGTCATTCTTAAACACTAGACATAATTTCACATGATCTCAAATAAAGGGCAGCCCCAATATTCATGACCTCTAAACATAATTACACAGATGAATGACACAAAGCCAATTGATTGATTAATTGTTTTCCCAGATCATCAGTTCCAACACTAACGTGGTGCCTTCTTCAACAACACAGAACAATGATACACAAAGCAAGCAACAGATTCACAGTGTGACTATCCATCTAATACCGAGAACTAATGAGGAAAACTGCAGAACTGATACCAAGTTTATCCCATCCCTGGAAGCATGTAAAGCGTATCGATCATTTGGATGACACCTGATTGCTGCTACTGCTTCTCCAGCATGAGCTCCTCGCCGGGAGCAGGTAGGGCAAGTGGCTCAACAGGGATAGCCCGGTGCCGTCCGTGGCAACTTGGACTCAATGAGCTGCCACATGTACCATGCCCCGACGAAGCGATACGGGCGCCACCGCTCACACAGCATGGCGGCGAGGTATCGGTCGTTCATATTGATAACGGCGGCATCAAAGAGGATGCCAGAGGCATACTTACGGGCAAGGTCATGGAGGTAGGAGGCCTTGCGTGGGGAGATCCCGATCTGGCGGAGCTATTGAGGGGTGAACTCAAGGACGACTTCCGTAAGCACACTAGGCTTGCCGCCGCGGAGTTCGAGGAAGCGGTTGTAGGGCGGCGACGGTAGAGTGTGGCGGCTGCCACGGGGCGGGGACAGTGGCGGCGTCGGAGAGCCGGTTCGCGGCATTGGGGGCGACGACAGGGCACGGGTTGGGAAGCAACGTAAGTGGGAGCTGGAGGCTAGGGTTCAATCTGTGGTGGGTGGGCCCTAGAATTGTGTTTACATCGGTTTATAGCCCGCGTAAATATATTTTCCATTATTTTCGTCAGCTAAGCTGACGTAAATAGTACACATGGCCGACGTAAAAAAGGTCAGCATGACACCTTCCAGCGCTAAGAGCCTATTTGGTTGTTGACTAACATTGTCTAGCCTAACCTTAGCAAAGTGTGGCAAGCCACAAAGGTGTGGCGAAAAAATTCGGCGTTACACTTGTGGCAAACTATGGCAAAAATGTATGCCTATGACGTGTGGGTCCAGTTACTAAGAAAGTGGGGCAAGCCACAGTTGTGGCACATAACAAACACCTACTAAACAAACTCTGTCGTGCCTAACATTAGGTGTGGCAAACTTAGATACGAACCAAACAGGCCCAAGTTCTGATAACATCGGCTTGTGCTGGCTGACATAAATAACCGTTTTATTTACGTCAGCTTTCTTTGGGCCGACGTAAATATAGTTGCCCGATACAGTTCGGATTCTTGTAGTGTGGAGGAAGCATTTGAGAATAGGAAATGCAGTAATGATCATCTTGCTCACTGCCAGCCCAAAAGAATGAGAGCGAAGGATAACTTATCTTTTATCGATCCGGGTATGAGCCTTTTATGAGTAAAAATTGGTAGTTGAGATGCAATGCAACAATTGTATGTGTACGACACACAATTTCCTACTGGGCTGTCGCTGCTAAGCATGCTGAGATGCAAGGGTGCCGACATGGGCAAGGGTACGACACATTTCCTATTGAGATCTTACATGCCTTGTGACAATGATTTTTCTGGCATTTACTTTCCTCGTAAACAGCCATGGGAAAACCAAGGTCAAGAAATCTCCACCTTAAATTTGAAATCTCAATCAAGCAACTCCAGCGAATTAAGATCATAAGTTCAACATGATAGCACCAATCAGGCTACAGGGTCAAGCAATAATTCCAATAAGGACAACTGCAGTTCACTCCATTGTTCACCTTAACCATCTTTCGATTAATTTACCCTTTTTCCTTGTACAAAATCTGATAGTGTGTTCTAGGTAAGCGAAAAAGATTAGTACCGGTGATTAAAACTGCACTTCATGGTCAAGAGCATCAAGACGGTGCGCAAGCTGTACCTTTTTTATTTAACCATTCTATACCAAAGGTTGTACCTTTATGTTGTCTTTTGATATGATAATTCCTCATGGTGATGGTTGCCGGTCAATATTTTGGCAAATTTCATGTTATGCAAGATTAAGAAAAATTTGAAGCGTTTAAATTGTTTGAATTTGTGGTTCTTAACTAAAAAGAGAAATGAATAGATGAGGGAAATGAATTTAGTTGCTACTAATGTTTTCCCTTTTAAAAGTTGAGTGTGTGCACAAAAATTCTAAGTATGGCCTCTGCAACATGATCTAAAGCTCTTAGGTTGATTCAATTTTTGTTTTCCTCTCTTTCCTTTGTAGTTATGTTGCAACGTACGGGCCCATGGATGGCAGGAGTTAGAGAACAGGACATCAAGTTTTAGAGATTGTTAGGCATGTTATGTCCATATTGATCAGTGATTAAATTATGACTTTCGTATGCCGTTGTTTCCTTAGCATATGTAGAGACGAGAAGGCAGCAAGGAGCACCTTCTTCCAGAAGGAAACACAAGCGAAGGAAATAGTAGAAGCTCGCCTGATTATTAGATTTCTTTAGATGTTTTTTGATTGTTTAGGCCTCCTGATTTCTTTAGGTGCTTCTCAATGCGTGTTTGCCTTACATGTATTCCAGTGTTGTTCAACTATGTATCTTTTGCCATCTTAGTGATAATAGGTTGACGATGGTCTTGCAAGGTATATATGCATCTCTTAAGTCTCTATTGTCTATTTTGTCTGTTTCTCTTAGAAAAAGGGCCTAGATATTAGTCAATTGTTACATGAAAGATATGTGTAACTATTATATTGCTTACTTATTTGTTTCATTTCTTGCATATAGGACGATGCAGATGTATGCATTCAAGTTTTGGAGCCACACACCGGTGTAAATACTTCTGTTAGCTTCATCAATAAAGGTTACCATGCTGAATTATGAAGTAGAGTTACGCACTTGAAGCAATGTTATTTGAATTATGTATCAAAATTATGTTGTTGAAATAATGTTATTTGAATTATGAAACAAAGTTGTGTATTTCAGGTAATGATATATGAGTTATGTATTAAACTTGTGTACTTTAACTCTTCGAACAATGTCATTATGTGAGGATTTTTATTTCTCCCGTTGCAATGCACGGGCGTGTGTGCTAGTAACAAAGTGTACTGTTTAGTAGTAATCACAATGTGTACATAATAATGTGGATTGATCCTTTAAATAAAATAGTACAAAAGGGTGTGAGTTCACAAGAAAAGATACATTTTCGAAAGTGTAAACTGTCATCTCCAATAGTCCCTGTATCCCAAACCTAAATCACTATGTATGTCACTATTCATGAGACATTAATAGTGTTTTAGGGAGTGCGATATTAGGCATGCTAATGGTTACAATTGCCCATATGTTAATTGTGATTAATCCATCATTAACCGTAACAATATGTCATTTTTAAATATGCTATCTCAAAATGTCTATCTATATTAGGAGTGCCATTTACAAAATCTACTTCATATATGAAACGTGTTAACTAACGTTTGGTTACTTAAATGAGATTATTCTTGGGCAACATATCCAGTGCAAATGGTTATTCAGTGCTAATATGCTAACAGTAGATCTGAACCATCAGATCCACAAGGAGTGTCCAAGATCTGAAAAGGTAAAAGCCCCTTTCCATTTCAAAAGTCAGGGGGTTTTTCATGAAAGTGTTTAAGTGACAAAAGTGGCTTACACCTCTCCAGATCTGGGCCGCTCCTGATGGATCCAATGGACCAGATCTATTGTTAGCATGTTAGCACTCAATAGGCATTTGCATTGGATACGTCCTCTTATTCTTGTATATATAGGATGGTACAGAATATGTGTCCATCCATGTGTTTGTCCAAGTGCACCGTATCAAATTTTTTATTAATTCATATTTTTTTTATTTTGAAGTATACCAAATTTCAATCGATTTAGATTTTAAATTCAATTTGGATTATAAATCTAATTTCATTTCTAAATTGATTTTAAATTTTTAAATTTAGTTTTTAAAATATGTTTGAATTTGAAAAATTATTTAAATTTTCAATACACCTTGAATCTTGAGTTTAAAATCCAATTTGAGTTTTAAAATTAAAATTTGAATCACCGTTTTGAATTTGGGTTGATTTGTAATTTAAAATCATTTTGTATATTCAAACATGATTGAATCCTCAATTAAAAATTTGACTTGAGTTTTGAATCGAAAACTTGAACTAAATTTAAATTTGGTTTGAATTTTGAAATCAAAATTTGATTTTAATTTGAATTCAATCATAAATTGAAATGTTATATGTATCTTGAATTTAAATTCTGGTTTGAATATTTAATCCAGTTTGAATGTTTAATTTAAAATTCTGTTTGAATATGGAACTTAAAATTAAATATAGTTGGAATCATCAAATATAAGATCATGCGTAAGGTTGAATTTTCTATAGACATAAAATGTTATTTGATGATACTTGAATACTTGAACAATTCTACGCCATCCCATATGAGAACCAAACAAAATCTTGTATTACCATGTTCAACCAAACAAACAGTTGTTAGGCTGTTAGACTAATATGCAGGAGAGCTGCAGAACTAATTTATGTTGGCTTGTTCGATTTAAATAGCTGCTGTGATTTCCTGCATTTTGCATGTTTTTTTGGAAAAACGCTAAATGTCTTAGCGTCGCTATAGCATCGCTATAGCACGTCTTAGCGTTTCTAGGAGGCCTTCGCTAAAGTGTTTAGCGCGCTATTTAAAACACTGATAATACCGCTCAGAACGATCACATTCAACATGTACCACCCCATACAGATTTAACTTGGTACGGATAACCAAACACACCCTAAATTGACTCTTCGGCCAACAAATTGATTCTTCGGCCAACAAAACACATCCATTTGCAACTACCTTTTTTTCACAAAGTCAAAACAAAAAAAGGAAAATTCCATAATTTGAAAAAGGAAACAAAATTTAAAATTTTGAAACAAAATCTGATTTCAGGATTTGAAACTTTGTATATATTTTTAATTCTTAAAACATATCAATATTTAATTTTAGAAAGTTTAGAATTTTTTATATTTGATTTTCAATTGAAAATTTTTAAAATTTTCAATTCTAAAATTTAAATTTAAATTTAGTTTTTAGGAAACCAATATTAAATTTCAAAAATAAATTCACAATAGTTTTTCAAAGTGGAATTTTGGAAAGTTTAAGTTGATATTTTCTGAAAGAGAGAAGAGACGTGACGTGGATGCAATCTCATTAAAAATCTATGCGCTTGGCACCAACAAAATTAACTGTCACATCGGCATTTAATTAAATTTTAAATGGTTTTGTTGCTAGATTGCAAACTGTTGTAAGTTAAAGAGACTAAGTGAGATTTTGTTACTAAGTTTAGCGAGCAATAACGTTATTTTCTCTTTTTGAAAAAGCATGTCTACATAGTGCGATGCAATTTTTTAAATTTGTCAGTGAAAAAAACAATGGTAGGATTTGTACATGTCGTCGCTTGTCATTGTACATGCGGCTCATATTGTTGGGGATGAGAATGACCGCGCAAATTAAGTAAAACCAATTACCACTAGCGGTCAACAAATCAAAGCATTGATCCACCAATGCCCTCGCGGTCGCAGTTACTTACTGTTGAATCGGACAAGCCTAGGGCTGCGAGACGCGCTGCGTCGCTCATCATTCCAAAAGATCCAAACAAAGCGCGCGCGCGCGCGCGGCTACGATGATGCAGCTAATTCATTTGTTTGTTTCTCACTGGCGGCTCGATCTCTACGAACCTGTTTGACTTAACCAGCCCAACAAAGATCAAAACAACAACGATCGAGTCAACAATCGACATGAACTCATCTTATTGGTTTCCGACGTTGCACGTTGACGATCCTGGCTGTAGCACGTTTGGCACGAAGCATGCACATAGAGTAACGAACAGGTACGTACAGAAACAAATTAAACCCAGGAAAGAATGGAAGCACGTACGAAATCAAGTGACATGTACGTATTTGTGTTGGCTCAACCTTTGCATATATCGTTTCTTTTTTTTTTCCGTCCATTAAATTAATAAGCATTGGATAACCATTAGAATGCGATACTAACAAACTAACTAATTTGACTCAACGGCCGAGGTGCATGCAGCCGCACACCTCATCGCGTGCATGCAAAAAAAATAATAAACAAAATTAATCAAGATTAATAACTAACAGAGCCATCTCTCTCGTCGTCCTCTTCCCGTTTATAAGGCGCAGAACAGGCTCACCATTTCCCTCCTGTTTCCTTTCCCATCGTGCACTAGGGGAGCCGAGATCGATAGAGAGAGCGCGGTTGGGGGTTAGATCGATAGATGTCCAAGATTGGAGCGCGGCAATGGAGTTCGCCGAGTTGACCAAGATGGCCTTCTCAAGGGTGCAGAAGGTGGAGCCAGAAAACGCCCGAAAGATCTTGGGCTGCATCCTGCTCCGGGAGCCCGACGAGGACGAGATGGTGCAGCTCGCCTATGGCACTGACGCCGCCCTTGTCGCCAAGATCGCCGACGCCAATGCGACTCTCGCGGCCATCTACGCGTGCTGCGGCTACGGCCGCCAGCACTGCCCCTATCCGGCGGCAGTCCCACTCCCACTGCCACCATGTGAGGTCCGCCCTCTCTCACCAGCCCTAAGCTTCCACGTCCAGCCGCCCCACCAGTACTGGCCGGAGTCGCTGCCGGCGGCAGAAGAAGACGAGTTCCCACCGCACGTTCACGGTGTTGCGCTGCGCGGCGGCCTCGACAGCGACGCCGTGGGCGCGTGCTACTATACTGAAGACACATTCGCCAACGGAGGTGGGGGCGGCGCCGGCGGGCTACCGGTGAAGGCAACCGGCCGGCGGTCCAATGGCGTCGCCTCTCGACGTCCCTGCCACTACTTCATCAAGGGAATCTGCAAGAACGGTCAGAACTGCCACTACTCCCACAACCAACTCTACTTTGACGGGTTTGCTGCCCACGGCGAGGACCACCAGCACCTGCACGGTGGCACCACACCGGGTTCACTCGAAACCCTGGAGCTGGAGATCACACAGCTGCTCAACTCCCGGCGCGGGCAGCCGGTGTCCATCGCTTCCCTGCCGACTCTCTACGGCGAGAAGTACGGCAAGGGTCTCCAGGCCGACGGCTACCTCACCGAGAGCCAGCGCCACGGCAAGGCCGGCTACAGTCTCACCAAGCTGCTCTCTCGCCTCAACAAGATCAGGGTTATTGAAAGGTGAGGTTAATTTTATTCCGCACGTAAGATCTGATAAATACTCAAATATTACCATGCAATGCTTTCATAAGTATTGATTGATTGATTTCGGATTGTGCCACAGGCCACACGGGCAGCACTCGGTGGTTCTCGCACAAGACGCTGCTAGTTACTTGGATGTCAGGAGTGATAGGGGAGGTGACATTTGCTCGATTCCGACGAGCTCACATCAGATATACCTTACTTTCCCTGCTGAGAGCACCTTTACCGAAGACGATGTGGCAAACTATTTTGGGTATTGACATAATTCTGACCCACCATATATTCATTCATCTTATATATTTTTTAAGTTTTCGACTTCCAATTATCCATCCTCTTCATTCATTCATATTAAACTCATTCACTCGGTTTTCGAATTACTAGTATCCAATATGTACGTGTTTCTCCTTACATATTAAAGATATTATTAACCAAATCTTGTATAAATATGCATGTTCCCCCTGCAACTCGAATTATTGAATATTTACTAAATCATTCCTTATATGCGTTGTGTATAAAATCTTGTAGGCAATACGGATTAGTAAGAGACGTGAGGATTCCATGCCAAGAGAGACGAATGTTTGGATTTGTGAGCTTTCAGAACCCAGAGACGGTGAGCACCATTCTGATGCGGCGTAACCCGCATTTCATATGCGGATCAAGAGTACTTGTCAAACCCTATAGGGAGAAATCCAAATGCATTGAGCGGTAAAACCTCATTTTTCTAAATGCACAAGAGAAGGTTTTTACCAATTTGTAACCAATTTCATTCCATTTATACATATTGTGTTACAAATTACCATTGTCTTAGGGCATATATGGACAAAATCAAGCCCATGATCCAATACTATCCCCAACGATTGTTTGAGGTTGATCCAGATTTCTACTCAGGTAAAGATCAGAACACTTTTCTACTTACTAGGACTGCATTTCAGCATTTAACTTATTACAAAGATTACTAGGTTGTTTGTTCCTTTTTACACATCAATTCTTTACTGACAGAGTATGATGACACAAGGCTCATCAAGAAGCAGCTCATAGAGAAGCAAGAGAAACTAATGCAAGTGGAGAGGATGCGTCTCTCTGAATATAGATTAGATTCTCAATTTGCATTCTTTGATTGTAGCATCGAGGATGCAAGTCCAATGAATACATTCATAAAAGGTTTGTGTCATTTTTTTTTGAAAAAAAAAACAGTTCCATTCAACCTACAGTCTATTTTTTAGTGTTTTATCATAATCTGATTTCTTTAATGGTGCCATAATCAGATTCCAAAGAACTAGACATAGTTGCACCTCTTGTCTCCCCTGATCCACTCGATATTGTATCAACAAGCCAACTCAGTCCCACATCGGCAAACAAGTATGACGACCAAGAAAGGTATTAATTTCGCAGTATTAATCTGTAGTACACAAATATAGCAATCCAACTTAATTATCATTGAGCTTGTTTGTTGTAGTTGATTGGATGGCTCTATTTTAATTGCAGTAACCAGATTGAACTCCTCCCAGAGAGCCCATTTTCGTCATCTGTGCCTACCGGAAATAACATATCCGCAATCATATAAGAGCAGAAGCAAAATAAAGAACCCTGAGCCATTGATTATAAATCTGATGTCCTTTTAGGCATTTAATTTCATCTCCAGGAGTCCAGGTTCAAGGGATGACAACATAGTACACTGAAGATCTCCAGATTTTGTTGTAGATATAGAGACTGTCAGATCTTAATTAGGAGAAACAAGACACGGTTTGTTCGTTTTATACTTCAGAACAGGAAAGAAAACAATGGCTAGAAGTAATAGCTTGCAAGGTGACGACATTTATAGATCAGTGAACAAACACAGTAAGTTTGTGCTTTTTTTTATATATAAAAGCATGTATCCTGACTATAAGGAATAGGTCAAAATGATATTGATTATTAGTGTGCTGCCTTTATTGTGAAAGTCTATGAACCAAGGGTATTTGGTCCTGGTGTCTGTGACTTTCACAAGAGTAAAAATAAAAAATGTAGATGAGAGATACATTATCAATAATACTCTAATTGAAATGTTACCAGTCTAGCTCACCCATTAATTTGTTGTTCTTCTTAGTGAATTGGTTTTTAGTCCATTCATTTCATTCTGCATTTTGTGTTTGTTTCTGGCATAGATACTACTCTTTGATTACGTGTTTGTTTCTGGCATAGATACTACTCTTTGATTACCACATATTTTCATGAAAGAAATGTTACAACTAATAAGAATATGAAAGATGTTGGACAAAGTTGGCTTTAGTCTATGGAAATCCGTTAGGCTAGTTACCCTACCATTGTTGTCTCCTTCCTTTCTGCCAGTGGCTAGTCCTCCTTTCACCTCTTTATCTTTAATGAGATTAACTAGCTTCGTGCACCTCCCCCACACCAACTCTGTGTGCCTCTCCACCCAGACCGCCGCCAATACCGACCTGCCTATTATGGTAAGACACTAGCGCTCTGCTCGCTTTCTGCTGAACCATGAAACCCCATGTGCCTTGACACCTGCCTTGTGCGTCAAACTTCCCACAGCTAATGCCTTGTGGCTACCTATATCTTCGACAGCGCCATCACCACCCTAAAGCACCATCGCACAACCTTCTGCTACATAGCCTTTGTTAACTTTATACAATCAAAAGCGAAAGCCTAGCCCTAAAGGGTGGAGCCTCCATTAATTTGTGCACTCAAAAGCCAAAGCCTACCCTAAATAGTATAGGTGGCAATGTGTTAGAAGCACATAGGAAGGAGCGGAGTGGCATGGGCTGATGGAGAAGCACAAATCCTAAATAAAATACAATTGCTAGAAGAATTGTATTAAATCGTAAATCAAATACAATAGCCATAAGAATCATCTCATTTTTTGGAAAAAAAAAAGGCGGCTGTAGTTAGCAATTCCCATATTCCTTTGCTTTGGTTGCACCGAACATGCATACAAAGCAAGATGTAGAATGTATCTCCCTTATTACTACAGTTTGCATGATGCATGTGCGTCGGCTGGACCATCACAAAAAGGCAACTAGTGCCCTCTATGATATACGATGCTGCATTCATGGGAGTCACCTGATCTTGATCCAACCTTCAAGTGGCCAACCTAAAAAAAAAACTTCAAGTGGACATTCCACAGCCATCCAAAATGCTGGACCAACAAAATATCTCTTGGTACTTGATGCGACAAGGTTATAAACTGATGATAGCAGACAGTTCCAGTCCAGCGTCCAAAGGCCATCCTCAGGACATCAAGCATCCTCTGGCCAACTAGGCATTCAAGGTCGAGAGGATGAAATCTTGTATGGATAGTGTTGTGGATATTGTGGGGTCAAGTTCTTGTTTGTGTGGCCCTTATCGCAGCTGGAGGCCGGCTTGCTCGTTAGATAAGATTGACGTGATGAACTCAAACAACCACGCTGCAAAATACAAGAAATTACGACCGCAAGGAAAACAGAAGGTGCATGTTATTTATTTTATCATTTGCCTCATGTCTTAAATGCCCTGGAATTTTTACCCAAAAATACTGGACTACACATGCCATATATATAGGATTGGATGACATGTGAAAATAGGATTGGCTGCAAAAGATACGAGAAACAGATTTGGGGGGAATGCATGCATGGTATTTCTCTTCGTTCAAAACCCCTAGATAGTATTGCTGAGGTGGATACATCTCTTTCAGCCATAGCATATGCAGACAATGTGGATGGAGACAGTCCAGAGGTGTAGACTTAACGGCGATGGATTTGTCGTTCTACTTATTACTCGATACGTTTGTGACTATAATATGTGTATGTCTGACGCCAGTCGTCCACTGATCCTAACAGCTTTTTGTCCGGATGTGTTTCAAATCGATAGCAGTACAATGGCACAATGAATATCATATAATGAAAAATATGTAGTGTTTTTTAAGAGAAAAAAATCTAGTACATGTTAATATATACCTTTATAATTTTGACTTGTTACTGCGTTACCTCTATTTACGTGTGATAATGGGTCAAACCTGATCCAACCCACACAAATTGAATTAATTTGTTCATACCAAGCCAGATATATAATTTGTTAGAACCGAACAACATGTTAACAGCATAGTGTCAACCCTCAATTTTAACTTACTTTGAGAGTCGGAATCCTATGCACTAGTCCCTGGATCGGTACACTAGTGCGAAATATCACATAGCCGATACAAACATACATCGATTAAATAAAATCCCTAAATATTACATACCATGTTACACCCTTAGGCGAGTTTAGTAAGGCGGACAACACACGCCTTAATATACAAAACATTATTCAAAGTTTGCAGTTATCACCAAAATATGTACCCAAAAGAATCTCATATCGGCTAAGTGTCCTGCCAGCGACCGGAGCAACCTCTAAGACTCGTCAGATCCATCGAAGTCCTGTCCGTCGTATTCATGGCACTCGTACGATCTTCCTCGATTCCCTCGACTAAAGAATGTAAGTAGGCGAGGTCAGCGTCATTGTCACAACCCCGGCTTCACGGGCATCTACCCATGATCCATTGCTAGTCCTAGCGATCAATGCTAGCAACTCATGAGCGATTTAGGTCAAGCATCACAACACAATCATCATACCTATGAAAATATTATAACAGTGCAAAAGTAATTGTATCACAACCATTTCTTACAATAGTTTGCATAAATACATATAGTAATATTCAGAGTAGCGGAAATTCAAATGATATGTAGAAGAATAAACATGTCGATGCTCTATAATCCGACCATTCGAACGAAGACTAGTCTTGATCAAAATCCGGTACAGAATCTTCCTGATCCTGTGGGCAAACCGGACCCAAATCTTCTCCTGAACAAATATATTCATGGATTTGTATAACGAGTACACGGCTACCCAGCAAGAATCCTTATATATGAATGCACGGGTATAACAAGAACAGGATGGTTAATTTCCATAAACACACATTCTAGTCAAAAATAATTAAAGTGTTGTAAAAACATTTGTTGAACAATTAATAAAGATGAATAGAGTCCCAATGTAACAAACAGAGCTCAGCTTCGAAAGCCTCTCTGTAAAACTACACAAGCCTCGAATACTCCAAATAAACCAACCCATCAGGTTATTAGATAACACATGAGACTACCATGTACGACCTTCCTCCCCTCCCATGACCGTGGGAATGGCTATGATGATAGTTTTCACCTCTGCAGAGTGTAGCACACTTTACTCATAAACTGATTGATACTTTTGCGTCTAAGCTCTTCCTTAGGAGCATAGACCAAGTACAATACAAGGCGATTCATTAGTTTCTTCTGTTAACACCGATACCCCCACTAAGGTTTTGACAACTCGGGTCCCCCTCTTGAGCCCACGGACCTCAGCCCGGTCTTTTCAAGGTAAAGTGTGTTAACAGTTTTTCCTAACTACTAAGCCAGGGCTAGCACATATTGGCTGACATGCTAGAGCTAGCACTTATGGTCTCGCTTGTATGGTTTGGACGGATAAGCACACATCAAGGGTCCTTAGATCAAGGTGACTACCTCCACCACAATCCTCATTCCACAAAACCACCTGACTTGCCACCTTTACCAACACACGCCACGTAGATTTTAGATTATTAGGTTATTAAGTGACTCAGCACCTCCAAATATACCAAGACACAAGATTAATAAATAAATGATGAATAACCTAACAACTAATAACCCACGAGCACTAGCATCTATGCACAAAGATAGGCTAGAAAAATAATTAAGGCAGCAATACATTGCTAAATTCACAGGGTAGATGACACGGTGTGAATAATTAGGTTTCTAACCCTTCCCATCATTTCATGCATGACAAAAATAAATAAAACAGTTAAACGGGTGAGTTTTGCAAAATAGGAGAGCAAGATGCAATCTATCTTGCCTTGGTAGAACTCCAGCTCTTGAGGTCCTCCTTCGGAAAACTCCTGGAAAAACGCCGAACAGTGGGAGCACGGACAATTTAAACGTAGATGCAAAATGCATAATAACAGAAAATTCCACCACAGAACATATATCTCAAATAAATATATAAAATTCTACACTACTTATGAAATTTAATGGCTCTGGAATCATCTAATTTGGAGTTCGGATACTCCCTGATCAATTCCTGAAAGTTTAGAGAAAATCAGAAACGGCTAAAAAGATTAAACCGATTAAAACAGGGAAAACCGGCTGAACCGGCTTAACCAGCCAAATCGGCGCGCCCGGCTGCACGGGGGCGACACGCGGTGTGCTAGGACTGGTTGGCAGGGGCGCGGTTTCGCTCCAGTATAGAGGTGTGCAACATTTTCGTCCGTACAGAGCTTCGAACGGAGCCATCTGGATGCTTAACTAATAACTGTTGTTAGAAGAGAACTCAGCATATGGAAGAGTTTCTTCCCAATTCTTGGACTTGGACAATGCTACAGATCTGAGCATATCTTCTAGAATTTGGTTGGTGCGCTCGGTCTGTCCATCCGTCTGAGGGTGATAAGCACTACCAAAGGCGAGACGAGTGCCTAGTAATGAATGAATCTGTTTTCAAAACCTCGAGGTGAATTGGGTTCCCCGATCGGACATGATTCTTTTTGGTGTGAAAGAGGATCCTAAAGCCTAGAGGGGGGGTGAATAGGCAATTTTAATTTCTTTTCTTAAATTATTCTTAATTAAGCAACAAGTTAAGAATGACCCAATCCTAGTTGCAAGTCAAGTAAGCGGAAGCTATAAATAAATCACAAAGCAACTATGACATGGCATTCAAATGAACACAAGCAATGCGAGAGAGTAAATGCGGAAATTAAATGAGAGAGTGACACGGTGTTTGTTTGACCGAAGTTCGGAGCCGCAACTCCTACTCTCCGTTGAGGCTACCTTGCGCTGACAAGGACCGGCTCGCTCTCGAGCCTACCGCCTCACTCACTCCCGGTAGTCGTTCCGCCACTTCGGCGAGGTGGACTCACACCCGACACCGACTCGAGAGTAGCCACACGCCAAGGCCTACTCCCAAGCCCTCGCCCACGAAGGATATTTTCGAAGTAACAAGCCGAAATGCCCGATCATGCGGATCGAAGGACTTCCATGAAGCTCGGTATTGGGATTTGATGGATTGTGGATTCGATGATTTGTGGGTGGAGGAATGGCTCTAGATCACCTAATTGATGAGCTATGAATGTGGTAGATGAAGTGGAGCAACAAACCTCAAAGTAGCCACCACTAGGTAGGTATTTATAGCCCCAAGAGCAAAACTAGCCGTTGCCCTCGGAAGAGGACAAAAGACTAGCCGTTAGCCTCTACGGACGCCGTCCGACAAGCACCGGACGCCGTCAAGCAGAGCCTCATCGCTCACAAAAGCGGCTTATCGGACGCCGTCCGTCCCACGGACGCCGTCCGACAACAAGGATCGCATAAGCGCTGGAGCTACCGGACGCCTCAGACGCCGTCCGCAGGAGAAACACCAATTTTGAACCTTATCGGACGCCGTCCGTGAACGACGGACGCCGTCCGACGAGTGTATAAATTGGGATTTTGGCTGGTCGGACGCCGTCGACTTTTCGAACGCCGTCCGGCAGAATAGATTTTCGGCTAGAAAAGTGAGGGAAATTTTGGTGGGTTTCTCTCTCTAGAAATCTCTCAAAGGATAAATGGGTATTTTAGAAGAGGTGGATTACGGAAACCGAAGTTTTCGAGAATTCGCAAGGATCCGGCATAGTCCGAGATATTCGAACCCTTTTGAAATCCGACGAAAAACATGAAATAAACCTAACTATCAGTAATCTATACGTGACCTCTTCTCGCCTTGGGTCACGCACTTTGAAATCTTGGAGCATTTCGGAAAATTTACGCCGCTCAATTAGGGTTTGCAAAAGCGCCGAGTCTTCGCTAGGGTTCCGAGAAGTCCAAAAACCCCCTAGCCCTTTATATTGATTAATTTTATCATCAATGCCACTAATAAAAATTAGGGCTCAACGATGCTCACATGGTGCCCCATGCAAACTCACAATTCTAGCCATATATAACACTGCCAGCTTGTCAACCGATCAACAATGACCCATATGGAGTCATACCCGCTTTGGGTCCTTGGCAGTCCCACTATAAAATCCATGCCGATCTCCTCCCACTTCCATTGGGGAACAGGTAGGGGTTGGAGCAATCATGCTGGTCTTTGATGCTCTGCCTTCACTCATCGGCAAACATCACATTCTGCCACATACGAGGCCAGATCATTCTTCATTCCGGTCCACAATATCTTCCTCTCAAATCTAAGTACATCTTGGTGATACCCGGGTGTATTGAGTATGGAGTCATGGGCTTCTTTAATAATTAACTCTCTGAGTCCCTCCCTATCGGGCACCACTATCCTCTTGCCAAATCATACGATTCCGGCCTCATCCATATTAAACCTTCGGGCTTTATCGATTGCTATTCGGGCGGCAATCTTGAAAATCTTGTCATCCTCCTGTTGTGCTCCTTTGATTCTTTCCTCCAAAATGGGTCGTACTTCCATGACGTTGAGTTGTCCCATGGGGACCACTTCCAAATTCATCCTTTGCATGTCAGCGATTAACGCGTCACACCTCGGATTCCGACTCAAGGCGTCAGCAACCGAATTCGCTTTACCAGGATGTAATGAATCCCAATATCGTAATCTGCCATCTTCTCTAGCCATCTCCTCTGTCTCATGTTCAGGTCCAGCTAGTGAATATATACTTCAAACTTTTTGTGGTCTGTATACACCTGTGTTCGGCTACCCACAAGGTAATGTCTCTAGATTTTCAGGGCGTGCATTACTGCTGCTAACTCAAGGTCATGCGTAGGGTAACTTTCTTTGTGAGGCTTGAGTTGACGTGAAGCATAGGCTACTACCTTCCCCTATTGCATCAACACAACCATTGCCCAGCTTCGAGTTGTCACAAAATACCTCGAAATCTTGGTGTATATTAGGCAACACCAAAGCCGGTGCTGTGGTCAACTTCTTCTTCAGAACCTCAAAACTCTCTTGGCATGATGGCGTCCATTTGAACTTAACATCCTTCCTGAGTTACTCCGTTAGAGGCTTCGCTATTATAGAAAAACCTTCGATAAACCTCCGATAGTAACCTGCCAAACCGAGAAAACCACATATTTTGGTCACTGTCTTTGGCTCCTCCCAGTTGAGTACTTCCTTGACCTTAGTAGGATCTACTGACACTCCTCCTTCTGAAACAATATGGCCCAAGAATGCCACTTCCTTAATCCAAAAGTCACACTTACTAAACTTGGCATATAGCTCATGCTGCCTTAATAATTCAAGCACGATCCTAAGATGCTCGGCGTGCTCCTCCTCATTCTTCGAGTAGATCAATATGTCATCAATGAATACCACCACAAATTTGTCCAGATACTCTATGAACACCTTATTCATCATTTGCATAAAGTGCGATGGAGCATTCGTGAGTCCAAAGGACATAACCAAAAACTCGTATAATCCGTAACAGGTGGTAAAAGTGGTCTTTGGTATATCATCCTTCTTAATGGATCAGACGATAACCAGATCACAGATCGATCTTTGAAAAGACACTTGCTCCCTTCAATTGATCGAATAAATCATTGATCCTCAGCAACGCGTACTTATTCTTGATTGTGTGATCGGTAGTCTACACACATCTCCGTCCTTCTTCTTAACAAAAATAACGGGTGCTCCCCATGGTGATGTGCCTGGTTGAATAAAACCCTTATCTTTTAGCTCTTCAATCTGCTTCTTCACCTCAGCTAGTTGGGTAGCATTCATGAAACACGGCCGTTCAGATATTGGACTTGTCCCAAGGCACACGTCAATGGACATCCTGTTTCGGTGGTAATCCAGACAGATCAGCAGGAAACACATCTGTATACTCGTTCACTATAGGGACTTCCTCCAATGCGGGCTTCTCTCCTTCGGGTCTTATCACCTTTATGTGGTTGATGACTCCATCCTGCCTCCTCCTGGTGAACTGATATGTGATTCGTGTCTCGTCAGTATTGGTCGGAGTAACAGCTCTATGGGCACAATCAATCTGGCTATCAAACTTCATCAGCCAATCCATTCCTAATATGATCTGAATTTCTTTGGTATCTAGCAGGAGAAGGTTGCATGTAAACTTGGATCCTTGGATTTCGATCTCAACTTCATGACATCCCATAGTAACGTTCATAGATCCCCCTGAGGATTGAACCTTTAAGAGTCGCTTTAGTGGCGCTAGCCTCCATTGATTCTTATCCACTAACTCTTTAGCAATAAATGAATGTGATGCTCCGAAATCAAATAAAACTGTTGCAGGTACGGAATTTGCCAGAAATGTACCTGATACAACGTCTGGTGCATCCTCGGCTTCCTTGGCGATGTGGTTGACTCGTCTGGCTCCCATCCTGTGCATTGGCCTGAAGTTGTGCGCATTGCGGATCTTTCCTCCTTGCACCTGCTGGGCCGGATTTGCAGTCTTCAAAGGACAAGAATGTGCGAAATGCCCTACCTGCTGGCACCTGAAACAAGTGAGCCCAGTGGTGTTTTGTCTTGCATTCTTGTTCTGACCCTGCTGGTTGCTTCCAGTCTGGGGTCCCTGCCTGGCTGGCTGCTGATTTGCCGACCCCTGGCCCGGTGCCGGTGGTCAGGGTGCGTACGTCCCTTGACCCGGTGCTTGCGGTCGAGGTGCAAAGTTGAACCTCTGCCCTCCCAGATGATGCTGATGATGATGGTGACCCTGGTGGTGCTAGTGCTGATGGTGTTAATGGTGGTTGCCCTGATGGAATCGAGGACGAATTTGACATCCCCCCTGAGGCTGGAACTCGGGCTTCCTGTTCTGAAGCTCCACGCTTCTGCGATGAGCTTCCTCGTAAATGATAGCCTGTTCGGTAGCACTTGTTCGCGGATCCCGTAAATGAGCTTCCTCGTAAGTTGAGTGGTAGCACTTGTTCGCGGATCCCGGGGTCCATTCCCTCGGTAAACCTCCATACCTTGGCCTTCTAAGTGGGTAACACCTCGTTTGCATAGCGAGATAGCTCGACGAACTTATCGATGTACTCAGCCACATACATGTTGCCTTGGCGCAAGCTTTCAAACTCACGCCTCTTCTCATCCTGCATGCTTTGGGGTATGTACACCCCCTTGAACTCCTCTTTAAACTCTGCCCATTTCAGAGTGCCATGGTTGGGATGGGTGGAGCAGTATGTTTCCCACCGGTGTGTGGCATTATTCTTGAGAATATGGGTGGCATACTTCACTTGGTCAACATCCGGAATGTTGACCATTTCCAACTTATTCTTCACATCCCTCAGCCAATCTTCGGCCTCCACCGGGTTGCAAACCCCATTGAAGATGTTGGGTCAGGTGCACATGAAATCCTTGAATCTAGCCTGATGCTGCTACTGGTATGCATGGGCTTGAGCGAATGCTAGGGCTGGTGCCACTTGCTGTTGTTGCAAGTTGGTCAAGCAATCCACTATTAAATTGAGGGCGTGCATAACTACACCCTCTTGGTGCTGAGCGAGTGGTGGGGCTGGCTGCTGGTTCACTGGCATTGGGGTGGCTGGCAGAGCAGGTGGCGGTGGAACATGCTGCGGTGGAGCAAACGGCTGAGCGGGTGGTGGTGGTTGTGGTGGCTGCTGAGCTTGCTGCTGCTGCTGGGCGAGAACTTGAGCTACAGCCAGGGCAGCGGCCTGTGCGGTGATAGCATTGACATCAATAATGGGTGGGGGTTGGGGCGGCTCTTCTTCTTCCTCCACGACATTGGTGTTGACTATGGCACTCTCACTGCCGTTGGTGTTGTCGTTGTGCGGTGCAGGGGCACAAACATTGCGGAGGGCAGTGTCATGAGCGGTCCTCTTGGGTGGCATCTGCTGATTTATGGTAAGATTAGCTACCGGGAATATTGTGACTTTAATAAATTTAAAATACTTCAAAATGCCATTTTTCCACACATTATAAAGATCCAAACGAATAACTCCAACATTCCCTATCCCTTGCATACACAAGTGTAGCGTGGGTTCATTGCATGAGAACCATGTTTATAGTCACATTTGGTGAATTATTATGTTTTACGATTAGTGTTGTTATTATCAACTACTTAACCCTTCATACATAGGAAGTAATAAGCGACTTTAATAGTTTATTAAATTTTATAAAGAACCTTAATTTAAGCAAAGGATCTCATTCTACAATATCTGGGAGTTGACGACGTCTTTGATCGGGTCCGTCGTCTTGATCCTCTTTGTTGACTTTCATGCACTTTTGAGATCCTCGCGGAGATGGGGTTGATGCAATAATGTAAACAATCCACAATCACCACAAATTTAAGTAACAAGACCATATAATAAGGTAAATAACAGGTAGCCGTGTCACAATGAGAAACCAAACTCGATACGGTCAACCTCAACAATTGTTTTAAAGTACGACTCGGGTATACAAATAACAAAAGGGCATAGTTCCAACGATGAACACAAGATCGAGTGATGACAATGGTAGCCTAAGCCTTAGCCTTGCTACGAGTGCGGGGACCCATCTGTTGCTAGGCGGCCTTGACCTCTTCCTCCCATTGGCTCTTCTCCTCAGCAAATTGGTGCTTTGCGTCCTCAAACTGACGCTTCTCCTCCTCAAAATCTTGGTTTTATTGAAGCAGGCTTGCCCTATCACTCTGCAGTCCCTTATTGGCTTCATTGTACTCAATTATATGACCGTTGATCTCAGTGGTACGACGGTCATTTTCTTCCTTACCTCATGTCCTAAGCGAACTTTGCCTTTTCTTGCGTAGCTCACTCTCCTCGACATCGATCTCATCCCTCTAGTTGAGGATGGTATCGTACTCTTCCTCCAACTGTCTATCCTTGTCCCGGTATTGCCTGACCTTCTCCTCAAGCATCTTCCACAACGTGGTCGCTCTTTCCTTCTCTTGATCTATTGCTTCGTCCTTCTCGCCCATCTCGATGGCGGTCAACTCCAGCTTTGCCTCCCGATGACGAATCCGCCATTCCTTCTTGCGGAGAAGGATGTCACGATGCCGATACTCATCCTTCTTATTCTTTTCGTCCTCACGCAAGTCCTCCACAGAACCCCTGTATGTCTTGGCGTCGGAATCCTTGCAAATGTAGAGACGGTCCAGGGCCTTCATGTAGAGAAGTGCAGTGGTCAACATCGATGACTCCTCTCCGTGAGAGGAAACCACCTCGCTAGGCTCATCAGCAGAGGCGTTGACGCGCCGGGTGGGAAGGTAGCGGTACGGCTTGTCTGCCAGTCGGGCCCGGTTGGTCTCTGCTATGTGCAAGATAGCGGTCCTGGCGGCCTCTTGTCGTCCAATCACATCATCCTCATTGAAGCTTATGAACTCCAGGGTTGCCCCTTCCTCCTCGGGGCGCTTGGGCGGGATAGTCAACTTGATCTTCCACTGAGGGCATTGCCTCAGTATCTCAAACTCACACTCGTAGGAGGGTACGGGTGTGGGATACTCCAAAAATCCCAGCAAGTCGTTGAGGGTACCAACCATTCCTCCCTCATCAGTGGCAGTGGTGTTTTTTATCGAGGCCATCTAAACAAAGAAGGGGAACGCCGGTTAGAACAATGGTGAGGAAATCAATGCAGTCAACAGATAAAGGAGGTTTTTAAATTAATTTTGAAATGGCTCAAGATCTCTAGGGTTTCACTAGCTAAGACGTCCTAAGGTCAACACCACTCTGATACCAACTTTGTCGTGACCCTAGTACGTGTAATGGGAATCTAGTACCACGAGGCGATACTTATCCCAGTTTAGTATCTCGTGGTGGACAACACGGTGGAATCATCACAGTGCATTTAATTAAAGTGAAATACGAGTAACAATAGCATTTATTACAAAGGAACTGGCATACCAGTTGGATAGTCCATGAGGAATTAAATATTAAGCAGGAAGAACATCAGCGTATTTAAATTAAATAACCACGATACATTCCGGGGTGTCGACCCGTACACCATAACTAGCCTTGCACTTCCCTGTCAGGGCCTTCCTGGTCCTGACTGTAATCTGTATAAATATGTCTGCGATAGATTTAATGAGTACGCGGCTACCCAGCAAGCAATCCTTAAATATGAGTGCAAGATTAAGGATGGGGATTAGGTTGTTTTACCCAAAACCTACTTCTAGCCATATTTTAGTTGTTCCAATTTTAATTTAGTGAATGCATGATCATCAGTAATAACTCTCAACTTCCAACAGAAGGTGCATCTCGCACCAGACCAATCCGAGCCTACTCTTGTCAAGTTTATTATTGAAAAGGGTGAATATACGGGTGCAAACCTTCCAACCCATCCATAACCATGGACACGGCTGTCATGATAGTTTTAACTCTGCAGAGTGTGTACAAATTTCCCCACAAGCCCCGTCTTATCCACTAGGAGAAACGGTATAAGACTTTTCCAACCTACTACGCCCACCACTTCACCTGCCTTCTCTTTTGGTTTCCCCGGCCCCGCCGGTATCCGCTGCAGTAGGGCGCCTGCTACTTCTGGACACCACCCGTGGGTCGTTCCCCAATTAAGCCATTCGGTCTCAGGGACGCACCTACCCCTAGGGAGATTGCAAGCCTCCCCCTTGGGCAAAAGTGACGAAACGTAAGCGGACAGCCTACGAGCAAGCGATTGTTGGGTTTCATAGTGTACTAAGCCTGGACCGAAGGCACAAGTGGATGTACGGTATGGTTGGTCTAGTAGTACACAAGCTTGGGTCCTTATTAGAGAAGACCGTCTCATCCCCACCACAATCCCGGAAATATCTCTGCCGGGTCTCCTCTAAAACATATACACTAGTTTTTGTTGTTGAGGTTTCATCCTCAAACACCATCATGAGGCAACACCCCACAAACACATTTTATAGTGAATCCCAATGCAAACCTACACACTAGTCAAGGATAGGCTAATGGACATAACAATGGATTCGTAAAGGCGGCTAAAGCACATTAATAGATCATTGTAATCTCAATAAAGAGCAAAAAATATTAAATTGCAAAACTAGGTTGGGAATATGTATCTATGCTTGCCTTCAAAGAATTCCACGCTTTGCGGGTCCCACACCGGCTCCGAACAACACTCAGCACAACAGTCGAACCTCAGTCTAAACAGAAATCAAACAAATGGCACAACAACAAAATTAGTACAGAGGAAATAATTATAAAATATACAGAAAATTTTTAGGATTAAAATGTAATTTTTAGGCTCCAAAATCCTCCAATTTGGAGTGACGGAGCTCCCTAAACAATTCGAGGAAGTTTCGGGTTAAATAGGAAATTCCTGGAAAAGAAAAACCCATTTAACCCTAAATTGGGCCGACCCGAAGAATCCGGCCCAAACTCACGTCTGTAGCCTTCTGGCCGCCCAAAGATGGCTCTGGTCCGACGCCTTGTGTCTTCGCCGACAGTGGGGCCCACTAGACAGCGTCGCCAACGGCTGACAAGCAGGGCCCACGGAACAGCGGCGGCGGGGCGATGGTGGCTTGGCGGTGACGTGGCAGGACACGTGGCGACAGGTGGCAGCTACATGGCACACGTGGCAGCTGACGTGGCGTGCTACGTGGTAGTGGGGCTCGACTAAGGGTGACGTGGCATGACACGTGGCTTGACACGTGTCATGCCACGTGCCTCCTGGCTGACGCGGTACTAGCGGGCCCACAGGTCAGTGGCCGTGGTCTAATTTTCGCACGTGCGCATGGCAAGTGGCACCACGCGTCGCGCTCGGCGCGGTGCGCGAACTGCTAGGCTGACACGCAGGGCCCACGGCTTAGTCGGGCCTGCGTGTCAGTGGCTATGGCTAGATCTGGCGCTGAGCGAAACGAGCGGTGTCGGCGCCAGCCCCACGGTGACACGTGTCTCGATGGGACTGGGTGGCGGTGACGGCGCGGCTGGAGGCGCTAACAGTGATGGGTCACACGGGCCACGTGTCGCAATCGGATTGGGTGGGGACGACAGCGCTGACGGAACCCGACGGGCCAAGGAGACCCCACTGGGACGCGCGTCAGGGCGTGACTGGCGGCGTCGCCGGCATGGTCCTGTGCACCGACTAGCGCGGATCGTGTGCGAGCATGGCCTTGGCGCGATGTCTTGCGGCAATATGGGGGACATGGAGGCCCTCGATTGGTAGCGTTTTCAGCCGTGGTCTGAACGCCGAGGTTCCCCGGTGGCCATGAGGGCTCTAAACTTTGGCGAGATCTATTGTGCCCTATTCTTAAGGGCATGTACAATGGTGCAGACGGCTACCGTCTGCAAGTGCTTTGAATATCGCACATCGATGTGAGAAGAGACTAAATGCATGTGGTTTGTCTATTAGGTTTGTTCGTGTACTATTTAATTCATGCAAGGCCTTTATTGCTCCATATTGATCAAGCATACATTTGATCTTTGTAGCTATTTTGTTGCATTTTTAAGAATACATGGTGGATACTCAAACAAGGCACATGAATTTCATATAGAAGCATAAATATAATTTATATTTATATAATTTGTTACTCGGAAGACATGACATGGCATTGCATAATAGGATATAATTAGTACAAACACGATAACTTCATGTAGATCTAATTTTGGCGGTTTCCAAAGCATTAGCATATGTGCTCAACCAAATCTGTCCTAAGTTGAGTATGAGTTGAGCGAGCATGGATAGCGGAGTTTCTCTATAGCGCCTCCACGAAGCAGGGGTCAGGATTGCCACTAGTACGCACTTCCGGTGGTAGCACAATCGTTGCACCAGGATTCTCATTCAAATCCAATGGAATTCTAAATTCTTTTTCATCTTCGACTATCATATTGTGAAGGATAACACAAGCTTGCATTATGTTCACAACATCCCTCCTCTTCCATAAACGTGCTGGTCGGCAAACAATATCAAAACGAGATTGTAGCACACCAAATGCGCACTCAACATCCTTTCTTGTGGATTCTTGATGTTTTGCAAATAATTTTTCTTTTTCTAATTGAGGAAGATGTATTGTCTTCACGAATACTGCCCACTCAGGATATATTCTATCGGCAATATAATATGGAGTGTCGTATTGATTCCCATTGACAGTGAAGTGTACCCGTGGAGCTTCCCCTCTTAGCACATCGATGAACAGTGGCGACTTATTCAACACATTGAAGACAGTGGGTGGTCACCGGCAGCCAATCGATGGAGCCACGCCGAGAGGCATAAGGCATACTGAAGCTACTAATCAGTCTAAGAACTGAAGCTACTGAATTTACTAAAGCTAGTGATGCTGCTACTGCCATATTACACCATGGAGATTAATCAAAAATTAAATTAACCAATTGACTAATCTGATTTTAGATTGATCAATCCAACAAAAATTATTGATCTGAACCAACTGTCGCTCTATATGGGATTGCCAATTTAGGAATGAACCAATATACCAGGCTGCAAGATCAGATGATGAAGTACGCATCCATGGAGGAGTTGTTGGTGAAGACAATACATGTTCGCCCATGAAGCTATGAACGTTGGTGAAGCCCCTGCTCCCATCGGTGTAGGAAGCAGCGCAGGAGAAGGACGGGCCGTCATGAATAGGGGCAACCTCGGAGGGAGCCGCGGCTGCCACCGCGGCCTTTCGCTTTAACCCGTGCGCCGTGCACGTCCACTGGCAGCCCACTGCCGTACCCGCTCGCTGGTGCGTCTCCGCTGTATCTGTTTCCTTCCCCATAGCCTCTACACCCGTACCCTTGGCTGCCGCTGCTCGCGTATTCTTGTCCACCGCCGCCTGGCCCGGCTGTGTCCATGCTGCTGCCGCATTGAGCAGCCCTTGTGCCGCAGCCGCATCCAGAACGAAAGGATTTGCTCGTAGCGCCGCCGCCGGATCCATCACGAGAAGGGTTTCGCGTGGCGGGAGGGGAATAGAATGGCGCGATTGTTGGAAGACAATGGCGCACTTGGGAAGAATATGGCGCAATGGGGAATTTGTTCCTGCGCATCACAGAATATGGCGCCTTGGTGAAATTCATCCCACGCCGCAGCAAATCGCAACCTCCTCGTACAGCCGTGGTTTCGTCGTCGCCTTGTTCTAGGAGCACGAGTCGGAGCCGACGCCTCGCGAGACGACGGCCTCATCCTCTCTCTTCACTTATTACGGTCCACGTAGGATTTTTCTCATTAATCACAGCTGTACATGCCCTATCCAAATGGAGCGATCCGCATATGCATTTGGACCGTCTCGACGAGATCTATCTAATGGTGCCATCTACAGAGTGATTTGACTACGGGACAAAAGCGTTTACCTTAGAAACGTGCTCGGAAGGAGGAGTCTTGAGCCGTGGATTAGGGTTTTGGAGAGAGGGAGGGTTGGGGTGCCGATGAATGGTGAGTGGGAGTGTATATAGGGTGTGGGGCGTAGGGGGTCCTTAAAAGTCCTTTAAATGGGCCAAAAGTGCTAAACAAGGTGCCATGGATCCTAATTACATGGTAATTCGGCCGATGTGTATCTAAATTGAGATATGCTGTAATTTATGAGGTAATACCTTGATTTTATAAGGAAAAATATTAGGACACCTAATAAATTTTTATTAGGATGTCACAGTCAGGAAATTGGAGGACAAGTTCGACGGGAACTAACACATGTGCTCCATTGAGACAATAAAGGAGCAGATGAGCTAGCATGGATGGGATCCAATTGGACGCAAGTGCCGACTGGTGTTTTCATCGAAGCATTGTATAAGCCATCTATTAAACTGCCACAGCTACAAGGCGAACAGCAAGAATGTCATGCGGAAGAAGAGCTATTATCAACAAACCCTGGGTGGATACAACCCTATTTAGATTATCTTCTCAGAGATGAGTTATCAGATGATCGCAGCCTAGCCGAGTGCATAACACGTTGAAGCAAAAGCTATAAGGTAGTCGGGGATGAGCTTTTCCTCAAAAGCAGTTCCGAGGTACTAAGACGTTGCACATATGAGCAAGAGGGCAAGGATGTATTAAACGACATCCACTCGGGGGAGTGCGGACATCATACGGCGGCAAGTTCCGTGGTGGGTAAAGCCTATCGGCAAGGATTCTTATGGCCGACTGCTGTAACAGATGCAGAAGACATAGTGCGCAGGTGTGAAGGCTACCAATTCTTTGCACAGCAGATTCACATGCCGGATCAGGATCTACAAACCATACCAGGCCCTTTGCCATCTGGAATCTTGACATGGTGGGTCCTCTCAAGCGAGCCAAAGGCTGATTCACCCATTTTTTCGTTGCTATCGACAAGTTCACAAAATGGGTCGAAGTCAAACCAGTTGTGGACATGACGGCTGCTAAGGCGCTCGAGTTCTTCCGCGACATCGTCGTACGCTTTGGCGTGCTGAATCGAATCATCACCGACAACGGCGTTTAGTTCAAAAGCAGCGAATTTCAAGATTGGGGCGAGTAATTGGGCATGACGATTTGTTACGCCTCGGTAGCCCACCCCAAGAAGCAACGGGCAGGTGGAGCGTGCCAATGGAATGATTCTACAAGGATTTAAAAAAAGGATTTTTGATCGCCTAAAGCCATACGCCACGCGCTAGGTTAAGGAGTTGCCTTCGATTCTTTGGGGGCTCAGAACAACCCCATGTCAAGCAGCCGGACAGACACCCTTTTTACTAATTTATGGCTCAGAAGCGGTTCTCTCGACTGAATTGAAATTTCGTTCTCCGCGAGTTCAAAGCTACGAGGACAACCGGTCGAATGAAGGGAACTTAGAAGACCTTGATCGGCTCGAGGAGGCCAAGGAAGCAGCAATGATCCAATCGGCCAAGTACCAACATGGCCTGCGTCGCAACCATCAACGCAACGTACGGGGCCGTGCGTTCTTTAAGGGAGATCTGGTCCTCCGAACGAATTAGAAGGCCCCTATGTGATTGACGTGGTGACTCGCCCAAGGACTTATCGACTCAAGCGCGAAGACGGATCAGATATGTTTAATACCTATAACATTGAGCAGCTATGTCGCTTTTATTCTTTAATCCTGTATTTGAGCTTTGTGTACAATAATTGCTGCGTAGTTCGACGGCGAACTTCACCTTTTCGTCGAAAACTTCGAATTGAGCCTTGGTTTTCATTTGATAGGCTACAAATCAGTCGGTCAAAGTGATAAGATCAAGATGTCAGTGGGGCCGAGTCAGGGAGAGCTTAAGTTGGTGAGTTTACCCTTCAGCTCCTGAGCCGACTTCTCGGTTTGGGTGTTGGCCAGGAAAACATCCCCTTCCATGGCCTTCTGCCTTGCTTCCAGCACTTTTTGGTTCTTCTCCAGAGCTTTATACTTCTCTTGGAGGGAAGCTAGGGCTTCATCGCCGCCTGAACAGGAAAGATTGATCATAAGAAGTATTCATAACCAGCAATGAGTCTAACACCACTCGGATGGTTTTTTACTTCTGAGGTTGTTGGCTTCTTCCACGTGGCGGAGACGTAGTTCGGTAACTTCCTTACAAAGCTCTTTGATCTCGCCATGGAATTTTGATTTCTGCGCACAAAGCGCATTATCGAATTCATCCCTGAACTTCAGCTGGCCAATGGCATTTTGGAGACATCGGGTTTTCTGCGCCGACCGCTTGCCCATGTGCTGCGCGGAGGAAAAAGGAATGACTAAATATGTTTCGATTGAGATGGAGTTTGAGGTGTGAAGATGGTCTACCTCAAGCATTTCGATGCTAAACTTTGCCGCATTCTGTAGCGTTTCCCACTCTTCGGCCTCCAGCTCGTCATCTATCTCGTAGCCTTCCATCTCCTTCCTCCATTTTACACGGAGAGGAGGAGCATTGGCAGTGGTGGCAGAGCGAGGAGTTTCCTTGATTTTGGGATCCGAGCTTTTTGGAGCTAGGGTTGGGATGGTGCCTTTAGCCTTAGAGGATTGATGGGCGTCCTAGGGCGACTGAGCAGTAGATTGAGGGGCTGCGTGCTGGGCCGGCTCCTAGATCGGAGTAGGCTCAGCCTGAGGAGTTGGTGGCGGTGGAACAAAGGGAGCGGGACTCGATGCCTTGGCACTGGATTTGCTTTTGGAGATGCCAGAGGTGGGCTTCCTACGAGTGAAAAAAGATGTGAAGAAAGCGACTTTTCTAAAGATAATTGAAAGAAGAAGTTACGAGGGGAAAACTTTATGACGTTGTGAATTTAACTCCTACGCCTTTTCAAGTGGTTTTCCCACTCGGGGTTGAACCGGAGGGTCCTCCTCGCCCTGATGCGGCCTCTGGGCTGGCAATCGAAGGTGATGGGGGGCTTGAAGCATACTCAGCAGGGGCAGTTCCAGACTTGGGGTTTTGGCGACGCCTATGCAGGAGTGGGATGTCGTCTTCTTCTTCATCTTCGTCCGAGTCTTTGAGGATGACTCCCTTGCCCTTTTTAGCTGGAGGAACATCACTGAGTCCTCTGCAGGACGCTTGAGCAGTGCCTCCTTGTGCCTAGGGGCTTTGGGAATTTGATGGACGGAGAAGAATGTGACACTGTCCTGCAAAGGTGTTGAGCCAGGTCAGTCATGGTGGAATTTCTTGATATCGATTAAAATTGAAGGCAAGTAAGATTTTTGCTTACCGTTGGAGGTGGGTTCGCTAAGCGATATGGACCTGGGCAGTCTTCATTATCTATGAGCGTGCCCGGGGTGAAGAGATCGGCCACCCGGTCGGTCACAAACTTTCGGGAGATTTTGTCTTCACTCTCTCGAGTGGCGTCCTTGGATCCTGAATATTTGAAACCGAGGTGCACTCTCTCTTTGAGTGGTTGGACATGTCGGAAGCTGTAGTTTATGACTATGCCGACGCCGGTTAGGCCTCTAGCCAAGTCCCCAAGAAGGGGAAGCAGTTCTCTAACTTGGCTATCTTCGCTCTCGGCGAAAGGGGAGGACCAAGAAGTGCGAACTGTGGGACAATTTCCCGTGAAAGATGTAAAGACTGGCGGAAAATTGGCTCAATAGAACCACTCGGCGTGCCAGCCCTTGTTCGAGGTTTTCATGGGAAGATCAAAATAAAGTTTCTTGGACCCTTCCAGCAATTGGAAGCCAGAGCCTCCCACGGCTCTAGGGCTGTTTTGCTGGGGAAGGGTTTGAGAAGAAAAAGAGATCTAAAAAGGTCAAAATGAGGCGCAATCCCAAGATATGCCTCACAAACATGAACGAAGACGGCGATTTTAAAGATCTAATTGGGGTTGAGGTGAGTCAATTCGATCCCAAAATAATGCAGAAGCCCCATGAAGAAGGAGAAGCAAGCAAAGCCAAAGCCGCGAAGGAAGAAGGACTCGAAGACCACTACCTCGTCAGATTGAGGGGTGAGGAAGGACTCACCGGCGACGGTGCGCCATGAAATCAGCTCCTCCGAAGGGAGCACGCCGGCGGATACGAGTCTCTGCAGCCGTTGGTCTATAGTGATGGACGACATCATCCACTCCATGGTGCTCTTGACTGCCTTTGAGGCGGCGGGAGAGTGTGAAGGAAGGAAACCCTAGCGGCGGAGTTCGCTGGAGCAGATGAAACAGCTTGAGCGAGAAATGGGCGGGGTGGAACAGCTCGTCCCCCTACCCCCTAAATTTAAAGGGCCACAGAGCGTATTTTGGGCTGGGCCTCATTCGGCATTGAAATGCGATTATTCTAGTTGGTGCAAACTCAGACCACTCAGAGTTTCAGAGTGATGTTTGCAGAGAGGGTCATTGAAGCGCTGAATGGTGACTCGAGGTACGCATCGGTTTAACTACTCGGATGAAGACAAGATCAGTCGGAAGCTCGAGATTTGGCAATAGTGCAAAAAAGTTAAAACAAAGAACAGTTTGGTTTGCCAAAAGATTTCCATTATGTCTCTTAAGCTAGGTTACAAGGGAACTTTGCAGCGCAGCACAATGAACTAAGGCTTCTTGCTGCCTTACAAAGAATCCAAAGGAAATAAAAAGGGAAGTCGCTTCCCCTGATGTGGTGAATGAGGCGCTTGATACTAAGAGCATCTCTAGTACCATCCGTCTGCCAGCAGGGTAGCGACTAGTGCGTCCTTCAGCTGGATGTGCACTGGGTACAGCTGTGGAAACCCACGGATTAGAACCCTAATGGATTCCTCAGCGCGGATTTCTTGGTTGCTTCGCGGAATTGCCTCCAGAGATCCTCCAGGGCGGCTTGAGCAGCGGCGTTAGCGGCGTCTTGCTCGGCGGCGGCTGCGGCCCATTCGTCGATCTCTTCCCCTTGGTCTTCCATTGTGGTGGGAGAAAGAGGAGAGGAGGTTTGGTGTTTTTCGAAAGGGGAGAAGGAAAAAAGCTCGAACAATGGATGCGGCGCAATACGCTGTATCAAGGTGCTTTTATACACAGAGGAATATGAAGAGGTGCGCCTCGCAACCCGTTCTGAACACAGTAAAACCATCATGACGATGGTACGGGAGTGGGTGATGTTGTGTTTCCCAGCGGTAGCGCGTGACGCTTCGGCTAGGCAAGAAAGGCACGAAAACTCTTCGCCTTGCCCTAAAATGGGCTTGGACCTAATCTAATTAAGCAAAGGGCAACCCCCTTAACAGGCTTTCTTAACAATACGCTACCAACGATGGTGATATGTTAACATCGAGCCCAATTCAGCCTCAGTACACCCTTGAGGCCACATGACCGGAAGCTCCATACATTGAAAATTGTTTCATGGCATACCCCATGCTGGGTCACTAGCCAACTTTGTATGTTTAAGGTTGGGTGTTGATGAAACTTGGATACTGTTTCGGAGATATACCTTTTATAGGTCGCTAGTTGTATACCGCAACCTAGATGCAAATGCCTCTCGGCCAAACTTCATCCAATCGGTGTGCCCTCAAGTGAGCCGCTAGCTAATCCCTTCTCTAGTTGTTGACAGGTACCACCCGACTGAAGGACGCGCCCCATGCTGGGCCGAGTGCTAGTTCCTGCAAGTCAGGGCCAAACGTTTGATGTACACAGTATAAACGCATAACACGCAGTATGCCGCAAGACTGAAACTGTGACTGTGTGGCTTAACGCGTGATCCATGATGGACCGACTGCTATTTTCACAAAGTAGCCGAATACATCAGTAGAGTAACGTGCCAAGTAGGTGGATAGCCGCAATTTCGCTCTCAACACAAAAACTTAAGATTTCTTGAGTTCTTTACAATCTCTTTTAAGATTACAGGAGCCATCCAACAAACCAGTCGGCAAGACATCCGACTCGATTGCAAAGCACTCGGGGGCTACTGTGGACTACATGGGCCCCGAGTATCCTCATAGAAGGCCCATGAGGCAACGATTGGGGGCGATCCAAGTCGGCTGGATAGAGATGAAGACCACTCGGGCTACATGTAACTTGATCACCAAGGATGGTCTCGAGGATAGAGTTTAGCTCCATATGATTAGGAGATTTGTACCTATAAATGTCGGTGCATGACATGTTTTTATATAACAGAATTCGGTATCATCTACCAAATATGATCATGTAACCTTATCCCCCTGCACTATATAAAGGGAGGGGTAGGGGCCGTAGAGGCAGACTCATATTGATACGTGCATACGCGTACTCATACATAATTTCAGAGCACAGGATTAGGGTGTTACCTCTGAGTTGAAGGCTTGAACCTGTATAAACCCTTGTCTTGTGTTATCATTGAGCTCGGTTCTAGCGTACAACCCCAAAACAAATCTATTGCCGACGGTAACCCTCGATTAGCTACTAGTCGACACCATATTTATTCATGTGATGTGTTATATAAAGGAATACCATTCGGTGGTAATGACCGTTAGGTCTATTTACATAATTTCATGCCATACTACCATATATCCAATATGAGATTTGACATTTTGCCGATTAGACAGATTTCCAGAACCTGTGCAACATTTCCATAGTTATGTCTTGATTCTTCTGAAAATCTTTCAGTATTATGGAGATATATGAAGAACATTTTAATGGTAGTCTATTTTCTCAAAAATGGAAATTGCATTAATTTACTCGATAATTTATATCGATTTAACGATGAGGCCTGATGCATTAATGCTCTTAGCATTAATAGTAAGAACTTTATGTCCCAATGACATCTTCATATTTCACTCCTAAACAAATCTCATATAACTTATAGACATAACATATCAAAACTATAAGATTTAGATTTTTCACAACTTTCTCTAGTGATTGTATACCAACCAAATAGCCTAATTTTCAGGACTTACAACACATGGCTGTATCACTATAGACTAAAGCATAACCAGCCTTTTCAGGGGATTTCACTAATTATACCAATTCACTTAAGGCAACATATCTGGTGTAAATGGTCAACCAGTGCTAACATGCTAATATGTAACATGGGCCGTCCAGTGCATCGCTTGCGTCCCGGATCATCTCACTTGAAAACCCGCAGCCCCACTGCATTGATTTTGCAGTTAACCCCATACGTTCCTAATCCCGTCTTCAATCTCGCTGCTCGCATCGCTCGTCGTCTCGTCTCCCATATCGCGCCGCCTCGTCTTCTCATGAGTGTTTCCTATGGAACGGCCGCCGGATCATATGAGCATGACCACCTTGGAGGAGGAGACGCCCGCCGGGTCGTCGACGGGGTTGGGTCGCCGCCACGCCAGCCGGGAGGTGTGGACGCCACCGCCCTAGCCGTGAGGACGCCGTCGTCCCCCGCGCTGTAGTCGAGGCCCGCTGCGCGGTCGTCGTCGCCCTATCAGTGAGGACGCCGCCGTCCCTAGCGCCATCGTCGAGGCCCGCCGCACGGTCGTCGTCGCCCTACCAGTGAGGACGCCGCCGTCCCCAGCGCCGTCGTCGAGGCCCACCGCACAGTCGTCGTCGCCCTATCCTGCAAATTGGGAGAGGGGATGGAACGGGAAGAGAAACGGGAGTGGATTGGGAGGAGGAGGAGAGGCATACAAGGGGCTAACTGCAAAATCGATGCAGTGGAGCGGCGGGTTTTCAAGTGAGATGATCCGGGACGCAAGCAATGCACTGGACAGCCCAGATTACATATTAGCATGTTAGCACTGGTTGACCATTTACACCAGATATGTTGCCTTCACTTAAATACCTCCACGGTATTAGAGGATATAGCCATTCTCCTGTTCTATATAAGAGATGCACACTACATCGCATGTGCTTATATGGCTAAATTCAAAATCCTCATTTTATTCCATCGGGTCATGATGGGTCATCATCCAACTTCTATAGATAATTGGTGTATTTTGACCGGTAAGTATTTTTCTTTCTAGAAAAAATATATTTTCAAAACAATACTTTCCTTTTGAAAGTAACATTCTTCCATAAAACACGTTCTTCAAGAAAGATGTTATCATATTTAAGAAGATATTATTCTTTAAAGAAACTATATTGTATGAGTCTCATGCATATATATATCGCATTTTTCTATTTCTTTTCACAAGAAACTGTGAATCCATCAAGGATATCACTAAGGATTTCCAAAATCCATTCACTGCATATACTTTCATATCATGTGCCAGACTTAATTTATAATGGAACATTTTACATATGAGAATAATAGTCTCTTATGGAGACATTTCAACTATAGCCTCTATCACCACATTATTTGTGTAATGACCCATTAAGTTTTAATCAATTCTAAGACTTATATCTATCATATGGTTCGACCTCAGTTACTTTCTTAAGACCCGATATGCACACTTTACGTATCATATGCCATAGACTTTTAATTCCAGACCTATACTTAAGCAACCTTTGGGAGTAATTTGTCGATAAACTTTTCTCATATTTCTCAATATCCTGAACTATAAGGATATCTCAAAAATTAACTAGAATTTCATCATTTCCCAAACGAAGATTCATGGTCATTCCATATTTTCAGCATTATAATATGCGCGCATTACCAAGCCGGAATTATCATCTTCACGATGATCATCTCTTACAGAGTACTGTTTTTGACTAAGTCATTCGATCTAATATTAGCAGGCGTCCCCACATATTTAGATCATTGACTAACAAGTCAAACTTCGCAAAGATGGAAATACAATTATCCCAGGGTATTCCACTCTTAGCGATCTATTTACACCATAGTAAATGGTAACTCCAAATTTTTGGCAAGTTCTCTGTTTGCATCAAAACAAGAGAATAAACTAAACCTTTGTTTAGTCTTACTAGAGTGAGTAACTATTGGTTAATATAAAGATCATTTCTCTAATCCTTTTCTTTTAGAGAAATTATCAAGGCATTTAAATATTTGGGTATTTCTCCCCCTAATGCCGAGATACGATCTTTATTAACAGCATACGTTCATAATCCTCTTTAATGGGCATAAGATTAATGGAACTTCATATCCAAAAATCCTCAAATATCCCTAATTTTGTATGTTGTAGTGGTAATGTTACATGGAAAATATATATCTCCACGCACTCATAATAAATCGGGGGGTCTGATTTATGTGCAGTGAACTATGACAATGCCGTATAATCACATAAAAACTGCATTATCTCACGTTCAGTGAGTTATCCCATCAACCTTTTGGGATAATATACTCGACAAGATACCCACAAAAGGATCTTTAGTCGAAAGAAAATTTCTAGTATCTTTGCCCATTATTTGACCCAAGCACTCATACTATTTTACCAATTACTTTTGGTTACCAAAAATATGACATGGTCATGACTAGTATTCTTACTAGTTATTAGCATAAAGTTTTCAAATTCTTAATTATAAATATAAATAATGTTGATACATTTAACATAACCAAATTTAACCTGAATTGGAATATTGTTCCTAGAGCAATTTGAACAATCTGATAATTACTTATATGCCTCAAATGCTTAGTGACAATAATGAACTATGCCATGATCACCCATGATCATATTAATTTGATATATAGGTCATGTTCCATAATTTTGGGAATCATTTGTTCCAAACAAATGAATATGACTTACAAGTCATAATACACACGTGCATGAAACTACTTCCATGTAGTTAAACATTTATGTGCGCTTATGCCACATGACAGTGACTAATATATTGCCAAAGATAGTATCCATCTTCCACCAAGTGGATATTTGCAATATAATAAATGAGATTTATTTGTATCAGTTGAATACAAACAAAATCATTCAATTATCTCCCAAAATGACCTATTAATTTCTTAATATGCCTTTATAATGGGAAATCTCCAAAATTTCAATTATCATAAGCATATTTTACAATGCCTTTCAAATAGGATATTATCAATATAAACTTCTTTTATAATCTGTGTAATATCCTCCCTCTCTTCACGTCAATCATAAATTTTTTAGTAATAGCATGAACAACAATCATATGCTTAAGAATTAACTCGAAACTGTAAACATACTACGACATGAGTATAAATTTATGACATGAAAATCTCATGAATATCAGAGGATCATAGGCTCCATGTTGTAAAACCTATTATAGCCAATTTGATCCATGATCAATATATGATTTAGGCTATACGTACTTGTGTCACCTTAAAAAATATATTTCTATGTCTCCAAGACATTGGTGCACACGAGTCTAACAAAGTGTCCTCGACACACTAATTCGTCCGAACGAAAGGCAAGGTAGATGATCCAAATTTTGGCATACAATTTACTTTATTCCATGCAAGATTATTCATCATACTTTATGTAAGATATGCTAGAAGCATAATGTTCTATTCATCTTTCTAAAAACGACTCTTGTCCATAAGATAAATAATTGAATAGAACAATTTAGATCATCCCATGATCTGATGAGTTACGGAAAAGTAACATCTAATGTGTTACATTTCCATTTAAATCAATATGATATTTGTTCAACATCGTAGACAATCGAAATCTCTGAAATAATAATTGGAGCATAATTCTCCATATACCATATGGTATTTACCATCTTTTAATGCACACTTTGTGAGTTAAGACAAATATCAGTAACATATGGTTACATAGTCTTTTAGCCAAAAGACTATTGTGCATAGTGAATACATTCGCATAGGATTTATCCTCTCCAAATATGCAATTTGGACATTGAGTTGTCATTCATGACAACACAAGTGACCGTTATGGTCAATTTGCATAGTAAAAAGATATCTCTTTGTTAAATATAGTCATACATGACAATTTTGAGGATTTACTCAGCCATGGAACAATTCCCAATTAAAATGACTTAATATCCACTATGCCAAGTAACCCTTTGTCAATCATGATATCCACTAATAAATAGGTGAGTGACATCGATGTAAAAATCATGATAAAGGGGATCCTAATAATAGGTGTAGACCTTGACATGGCTGCGGGTGATCTTCTATTACTGCCACCGTGAATGGGCTCCGCACCAAGAAGGCAGTCACCAATCAAAATCAAATAATTGGTAGTCATATGATAAAGAAATAATCCCAATAAGATAATTGGAACTATCTGCCAAATATTCCGTCAAAGAGATATTACTTACATGTAACGTACTATAGGCATATAACCTGTCCGTACATTCTAGTTACATGAAAATGATGGAAACACTCAAAGTTATCCCATCCAAGGATAATATCAACATCTCGGATTTTTCCTTTCACTTTTCTGGATATTTCCGAACTCATCGGATTCGATGGAAAATAGAAAATCCATCAATAATCCCAAAAGGAATCATAATGCTGAAAATTAACTATAAAAATATGGTTCCCATAATTTTGCAGGATTTTTCCATAATTTTCTACATTTTATTTTAGTCAAATAACTTAAAAACCATCAAATAATGCAAAAGAATGTGAAATTTTCATGACATTACGATTGGTTTATACACGATGAAGGTAATCAATGGTTGCCTTAAAACAAGTGTATACCTCTCAGTAGTGAGCGAGCGAATCACTGCTATATACATGAACTTTGGCCCACAAGGGATTGAGCGACAGCACAGTCGTAGCCAATGCAATAGTCTCCACTACCTTGTGCTTTTACCAACACACAGGAAATAATCATCAAAGTATGCAAAACAAAGTTAAATAATGGTGCAGACCTTTGATTATGGGCAAGCTACTCTCGTTATGGCCCAGCCATAGGACCCATACTAAGAAGGTAATCACCAACTTGCAATGCAAAAAATTTGCAAATTTTAGTTAAACTAAAATAACTAAAATAATAATCAGTGCAGAATATAATAAATTGACATAGACCATTTAGCAATGAGCGGGATACTCCCACCATGGACATAGATATGCCATAGGACTCATGCCTTGTGCTAATCTTAGCACTTAAGATAATCGTCAACATAATTTTCTAGCAATAAATTCTGCAATTCAAGTTAAGTAAATAACGTAAATCATAAACATGGCAGAATATAATAAAGTGACGTAGACCTTGTACCAATGGGCGAGATACTCTCCCTATGGTAGGACACATGCCTTATGCTAATCTTAGCACTTAAGGTAATCGTCAAACCACATCGTAGGAAAGATAAATGCTAGAAAATTAAATTCAGAAATAATAACCCCAAGATGTAATAACTGCATTTAAACACATATGCATTGCGATTATCAATACTTTTCAAGGGTAAAATCACAATATATACAGTAAAACATCAATGAATAGCATTGGCATGCTGAATTTAAATATATTTGCATATTTTCAAAAATCCCGAGGGCTCATAAGCAAATATTTTCATTGAAAATTAACCCTTTTTCCATATCAACTGGGTTTATACGAAAATTTTCCTGAAAACCGAGATCCCAAGGGCCTTTTTGCAATTTCCAAAATTTTCTTATGTCACCCAGCCTAATTGCGCCGAAGCCCAACTTCTCAGAGCATCCCCAACCGGGGAGCTATCAGGCGCCGGCATCAGCGCGGGCGGCAGGTGGGAAAAAAATTTGAACTACACAGCTGCGGCGGGTGGGCGGGCGTGCGTGTGGCGTGCGCGATTGCCGGCGCTGATGTAGGCCGCTTTGGCTCCCCTGCTGGGGATGCTATCATGGGCAACTGCCTAGGGCTAGAGTTCCCACCCCTGCCCCCATGGCCGCCGACGCCTCACCAGCGTGGAGCCGGGAAGGGCTGGCCCCGCCTAGAGCCGCCGCCGCCGACCCGTGCCCGGGCTAGAGCCGGCGCCAGGTGCCGCCACCCCGGCTGACCCTCGGCTGCGCTGTGCGTCGCCACTCGTGGTGGCCGGAGTTGGGGGGGTGCCGCCTGCCCCCACGGTGGCCCGCGTCGGCGGTCGTCGCCTCCACAGGGCGGTGCATCACCGGCCACCCCGCGCACTGTCTCGGAGAAAGCCGCCGGCGATGGAGCCAGCACCACCTCGCCGGGATCCGCTGCCTCTGAGGCAAATCGAGCTGGCGCCGCATCCTGGCTGTGGCGCGGCTGGTCAGGGTTCCTTCCCCGCCGCCGGCCAAGCGCCGCCCTCCGTCGGCCAGAGCGCCGTCGTCCCGTGGCCGGCCCCGCCGGGAAGTACACCACCGCCGCTGCCTCGTGGTGCCGGGGGTTGCCACCACACATGGTGGCCGGCGCCATGGCTGCGCCTAGCCTAGTGGCCAGTGTCGTCGACCTCTAGCCCATGGCCGATTCCCTATTTCAAACAGGTAGTTCACTCCTCTCTCTTCTATGATTCCGTTCGTCGCTGTCCAAAACGAGAATGTACCCCCTCCTTCTTCCATTGATTTTACTAATTACTGATGTAATTAGACATCACTCATGTAATTAGATCATTGATTCTCACTGTAATTTGCATATAAAACAGCAAAATTACTGCAATTTTACACTTACATATTCTCCTGATTTTGCCTTGTTGCATGCACATGGAAGCCGCTGGGTGAATCGCAGCCGCAAATGACACTAAGTGTGTCCTGATGCAGCGGTTGATAAAAGGACAGGGAGAATGAGTAACTAACCAGTCTCATATGAGGGACAACGGTTGATGTAGCGGTTGCTTGTGTTCATGCGATGGAAGTGTTTTCTCTCCATTGCTAATCGCAATTAGCACTTGCTTTCTTGTCCACCGATGCTTCATATTTGGTAGTTGCAATTCCTTGAATCATGGCTTCGGTTTTTCTATCCAGAATCACTTGTCCCTGTTTTGCATCGGCCATTCTCCGATGGCTAATCACGATGCATGGTCTGATCAGGCCACACAAATTCACGACGGAAACTCTCCTGATCACGATTCAGTTCATCCTTGCCCAACGATGGACATGTCCTCTCTCTACTGAGCAAATTGCTGATAATGTGTTGAGACACTATTAGCACAGTGAGAGATATAAGACAGAGTGAATGCTTTATTGATCATTGGGTGTAATTACAATGGCAAAGCCTCTTTATATAGAGTATAAATGGGTGCAACAAAGAGGCACCTTTTCGGTAGACACCCTTACATAATTTGCCTATTAATATTATTTCTTAACAATCTCTTTAGACTTTTGATAATGGATGAATTGATAATGCTCTAGATTAGTCATGACTAATTAATTGGCATGGCACACACTCCTATGAACATAAGTGAATCTTAAATATACAAAGCCGGGTTCCAGGCTCCCCTCGGTGCCACGCATTGTTGCTTTCAGCTCGCCGGTGTGCCACGTCGCGATGTTCGTTCCCGGCCATTCGATCGCATGCGCTAGTCGAATCCGGCCGTCCATTAATTCTTTAACTACAAAATGATTAAACAACGCGGGCTGCTTGGCTAGCTGAGCCAGCTCCCAGCCAGCAGCCCACGGTTCGATCCCCCGCATGCACCGCGTTTTTTCTTCTTCTTTTTTTCTCCTGGACGTCAGCGCGCCACATGCGCGCAAGCCTGACTAGCATATTATATGTTTGCCACGGGTTTTTTTATTTTCTTTGCGGTTATTTCTATTTTCCACATGAAAGATCGAACAATCATCATATCAAGCCTCATCTAAAGGCTCAATGCATATCAACTCTTCTTAAAATCTCTGTCCACCTCAGCAAAAATGTTTATTCGTAATTGTCGACTAACATGCACATTAGCAACGGCAATGTGGCAAATTTAATAGCAGAATCTGGTATCAAAGAAAAAAAACACAAGCACTGCCTTCAAAACAATATACAATATGGGCTTGTGGTTTTCAAAGTACAAAAAGATAACCGGTTCCTATGAGGAACATCAAGAGCGTTCCACTTTTACATTCCAAATAGCCCGGTGAAGGCACCAACCTGCTATAATACTCTAATGGAAGCAGACAAGCTATCCTGCTCAGCATAACGGTAAAAAAAGGAGTCCAATAAGGCTATAACCCTTTATTTTTCCTTAAAGGGGACCGCAATTAGTTCATGAACTAGAAGAGTGCTTCACATTTGACCAATATCCGGGTCAAGGTGTTTCATTGATCACTACAAAACAAAATTCACATTGCCGATGCAATGGTTATTAACAGACTTTGCTGCGGTCGTTCTATTGGACATAGGAGAACAATTCTAGGCAGGGAATGACAGTCCTCCAGCTATCACACAACAGAATCTCCTGTCTGCCAAGTGCAAGATTTTGGTCTCAAAAGGTATAAACCTCAATAAAGACATCAAGCTCATCTAGCCTTCAGAAAATGCTTGGCAATCAAGCAAGAACTTGAAATTGATGCAAAAGAAGGTGTCAGCGTGGAGCTTGATGGAGCAGCACACCAAAGAATACATCACCAATTCCTACATCCTATCTATCTCACGCAAGCATGTGTTCCTGTATTTATAATTGTCAAAGTGTTATGAGATGAATGACAAAACATATGAAAAAAGTATAACATCAACATTGTAAAAGCATAATTTATCAAGACGCATCATTTGCTAGGTAACAATAATGTGGTGGATATTGTAAAATGTGTGGTCATTTGATACGACATACTTTTACCATTTGTCACAAAACACTGGCATTTGATTGCTGTGGATAATAAAAAAAATTGCAAATATAAGAATCTAAAACATTAGCTACAGTGAAGAAAGAACATACTTGTCTTTATGGACTCTTTGGATAACGCTCTATCAGAATCATAGCACTGCAAATATGGTGCAATGAGGGCATCCAACTTGACAACCCAGAGTGCAACTGCTGAAGTAGTTTGTGGCATTGTTTGGAAGTATACAAGGATATCATCCAGATATGAATTAAAGCTCACGGACGATGAACTTTTATATAACCAATCCTCATCCATTGCCCCGACAAAATCAACAAGAACCTGCAAGGAAGATCATCATGGAAAAACAAAAGCATTACAAGCAATTTACTTAGGAGTGAATAAAATATTTCGATTATAATCTTAAAACAGACAAATAACATATATAGTGAACCTGTAAAAGCTCTGGTAATGATGATGTTCGTCGCAGCCGCTTAACCCACAGCTTGTGTGAAGACTTCATCCACGAACCAGTAAAAGCTGACTCAGGCATGGATGTCTGCATCAAAACATAGTTAACTTAAAAATATCTTGGTAGAGAGATGGTCTGAATAACATATGCTTTTGGAGACACCTGTGCAAACAACTGGGTAACAAATTTTGGCACCAGGTAATGTGGTTTCTCAACATTAACACAGTTGATACAACAAAAATGAAATGAACACATTTGATCCCAGAAAAATAGAACTGCATAGGACATGCTTTCTTGATACTCACCTCAATAGCATGAATCGCTGCTTTAAGTGCCTGTAGCTGTGGAGGCAGAACTTTATGATTTGGAATGCCATACACATTGTCAGGCTCCCTACATATTGCCACATGTACAGCATATCTTTCTTCAAGATCAAAACTAACCTCAAAAGTAGAGTGGCATATTCTGCAATGTTTTTCATCTCTCCAATACAAATCATGACAACTTTCGCAGTGAACTAGTGATTCCTTAAATGATCTCTTGCCACATTTAAAAGAAGTAAGAGAAGAGTAGAAAGAAGTCCAGATCCATTTATCTAAAGCTTGCAATCTTTCCCATTTCAACATGTTCTCATCACCTCTCCTCCCAACTTCAATTAGTATTGCAGATGGTGCATTTAAATGATTATCAGCTTGATTGGTGGGAACTAAAGCATTGTCGATGTCTGATATGGGTGAAGCTCCATCTCCACTACTTGTCTCGGACTGAGATGGATCAGATGTTGTGATTCCAAATGCATTCCCATCTTCCAAATGATTTTTCATGGCTTCAAAAAGGCACACCTGCCTCTTTTTCATTGACGAAAGAAGGTGAGCTTCCCTAATGCCTTTGCAGTCTAGGACAGAGAGCAATGAAAGTAATTCCTGAGATGAAAAAAAGAGATGAGAATTCGCTAAAAAAAATTAGATAAGATGGCAAAGTAAACAAATAACATGTGTAATTATACATCTAACAAGGGGTAAGAAACCTCAACTGAACAAAATAACAGGTATAATATACAATGGAAGTTAACCTCAAGTGAACAAATAACATGTATAATTATACATCTAAGAAAGGGTAAGAAACCTCAACTCAACAAATTAACAGGTATAATATTACATCTAAGCAGAGTAAGAAAGTGGATAACCTGTGGTGAATCAATCACCTCCCAGTGACCATCTTCTGAGGACTCAAAATAGACCCTACGATGCCCTGGATCATCTGCTCTGCAAGGGCCAAGAAAGAGCCAATAATTATTATACCTGCGGTCAGATCCCAGAAAAACAGTTTGTGGTTGGTGTGCAGCTCCTTTAGATGAATCATCCCTTCCAGAATTAGAAATGTAGTTCTGACTCTTTTGACATCCTGGCTGACCTTCCTTAGAAGAATCCAAACTGTACAAGCTTCCTGATCTATTTAAGCACTTATCATTAAATTGATAAATGTTTCTAGTTGATTTTTTTATTTTCCCACCTGACACATGTGATTGTGCTGTCGGCATGTTAGGCAAGACTCTTTGTGGATCCTAGAAAAGTAGAAAGTAAAAGTAAGTTTCTGCAGTTTTCTGAGGACAAAAAAGTAGATCAGCAAACAATTTCTGGAGGTTGAATTTGAACTTAATGCATAAACATAATATTTTAGATCGGTGTAAAAAAGAGGAGTTACACGAAAGTTCACTAACAATTAAAAAATGAGTATCATGTGCACATTTTCTTTAGGACTTCAGGTGATGGCTAAACAATGGTAAGAACACAATTATGCCAAAAAAGCTCCTACAGAATGACGCAAATGTATATGTTAACTTCATCACTTCTAAAAACAACCAATTCATGTAGTTACATTGCCAAGAAATCACTATGGTAAGCTCAAAAACCTCACATAATATGGCAACATCAGTATGAACTTGTTGGAAAAAACATATGTTACAAATGGTTATTTTGCAAGCTTAGAACTACTCAAACTCCTTCAAAGCAAAGACAATATACAGCAAAACAAATGGCAAAATAGTTGTTGACAATTACCTCATGTCTTGGTACAGAACCAGAGTCAGCACCAGAAACAACATCAATCAAAGCAATCAAACAATCTACCTTCTCCTCGATGCTTAGATCTGAGTACTCGCCTTCCATCAACCCCAGAAGCCATTGTTCTCCAGGATAACTTTCATCAATTTCACTACATTTGTGCAGATTTTCATGTACAATTTTCTTCCTCCTCCTAACTATTCTACCTTCATGCTCAGAAAAGCTCATTTTTTGTGAACAATCAGATTCATCACAACTACTGTCCCCATCACCATCAAGACTTCCAGAATCCTCAGTATCTGACCTAGGATCATCCTTTCCTTTAATCCGAGGATCAACACGGAGACGATAAGCAGAAGGTGCAATTTTTTCAAATAATGTGATATCGCTAGAGAGAGTTGAATAGATCAGCTGCTCTATTTCTGATGAATCAGCAAGGCTAAGATCACAAATCTGAAGAGGGAACAATCAATAAAAATGTTAAGGAGATACACAGCAATATTTAGAGAATATTAGTTGTTATCAATATCACCAATTTGTTTCCAAAATTATAAAGTATATACCTCTGGTGCTTTGGCCAGTTCTGATACCTTCAACCCAGCACTACCTTTCTTAGATAATAAGGCAAACAATTCACCTTTCAGTGTACGAGGACGTAAACCATATTTAACCATTTGATTTTTCTCCTGTACAAAGGAAATAAGTGAACATATATTAATTCTAAACATACTTGAATTAATTGTAAGGAAATTCTAGATCTACAGCATATATACATATATTGATACCGAGTACCTAAAAGATACACGTCAACATACAAATACTAAAAAAATCTAGAAAAACAAGGCACCCAAAAAGTACCTTGTTAAAGAAATCCCGATTCAGCATATGATGTTTGGAACCAAAACCTGAAGCAACCAAAACTTGTCGTAGTATTTCAATCCAAGTAAGAGAATTCAGGGCTTTGATCCAAAAATTCACATTAAATTCTTGTTCCCTAACCTGAAAGAGAAACACCTTCAACACAAATGCATGTTCACAAGGATAACAATGGAGCTACATATTGCAAATTCAAATATCCAGGTAAATCATGCAATTGTTATATTTTTAGATAAGCACTTCAAACCGGTAAAAGATTGTTCACGTGCATTTTTTAGTCCTCAAAGGTCAAAGCTTTTACGATTTTGCGTCAACGAGACTATATACAATTCTCTCACATGCATATGATGAAACAATAAGGTCTAATAAGCGTATGATCATGTAGTCTGAAGAAACCATAAAGTACCTATATTGCATCTGTAAGAAAAGAAAGTAGTCAGTTTATAAAGATATGCAGGTAGTATTGCCACTGATATTTTCATCCTTGGGTGAAAACCACAGTTTTTCAAATATACATATCATAGACTTATCAGGTGCTAGAAAACAAATAATGATCACAACTCAACATGTTAATGAATGATATCTTATATTCAATATTACAAATTAGGAAAAAGCTTGTAGACTAGTACTGCCAAGATAATAAACTCTGTTTATCCTAAGGCTACAAGGATCTATTAGACTTCAAGGAAATCATTAATTCTATACTCCAGAAAAAACACCTGGAACAAGGGCATAAAAAAAAAAAGATTACAAGGTGGTGAAACGGTTCAACAAATAGCTCAGATCTCAGCACTAAGACCATTGAGCCTTTTCTGATGCAGCATAATATTCAAACTAGCACTTTACACAGGCACATGGTCTGAGTAAAAACAAATAAACTATTAGGTTTTCTGCTATTTTCAAATTCATTCATGGACAGCAATACATAATTTTAGAATCAGAACCTAGTAACTCACGAAGCAAAAGATGATCTAAATAAACTGAAGTGTGCAGGAGCATTTTCAAAACTTACAAAGTTCAGAAAACTTAAAAATCTGCAGTCTTTAGAAGATCGTGGAACAAAAATACTGCCACTGCTCCTTTCTGCGTTTAACAAAAGTAGCTTGAGAAGATTAAGATGTACTTCCCCCAGCAACAATGAGTCCTGGAAGTCACATTTGCACCATGAGAAAATAAAACCAGGAATCATGCAAATTCAAGAGAAAGTGGGTCAATATTTTCACCTTGTCATGGAATGCTTGAGCAAACTCATCAAATGTAAAGGGATCAACATCCATACTACCAAAATGAGTATAAATAAACCGGACAATCTGCCAGGGAAGTTTTGAATTAATGGATGAGTATCAATGCAAAAAGTAGTAGAGGAAAAGGGTCTTCTTATGGTCCACAAAATACACACACACACACAAAAAAAAAAAAGCAGTTAAGTCAAATATAGGTACAGATGGACACAGAAAAACTATCTAACTTTTTAACTACGTGTGTAGGTTATTAATGTACACGGTAAATATAACAAACTAATCACATATAGATGACAAATTTATGTTAAAACATCTATTAGAATATTCCATCTCCCAATAGCAATTGGTTGGACTCAACAAGATTCTAGTGGAGAACTATTCAGAACGTATGGGTTCAAGTCCCTCATTGGGCAGCATATCCCCACCTAGAAAAAAACAACATTCCAGTTCAGAGAGATTCAATTTTTAGCCTTTTATGTCAACCTTGTTTCCATATTAGTAAAAGACACCTAACCTTTTATAGAGAATATGGTATTATCGATGAACTACTTGGTTACATGAGGAACCTGGATAGATATTAGAACCTATAGTGCCTTGCATAATGTCGTGCAAGGTAAATTACATTATAATGGGGATGATGATTCCCCTAGCAGTGAAATCATAGAGGTATTGCATATAACCTGGAAAAGCTTTTTCACCATTTCAGGTGATGATTCCCAAGGTCTTGTGGAAAATGGTTGTTTCATCATGACACTAGGTGGGGGAAACCTCGCAAGTAAATCTGAAGAATAAATGTAGTAGTATACTTCAGTAAATTGTTCATAACAAAACATGACAACAAAGCGGCACAGCATAGTATTGCAGACCTTTGCAGAGGGGGCAGCTGTGTCTCCCACTTGAAAGATGGGCTGAACATCTTAATGGGCTAGGACCTGCTTGTAATTCACTAAGCTCAACCTCCTCATCATCAACTAAAGTCGCATGCTCAGTTTGTAGTTCTGAACTGTCTGATTCATCCACTGAAAGATGGCATTCCATTGGTAAATGCTCCTTCGTAATAGTACCTCTGTATTGCACCTGAAATAAAGGAAATCACAATCATTGTTCAGCATGAAAGAACTTTAAGTTCCATTTTGCTAGACAAGAAAATAAAAATTATCAAAACTAAACATTTCAGGATTTTTCTCCAAATGCTACGCATGTAGTAGCAGTTTTCTCCTTTTTTCCATTTTTCTCTTGGGCAAGTAAGTTTTGAGAGGAAATTTTACCTTCCTTTTATTCGGTGGAGGTCTGCTCCTTTTGTCTAACTTTTGACGTGCCATAATTTGCTTCTGCATATAAGAAGCCAGACAAAATTGTGAGCGGTAATTCTGAATTTCAAAACAAAACAATTTAAAGTAACATGACTGTATTAGGTTAAATCAAACAAGAGACATACTTGAATCAGCTTTCCATCATCACAAACCTCTAGTCTGTCACAATCATGGAATGGTCTCAAGGATCTCAAGCAACCAGTTTCATCAATGAAGTTAGAGCCTGTTGTTTGAATATCTCCATTACCCGGATACATTGCATGCCACACTGTCATTAGACCTTTGCCAATTCCATGCTTTCTCACAGGACCACTGTCCTCACATGGCAGAGTGGATCTCTTGGTGGAAGATTCCACGATCTGTAGATATAACCAATTTGTGAAGAAAATGGGATGCCCAACGTTACAAATTTACAGGTCTCAGTATGATTAATGAAAAAAAATACATGGATTACAATAAAGAAGACATAAATAGTTAGTTTTGTTAAAGGCATGCATGGGACGAGTTCAAACGTGGTGCAGTGTTGTAGCCTGATCAGTAGGCCTGTTGATACTTGATTTTTGTCACATCCTCATTTTCGAAATTAAAAAATCATGTGCTTTCAAGATCATAAAGATTTTGAAATAATTTAAATCCCTAAGTTTAGAAAATGAGTATGTGCCTTTAAATATTTTCTAAATAATATCTGCATTAATATTTAAATCTTTTTGGCTAAAGTAATTTCAAAATTATTTACCCAATGGAATCTGCCATATGAAAAAATTCCGAAAGTTATTTTAAATTATTTTGATTTCAAATTACGAATCAATCGGCATTAATAGCCTAAAATCATTTCCTAATTTATTATTTTCTATAATTCTTTCTCTAGTTCCCGAGACAACCTTTCTTTTCTTTTCTCCATCTCCATGTCTCCCCTACGCCATCTCTCCCTCCCTTGTCGGTCTTCCTCTCCTGGCCGACTCCTCCCCCTCTCGTCTTTGTTGCCTTTCACATGAGGCTAGAGGAGCTTCCTCCTCGGTAAAATTGGAAACCCCTCAAATTGTTCCATCAAATTAATCGCCGTTTTAATTGGCAATTATGGCGATTGATTTGTTGCCTAGGCTTTCCATCTTTTCCCCTCCCCTCCCCTCCCTTTCCTCTCCCTCTTCCCTCCTGGCGCCCCCTCTGCTTAAGCCGACCCCCCTCTTCTCTCCCTCTCGTTAAAACAAGAGCCAAAGAGTCCCTCATCCCTCCTTCACTGCCTTCTTCAAGTCTGCACCCGGGTGAGCCCCTCTACTCCAGTGCCTCACCTTTGTGCTGATCTTCATCTTGTAAACCTATTTTAGTTGTTGGTTCTAGTAAATCGCCGACAGAATCACGGGCAATGCTCGCCTAAGTTGCGACGCCTACCATGTAGACCACCTCTTGTTCGTCATTGTTCGTCTAATCGAATACTACCTACCTCTCTGATTCTCTAGCATCCCAAAGCGTAGTGGTTTTGTTTTTAGGCATCGTTGGCGTTGCTATTGATTTGAGCAGGAGCCGTCGCCGACATGCGAAGACCATCCAGCCATTTTGGTCCTCCTACCATTCGAGGATGATATCCCTACTCCAATCCAAGGCCATCTTGGAGTTCTCATCTTCCTCTCCCTTCATTCGCTCTACCCTTGCCGGAGCACCGCCAAACCTCAGTGCCGCCGACTCCCTTGTTCAGTGTCACTAGCGGGCGAGCCCAACTAGCCAGGCCACCTAGCGGGCCAGCCAAGAATGTCGAGCCACGCCAGTCTCCTCCCTTGCCCAACAGGCCGAGCCAGCGTGCTAGCCAAGTCGGGCTAGCTACGCTTCGGGTCGCCGGCGCGTCACGCACGCCGCTAGGTCGAGCCGCCTGACCACAACCGCGTCGTGCTTGGGCTCTACCCCACCCTTGTGCAACCGCCGGGCCGAGTTTCGCTTGGGCTATATGGGCCACATGCAACAGCAATGCTGGACCACCGCCTTGCTGGCCAAGCCAGAGGCCCCCACTTTCGCTAATTTAGTGGTAAACTTATTTCATTTGTATATTTTGCAAATTAAGTCCAAAAATTGTGAAATCGGTTGCAAAAGGTTTATAAATTATGATCTATTATTTCTAAAGATCCTTAGCATCATATGTACATATATTTTCTGTTTTTACTGTTGCATTGTATTTATGTGTGGTTTTTCATACACTAGATACGAATTTAGTTGGCGTCATGCCGTCATCAACCAAGCAGGAGCTGGTGTTGAATTTAGTGATCAAGGCAAAACCAATGTTGACTATTTTGCTCATGTCATATGTTTATACCTGATCTATTAGATTTCCACAGATGGGCTACGATATTAAAAAAATCTTAAAAGTTATGAGTAGTTTTAGTTAATCTTGGGAACCCTTCGATTACTACTTTATTTATTATGGCCATGATCCACTATTAAGCTAAAATTTTATTGCTTAGTCATGCGTAGCTATAGCCTTTTCTGTCCTCGTTGTGACTACGATATCAATAATTGATTTTCTCTGTTTTGAAATGAAGATAGTCTGTGCTGTCGGTTTTATGAAATGGGAACCTTAAGTAGCTAGGGCTACCAGCAGGTTGGGTTTTTTTATAAAACCGATTAGGCTGGTTGCTTGGTGGGTGCAACTTAGCACGAAACCTAGGCCCAACGTGGGAACCACCCTAATCCTAAAGGATCGACACCTTATGGTTGTCAAACTTAAGTACAACAGTGCAACCATGAGTGCTTGTATTGGCTAGCCTGGACTGAGTATCCTTCGTACTCTTGGTTCGGGCATCCCGTGCGGCGGAGAAGGTGCACAGCACAGGACATGACACTAGCTCATCACCAGGCAAGACAAGATATAGAACCAACCCAGTTCAATTAAGGCTGAACACACGAAGCTGTGGAAGAAGGAAAATGAATGCACATAATTAACACAAATAATTGTTATAATACCTTCCTCTTCTTCATCACTCTTTGGTTCTGGTAGCAGTCATAGACTGTGGTGTCTCCAACTACAAAAGAACAACATTTAGGTCAGCTGGGAACAATATTATTAGGGTGTTAACCATACCAACAAAATACAACTTGGGCAAGAAGTATGAAAAAAGATGTTAGCAGCATTAGTATTTGAGAACATCAACTGTAGACTAAGCATTGAATGAACTCTGAAAGTGCATTCAGATCATTTTTCATTCCTTCTTTGCCAAATAGTCTAATAGAAGCTTGTACAGAATACAATCAACAACTTGTAGCACCAGTAATTAATGGAGAAAAAAGGTAAAGCACAAGCTGCTCAACAGAATGTCAGTTACAAGACAACAGCGAACGAATAGATGGCACAAAAAGAAGGCGACTTCCTATGACATGAAAAAGTAACAAAGGAATGAACTTCCATAGGACATGAACATAAAACTTCATTATGCAAAGTAAAACCTTCACTATACTAGCAAGAGCGCATGTGCAACGCACATTTTCCAAAATACATATATTATCACAATCAAAATTAAAAAAATGCATATATCTCTACTGTAAAAAAAGTCTCTAATGGTGGTGGTTGCGGCAGCGGTTCATCATCCATCTCCACCCTCCATCTCTCATCCAATGTACCACACATCGTAAGTGTACTTTCTATTTATTAGGCTTGATTTCTTATTTTAGTACGTTATATTTTAGGAAGTCTTCAATCAATAATCAATAATTATAATTACTATTTAAAAGTCTAATGATGACGGTGGCACCACCATAGTTATCAAGTCGTTGACTAGTCACCGACTAGTCGACAACTAGTCGTCCGGTCGGTCCAAAGCAGGCGACTCACGCTAGCGACTTGACTTAGTAAGCAAGTCGGGCAACTTGCCATCGACTTGTCAACTTGAGTCGACTAGGCAGGCAACTTGACTTATGACTTATAACTTATGAGTGTCTTTTGCTTTCTTATGTTTAATTATGAGTTAAGTTTGGAACTAGCTAGTAGCTGTTGTTGCCTGTTTGTGAAGTTTATGAAGGTTGTTTGTGAACATTATCTACACTTTATATATATAAAGATGTACGCATATAGCGATGTACATGTTATATTTATTTATTGGCAAGTCAACGACTAGTCGACTCTAGTTGGTAAGTCGGTCCCTGCTCGACTCGACTCGACTTACCAACTTAATAACCTAGGGCACCACGTTTTGTCATCCATCTCCATCCTCCATCTTTCATCCAATGGTCAAGACATCATAATGGTACTTCCTATTTATTAGGCTTGCTTTCATATTTTAGTGCGTCATATTTTGGTAAGTCTTTTATCAAATCAACATATACCAAATCATCTTATTTATCTTGTTTCCTTTTTTTAGCTTGTTGTATACTATGAAACTTTTGGTCCACTTCAAAAAAAATAGAGGGCTGGAGGCTAAGCAGAACTGATGGAGTAAGTCAAACAAATCAAATGTGACACAATGACAAGTAACGTAGTATTTGTTCATAGCAAAGCCTGGGAGATTGGCTAGTTATACTATCATCATCGAACCTAAATTTATGAACCACTCCATACTTTATTTTTTAAAAAAGAAACATGAATCTCCCAATGCAAACCACACATGTAATTGGTATGCACACCATATTTTGTGATATGTAGTTTGTGGGCAGGTGGCTTAGCATGTGGAAGGCAGACACGGGCCTGTGGAAGGGAGGTGCATTATTGGGATGATTTCTAGATTAGTGCAGATTAACATAGATTTGTTGAGAAGATTAAGGGTTTTTTAGGGAAAAAATAAAAAAATGATCCAACTAGTGATATGAGCCATCGGATGAAGCACAACAAAGGGCTAGGATGGATGTGCGAACATAATATATGCAGTAATATTGACAATCCCATGGAAAAATATAGAGAGAAGCAATAGCCACAATTTTTTAATAAAAAAAATGATTAATTAGCATTTCAAGTTAGATATTTTTTAAAGTTTAGTGGTGGACGTTCATAGAAATTTATGCCTCAAATGTAAATAACTATTTAATAACCTTCAGATGCTAATGGATGCATACCTCTGCAACAGCCATGTGCACTTTGTGGAAGGGGATCAAATTCACTCCCAAGGGGTGGACCATCCTTGCGGAAGACTTTCCTCAGAATATAATCCTTAGGAAATAAGACTTGTGATCTAAGCATGTGCTCCTCTCCCACAACACTCATACTCCTATCAACAGAATTGTCATCATCACGCTGTAAGCCCACAGTGTTGTACATGGGACCTCGGCTGAGAGTGGAATACCTGCTGCTGCTGCTCCTAAGCCCATTTGATTTTACACCAAGTTGCCTTTCCAAATGAGCTCCTGTAACTATCATCTCTCTCCTCTGTTTCCTCCTTCGCTCCTTGAACCATATTCGCACCTGACTGTAAGATAGACCGACAGATGTTGCATACTCAGTCATGTCTTCGGGCTTTGGGTACTGTACCTCTGGAAAAAAGATATTTAGCTATGACAATTATAAAACATATAACAAAGTGATCAGAAACAATGCTTGAAGGAGCAATAGCAAACACCTACCGGAGTAAAACCTCTCAAGCATTTGGATTTGCAGGGGAGATTTCTTTGTCCCTGCATTCTCCCTCTTTGCACCAAGGCCGGTGATTATCATCTGAACAGAGCATAGTTAAATTTCAGCAACAGAAAACAATGCCCAACCACACTGAACTAAAAGATCACCAAAAGGAGGATCACATGCTTACAAGCATAGTTATTAAGTTGGTAAGTCAGTCAATTTGGTAGGGGTCCGACTTATTCGCCGACTTGCCAAAAATGACGGGGTTTTTTCTTGTTGCTAGCCTGGTCAGTGTAGTGTATGCACGTTTGAATACTAGGATTAGTGCGTATTATAAATACTATTACTAATCTCTACTACTTAAAAAGCTTCTTTTGGTGGTGAGTGATGAATGGTACTTTACTCATCATCACCGTCCAATCAAACCTCTACTTCAGTTGGGGCAACACTGCCATCAGTTGGTGAGGGGAAGGAGAGAACCGGCTCTAGGGAAGAGGAAGTCGGGTAGCGGTGCAGCGCAAAGGGAGGAGGAAGCAACGCTAGGAAGAGGGGTCCGAGAGAGGGAGAGGGGGGGAGTAGGTCTAAGAAAAAGTTTCCTACCCGGAGCTAAGCTCAATGCCTCCATGGCCACCCCGCGTGAGCTCGACGTCACCCACTCAAGCAGTGGCGGTCGCCCACTCAAGCAATGGCGGAGTCAGGATTTTTGGGGAGCACGAGAGCAAGGGAATAAACACAGACTACTAATTACCACTAAATACCATGAACATATAACACAAGCAAATTTCAAACCCGCTAATAGTTTTATTTCCATCACCAAGATCATCGTTCGATAGACATGCAAACATTTTGAAATAAAAAAGAAGCTATGAAAAATAACTCACTACAAATGTGGGTGTGTGGCGATACAAACACTTCAATGGGCCACATACAGAAGTCGAGCATTTTGTTGTTGACTTTGAGATTGAGGTAAACTACTCACCATGCTAATAAAAATAAATATATCTCTCGTTTCCAAAATCTCTAGCACAAATGACTCAGCCTCACAATTTTATATGCAAGCTACATTCATAAGTTATAACAATCAATAATTTACAATACATTCAGTTCTTGTGTGCTTTAGTAGTTCAATTATTCATGGCTGTGTGCATCCCTAGTTGGTGTAGAGGCCTGAAGTTATACTTCAATCAGCTAAAAATTATTTCAATTATTCGTTTATTCAATAATGCAAAATTCATATGAGTTGAGGGGATAGCGAATTCACCAATCGGAGAAAGCTCAGAGAAGAATGGAAGAAGTGCAGGCATGCCGCACTGCCGCGTGCAAAAGTTGATCAACGTGCTACGGCCGTGGATACTTACCAGTTAGCCGTGGTCGTGGAGGGAGAGAGGCAGCGGAGGAGGGAGGTAGGGAGCCGAAACAACCGCCGCGCGCTTCGAGGCGGGAGTGCCGCCGCTTGCCAGGACGGGGAGGTCGCGACGACGATGGGCCGTCGGTCGACCGCGACAGCGAAGAGGGCCGAGAGCGCAGCGCGGCGCGCCGACGGCGAGCAGGGGAGCGCCGCGCGCTGGTAGGAGGAGAGGGAGGGCCTGTGCTGGTGAGCGGCAGCAGCGGGCCCCTGGATGTGGCGGAGGCGGTGCCTGGACCAGCGAATGGAGGCGGAACAAAGGCTAGGGTTTATGCTGTGGAACGGAAGGGTTCCACGTCCGCCGCCACTGGGGGTTTAGCCCTGCTCCTGCTAGCACGCCCAGAGGCTGGAGGAGCCAAGAAGGAAAGCGAAGCCCGAGGGATTCGGGCCATTCGGCTTGGTTGGGCAGCTTGGGCTTCATTTTTTTTGGGAGGAGATTGGGCTTTGTTTTGGGCTTCATTTCTTCACGATTGGATTATTCCTCTCTCAGGAAAAAAAATTGAAAGAAGTCAATTTCTGCAGAATTATCATGTGAGTCGGTTTCACTCAAAACTTAAGCCAGGATAAACACACTCATTATCAAAACCGGTACAAAATACCCTCACCCAAAACCATGGTGGTTTTGGATGACATAACATCTAATCAACATTTTTCTAGAAAATAAATTCAAAAATTTCTAGAAAATCATAGGAAGCTCAAAAAATAAAATAAAAATACCAAAATTACAAAATAGGTAGAATCCAAATATTCATTGAAAATACTTTTCTATGTATATATTTATACGTAAAAATAGTACATAATGTATTTCATTGAATAAATAAATCAAGTATTTAAGAAAACTTAATTTGGCTTGTAGGAAAAATGAGAGAAACCCATGTAAATAGAGGGATGCTAACTTTGCCTTTCAATTTATATTTTCAAATTCTAATTCTAATTTATTTTGACCTTTCAATTGTATTTTTTTAAAAAATCAAATTCAACGGTCAAAATAGCATCTTTATGTTTTTATTAATTTCTACATCATTCTCAAAACTAAAATATTTTTCACCATTTTATAGAGAACAAACAAAATTTTCTTGAATACTTTTTTAATAAATAAAACACCTTATAAAAATTAATAATTTTTGCAAATAAGTATGCACATAAACTTTACAGCTTTTATTGCATATTTGGATTCTATGTATTTTTTCTATTGTTGTGCATATTTTTATTATATTTTTGAGCTTCCTATAATTTTCTAGATTTTTTAAAATTTATTTTCTAGAAAAATGATGACTAGATGTTATGTCATCCAAAACCACCATGGTTTTAAAGTAGTAGGGTATTTTAAATCGTTTTGACAAATGAGGAGGTGTTTTGTCCGCTTTTGAAGTCGAGGGAAACCGAATCTTGCGATAGTTCAAGGGGGTAAAATGGACTTTTTCCAAAAAAATTTGGGTTGTTCAGCCTGCTTACCCTAACCGCATGGCGGGCTGAACCATGATCAATGAGCTTGCTCGCGGCGGCTGTGCGTGCATGCCCGCCCGCGTTTCGAGGCCTGCCTAAGGCGTTTTTTTCAGCGTATAATTGTTTACTATTATATCAAATTGTGTTATTTTTATATAGGGTTAATATCACTGGTGCCATTTTTCGATGCCTCGGAACCGCGGTTGCCATTTTTCGATGTCCCCACTCAGCAATGCCATTTCAACGAATTTGTCCCCTCAAACGTGCCATTCTGAGCCTTTACAAGACAATACCCATCACAAATACACATGAATGTACTTCTATACGGTGGGTCCCACATGTCATACACTCTACCCTTCTTCCTCCTCAATCCTCCTCCTCGTCTCTCTCTCTCTCTCTCTCTCTCTCTCTCTCTCTCTCTCTCTCTCTCTCTCTCCAGGAGCTCGCCGCCCTCTGAGCTGGCCGGCGCCGCCCTCCTCCCCCACGAGCTCGCCGGCGCGGAGCTCCTCCCCACGTGCTCGGCCCAGCCCCGCCTCCTCCCTCACGAGCTCGCCGGCGCGGATCTCTCCCCCACGTGCTCGGCCTCGGCGCTGAGCTCCTCCCCACGTGCTCATGGCGTGGATCTCCCCCACGAGCTCATGGCGCCGCTCCTCCCCACGAGCTCACCGGCGGAGCTCCTCCCCACGAGCTCACTGGCGCCGCAGCTCCTCCCCCACGAGCTCGCCGGCGCAGCCTCCTCCCCTACGTTCTAGGCCTCAGCGCCGCCCTGCTCAGCCCCGACGAGAAGGTCGCCGTCGGGGAGGTCGCCGTCGGAGCAGCTCGCTGCCTTGGCCCGTGGAGAGAGAGAGATAGAGAGAGAGAGGGAGGAAGAAGCTGGGAGAGGCTGACAGGTGGGACCCACCTGTCAGCCCGTATTTCCCCTATATTCGCGTTCGTATTGCCCCCGTAAGTCCTGATAATGGCATGTTTGAGAGGGATTGACAGTTAAAATGGCATTGCTGAGTGGGGGCATCGAAAAATGACAACCGCGGTTTCGGGGCATCGAAAAATGGCACCAGTGATATTAACCCTTTTATATAGCCTATATGTTGTGATAATTTATAACGATCTTTTCGTGACTTTTAGGCCCAGTTTTTTCAGCTTAACGGCTTAACAACTTAACGACTTATTTACGTTTTGAAAAGACATATGCTTTGAGTTTTTTGAGTCTGTTTTTTCGTTGTTTTGAAGATGGGTCCTAACGCTTTAAAAAGCAAGTCAAATGAAATGAATTTGAATCTCGAGACTATCTTGAGAAACTCTCGAAGTTCGATCATTCTGCTCATTGCTCAAATTGCTCAAATTAATTCAAATTGCTCAAATTGCTCAAATTGCTCAAATTGCTCAAATTGCTCAAATCAGCTCAAAAGAACAGGGCCTTAGTAGTCCTTTCCTTTCAAAGGTTCTAAAACTATTTTTTAATTATTTTTTTATAATCTTTAGACCTCATTTCGAAAGCTCTCAAATTTGGTACAGTAATACGCCAATGCTACGATACACCGAAAAGAAAAGGCCTAACTACATTCTTAAGTTTAAGGCCTCTTCGTTTGATTCAGCGAAAGTTGCTAAAGTTTTAATATAAAAAGCTATGATAGCTCCAATGACGTTTGAAAAAAATTTAAAAAATATTTTACGAACTGTAAGTAAAACTATTTAAAACCCCATAAAAATCATTACAAAGTATTACATCATTTGGTTTATACAAAAATAACAAACTTTCATTTAATTTATTTTAATTTGAGCTGAACAAACAAGGCCTAAGATAAAGAGTTAAGTGAAAAAGGAAGAGCTTCCCGTTCCTGGTTTTCATGTAGTTGGATTCTCCGATCCACAAAAATCCTTAGAATCGGATTTCAACTTAGCAACTTTTGTTTTAACATTTTGAGAAGATTTTCTTTTTGGAGAGCACAGTACGATGAAATTTGCGACCTATGTTTGGGCGGAGTTATTGTCTATCATTTGCCTCTATGGTAGAACCCGTCGGGAGAGGCCTGAGAGGCACTAGTTTATCTTCGAGTCCGTTCCCCTCTCCCTCTCTCGATCCCCTCTTCCTAGAGTTGCACCCTTCTCCTCCTTTTTGTCCCCTCTTCCTAGCGTTGCTACCTCCTTCCTCTGCGCTGCATCGCTACCCGACTTCCTCTTCCCTAGAGCCTATTCTCTCCTTCACTTCACCAACTAATATCAGTGTTACCCCAACTGAGGCTAGGAAGAGCCGGTTCTCTCCCCTCACCAACTAATAGTAGTGTTATCCTAACTGGCACCATTCATCAGGCAGGGACCGGAGCCAGTCTAGCGGAGGAGCAGGGGACCGGGTGCCGCCGTCTAGGATTTGAAAGAGGACCAATGCCGCTACGTTGAGGAGCAAGGGTGGAGGAGGGGCGGCCATGTGTCGCTGCGCTGAAGTGGACAAGAGGTAGCCGTGCCCCGCCGACTCAGCCCACACCAATGGGGAGTCGCGCATCACTGGGGAGGATAGAACCAGGCGCCGCCACGTGCTTGGGAGTTGGGCGCCACCGACCTACTGCCAAGGAAAGAGTAGTCGCACACCGTCGCTCACGCATGGGAAAGAGCTAGGCCGCCGCCCCCACCCTAGAAGACAGAAGGGTCGGTCGCGCCTGGATCTGGAGGGAGGGCCTGGCCACACCCACACCTGGAGGGAGAGGCGGCGTGCCACCTCCCGGCTGATGGATGAGGAAGAGGGTGGCATCGTTAGCTACATGGAGAGAGACCAAAGAAGGAGGGGGAGAGAGAAGAGAGAGTCCTTTCCCCTTACCTTTTATTAAAGCCACCGCATAGATTCCATAGTGGCCACCCATCCCGTGAGCCAGACGCCCGATTGTCCCCACCAGATCCATAGCAGACGTAGACACAAAATGCCACGAAACTCTAGGGTTTAGCCAATGTGGCCTTGTTATAGCAAAAACCTAGGGTTTCCCAAGTTAATGGATTGGATCTTGGGCCAAACTAGTTGTGACGGGAATTAACTAGGATAAGATGACGTAGGAGGCACAATTGAAAATTGGCTAACGACCTAGGGAGAGGTGTTGCCACCCGTGTTGATGGACTCAAAGCGCTCGAACAAGACCTGCTACTCAAGCCTGCTTGGAGGAATTCTAGAGCAAATATGCTTGGAAGAGTTGCCTGAGCGTAGGCTGCTCAGAGGAAGTCCCGAGCAAAGGGTTGGTCGTAACCTTGCTTGGTGAAGCCTTGCTCGAGTCATACCAGCATGGCGGACACATGGCTTCCCCCGCGAAGTCACAAGCCTAACAAGACCCCTCTGGCCATCAAAACAACCAACCATTATCGGAAGCTGCAATTCATGCGCAACGGTGATATAATAGTGACTAAACAGTGTTCGGTCCCGCCGCAGCCGTAGCAATGGGCCCGGGTTGGTGGATGGGACATATATCAACCTTGCACAATGATACGCCTCGGTCAAGACCCTGTGTAAACCACTAACGCAATAATGAGCGAGGCCCACAAACACCAGCAGCAGGGCCTCAGATGCATCCTTTGGAGGATTATAAAAACACCTCTTGAGCGTCTATATAGGTGTGTGCACGACTGAAGACAAGCTTTCAAAACGTCGTAGCGCACATAGGAAGTTTCAGAGCTCAACACACACAAGACGCACCATAGCATAGCGGCTGGAGTTTTTCTAAGCGTTTTCTCTTGTAAGTCTTTAGTTCCTCCAAGCAAGGAGCTGCTGGAGTACGGTTTTTACCTCCCCAAAGGGGCCAAAACCAGTCTAACCCTCGATATCTCCAGTCTGGCGTCCCTCGACATCCCCTCTCTCTCCTCTTCCTGTTGTCGCATCAGGTTCAAAATCCTGTAGGGTCCGGGCGGTCCTCTCTCCCCATCCACAAATCTCTGCAGTACAACCCTCGGGGACGTGAGGTTCCATGACAGCTGGTGCCTATTGCAAACCTTGCTACTAAGTGTAGTCCAAGGAGGAAGAACGATCACACAATTAAGGGAGACAAGATGTAGGGTAGTGCTCTGCTTTATTAATTTTTGATTGACTACAATATACACTTCTATTTTATAGTGCTAGATAGCACGAGAGTTTAGCCTAGGTCCAATACGAATTAGACTTATAGTCGTATATGCCATGGACTAGTGGGTCTAGCCCATAGGTTTTGTAACACTCCCCCTAGACCTTGCTAGCGGGATGCACATGCCTCGTCAAAACTCCATAAAACCCAATGGAAAGCATTCTTTAAGGGCTCATTTGGCTACCACATGGGAAATTTCCTTGGGAAGCAATCCCCTGAGGGGATTTTGTGGTCCGCTTGAAACCCCAGGGTGAGGGATTGCAAGACCCTAGGATTGAGGCAGCCAAACGCTGCACGGCCCTAGGATTGAGATAGGAGGTAAGGGGACATCAGGACATGTGTTGCTGCTCTGCTTTGCTAACGCTGCTGTCAGCTCCAAACTGTTGCTAACAAGCAAAACATCCATATTGCTGCTTATTATATCATATCTATCTACAAGATCCATACGGCTGCTACTACTAAGCATCAGCTAGACAACAAAATTACATAGGATATATCACCAAAAAAGTGTAACAAGATCCATACTACTCCCGTTGCTAAATGCTAATAGCACAATATGATCAAGTGATAATAATACATGAAGGTACTCATAGAACAAGATCCTCGTAGAACATGATGATAATAAAGGGAATACAAGCAAGTTCGCATTTTTTTTGTCCATATAAAAATAAACTAGTTCACTCAACTTTTTCCCTAGTTTAACCACTTTCCCACACTTCATTCAACATCAACCTATTCTCCTTGTTTGAAGCCTGCATTATAATACAGTAATGCATTAGCAAATAGATCCACCATTGTCTTCCCTTTCGCTACATACATTCAGCCACGAAAATGAAGACAAATATGCACAGGAAAGTTGAGGTTTCTATGAACAGAAAGAAGTAGCTGTAGTTCCTCTGCAAGGCAAAAAATATATCTTTAGAAAGCATTTCTGTATAAGAGATTGTGGGGCTGCTGAATTACGGGATTTAGAACTATTAATTGATCTTAAGTTCTCTCTACTGACTTTGACCAAGTATTTTAAAACACCCTACTTGAGACCTCAAAAGTCAGCAATAACACATGTTAGGTACAGTAAAGCAAAAAAATTCAGCTTAGAATTTAAAAGTAGATTAATACAATTGCTGCATGCATGCATGATTTGTGCTGCAGGCAAAGGTGTCTAGGGCCGGCAATTTTTCAGCAAGTAGACAAAGATATGGGCTTTAATGTTAATGTGACATCACTGGCCAAAAGGCAAATCTTGTTTCAAGACCTCTCTTATTTCCCAGCTCTTGATTCTCAACAATAATATGCTTTCTAGCCAGGGCTAGTGTGGACTGCATGGGCCCTGGGTATCTTCTAGAAGGCCCATAAGGGAGCAGACGGGGGGCGATCCAAGTCGGCCGAACAAGGATAGAGACTACTCGGGTTACACGCGCCTTGAGCTCCAAGGAAGTTTCCGAGGATATAATCTATCTCCATGTAATTAGGAGATCAGCACACGCATAACATGTAACAGCATAACAAAATTAGGTACCGTGTATCACGTGCTATCTTGTAACTCTATGTCCCCCTGCACTATATAAAGGGAGGGGGGTGGAGGCCATAGACAATCATAATCCCAGAGCACAGGAAGTAGGGTATTACCTCCGTTGAGGGCCTGAACTTGTATAAACCCCTGTCTTGTGCTACCATCTAGCCTAGTTCTTGTCAATGCCTCCTCGTACAAATTCATTGCCGACGGTAACCCCCAGTTAATAATCAGTCGACAGTTGGCGCGCCAGGTAGGGGGCAGTGTCAAGATCCTCTCTCAAGCTAGATGGCTCCTTGGAGATCGCCGCACGTCGCCATGGAGCGAGGGCAGTCCCTTCGTTTTGGCACCCTGGACTTCATCGTCGACGGCGTCGGCAATCTTCACCTCTCTCCCCCTCGAGAGATCTCTTCGCAAGGAGGCGCGCGCAATCAATGTGACCCATTGCCCTTTGGCTTGGAGAATTTAGCAAGCGCCTTCAGTGGATTGACCCCCTCGCTATTCGCCTTCGCACCTCTTCCTGAGGAAGACGAAAAAGGACTCGGCGGGCTCAACCGCATGGGCGTTGATTTTATTCCGCCCAGCAACAATTCAGTGCCTTCGGCTGGATTTCCCTCCGGACTCGAGAGTTTTGCTGCGGCTTCCGCACGGATCTCATCTGAGATTTGGAAAGGAAATAACCAGTCGGCGAGCGCACCAGATCCACTCGGATCAGATCCAGCCATGTTCGTGGGTGTCATCAATACTGGCCAACCCATTGGACAGAGCGAACAAGTCAGCCTCTCCGTTTCAGACTCTGAGTCTGACGAAAGCTCTGAGGTCCATAATTACCGGGAAGTTTTTGTCCTAGGCACGGGGGATCATCACTCTTCCTCTCCGATCGTCGCGTATGAGGAGACCGCCACCGACACAGCGAACCCGGACCCACGCCGAGTGGAGGACCAAGATCGCATACGTCAACTTCGCGCCCGCGCCCGCGACTCCAGAATGAGCTTCGCGCGGTGAGGCTAAGGGACCAGGAAGTCTACACCACCCCTCAGGCAAACGTCATCGCTTCGAAGACTCTTCTCGGGACGATCGCACCACAACTTCCAGAAGGCAGCCTGTTCGCCCAGACCCTCGCTCGAGCAACGGCCATGGTGGAGATGGCTGTCATTCAGCAGAATGAGGCAATTCCCGCTTCGACCGCTTCGACTCGCAGCCGTTCTACGCGCAATCGGAACCGGGCTCACGCCTCCGCGGCTGGCGATTCTCACCAATTTCCAGCCCACGATCTTCGTCAAGACATTGAAGCCAGGCGGCGGGAGTGCAATAACGGCGAGCGGAACTCTCGTAGCCATCACAGCCGTCGCATTGATGAGCAGGCTGAGAGCACCGCTAGTCGGCGCGACCACCGTCACGAGCAACGCCAAGGCCCGCGGCGGGAGCATCGTAGCAGATCCCTAAGGCAGAGACGGCCACGACCTTTGGAGGGTATTCGAGCCTTCACCCCGAATCTTCGCTGAGTGGTTTGGCTGGATGGTTTTAACCTCAAAGGCATCGACAAGTTCGATGGCGAGAGGGATCCAAAGAACTGGCTGCAGGTTTACGCCTTAGCAGTTAGCGCGATAGGAGATGACCAGAACGCCATGGCAAACTACTTGCCGGTCGCTTTGATCCCAACCGCCCAGACCTGGCTAACGGGACTCCCGGAGAACTCTGTCGAGTCTTGGGACGACCTCCAGGAGCAGTTCATCACCAATTTCCAAGGAACCTATGAAAGGCCCGCAGGGAGATGGGAGATTGGATAGCTACATTGGCGCAAGAACGAGACTCTTCGTGAGTTCATCAAGCGCTTCACCAAGAAGAATAATGAGATCCGGGACGTTTTGGAGCAAATAGTCATTGATGCCTTCTTCGCCGGATGCAAATCCGAGGAGTTAATCAGGCAGATGACCCGGGACCCCGCGTAATCTCAAGGCCATGTTCACAATGGCGGATCAGGAGGCCGAAGCCGAGGAGGCCATTGCGAATCATCGTAGTGGCAATGACGGAGGCCCCAAGAAGAAGCCTAATGATGAGCAAGGCAAACCCAAGGACAAAAAGCGGAAGGGGGAAGAGATGGTCGCCAACATGGAATGCAATCGACCTAAGCCCCCCAACGACAACGACTACAACAAGGTTATGGACTCGCCATGTCCCTTCCACCCACGAGGAAAGCACTCTGCAAAGGACTGCCTCATTTTGTAGAACTTCGCCGAGAACTCCAAGCAGTCGGCGCCCAAGGGCGGTCAAGGAAAGAAACTCGATGGAGATTACCAGGACGCTGAGCGCGAGATCAATTACATCTTCGGGGGCTCTGATGCGTATGAGTCCAAGCGGAAGCAAAAGGTTACCACTCGGGAGATCAACGCTATCATGCCCGTGACCCCAAAGTACTTGCGCTGGTCCGAGGTGCCCATCACCTTCGATCGATCGGACCACTCGGATCGGATCGCCTTCTCTGGGAGGTATCCATTGGTGCTGGATCCGGTTGTGCGAGGAAGCAAATTGAAGAGGGTTTTGGTCGACGTAAAATAGTCCCTGCTCTGCGACAGCGAAAGCTGAGAGATGGCGCAGGCACTGGATTCAGGAGGGGGACATCCCCGCCAAGAAGCAGGCCAAGACATCCATCAAAGCAGCCGAAGAAACCAAGAAGATTCTGTTGGACCCGTCTGATCCAGCCAAGACAACCGTGATTGGGACAGGGCTCAACGGCAAATAGGATGACGCGCTCGTCACTTTCCTCCAGGCCAACCAGGATGTGCTCGCATAGAAACCTTCGGACATGCCTGGTGTTCCGAGGGAGGTGATCGAGCACTCTCTCCACGTTGACGAAAAGGCGAAGCCCATCAAGTAGCGCCTACGAAGATTTGCTTCGGATCGGAAAGACGTCATACGGAATGAGATCACCAAATTGTTGGCAGCACGGTTCATCAAGGAGGTGTATCATTCCGAGTGGCTTGCGAACCCGGTCCTGGTGCAGAAAAAGAACAAGACATGGCGGATGTGTGTCGACTATACTGGCCTCAACAAAGCGTGTCCTAAGGATCCTTTTGGGCTCCCCCGCATCGACCAAGTGGTGGATTCCACCGCCGGGTGCGAGCTCTTGAGTTTTCTGGACGCCTACTCGGGCTATCATCAGATTAGTCTGAAGGAGGAAGATTGCGTCAAGACGTCGTTTATTGCGCCTTTTGGTGCTTTCTGCTATATCACAATGCCATTCGGGCTGAAAAACACTGGCGCAACTTATCAGCGCACCATACAGCAGTGTTTTCACACTCAGCTCGGACGCAACGTGGAGGCCTATGTCGATGACGTCGTCACAAAGACAAAATCCAGATGGGATCTCATAACAGATATGTCCGAGACGTTCGAGAGCCTAAGGGCATATCGGATGAAGCTAAATCCCGAGAAGTGCGTTTTTGGGGTTCCGTCTGGTAAACTACTCGGATTCATCATCTCCCACCGGGGGATTGAGGCCAATCCAGAGAAGGTGAACGCCATCATCAAGATGAAGCCCCCGACCAATCAGAAGGATGTGCAGAAGCTCACTGGATGCATCGTGGCACTCAGCCGATTTGTTTCCCGACTCGGGGAGCGAGGCATTCCATTCTTTAGGCTCTTACGCCGACAAAACAATTTTCAATAGACAGCGAAAACACAGGAAGCCTTTGAAGATCTAAAGAGGTTCCTCACTACACCTCCGGTGTTGGTCCCTCCCATGCCCCAGGAGCCCCTTTTACTCTACATCGGCGCCACGACTCACGTCATCAGCAGCGCTCTGGTGGTTGAACGAGATGAGGAGGGCTCACTCCAAAAGGTACAGCGTCCAGTCTACTTCGTAAGCGAGGTATTGGGCGAATACAAAATGAGGTACCCACAAGTTCAAAAGCTTCTGTATGCTGTGTTACTCACATCGCGGAAGCTCAAGCATTATTTTCAAGAGCATGAAATTTCGGTGGTCACTTCTTTCCCGCTTGCAGACATATATCGGAAAGCCACTGGAAGGATTGCAAAGTGGGCAGTTGAGTTTGAAGCCTTTGGAATAAAGTTCAGGCCTCGACTAGCCATTAAATCTCAAGCATTAGTTGATTTCGTCGCGGAATGGACGGAGGCTCAGACCCCAGCAGCAAAGGAGAATCTCGAGTACTGGACGATGTATTTTGATGGTTCCCTCATGCTCAGCAGCGCGGGGGCTGGAATTTTGCTCATATCACCGACTGGAAAAAAGCTACGCTACGTCCTCTAGATATTGTTTTCCGTCAGCAACAACGGCGCCGAGTACGAGGCACTCATCCACGGGCTACGCGTCGCCATCTAGCTTGGTGCCAGGCGGTTAATGGTATGTGGGGATTTCCAACTCGTGGTCAACCAAGTTCAGAAGGAGTGGTCTTGTATTGACGACAGCATGGCGGCCTACTGTTAGGAGGTACGAAAGTTAGAAGACAAGTTCGACGGACTGGAGCTGACACACGTGCTCCGCCGAGATAACGAAGCAGCAGACGAGCTAGCGCGGATGGGATCCACTCGGGCGCAGGTCTCGACTGGTGTTTTCGTCCAAGAATTACACGTGCCGTCTATCAAGCTACCCTCTGCACCGGGAGAAGATCAATTGAAGCAGCCAGAGCCCGATGCAGAGGTATTATCAATTATTCCCGGGTGGACGCAACCTTACTTGGATTACCTTCTTCGTGATGAGCTACCTGAGGATCGAAGCCTTGCCGAGTGCATTACACGCCGAAGCAAAAGCTACAAGGTAGTCGGGGACGAGCTTTTTTTAAAAAGCAGTTCCGTGATACTAAGGCGTTGCATATCCGAGCAAGAAGGCAGAGATGTACTCAATGAAATCCACTCGGGAGAATGTGGGCACCACGCGGCAGCCAGCACCCTGTTAGGAAAAGCCTATCGGCAGGGTTTCTTCTAGCCGACTGCAGTCACCGACGCGGAAGATATAGTACGCAGATTTGACAGGTGTCAATTCTTTGCTCGGCAGATACACATGCCGGCTCAGGATTTACAAACAATTCCAATCTCTTGGTCCTTCGCCGTCTGGAATCTGGACATGGTGGGGCCCCTCAAGCGGGCGCAAGGCGGATTCACCCCTCTCTTCGTCGCCATCGACAAGTTTACCAAGTGGATTAAAGCCAAGCCGGTTGCCACAATCACGGTGGCCAAAGCACGCGAGTTCTTCTGGGACATCGTTGTGTGTTTTGTCGTACCCAATCGCATCATCACCGACAATGCCGTTCAGTTCAAAAGCAGCGAATTTAAGGATTGGGGCGAAGAGCTGGGCATCAAGATCTGCTATGCCTCGGTGCCCCACCCAAGGAGCAATGGATAGGTTGAACGTGCCAACGGGTTGGTTCTACAAGGGCTCAAATCCAAAATCTTCGATCGCCTAAAGCCGTACGCCACGCGCTGGGTTAAGGAGTTGCCTTCGGTGCTCTGGGGGCTCAGAACAACCCCAACTCGAGCGACCGAGCAGACACCCTTTTTCCTTGTCTACGAGTCAGAAGCGGTCCACCCGACTGAATTAAAGTTCCGGTCCCCTAGGGTCGCCAGTTTCGACGATAATCAGTCGGATGAAGTAAGACATGAAGACCTCGATTGGCTTGAGGAAGCCAGGGAAGCAGCATTGGTCCAGTCGGTGAAGTACCAACAGGGCCTGCGTCGCTACCATCAGCGCAACGTACGGGGCCGTGCGTTCTCCAATGGAGATCTGGTCCTCCGAAGGAATCAGAAGCACGAGCATAAACTCTCCCCACTCTGGGAAGGCCCCTATGTGATCGCTGAGGTGACCCGCCCGGGGGCTTACCGACTACAGCGTGAAGATGGATCTGAAGTGCCCAATACCTGGAACATCGAGCAGCTACGTCGTTTTTGTTCTTAATTCTTGTATTCAAGCAGCATTGTGTAATTAGTTCCCTTTTTGCTGACTTGCTACTTAGTCGTAAATGGTTAAGCAGTAAGTCGGGGGCTACACTAAATAGTGTGCGGAGTCAACCGCACCCTATCATATTAATAAAAGTTGTTTTCTCTTTACATGTGTTGATCAAATTCAGGTGTTATGAAAATTCTTGAGTAATGACGCTAGCACTTGCCAAAGACAACGTTTAGCTACTTCGTAGTTGCATGGTGAGAAAGCCAAGTACTAATTTCTGGCACTCGGGGGCTGGATCAGTCGGCGGACTCGTTTCATGAAAAGGGATAAAGTTTACTATTCGGATAAACAAGATCACCAATATCGAGGATCAGTCAAATGTTCTGATTACAGATACATCTACAAGTCCAAGTGTTCGACAATATGGGTAGCAGTCGGGCGAACTTCCTCCAACAAAGCACATGCCTTCTCCTCGGTGCGTGCAAACCCTTCCTTTACAGCCTCGTAGTCTAGACGGGGAAAGTTTGACTTCGCGATTGCGAGGTCTTGGCTGGTGCATGTTGATGCTGCCTCCCGCGTGAAGACCTTGATCCGCTCAAGAACGTCGTCCAGGCGAGCCACGAGGAGGTCAGAATCAGTTGGCAGCTCTTCTTTCGGATAAAGGCGTTGAAGCGTTGGGACTATTCTAGCTAGAGCACGGCGGCGAAGCTCATGGGCAGCTTTCACTTCTTCATCGAGGACCTGGAATTGCGCCCTGGTCTTCTGCCGATACTCTGCATAACCAATCGGGTGTGACAAATCAGTCGGACTCTAGTGGGGCTGAGCCAGGGAGAGTCAGTGGTGGAAAGTTACCTTCCAGCTCTTTAGCCAACTTCTCGGCTTGAGTGTTGGCTTGGAAAACTTCGTCCTCCTGGGCCTTCTGCCTCGCCTCCAGCGCTACATTCAAAAGCGGGTCTCTGAGATTGTCATCCGAGGAGCATTCTTTCTGCAAAGGTTTAGCACTGTTCGGGATCTATACCTCGGTTGGTGTTGGACTCTTCCACGTGGCGGAATCGAAGCTCAGTGACTTCTCGTTGGAGCTCTTCGATCCGGCCGCGTTATTGCGATTTCACGGCGTACAGAGCGTTGTCATATTCATCGCGGGTCTTTAGCTCGCCCACTTTTTTCTCCATGCATACGGACTTCTGTCTTGACCTCTCTTTCATGCGTTGCATGGAGATGGGAGGGAGATTAGCGGGATTTCCTTATGCAAAGCGAGGATTCAAAGCATGGAAAGGTTTTACCTTGTATATCACGGCTTCAGCCGCCGCCATGTTGTCCAGCATATGCCATTCTTCGGCCTCCTGCCCATCATCGACCTCATAGCCCTCCATTTCCTTCATCCACTTCAGGCGGAGGGGTGGAGCGTGAGCTTTGGTAGAAGGGCGAGGAATTTCCTCGATTTCTGGTTCTGAGCTCCCCGAAGCTGGAGCTGGGATATTCCCTTTCGCCGGCGAGGATCGACGAGTGGCAGAAGATGGACCGGAGTCTCGGCGAGGCGGGGCGTGCCGAGTCGAGTCCCCTGTTGTTTGGGGCTCGGCTGGGCGATCGGACCGTGGAGGTGCTGAGGCTGGCACTTTGTTGCCATGCGAGCTTGGCGGTTCATCATCATCTTCGACAGGTTTTCTGAAAGCATTTGAAGATTACTTAAGACACAAACTCCTTGCGAATCGTGAAGGGAAAATATCGTGAGGGAATACCTTCGTGATGACATAAAGGACTTAAACCCAAATCGGACGCCCGAATCACTCAGGCCCGAGCCGGGAGGTTTCTCCACCCCTGACGCGGCCGCTGGTCCAGCGGATTGGGGAGATGGAGGGCTTCGTGGCTGCTTCGCCGAAGCTAAAGGCGACCTCGTTGCTGGGCGGCGGCGGCGCAGGAGCGGAACGTTATCTTTGTTATCGTCCGAGTCCGAGTCCCCCGTAGCGGCCCCTTTGCCTTTCTTGGCTGCGGGAGCACTAGCCGAGTCCTCCGTTGGATGTTTGCGCGGTGCCTCCTTGTGGTGTGGAGCTTCCAGGACTAGATAGGTAGAGAAGAAGGCCGTGCGCCCCTGCATGTGTATCAGACTAAAATCAATCTCCATATCATCCTAAAAAACCACGGTTGAGTTGAGAAGGGTCTTTTCCTTACCGCTGGTGGTAGGTACGTCAGGTGGTATGCAGCCGGGTAATCTGTGTGAACTATTTCACAGCCCGGGGCGAAGAGCTCAGTCACTCGGCTGATGATTTCCTTCTGCGAAAGAGTTTCTTCAGTTTCTCGAGTGGTGTCTCGGGGCCCCGAGTACTCAAAGGCGAGATGCACCCGCCCCTTTATGGGCTGGATACGGCGCTGGGTGTAGTTCCAAACCACCCCAATGCCGGTCAACCCAGCGGACTTCTGTCTGTGGAGGATAGTAAGAAGTTCCTGTACTTGGCCTCCCTCGTCATCGGTGAGAGGAGAAGACCAGGTAGGACGGACTGTGGGGCACTCTCCGAAGAAGGAAGGGAGGACTGGAGGAGAATTGGCGCAGTAGAACCACTCCGAGTGCCAACCCTTGTTGGAAGTTCTCAAAGGGAGTTCAAAATAGTACTTTCGGGCCCCTTCCAGCAATTGAAATCCCGCGCCGCCGGTGGCCTTGGGAAAGTTCTTGTTGGGGAAGGGCTTGAGGAGGTAGAGAAATCTGAAGAGCTCGAAGTGAGGAGCAATCCCCAAATAAGCCTCACAGATGTGGATAAAGATGGCAATTTGGAAGATAGAATTGGGGTTTAGGTGCGAAACCTCGATCCCATAAAAATGCAGCAATCCCCGAAAGAAAGGAGAGCAAGGAAGGCTGAAGCCTCTGAGGAAGAAGGATTCGAAGGCCACTACCTCATCGGAGCGAGGGGTGGGGCAAGATTCGCCGGTGGCGGCTCGCCAAGACAAAAACTCTTCGGAGGGGAGCACGCCGATAGAGACCAGCTTATGTAGCCTTCGTTCGGTTGTAATGGACTTCATCCACTCCTTCCCACTCTTGGTAGTCTTTGGGGCGGCGGGAGATGGTGGAGCCATTGCGGGTCGGAGACGGTGGCGGCGGAGGTTGCAACGGAGAAGAACCCTAGCGGCGGAGTTCGCTGGGAGAGACTAACTGACTGGCGCGAAAAGTGAGCGAGGTGAACCAATTTTCGTTCCCCTGTTCTTAATTTATCGCAACGGGCAACGTTCGCATTCTGGGCCGGGCCTAAGTCTAGTGCTGGATGCGGCCTTTTCGAGAAGGGCATGGATAACCACTCGGCTGGCCGAGTGGTTCCCTCTGAGAGGTTCGCGTTAAGCGCCGAGTGCCGGTCTGGGAGCAACTACTCGGATGAAGCAATGTTGCGGATTCGACATAAAAACAAGAAGAGGCAATATCGCAGATTCAAGATCAAAGCAAGATTCAAGAAGAAAGACATGTGGATTTCCAAGAGTTTTCCATTCAAAAGGCACTTAGGCCTATTTACATTTCTCCGTGGCGTAGCACATCGAGCTAAGGCTCGTCGCTGGCTCGGGGGGAGCAAAAGAAGAAATCCTCCCGGCAGGAAGATTTCAGAATCGCCTGTTGGCGAGGAGAGTTGCGACCAGTGCGTCCTTGAGGGGGAAGCACACCTTGTGGAGCTGCGGAAATCCGCGGATCAGAACCCTAATGGATTCTTCCGCGCGGATCTCCGCTTTCATCTGTTCGAAGTCCCGCCATAGCTCATCCTCGAAGGCTTTGGCAGCAGCTTCAGCCTCGGCCTTCGCGGCGGCCTCGGCGGCGGCCTCGGCGACCCACTCATTCACTTCTTCGGCGAAGTTAGCCATTGGTCTCGAGGAAGGAGAAGGAGGATTTTCTAGGTTTCGCTGGGAAGAAGAGGAAGACTCGAAAACTTGAAGGCTGGTGGTGAAGTAGTACTCTGCCCCTAGATTTCTTTTATACACAGAGGAAGGTCAAAGGGCGTGCCTTGTAATCCGTTTCAAACACAGTAAAACCATCATGGCGATGGGACGGAAGTGGACACGGATACGGTTTAAAGCAGCGTGTGTCGTTCATTTGTGTGAGAAAGGGCTAAAACAACCGCCTCCCTAATTGGGCTTGGGCTAAAACTGCAAAGGGCAATCCCCTTAACAGGCTTTCTTAACACGCCGCTGACGGTGCCAATGTGTTAAAATCAAGCCTAATTCGGCCTCGGTACACCCTAGAGGGCATATGACCGGAAGCGCCAAAATTAAAAGTATTTCACGGCATACCCCATGTTGGGTCACTAGCCAACTTCGCATGCTCGAGGTTGGGTGTTGGTGAAATTTGGTTACAGTTTCGGAGGTATGCCTTTTCTAAGGTCGTCAGTTGTATACCGCTCCCCGGATACAAAAGCCTCTCGGCCAAACTGCACCCAATCGGTACGCCCCGAGGGGCCTATGCTGATCCCTTCTCTGGTTGGGACGGGTACCACCTGGCTGAACGGTGCGCCTCATGCTGGGCCGAGTGCTGGTTCTTACATGTTAAGGCCAGGCGCCTGATGCTGATACACTTAATTTAAAACGCTTAATTACAGCATGTTGCAAGACAGAAGTTGTAATGGCGTGGCTTAAGGCATGCCCCATGATGGGCCGATTGCTGCTTTTGCATTGCAAGAGTGGGTGTCAAGTAGCCGAATGCATCTGTTGAGGCGATGTGCCTAATGGGCCGAGTAAGCTAGAGTTTGGTATTGTCAATCCGGGCATTGTTTCAACGCAAAAACTTAAGATTTCTTGAGTTCTTTACAATCTCTTTTCAGATTACAGGAGATATTGGTGAAACCAGTCGGCAAGACATCTGACTCGATCGTAAAGCACTCGGAGGCTACTGTGGACTGCATGGGCCCCGGGTATCTTCTAGAAGGCCCATAAGGGAGCAGATGGGGGGCGATCCAAGTCGGCCGAACAAGGATAAAGACCACTCGGGTTACGCGCGCCTTGAGCTCCAAGGAAGTTTCCGAGGATATAATCTATCTCCATGTAATTAGGAGATCAGCACATGCATGACATGTAACAGCATAATAGAATTAGGTACCGTGTATCACGTGCTATCTTGTAACTCTATCTCCCCTACACTATATAAAGGGAGGGGGGTGGAGGCCACAGACACGAATCATCTGATAGGACATACAGAAGCATCGTAGAGCGTACGCTGTAATCATCTTGGTCATCTTGCATCCCGCATCTTGATCAATCAAAATCTCAGAGCACAGGAAGTAGGGTATTATCTCCGTTGAGGGCCTGAACCTGTATAAACCCCTGTCTTGTGCTACCATCTAGCCTAGTTCTTGTCAACACCTCCTCGTACAAATTCATTGCCGACGGTAACCCCCAGTTAACCATCAGTCGACAGCTAGGGTGAGGGCAAGAGCAAGCTATGAGGTGGTGGAGATACAAACCGATGACATACAAAAAGAAATGTTAAGTTGCGACACTATACTAATTTAACTAGAGTGGGATTCATAGAAAAAAGTATGATCTGATCTAAAGTACCAACTATGTACAGTAACCTATACAATGCATAGATACCAATCCCCTAAGAGGCCTAGAATAACATAGTTGAATTATTTGTTATTAAACAGTAACACGAGAGCTCCCCATGAATAATAAAGGAAAAATATTATGCCGAAGGAGCAGAACGATAACACAGCCCTGTCAAAATTTTCATGTTATGCAAGATTACCTCTGGTAGTTTGTTATATAACAAAAGAGATTTTGGTTAAAATCACAACAATTACAAAGCTGGGACCTATCTCATAACTGAGAATTCAAAACTTTTTGATATAGTGATATCTAACCCCTCCTCGGTTCAATCCTTAATATTTCTGATATAGTGAAAAAAGGAACAAGGTATTTCATCTACCACCTCCCGGCTACGTACTCAAGAAATGACAACAGAGCAAACAATACAATAGAATTCATGCTAAAAGCGAGCTGTCGACAGTTGGGATATTGACCCAAGTCAACTAAGGTTCTTAATAAAGGGAGATAGGAGACACGCCGAACAGAACGAACAGCAATCAACGATGAACAGGGAGACGAGGGTTTTTATCCTGGTTCAGGCCTCTCGGGAGAGATAATAGCCCTACGTCCAGCCTTTCTTATATATCCAAGATGATTACAAGAGGTGGCTCGACGAGACGAACAAGTCTCGGCGAGATTATGGGTGTACAGGAAACAATATGCTGTGATGCGAAGATCAGATGCGCTATCAGATGATGGCTTCCCCCTCAACACGCCGTAGGGGCCTTGTTTATATAGGGTAGAGCAAACCGACCTATCAAGGGATAATCGGACCGGGCTGACTACGAGATCGTAACGAACTCGACGTGCCAAATACATCCCGAGATGGATAAGGCATACTCCGATTCTTGGGGATCACGACTCCTAGTCCAATCCGGGAAACCAACGTCCGGGTCTTCATGTAGCCGTGCAGAACTCCTGTTCGAGACGGACTCAAACACGATTCCTTGGCCGTTACGCATCATACCAGCCAAGAGGTTGTTCGGCAAGATGCATATGGGTCAGATAGAACCTTCCAGGGAGCTGGGCCCTGGTAGGCTGTTCGATTAGGCTGTCAGGGAGTGGGCCATGGCAATGGGCCATAATTTTATCCCCGACAGCTAGCCCCCGAGACTCAAGTGGAAGGACTCACTAGAGTGGGGTCTTCCTCTTGAGACTCCAAGTCACGAAGAGGGGAATTTTGCTGCTACAAAGACGTGCAACAGGCAAGGTTTTAAATAGCGGGCTATGACATTTAGCGGTGACTTCATCTAAAAGCTATAGAAAGCTATAGCGGGCTATAGCGAAAGCTATTTCATTTAGCGGTTTTGTAAAAAACATGAAAAATTTGAATTATATGCATAGAAACATTGAAGTAAGAAAAATTTATGACCACAAATACTCAAATATATGTCTAGGGATACATGAGAACATGTATCTCGGTCCATTACTTCATAGTCATTCGATCAATTAACATACCCATGGCTATAATCAACATTTATATTCATTCAACATCCAACAATTAACAACTCAACAATTATTCAATTGTTTATTACAACATTCACTGAAGTAAAGAAAACAACAAAGAGGCATAGATTCTAGTTATCTAGAGTGAGTAATGAATATATGCCTCGATCAGGATTAGCTGTGGTAAATAAATTCCGCGGCTAAACCAAATAGCGGTATTTAGCGGAGCTAAAGCGTCATTAGCTGCAATAGCGGAAAAATTAGCAATAGCGTAGCGGCAGGCCTTCTAAAAGGCTATAGCGAAGCTATAGCGGAGCTATAGCGGGCTATTTAAAACCATGGCAACAGGCGACCGAACAGGTTATGGTTCAACCGAACAAGACTTGCTCGGGACTGAACAAACCCGACCAGTACCGAGCAACTCTGTTGCGTCGAACAGGAAGCAACATCTGCCCGAGCAGAGCACTCAGCCTTCAGTGTTGACACTGGAAAAAATAGCCATTGGCAGATTCCAACGGTAACTTCCTATCGCTGCGCAGTGAAAACAGGCGACCGTTTTACCTAGCCGTTGCGGTAAAAACTAGCCGTTTTGTGACAAACCGTTGCGGAGCTGCTCATTTGGGACTATAAAAGCACCCAAACCGTCCGCGGCTAGCCACTTCTGCTCACACGCCTTTCCTTCCCAAGCCCTAATTCCAACCGCGCTCAGCACCAAGCACCCAAACTCCACCACCAAATCTGTTCGTCCAACTCTGGGGATCGCTATGGCCAAGTTCTCTGGCACTAGCTTGACCGAGGAGGAACTGAAGGATTGGGAGGAAGAGGGCCACATCGACACCGGTAGCTGGAGGCTGCCCGGGGAGGAGGAAACTCCGGAGCCGCTCGAGGACGAGTTAGTCAACTTCGAGCAATTCGCACTGTTCGGGTTGAGGTCTCCCGAGAGCGACTTCGTCGAGGCCTTCTTCAGCATCAGCGGATTGGAGGTGACGAACCTCAATCCGAATTCCATCCTCCAGATGGCCGTCTTCGCACACCAATGCGAGGGCTATCTGGGTATCGATCCGCCGGTGGGGCTGTTTCTGCACTACTACACGGTGACAAGGAGCAGCTCCGCCGCTTCGGCGCTTGGGTGTTACTACCTCAAGCTCCGGGCCACCGCCGACGACGCGCCGTACCCTCGTCCACCGCTGCTCGACTCAATGGGCGCGTGGTGGATGAGGTGGTTCTACACCAAGCGGAGCGACGACAGCAAGCTCTTCTTCACCGGGAAGGCTCCGGCGAAGGGGACACCAATGCCTCGGCCGGAGATGTCCGACGAGGACTGGTAGCTCACGCGGAAGATTGCTTCCCTCGTGGGCCTCAGGCTCACGGGCCGGGAGATCATCCGTGACTTCAAGGCGAACAGAATATGTCCGCTGCGGAGAAGACCCTACCCTTTCTACAAGATAGAAGGATGGGAAGACATCACAAGGGAGAGCACGGGTAAGTGCCTTTAAGACTCAACCTCTATTTGATGGTTTCATCCGAACAGGAAATAAGTATTTTTCTTCTGTTCGGGCAGTGCAACCGACCGACGCATGGGTGACCGAGTGGGTGGACTCCATGCTGAAGGCCGCTAGGAAGGACGGCGAGGTCACCGGCGAGGTGGCCTACACTTGTCCGCGGAACGTGCTCGTCCGCACAGCCGAGGTAAACACTTGTACCCTGCCCGGTTTTGCAAGACTCGCACAGTTAAAGATACTAACATCCGCTTCTCAAATGAATAGGAGGATCAGCTGATCCTTGGGGGATCGTGGAGGAACTCTCCGGATCCGAGAAAGAGAAAGCGAGAAAGGGCAAGGCCAAGGTGGCCACAAAGCCCAAGGTGGCGGCTGAGCCGACGCGGAGCTCGCCGCGCCATGGCGGCCGCCAGCCCTCGAAGATGCCCCCCGTGGCAACGAAGCGAGCGAAAGCCAGCTGCTACAACGGCCAGCCAAGTGGGCGACGACCAAGCCCCTCCCTCCTCGCCGAGCAGAGCGACGAAGAAGTAAGGACCATGACCCTCGCCGCGTTACACGCAGCTCACTGGGCGCATGGAGCGGCCGCAACAGTCGCCGAGCAGAGGAGGATTGAAGAAGAAGTCGCGCGCAAGGAAAAGCTTCTTGCGTTGCGCGAGAAGAGCGCTCAGCTCAGCAGGGAGTTGAGCTTGTCGCCGTCAGCATCCGGAGGCCCAGGCGGACAAGAAGCCAAGGAGCCCCCAAGGAAAAAGCGGAAAGTTTTGGCGACGAGGAGGAAGATCAAGCCCTCCGCAGCAGGTACGCAGTGTTAAGCCTTCCGACCTTACACCCTACCGAGCAGCGCAGGATTTAACTTACCCCCTTTTTCATCAGCTGTCCAAGAAGAGGTCGCCGCAGACTACGTGCATGCGGCGGTTGAGCGGTCCTTGTTGCCCGAGCACCTACACGGTGCCTCGCGAGCAACGAGGCTGCTCGCCTTGAAGGTCAAGCTGGAAGCGTGGGCCTTGGTCCCCGGCTACTCTAGCGATCGAGTCGACGTCTTGAAGGGCGCGATCAACTGGCTGGAGGCCCAAGAGGTGGATCACGGCGCCACGAAGAGTGGAGCCGAAGAAACGGCTCCGCCCGCTGCGCAAGGCGCGGCCGAGCTGGCGGCCTCGCCGGACACTTCGCCACAGGGGAAGACCATCCCTGTGGCGACGGCGACCTCTGGCGAGCAGGGAGAAATCGCTGCCACCGGGGAGCAAGAAGAGGATCACGGACTGGGGGCTCAAGGCACCCCGTGCGTTATCCCACCGGCGTCTCCAAGTAAAGAGGCGTCGATTCTGCCTGAAGGCGAATGGGCAGAGGAGCAAGAGGAGAGGCATGAGCGCGAGGGCGATAGCCCGCCTGCCGCAACTGCCCCGAGGCGGGTGCGCGCCAGCACGGGAAGGATGAAGCGGAAAGGTCACCGCGCAGGCCTTATCCCGCACAAGCAAGGCTTCATGACCCACGGTCTCGAAGATCGTCTGCGCCAGAGTCTGGAGCGGCGGCTTGGAAAGGTAACCCTTAAGACTGAAACTTTGTCTACTCGGGGTATAGTTGCCCAAGGCTTGACTTAGTCTTCTCTCTTTCAGTTCGTGGAGGGCACAATGGAGGACCTCGTGGAGGGCGTTACCATCGAGCGCAGCACCGTTATAGCGGGCTTCTAGGAGCATCTCCGGACGAGGGGACTCGCGGGGGAGCCCTCTGCACCAGCCAAGAGCCGGAGCAGACTGAAGGCAAAGGTGAAGAAGCTCAAGGCCCAACTAGCCGAGGAGAGGCAATCATCTCAGTAGCTCCCCCGAAGAGAGGCTGATGAACTTCGCGAGCAGGCCGCGAGGGGGTGTGCCGCGGAGGAACGGGCCAAGGAGCTGGCCGAGCAGCTCAAGGTGGCCGAGAAACGCCTTAGTCAGAGGGTATGTCTGTCCGAGGACTTGCGTACTCTGACCGAGGAGGTCGAAGCCTTCTGGGCAGAGGCCAAGCACAGCCAAGCCAGCGAGCAGGCCAAGACCGAAGAGGTCGAAGCCATCTTGGCAGAGGCCGCGGAACAGGCCAAGCGAAGCAAGGAGGAGATCGAACGTCTCCGAGCTGAAGCCCGAGAAGGAATCAAGGCTCAAGGTGAAGTCGTGCGCCTCAAGTTAGAGATTGAGGAGCTAAAGGAGCAGCTTGCTCCTAGGTAGCACCGCGGCTGTAACCCGAAAGGGCCTTGTACCTGAAACCTTTTGTTAATTGCAATAAAGACTTACCTTTTTCCCTGCAAAAAAGAGCAGCAAAAAGACAAGAACGAACAGAAAACTAAGAGCAAAGGCAACACAACGTTAGAAAATTTGAGAAAACCAGTAGAACGCTTAGCCTAACTGCCAGCCCTGTTGTGCGGCTGTTCAAAAACTTGAGTTTGCGAACTCGAACAGGTGCACAAGAGAAAGAGCGACACCCTAGCCCCCGGTACGGACGATGCTCGAGAACCTAAGCTTGCGAATTCGAGCACGTGCGTAGAGAGATAGAGCGACACCCGTATCCTGATCGACTCGTTCCATGAACTACTCGTTAACGTAAGTTAGGCAATTCCAAGAATAACCGAATAGGGAAAGTGACTCTGCCGCGGAGGGCTTACGAGAGCAGGCTTTGCCAAGTGGTCGTGCCTTGAGCGGTAAGCGCCTCTGCCGCAGAGGGCTTACGAGAGCAGACTTAGTCGCGAGGCTGGATGCCGTGTTACGCAACACGGAGTTTAGGAACTTGTTAAAACGAGATACGGGCAGGAAAACCCTGAAGATTGCGGAGCCAAAAGTTCACAAGACCGGGCAGCCATCAAGTGTTACCAGAGAGGAGAGGATAGTCTTTGAGAAGACAAGGAGTGAAAAGGACCGCAGGGGGCCGCAAAAATTCACTGTTAATTGGATTGAACTTTACATGGCAGCCCGAGAGACTTGGACGAACTAAAGCGCGAAGTTTACAAAAGCGCGGAGCTAAGCAAACACACAAAAGACCTACACAAAGAACTTACGAAGCTGGTCGATGTTCCAAGTGCTGGTCAGCTCTCTCCCGTCCTCCATTGCCAGGCGAACAGCCCTCGGGCGAAAGTAAAGAGAAACGATGAGGAAGGCCCTCCCAACGGGGAGTGAGCTTGTTGGCATTAGACAGGTTCTGGACACGGCGCAGAACGAGGTTGCCCGCCTTCAAGGCCCTTGGTCGGACTGATTTGGCGGCGTGCCGGCGAAGAGCTTGCTGGTAGCGCATCATTCTGACTTGTGCCCGTTCGCGTGTGCCTTCGAGGAGATCGAGATCGAGTAAGCGCTCTTGCTCGTCGTCAACCAAGTTGACCGAGCTCGTGCGAGGCGAGCCGAGGACTATTTCGGCGGGCAGGATAGCTTATGCGCGATAGACCAATTGGAAAGAAGTTTTGCCGGTTGCCCGGCTGGTCGTGGTGCGAAGTGCCCAGAGGACGGAAGGAACTTCGTCAACCCAGGCCTTGTTGTGTTCGCGGAGTGCCGTGAACACGCGCCATTTAATACCCTGGACTATCTGTCCGTTAGCTCGCTCGACTGCTCCATTGCTCTGTGGATGTGCCACGGAGGCGAAACAGACCTTGGTGCCCAGCTGTTCGCAGTATTCCTGGAATAGCTCGCTTCTGAACTGGGTACCGTTATCCATGATCAACTTGTGGGGAATCCCGAAGCGCGTGACCACATTGTTCTTGAAGAACCGCACAGCCGTTTTGGCGTGAAGAGAAGACACAGGCTCTGCCTCAATCCACTTTGTAAAAGTGTCGATGGCGACGAGCAAGTGTGTGTAGCCCTTATACCCCTTAGGGAATGGTCCGAGCAGATCCAGACCCCATGTGGAGATAGGCCATGATGGGGGGATCGTTTGGAGCTCTTGGGCGGGCTTATGCGCCTTCCGGGCGTGAAATTGGCAAGCCTTGCACTTAGTCACTATATCCCGGGCATCTTGTAACGCAGTAGGCCAATAATAGCCCATGCGAAAAGCTTTGCCGACTAGAATCCGGAAGGAGGAGTGGTTGCCACAGGCACCATCGTGTACGTCCCTAAGAAGGAACACACCCTCCTGTTGCGAGATGCACTTGGAGAGAACTCCCAGGGCACCTTAACGGTAAAGGATGCCGTCCACAAGCTTGTATGGACCAGCACGCCTTGTAAGCCGGAAACGCTAAGCTTCGTATTCGGGCAGGGTCCCATCTGCGAGGTACTGGACAAATGGCGTTGTCCAGTCCTGTCGACGGTTGGGATATCGACCCAAGTCAACCAAGGTTCTTCAAAGAGGAGATAGGAGACACGCCGAACAACCACAAACAGCAACGAACAAGAGACAAGGGTTTTTATCCTGGTTCAGGCCTCTCGGGAGAGATAATAGCCCTACGTCTAGCCTTTCTTATATATCAAAGATGAATACAAGAGATGGCTCGGCGAGACGAACAAGTCTCGGCGAGATTATGGGTATACAAGCGAAGATCAGGTGTCTAGTAGATACAAAAAAGCCAGATCCAGTCCCCTCTACACGCCGTAGGGGCCTTGTTTATATAGTGCAGAGCAAACCGACCTACCGAGGGAATATCGGGCCGGGCTAACTACGAGATAAATCTGAACTCATTACATGCCAAATATATCCCGAGGCGATAAGGCATACTCCTAGTCTTGGGGATCACGACTCCTATTCCAATCCGGAAACCACGTCCGGGTCTTCACGTGGCCGCTGTAACTCTTGTTCGAGTAGGACTCAAACACGAATCCTAGGCCGTTACGCACCGTGCCGACCAAGAAGCTGTTCGGCAGGATGCACATGGGCCTGATAGGACCTTCCAGGGAGCTGGGCCCTGGTAGGCTGTTCGATTGGTCCGTCAGGGAGTGAGCCATAGCTATGAGCCATGATCTAATCCCCGACAGCTAGCCCCCGAGACTCAAGTGGAAGAACTCACTAGAGTGGGGTCATCCCCTTGAGACTCAAAGTCACGAAGAGGGTATTTTTACCTGCTACAAAGGCATGTAACAAGCGACCGAACAGGTTATGGTTCAACCGAACTGATGCGCTCTCGATGCCAAATGATGCGCTCTCGGGTTCCCGATCTTCCGGTGAGAGGGATAACTTCGATTTGGGCGGAGGATGACTTTGACGATCCGGCTACGAACCACGCAAGGATAAGCGCCCGCAATCGCTAAACCACACTCCTGATTGTTATCAACCGTGCCAAAGCCCGGATGACCTGACCACGAAGGTCTATCCTTGCAAGCAATCGAAGAACTCGCAAGAACAAGGATAAAGCATACACTCGGCGAGGTTACAAGCTCGGAATCGATAGGTCAGCCGACACTAGGGATCTCGAGAGTGTTTCTCCATTCTGGAAGACAAACAACAAATGAACAAAACCTAAAAAAAAAAGAAAGAGTCCTCCCAATATATAGGGAGAGGGATGGCTTCTGGATGGTGCTCACACGCACTAGGAATACATGGGGACTCAGCCCAAAGTAATGGTGATGCAACACCCATGAAGAGCAAGAGACAGATTCTGTCTACGAGATTGATTTAACTGGTGCGGCCAGATCGCTTGGAATTTGAAGGTCTGGTTGGATCCGTTGGAAAGATGGCGAAGTTATCTTTCCAATGAGTGCTCACACGTTCCAATCGGAGTCCATTTGCATTCTCTAGGCTGTTTTTCATTCAGACTGTTCATTGATGGCCGAGTGGAATCCCTTTGCATTCCCACCATGCTTTAATGCCTTAATTGGGGCGTTGGTGCCTTGTAGCTGGTCCGTGTTCAACTTCCTATGTATAATATTGGTATTAGGTAGCAGTCTATTCTCCAAAGTATAATTATTTAACCCAAGAAACGAGTTTACCTGATAATTGACTTGTCGTGCACTGGCTCGTGTGTTTGGTCCTTGCATGATGATCAAAGGTCGCTGGTCACTTGGAAGGATTTTGGTCATTGATCCCATGGGTGTATCCGATGTAGCGATGTCCTCATCATTCTCCCCTTCTTTTTTTTGGAGTCGTCCTCGACTCTAGTTGATCTTGTATTACAAAGTATGACGTGAAATCTTGATGTGCTTCTGGGGGACGAACTGGATTCCAGAAGAAGGAGCACTTCCACATATGCATTGGTGCCATGATATTATCGTTCTTCCCTTCTTCCCGAATACACGTCAACGTCTTTTGACAATCTGCAAAGGTGCTCGAGCAAAAGAACAACGATGTGCTGCGTGGTATATGTATGCATCAATTGTTTTGTCATTCTCGCTTTCAATACGGAAACAATTATGCAATATTTTCTCGTAAACCATTCCTTCTCATCATTTCGCACGATTGAATGGAAGTAGTCCTCAACTTTACTAAACATTGTATCAAGTTGTTTGGAAGAGAACATGATTTTTTGGACCATGCAGATTTTTAACAAGTGATTCACATGTGACATATGAGTAAATAAATGTAGATCTCTTTTCAAAACAAGTGATCATCGAATAATTTCTTTATCGAGAGCTACCACAATATGACACAATGGATGGCGTGTTGTAAGAATTCAACCTCAAATCGGGAAGCAAATCAAGTAGTGATAAACATTTGACATATTTGAAATGTATTGTCCACACCATAATCTCCAATTAAATAAAATTTGCAAGTATCATCTAGTGATTTGGAACTAGAAATTTTAGCAACTTTGTCAATTATACAAGACAGTTCAACAGGTTCATCAAATAGCACATGGCACAAAGATTTATCTTGAAATGCTTTCCAAAGAACTTTGTCGTGAGTAATCAATTCAATATTATGCAAATCAGATTTATTAAATTTAGCACGGGATAGTTTTCTTTCAGCACAAGTGTTGTTGCAAGAACTCACCTCTTCTTCGTTAATAACTATCGATTCAACACCATTATTACCTTTAATGTTCTTCTCAGATGATGTAGGTGTTGTAACTGATTTTTCTTTGGCAACCATGGTAATCTCATCACCATTCTCTTCAACTGATGCAAATTGTTTAGCACTCAATGTTTCATCTACAAGTATGTTGCGATGTATCTCATTTCCATTAGACCATGGGCCAACAATGCCACAATTGCTATCAACCATGATCTGATTAGTGGGTACGGAAGGTGCAATCTCATCTAACACCATGGTCGAAGGGAATGTCCCATGCTCGACCATATCAACTTCGATCTCTTCATTATTTCCAATCTCCTGCAAAAGGTTAGTCGAAGGAGACACAGGAGCATGCAAATTGTCCATTGAATTATCTTCTTCTGCACAAATTACTTCATAAAATTTAGAAATCTCTTCCTTCCTAGCATCAAGCATTTTTATTTCTTCCAAAATGTGATTTTCAGCTTTACAAGCAAGTTTAACCAAATGAGAGAGTGAGTTATAGTTTTTATTAACAATAATGTCCTGGATTTCTTGATTAAGCCCTCTCAAAAACCGAAGTTCAGTAGCTTCCTCGCATTCATCTAACCCACAACGCAGCAAATGATTTTGCAATTGTTCAAAGTAATCCTTAACACTTTTATTGCCTTGTTTTAAACGTTGCAGTTTAGTGTTTAAGAAATCGACATGGTAATCGAGGAACATACATATCTCTCATGAGTCTCTTCATGGCATTCCAATTGTGAGGTTGTCCCTCTTTATAGTATTCCACCATATTAACGTAAATCCATTTAGCACACTAGTGGCAGCCTTAATCTTTTGTTTTTCGGACAAGTCATATTTTCTAAATTCATTGTCAACGCAATTTCCCAATCAATGTATGCTTTTGGATCGTGCGTATCTGAGAGTAGGCAAGGTACACTTCAGATTACCTTGTTCAATATTTAGAGATGGTGCATTATTCTTGTTGATTTGACAAATCTTCCTTCCAACATGAGGAGAGCTCTCATGCAAAGTGCAGTCCAAATCTCGCATGTTCGATGTTAAATCGTTGCTTATCGCCAGCAGTGAAGATCACTCCATTCTTCGATATTGCTTGAAACCATTATCTCCATAAAACCCTGCCATGGTTAGTAGCAAACAAGGATAGCACACAAAAATATGTGAAACCCTATCAACTACTAAGTTCTGGAATTATTAAGGGTCACATCTCTCAAGCGCTTACCAAGTTCTTACCAATTCTTACAAATGCAGCAAGTGGTTCAACGGCGGCTGGTTCGTGATAAACCGATCTTAAGTGTGAGTAAAGCGATTGCAAGGCTATCACCTGTATGGTTAGTAGAAAGTGGAGCTTGGACAGGCTTTGTATGAGTAGCAATGGAAACAATTAGCTAAATTCAGATTTGCACAATTTGAATAAGTCTTCAAACTAGCACATAGCCTATGTTGCTGATCAAACAAAGATGTATAGTAGGCTTAAGCAAATATGTGGGTATGAAAACAAGTGCTAGACACTCAGCAAGTCATGGATTTGCACTATGGAACAAGAAAACACAAGATAGATCAAACTTTGCAGTTCACTGTTTTTCTGCCCACAGGACAGCAGGTTGGTATTTTGGCCGTAACTCTTTGTCAGGTGCCTTTTGCTTATGAAATTTTTACACTTCTTCCTGACGACTTTTCAACAACCTTTGTTTTGGGCCAACTTTCTAAAAACGAACAGCGAAATTCGCACAAAATTCACAAGTGAACTGATCTGCAGATTTCAGGACAGCAACAAGGTCTGAATCAAACATCCATAACTCCTTGGTTTTTTCATGTATGGGGTTGAAAATTGGTAGGATGATAGAACAACAAGTCTGGAAACTTCTCCTTTTGGTTTCACTCAAAAAGGATTAGGGAATAGGGAGATATGGCGTTTTTGGCGACAACTGCAGAAATGAAAAATTTTGGACGAGATTGATTGTCTGTTTTTGGGTGTTTTTGGGTTGATTTCGAGGTGGGGAAAAGAACAAGAAGATGAACAGCAACAAGACAACACTAGGACGAACACAAACTCAAATTAGCAAATCGAAATAACAGATTGGAAAGGCACAAAGGGGCTTGGACAGCAGGTAAACAATCTTTTTGTGGGGAAAATTTTTCTGGACTATAGGAATAACACAAGCAGCTAAACAAGATACAAACTCACCGGTCAACCGTCGCTCTGATACCAAATGATGCGCTCTCGATGCCAAATGATGCGCTCTCGGGTTCCCGATCTTCCGGTGAGAGGATAACTCCGATTTAGGCGGAGGATGACTTTGACGATCGACTACGAACCACGCAAGGATAAGCGCCCGCAATCGCTAAACCACACTCCTGATTGTTATCAACCGTGCCAAAGCCCGGATGACCTGACCACGAAGGTCTATCCTTGCAAGCAATCGAAGAACTCGCAAGAACAAGGATAAAGCATACACTCGAACTGAGGTTCTGAAGCTCGGAATCGATAGGTCAGCCGACACTAGGGATCTCGAGAGTGTTTCTCCATTCTGGAAGACAAACAACAAATGAACAAAACCTAAAAAAAAAAGAAAGAGTCCTCCCAATATATAGGGAGAGGGATGGCTTCTGGATGGTGCTCACACGCACTAGGAATACATGGGGACTCAGCCCAAAGTAATGGTGATGCAACACCCATGAAGAGCAAGAGACAGATTCTGTCTACGAGATTGATTTAACTGGTGCGGCCAGATCGCTTGGAATTTGAAGGTCTGGTTGGATCCGTTGGAAAGATGGCGAAGTTATCTTTCCAATGAGTGCTCACACGTTCCAATCGAAGTCCATTTGCATTCTCTAGGCTGTTTTTCATTCAGACTGTTCATTGATGGCCGAGTGGAATCCCTTTGCATTCCCACCATGCTTTAATGCCTTAATTGGGGCGTTGGTGCCTTGTAGCTGGTCCGTGTTCAACTTCCTATGTATAATATTGGTATTAGGTAGCAGTCTATTCTCCAAAGTATAATTATTTAACCCAAGAAGCGAGTTTACGATAATTGACTTGTCGTTAATGGCTCGTGTGTTTGGTCCTTGCATGATGATCAAAGGTCGCTGGTCACTTGGAAGGATTTTGGTCATTGATCCCATGGGTGTATCCGATGTAGCGATGTCCTCATCACGAACAAGACTTGTTCAGGACCGAAAAAAAACCGATCAGTGCCGAGCAACTCCGTTGCGTCGAACAGGGAACGACATCTGTCCGAGCATAGCACTCAGCCTGCAGTGCAAGCACCGGAAAAAACAGTCGTTGGCAGACTCCAACGGTAACTTCCTGTCGCTGCGCGGTGAAAAGAGGCGACCGTTTTACCTAGCCGTTGTAGTAAAAACTAGCCGTTCTGGGACAAAACCGTTGCAGAGCTGCTTATACGGGACTATAAAAGTACGCAAGCCACCCGCGGCCAGCCACTTCTGCTCTCGCGCCTTTCCTCTCTAAGCCCTAGCTCCAACCACGCTCAGCATCAAACACCCAAACTCCATCACCAACCCTGCTCGTCCAGCCCTGGGAATCGCTATGGCCAAATTCACAGGCACTAGTTTGACCGAGGAGGACCTTAGGATCTGGGAGGAGGAGGGCCACATCGACACCGGAAGCTGGAGGCTGCCCGGAGAGGAGGATACTCCGGAGCCGCTCGAGGAGAGTTAAATCGACTTGAGCAGTTCGCAGACTGTTCGAGGCTCTCCGTCTTGATGAGGCAGGCCAGAACAGCAAGGAGGAAGCCGATCGTCTCCGAGTGAGGCCGAGAGGGGTTCAAAGCCCAAGGGGAAGTCCTGCGCCTTAAGGAAGTGATCGAGGAGCTCAAGGAGCAACTCGCCTCTAGGTAGCTGTAGGGCTGTACCCGAGATGGACGTTTGTACCTGCAAATTTTGTTAATAAAGACCTACCCTTTTCCTCGCAAAGAGAGAGCAGCAAAAAAGACAAGAACGAGCGAAACTAAGAGAAAAGCGAACAGTAGCTAGGAAGTTTAAGAAAACCGTAGGGCGCTTAGCCTAACTCTCGGCCCCGTTGTGCATCGCTCGGAAACACGAGTTTGCGAACCGAGCAGTGCACAAGAGAAAGAGCGACACCCTAGCCCGATGCGGACGATGCTCGAGAACCTAAGCTTGCGAACTCGAGCACGTGCGAGAGAGAAAATCGACACCGTACCTTGCTCGATTAGTTCCGTAGTACGCTCGTTGGCGTAAGTTAAGCGCCCGAGAGTAACCGAACAAGGAAAGTGCCTGCCGCGGGGGCTTACGAGAGAGCTTTACCAAGTGGTCGCGCCGGCGATGAAGTGCCTCTGCGCGGAGGGCTTACGAGCAGCACTTAGCCGCAAGGTGGAAAGGCCGTGTTACGCAACCACGAGTTTAGGAAGCTATCGAGACTAGACACGGGTAGGGAAAAATCCTTAGGATTGCGGAGCCAAGAGTTCGCAAGACCGGGCAACCATCAAGTGTTACCAGAGAGAAAGTAGTCTGAGTAGACAAATAGTGAAAAGGGCACAGAGGCCGCGAGGATTCACTGAAGAATTGGATTGACCTTTACATGGTGCCCGAGAAACTTGGACGAACTAAGGCGCGAAGTTTACAAAAAGCGCAAAGCTAAGCAAACACGTAAAAGACCTACACAAAGAACTTACGGCCGGGTCGATGTTCCAAGTTTGGTCACTCTCTCCGTCCTCCATAGCAGGCGAACAGCCCCGGCGGCGAAAGTAAAGAGAAACGTGAGAAGGGCCTCCCAACGAGGAGTTAACTTGTTGGCATTGGACAAGTTCGGACACGGCGCAGAGCAGGTCGCCCGCCTTCAAAGCCCTTGGTCGAACCGACTTGGCGGCGTGTCGAGCGAAGATCTTCTTTGGTAGCGCGCCATTCGACTTGTGCCGGTCGCGTGTGCCTTCGAGGAGGTCGAGATCGAGGCGCTCTTGCTCGTCGTCAATTAAGTTGACCGAGCTCGTGCGAGGCGAACCGAGTATGATTTCGTGAGCGGGATGGCTTCGCACCATAGACCCGATTGGAAAGGAGTTTCCCGATCGCCCGGTGGCCGAAAGTCGAATCGCCGAGAGGACGGAAAGAACCCGTCAACCCAGGCCTTCTTTGTGCTCGCCGAGAGCAGCAAATACCCGCCGTTTAATACCCTGGACTATCTCGTCTGTTAGCTCGCCGATCGCTCCATTGCTCGTGGATGAGCCACGAGGCGAACAGACCTTGGTACCCGGTGTTCGCGATATTCTCGAATAGCTCGCCGGGCTGGTGCCGTTATCCGTGATCGACTTATGGGGAATCCCAAAGCGCGTGACCACGTTGCTTTTGAAAAAGCGAACAGCCGTTTTGGCGTGAAGAGGCGACCTGAGCTCAGCCTCAATCCACTTTGTAAAAGTGTCTATGGCGACAGCGGTGTGTATAGCCCTTGTACCCCTTAGGGAATGGGCCGAGCAGATCCAGACCCCATGTGGAAAAGGGCCAGGATGGGGGGGTTGTTTGGAGCTCTTAGGCGGGCTTGTGTGCCTTCCGGGCGTAAAATTGGCAAGCCTTGCACTTAGTCACGATGTCCCGGGCATCTTGTAATGATGGGCCAATAATAGCCCATGCGAAACGCTTTGCCACCCGAGTTACGAAGGGCGTGGTTGCCACGAGCACCCTCGTGTATGTCCCTAAGAAGGAACACACCCTCTGTTGCGAGATGCACTTGGAGAGAACTCCCGAGCACCTTGGCGGTAAAGGATGCCGTCCACAAGCTTGTATGGAGCAGACGCCTTGTAAGCACAGAGCGCTCGGCCGTCATCAGGCGTGGTCCCATCGCAAGGTCCGGACAAATGGCGTTGACCGATCCGCGACTGCTTTCGATAACGGAGCGGCACCACTGTCTCTGTCGCCTCGTCCGGGGCGTGATTGAGGGCTTGTAAAGGTGCTCGGCGAGCACCCTGCCGGAGCGAGTTAGCGTGAGGATCCAAACTTGGATAGCTGGTCGGCCAGGAAGTTGTCCTTCCTTGGCACGAAGAGCACTTTGAAGAATCGAAAATGCCGCTCCAACTTCCTCACTTCAACCAGGTATCGCGCCATTGAGTTATCGCAGGACTGATACTCCTTGTTAACCTGATTGATGACCAGCTGTGAATCTCCCTTCACAGTTAGCCGTTGGACACCAAGCGACTTGCACGCTCTTAGTCTGCGAGGAGGGCCTCGTACTCTGCGGCGTTGTTAGTTGCCGCAAAGTGTAGTTGGATAGAATACTGGAGTTGCTCTCCTTGAGGAGATGAGAACAAAACCAGCCCCGAGTTTCGGTCTGTGAGCCATCGAAAAACATGGTCCAAGAGGGTTCATCAGGTTGCTCGGGAGCTCCCTGGGATTTGGGCGGGCAAGTCCATTCAGCGACAAAGTCAGCTAGGACCTGTGACTTAATAGCAGTTCGGGCAATAAATAACAAATCAAACTCTGCAAGTTCCATTGCCCACTTAGCTATCGTCCGCTAGATTCCTTGTTCGTAGGATTTCTCCCGGAGGAGCGTGGTCGGGACCAGATTTGATGCGCTGGAAGTAGTGGCGAAGCTTCACGGAGGACATGAGCAAGGCATAGAGGAGCTTACGGACCTCGTGGTGCGCTCCTTTGATCCATGAAGTACCTCACCACGTAATAGATTGGTCATTGTATGCCTTCCCTTTCGACCGTCAAGATCCGCGCCACCGCTTGTGGCGTGCAACCTAGGTACTGATGGGAGCTGCTCGCCATGCCGCGGGGTAGTCAAGGCGGAGGATTGGACAGTATCGCTTCAGATCTGGAAGGATCTATCGGCTTCTTCCGCCCACTCGAAACCATTGTGCTTGCGCAGGCCTTAAGAAGGGCAGCCCGCGTTAGCCTTTGACGGAAATAAACACGCTTAGAGCAACCATCCGTCAAGTGAGGCTTTGTACTTCCTTTATGGTAGTTGGAGCACGCATATTTTCAATGGCCTCGATTTTTTCAGGGTTGGCAGAAATACCTTGCGAGCCAATAACATAACCGAGCAACATTCCAGATCGAACACCAAAGGTACACTTCTTTGGATTTAATTTTATTCGATGCCTGGTGAGATTACGGAAAGTCTCTGCCAGGTCTTTTTACATGATCTGGAGCATACTTGCTCTTTACAACTATGTCGTCGACATAGACCTCCGTGTTTTTCCGCTACTGCTCGGGAAGGTCTTCTCCATTAAAGCTACCGAGCGTGGCACCGACATTGCTTGCAGACCGAAAGACATGGTCATTATAGCGAAAGTGCCGAAAAGGGGCTGCGGGGTCATGCGAAGGTATGCTAGGCGGTGTCATCGCTGTGTCTCCACAGTGGAATCTACCGACATAGCCTTTGAATCGACAAATCTAAACCGTCGTAAAGATCATCGCCGTAGTCGTGCCGATGACGGAGTGCGATCGAGGCTATCTCTGCCATGTAAGCGGAGACATCTGCCTCGGATGCGGAAAGCGTTCGAGACCGAACAGATCGATCTGAACTGACAGGGGATGAGACGTCCTGTCCTTCTGAGTCGTAGCCCTCAGGAAGTATCTCTGTATCGCTGATGGAGTTTGACATGCTCGATCTGCGTGTCCCCACGGACGGCGCCAACTGTCGACGGTTGGGATATCGACCCAAGTCAACCAAGGTTCTTCAAAGAGGAGATAGGAGACACGTCGAACAACCACAAACAGCAACGAACAAGAGACAAGGGTTTTTATCCTGGTTCAGGCCTCTCGGGAGAGATAATAGCCCTACGTCTAGCCTTTCTTATATATCAAAGATGAATACAAGAGATGGCTCGGCGAGACGAACAAGTCTCGGCGAGATTATGGGTATACAAGCGAAGATCAGGTGTCTAGTAGATACAAAAAAGCCAGATCCAGTCCCCTCTACACGCCGTAGGGGCCTTGTTTATATAGTGCAGAGCAAACCGACCTACCGAGGGAATATCGGGCCGGGCTAACTACGAGATCGTAACGAACTCAGTACATGCCAAATATATCCCGAGGCAGATAAGGCATACTCCTAGTCTTGGGGATCACGACTCCTATTCCAATCCGGGAAACCACGTCCGGGTCTTCACGTAGCCGTGCAGAACTCTTGTTCGAGTAGGACTCAAACACGAATCCTAGGCCGTTACGCACCGTGCCGACCAAGAAGCTGTTCGGCAGGATGCACATGGGCCTGATAGGACCTTCCAGGGAGCTGGGCCCTGGTAGGCTGTTCGATTGGTCCGTCAGGGAGTGAGCCATAGCTATGAGCCGTGATCTAATCCCCGACAAGTCCGCAGCCTTCTCGATGACGGAGACAGCACCACCTGTCTCTGTTGCCTCGTCCAGAGACGTGATTGAGGGCTTGTAAAGGTGCTCGACGAGCACCCCTGCCGGGGCAGGTTTTCGTGAGGATCCATACTTGGACAGCTGGTCGGCCAGGAAGTTATCCTTCCTGGGCACGAAGAGCACCTCGAAAAATCGAAAGTGCCGCTCCAACTTCCTCACTTCAACCAGGTATCGCGCCATTGAGTCATCGCATCACTGATACTCCTTGTTAACCTGATTGATGACCAGCTGTGAATCTCCATTCACAGTCAGCCGTTGGACGCCAAGCGACTTGCATGCTCTTAGTCCCGCGAGGAGGACCTCATACTCTGCAGCGTTATTAGTCGCCGCAAAGTGTAGCTGGATGGAATACTGGAGTTGCTCTCCTTGTGGGGAGATGAGAACAAAGCCAGCCCCCGAGTTTCCAGTGCGCGAGCCGTCAAAAAACATAGTCCATGGGGGTTCGTCAGGTTGCTCGGGAGCTTCCTGGGACTTGGGCGGGCAGGTCCATTCAGCGACAAAGTCGGCCAGGACCTAAGACTAAATAGTAGTTCGGGCAGCAAACAGAATATCGAATTCTGCTAGTTCCATTGCCCACTTAGCTATACGTCCGCCAGCTTCCATCACTACAAGAAGACTAGCCTATAGCAACACACCCTTTGCATCATATGTGGGTTGTGTTGCTGGAAAACACACGATGACTATTTACTCCAACACACACTTGCATCACATAAAAGTTGTGTTGCAGGGAGACTATACAGCATCACATATTATGTGTTGCTGACACTTATGTGCAAAAATATAGTCTTAAACATAAGCCAACAGCACTTAATGTACATGTTGTTAATATGACAATACTAATATATCTTAACAACATTGAACAGGGCAAACTTTAGTGATTAAAATTTGCATAGGGAAGAGGCTGATAAGGCCAAAAATCAACACATGTACGTTATTTCCAATTATCCAAGCAAGCAATTTTGAAAAAAATCAATTATTTTAACATCAAAGAAATTAAGTATTTTAAGATGACTCATCGGTAAAAAATTTATGGTTACCATTTTTTAGAAGTAGTTGAGAAAAATCGAGAAATCGAGAGGAAACAAGATTGAAATCTCGTTCGTGATATTTTGCAATTTAAATTTGAAAAATTTTAAAAATGGAATAAAAATTGAGATCGAATACATATCTCATATTACTCTCCCATATACTTTGTGCATTTTCTTTAATGGGTGGAAAATAATTTGCTTCCAACTAGGTGTTTTAAAGTGGGTTGCACTTTTATGTTGTTACTTAGATTTTTGTAAAATTAATATTAATATTTTTTAAAATTAATATTAAGATTTTTTGCATAATCTTTACATGTTGATTACTTCACTTGAAAAATATAATTCACTTAAAATTAATATTAAGCCCGTCGCCGCTTTCTTCCACGCCAAGCGCCACCAAGATTCGCCCTTCCCGACCGCCTCCTTCAACGACGACGCCACCGCCCTTACCCCCGCTCGTCCCACCATGACAGCTCCTCCATCCTAGCGAGAACTGCTCCTTCTCCCTTTCCCCACCTCGTCGCCACTCCTACCGCCGCTGCGTTCCAGCCGTTGTGGGGCCGCCTCCCGGCGCAGATCTAGCCACCGCCTCCTCAGCGCCTCTCTGTTGCTACCTCCACACAGGCGGCCGCGCTGGTTCCTCCCGTCCAGATCCAGTTCACGGCGGTTGTTGCTTGACGCGATACCCTCGTCACCGCCGCCGCCGTCCCGTGCCGTGGTTTCACCGCCGCCATGGCGCCCTTTCTCCCCTCGTCACCCCGCCTCCTCTTCCCGTCCAGGCCAGAGCACCGCTTCCTTATCCTTCAGTCCACCAACTGCCCGTGCCCGAGTGCCGCCACTCTCGTCCTGCCGCCTCCACAAGTCCCCGCCAGTCGCTGTCCAGTTCCCTCCGCCCACCGCTGCACCGTTCCCGTTCCTGTTATGGGTCGCCTCATCCGGTGACGGCCGCCACTGTGGTAGGCAGATCCGGTCACGCCGGTTTTCTTCTCATGCCTAGGTCCTCACAAAGAGATAGCATGCTGCATTGTTGCAAAGATTGTTGTTTGCACATACGTGATTGGTGCCATTGGAAGGTATAAGTTGTGCATTTCTGTACTTACGTAGTTCTGCCTCCTGCGTTGATTGCATTTTCTTTGGTGGAGCTTTTAGGATGTTATGTAGTCCAGATTGTTGCAAATATTGTGACCGGTGGTTGTTGAGCTGTGGTTGGCAATCATCTATAATGTATGGTACACCCTTCATCTTTATGGAATTTATCCCTTCGATTTGCTAAAGTTTGTACAGATCACCTGGAGCAGTGAGATGAATTGAAGCTTTTAGGTTAATTAATTGAAATTTTCGATTTCAAACAAGGTTGGTATTAGCCTGTGTTAGCCTATTTTGAATTTAACAGCCTTGCACTGTGCTTCTGATGTGTCTCTGTGATTCAAAATATTCAGGTTTGATTTTCATCTATTCTAACATGTACATACCTACTTGATATTAGGTGCTCCATGCTTGATGCGATGATATTCCACTATGTTTTGTTGTATTTGTTTTCTTTAATACACTAAAAGGAGGTAAGGTATTTTCTTTAGGTTTACCTGTGATGGCTCTGTTATACATATTACAATCTTGGTATAATTTCTTCTTGGCCTTTTGCTTTATACAGCAAATATTACAGTTTCCTGAAATTGCTCTTTTTTCTTCTTTCAGATCAGATGCAGTACATCTGCCTTGGAACTGAATGTTAAGTGCTCCATGCTTGATGCGATGATATTCCACTATGTTTTGTTGTATTTGTTTTCTTTAATGCACTAAAAAGAGGTAAGGTATTTTCTTTAGGTTTTCCTGTCATGGCCCTGTTATACACAATCTTGGTATAATTTCTTCTTGGCCTTTTGCTTTATGCAGCAAATATTACAGTTTTCTGAAATTGCTCTTTTTCCTTCTTTCAGATCAGATGCAGTACATCTGCCTTGGAACTGAACTACAATCTTGGTATAATTTCTTCTTGGTCTTTTGCTCCATACAACAAATACTACGGTTTCCTGAAATTCCTCCTTTTTTCTTCTTTCAAATCAGATGCAGTACATCTGCTTTGAAACTGAACTACAAAGCTTATTTTTATTGACATTAGCGCTTTGGATGGTTTGACAATTGATGCTTTATAATTTAATCGTATACTTAAAGTTGCATATATATTGCATTAAAGTAGATGTCGCTACTAGTCACTATAAATTTTTTTTACAAATTCCCCATTTATAACATCATTGTTGTATTTTGGCAGAGGGAAATATGGTATTGAAGAAATACACGACCATAGCTCGTGTTATGAGATGTGATGCGTCATGGGCACGGAGACTCGACTAATTTCATTACATATTGGCCAATACATTTATGGGTTCTTAGGTCCTTATGTTCCCATGTTGAAAAGCTTTGTATATGTCGATATTGATGTGTGTTTTTAGCTTGTAGCTATAAGCTTGTGCAGTCTAGTGTTTGTATGGGCAATATTGTATAATAACTTTTTTTAAATGCAATGAAATATTTCTTTTTGAATTATTGTTCATATTTAATTGTATTATATTATCGAATGAAAATTATATTTATATTTAAGTCAAATATATCCAACAAAGAAATAGAAAATACTAATTTACATTGACATTTAGTTGTGTTGCAATAGGTCATATATGTGATGCTAAGAGATGTTCTCCATGCTCTGCGTACATGTGATGCTAAATTTGTGTTGCTGCTTTGCAACACATATATATATGTATAACATCATATGGTTTGTGTTGCAGTGTAGAGCTCAGCAACACCACCTATAACATCACCTACATTATGTGATGCTAGAATTGACTGCAACACATATACATACATATAACAACATATGAACATGTTGCTATATGTCAGTCTTGTAGTAGTGCATGTTCCTTAGGATTTCTCCTAGGGGGAACTTGGTCGGGACCAGTATTTGATGCGCCTGGAAATAATGCCGAAGCTTCCTGGAGGACATGAGCAAGGCATAGAGCACCTTCTGGACCTCAGGGTAACGCTCCTTTGATCCATGTAGCACCTCGCTCACGTAATAGATTGGTCGCTGTATGCCTTCCTTTTCCACCGTCAAGACCGCGCTCACCGCCTGTGGCATGCAGCCGAGATACAACAAGAGCTGCTCGCCATGACGCGGGGTAGTCAAGACAGGTGGGTTGGACAGGTATTGCTTTAGATCTTGGAAGGATCTATCAGCCTCCTCTGTCCACTCGAAGCCATTGTGCTTGCGCAGGGCCTTAAAGAAGGGCAACCCGCGTTCGCCTTGACCGGAAATAAACTTGCTTAGGGCAGCCATCCGCCCGGTGAGGCTCTGAACTTCCTTAACAGTAGTCGGAGCCTGCATGTTTTCAATGGCCTCGATTTTTTTAGGGTTAGCAGAAATACCTTGCGAACCAATAATGTAGCCAAGCAACATTCCAGATCGAACACCAAAGGTACACTTCTCTGGATTTAAGTTTATTCGATGCCTGATGAGATTGTGGAAAGTCTCAGTCAGGTCTTTTACATGATTTGGAGCATACTTGCCCTTTACAACTATGTCGTCGACATAGATCTCCAGGTTTCTTCCGCGCTGTTCTAGGAAAGTCTTCTCCATTAAGCTATTTGGAGCGTGGCACCGACATTCTTGCAGACCGAAAGACATGGTTGTGTAGCGAAAGTGCGAAGGGGTGATGAAGGCGATCTTCTCTTCATCCTCGGGAGATGCTTATTTGGTGATAACCGAGTAAGCATCCAAAAACTCAAGAGTGGGCATCCGATCGCGTCGACCATTTGGTCTATGCGAGGATGGGAAATTGTCCTTAGGACAAGCGGCGTTCAAATCGTGTGATCGACACATCCTCCACTTGCCGCCTTTCTTCTTTAGATTGACAGGTTGGCCACCACTCGGTGTGATCAACCTCGCGGATGAAACCAGCGGAAAGCGCTTGCTGTCGATCCTTGATGATCCCCTGTTTGAAATCCGAAAAGCGATGAAGATTCTGGCGAACAGGCTTTTTGTCCGGCCGGACTGTCAGTTTGTGCTCGATAACCTCCCTTGGGACTCCGGGCATGTCAGATGGCTCCCAGACAAACACATCTGCATTAGCTCGGAGGAAGGCAATGAGCTCACTTTCCTATTTGGGGTCCAGATTGGCCCCCAAATGAACTGTCTTGGAAGTATCATCAAGAGACAACGGAACTTCCTTGGTCTCTCCCCCTGGCTGAAGGGAGACCCTAGGGCGTCTGAGACTTGGTCTCATGGAACGTCGAGACAGCAATGAAGCTGGTCGACCAGGGCATGGGACTGTCCGTCGCAATTCAGAGCAGCTTTGTAATTGCCCTTGACCGTGATCACACCGTTAGGGCCCGGTATCTTCACGCAATAGTATGCATGGTGGGACACGGCCATGAACTTGCCAAGAGATGGCCGGCCTAAGATCGCGTTGTACGCAGATGGAAAGTCAACCACGTCAAACGTGATCAACTCTGTCCGGAAGTTGCTTGGGCTGCCGAAGGTAACAGGCAGAACAATCTGCCCCAACGGCCGAACAGCTTCACCGGGGACAATGCCGTAGAAAGGCATCGCGACCTCTTTAAGCTTGGAGCGAGGAATCTGCATCTCGTCCAAGACTTTAGCAGAAAGTAAGTCCAGAGCGCTCCCGCCGTCAATCAGGACACGGCCAACTCTGGCGTTGCAGATGGTCGGAGCGACCACCAGTGGGAGCCGCTGAGGCTTGGTCATCCCAGTGGGGCAATCCTCCTGAGAGAAGGAGATGGGGACCTCGGTCCACTTCATCGATTCGGGCTGAGGCTTGCCCTTTTCAACGTTGTGGACCTCCCGAGCAGCTTCTTTGAGGCTGCGCCGAGAGGGGTAAGCCGAGGAGCCGCCGAAGATGACGGCTATATGGTTCACGGGCTCTTGATATTCATCATCGTCGTCCCGATCACCATCATCGGTTTGGCGCTTGGCCTTGCCGGCATCACCTTTCTCGGGCAGGGTGGGCATTGGGCCCTTGCCGTTGTAGAAATCCTCGAGTTTTGCAGCCCAGGTTCTGCAATGGCGTGTATCATGCCCGTGGTGCTGATGGAACTTGCAATATCGGTCACTGGGACCTTTCTTGCCTTGGTTGCCTCCCTGGGCGGGCTTCTTGCCCTTATAGTTATTGTTGGACTTTTTCTACCCATCCTTGGGAGGAGGTGTGCGATCTATACCGGCGATGGTGTTGTTCGCATCACCCTTCTTTTTCTTCTGGGACTTCTTATCACCAGGGTTGTTGCTGCTCTTCTTCTTTTCCTCCACACCAGGCTGGGCGGGCAGCTCGCCCTTGTCGAATGCTTTCTTATACTGAACGCGCTCTGCCGCATTGGCATAGCGATCAGCCTCCTTGAACAGATCGTTGGCGGTCCAGGTCCCATTGATCTCGAGATCCTAGGTGAGCCACTCGTCGCGGACTCCGTTTTTGAAGGCGCGGACAACAGATTCGTCCGAGATGTTCGGGATCGTGTTGCGAATCTTGATGAAGCGCTTCACGAAATTGCGGAGGGTCTCCCCGTTCATCTGGATCATCTGGTGCAGATCATCCTCCTTGCGCAAATGCACATAACAGCTCTGGAAATTGGCAATCAGAGCGTCACAAAGCTGGTTCCAAGAGCAGATGGAACCCTCTTGCTGATTGAACAGCCACGTCCAAGCAGCACCCTCAAGGACAGTCGGGAGGTAATTTGCCATGACGACCTCGTCCCCCAAGGCCGCCATGATGGCCGTAGCGTAGATGGAAAGGAATTCCTCTGGGTTTTGAGTCCCATTGTACCTCTCCATATGACCGGGTTTGAACTTTGAAGGCCACCGGACGGGACGAAGCTCGTCAGAAAAAGCCCTACAGCCCAAGGCATAAAACCGGCCACCTTCCCCAGCAGAACCTAGCCTTGAAAAGACGTTGGTCTTGTTGGTCGGAGGAACTCTAGCTGAGCGGGAGGTTTCTGCCTAGAGGAACTCTCTTCGTGATAAGCCTCCACGCTCCTTCCTCGTGGCCGCTACAACGCGCTCCTCGCGAGGGGATCGTCCGTGATCATCGCGTGCACGCTTGCCCCTGTGGTCGCGATGACTTCGGGGACTTGGCGAGCGATGGCGACCACGGGTAACCTGCTCGTGGACAGTGATCCTTCGACGGTGACGGCGGTCACGCGATCGATCGGAGCGTTCGCTGTCCGAATCCACCCGGACAGGCTCATTGCGTTGTCCGGATGAGGCTTCACCTATAGACTTAAGGCCCTCGGCGCCGAGGTGAGAAGTTACAAGATCACCACAAGGACGAGGTTGTCCTGGTGAGCGGATCTGATTACGGTCGCCAGCGCTTGGAGTCGTTCCCGGCTCTGCTAAAGTGGTCCTAGGATCCCTGAGGCATCCGCATCTTACCCGATTGGAGTCTGGGCACGCGGGGATTCCGCCCGGGCAGGCTGAACCTCTGCCGGGGGTCTTGGCGTAGGTGCGCGAGGCGGATCGCGTCGCTGACGCTTGCGCTGATCGCGGATCTGCGCCAGGGTTTGGTTGATGGATTCGTCGAAATTGCGGCGAACAATATCTTGCTCGCGAGCAGCTTGTGCGGCTCTATCTTGGTTCCGGGCGGAATTGATCTGCTCGATCTCTTCGGCCGCCGCGACCCGTGCTGGATCCCCTGAGGTTCCCGCACCGGCCATATTGACGACGCGGTGGCCGTGCGTTGGTGCACTAGACGGTGTCATCACTGTGCCGCCACAGGAGGAATCAACCGACATTGCCTTGGAATCCGATAGATCTAAACCAGCGTAGAGATCGTCGGTTCCGTATTCATCGTCGATGACGGGAGCTCGACCCGAGACCATCTCCGAAGCGTACCCAGAGACCTCTGTCTCAGATATAGACATCGATCTAGGTCGATAAGATCGATTCGAGCTGGCAGGGGAAGAGACATCCTGGCCTTCTGAGTCGTAGTCCTCAGGAAGAATCTCCATGTCGCTGATAGAGTTCGACAAGCTCGATCTGCGATGTCCCCATGACGGCGCCAACTGTCGACGGTTGGGATATTGACCCAAGTCAACTAAGGTTCTTAATAAAGGGAGATAGGAGACACGCCGAACAGAACGAACAGCAATCAACGATGAACAGGGAGACGAGGGTTTTTATCCTGGTTCAGGCCTCTCGGGAGAGATAATAGCCCTACGTCCAGCCTTTCTTATATATACAAGATGATTACAAGAGGTGGCTCGACGAGACGAACAAGTCTCGGAGAGATTATGGGTGTACAGGAAACAATATGCTGTGATGCGAAGATCAGATGCGCTATCAGATGATGGCTTCCCCCCTCAACACGCCGTAGGGGCCTTGTTTATATAGGGTAGAGCAAACCGACCTATCAAGGGATAATTGGGCCGGGCTGACTATGAGATCGTAACGAACTCGACGTGCCAAATACATCCCGAGATAGATAAGGCATACTCCGATTCTTGGGGATCACGACTCCTAGTCCAATCCGGAAAACCAACGTCCGGGTCTTCACGTAGCCGTGTAGAACTCCTGTTCGAGACGGACTCAAACACGATTCCTTGGCCGTTACGCATCATGCCAGCCAGGAGGTTGTTCGGCAAGATGCATATGGGCCAGATAGAACCTTCCAGGGAGCTGGGCCCTGGTAGGCTGTTCGATTAGGCTGTCAGGGAGTGGGACATGACAATGGGCCGTAATTTTATCCCCGACACGAGCATAGGAGCAACATCAACTGGTTCATACAATGGTGAAGCTAGATTTAGGATTAGGTGCAGTTCAGGCTTGTTTTTTTTTTCCAAATTTATGTAATGTAGATAAACTGATGTGCTACTATTTTTTTTTGATGATGTCAGTATTTTCTCCTCGTTTTGGCCTATGCAGAAGGCCTTAAGCTCAGTCTCAATGGTGTTCTGTGCTCGTGTTTCTGTCAGGTGCTGCGTCACCGTATTTTGGGGCCCACGGTCCATGTATGGTATGGTAGGCGTGGTGGTCGACCCTAGGGTGGTTTTCAACCCAATTTTGGATGGTGAGAACATTTATCCTTAGTTTTAGATCTGTTCTTGTTCGTCCTAAAGTCCAGAAAACAGCCCCAAAAAAATCATCGTGTGATTTACTTTTAATCCTAGCCCGTCTAGCCTCTACTATTTCTGCATTAGTTCAATTCTTGTTAAATTTGCATTCCTTCGTGTGTCGTTGCTGGTCTTAGCGTTTGATATTTAGAGTTTCGAGTTCGAGTCACAACATTGTCACGGTGTTCTTTGTATCGTCAAGTCCTTGTCTATCTCGGTTTAAAGTCCGTCGTAACCACCATATTATCCACCACGCAACAACCATCCACCAACCAGATCTGTTCGTTCCTGCTGCCACCCTACACCAGATCACAAATTCCGAACCAGCTCACCACAACCCACAACCAGCCGTCCCTTTTCATCTATAGCCAACGCATACACTTGCCTCACTTGGATTGAATTTTGGCCAATCTCCAAACCGAGTTGCCTTCAACTAGAACTCCATCTACCATATATATAATCCGAGTCCCGCTACCAACAAATCAGTTTCCGACCAAATAACCAATCCAAGTCCCCCCAGAACTTGCCATATATCGAGCTTGGATTCCACCCTTCAAACCGTGTACCACCAGGACTCCCTCGTAGTTTTCATCTTTAACCAACCGTCTCCACAAATTCGGTCGCAAGTTTCCCAAACAGTCTCCACAAAATTCGGCTGCAAGTCACCTTTCCCTCTCGGTTTCAACACACACCAATAACCAGATCACACCCCCTTTCCTGGTTTTCCAAATCGAGCAACATACGCCACCTCCATCCCTCCGTCTCGGTTGCAAAAAAAGAAAAGGCAGGTGCAATTAAAAGAGCCGCACCGAACAGAAAGGGGGGTAAACTTGGTCTGCATCACCATCTCTCTATTCTCTCCACGTCCTCTGTTGCAATCAGCAAGGCCAGCAAGTTTTGGTGCTCAAATAAAAGACTAGAGAGAGAGAGAGAGTGTGGTCAATATTTCTTTGGAGTCCTTTTGAGTCGTGTTTTCAGTTTAGGGCTTTGAAAAAAAAGAAAATAAAGAAAGGAAGAAAGGAGCCCTAGTTGATTCTTGTGTGTTGAGAACGTTCTGGTTGCTATTTTTGTGACTTCATTGGTGTCTAGGCTCGCGTCTCTAGTACGATCTAGCCTAGGACCAGCACATACCACCGCTGAACATTCTTTCAACTTGTTTTGACTAATGTGGTTCTAGTTTTTTCTTTGCTACATACAAATACTTGTCCAAGCTCCACCTCTACTAACCATACAAGAACAGGGACTTGCAATCGCCGTGCCACCTTCAGAGTGCATCAATCTACCACAGTTGCACTTTTTTTTCTTTGCAGTTTGAGAATATTGTAAGAATTTGGTGAAAGCTTGAGCGTGAGAGTACAAATATTTGTCATCATTTAGCGTTCATAGAAACTAATTCTCTTGTGAGTCCTTTGTTTGCTGTTTCTAACCATGGCAGGTACTCCAAGCAATCATGAGAGCAATGTCGACAGTGGGAATGATGAACATGAGGACCCCCTCACGCCAAAACAACGACGATGGGTCACTCACTTTGAATGGGTGTGCAAACGTCATGAGCTGGAGACCCGTGCTGCTCTCGATCAGATTCATGCGCAATTGGCACCACTCAACGAACTTCAAGCACAGCTAGCACAACTTCTTCAAGGTGCTAGCCATAACAATGTTGCTGTCGGTCCTGCTTTCGGCCAATGCGGTTCTCCACCGGCTGTCCCTCTACCCCCTGCTCCACCGGTTGCCCCTGCTCCTTTAAACAGGGTGGATCAAGAGGAGAACAATTACGCCGCCGATACTGAGGACGACTACATGGTAAATGTGCACAATGACCGAGCTCATCGTCGACTCCGCCACAACAGACAAGGTATGGGTAGAAATCAGCATGCTCAAAGGGAAGAAGGTGATGATTCTATGATGAAAATGAAATTTACTATGCTGCCTTTTGATGGTAAATATGATCTGGATGCTTATCTTGATTGGGAGTTGACCGTAGATAAAAAATTTTCTTGCTACGATTTCTCTAAACGTAGGAGAGTTCAGGCTGCCACTAGTGAATTTACTGGTTTTGCATCTGTTTGGTGTAAAGAACTATGTAGAGCCAATCGGGGTGTACCTACAACTTGGGATGGGTTGAAACGAGTCATGAGGGCTAGATTTGTTCCTACATACTATGCTCGTGATTTATTGAATAAAATGCAGCGATTTAATCAAAGTGATAAAACTGTTGAAGAATATTATCAAGAATTGCAAATTGCCATGTTACGCTGTGGGATAGAAGAGGATGAAGATGCCAAGATGGCCATATTTTTGGTTGGGCTTAATCGAGAATTACAGGACATACTTGATTATAAAGAATACAATTCTATTACCCATTTGTATCATCTTGCTTTAAAAGCAAAAAGGGAAGTGCAGGGTCGACGATCGACAACGCGAGGTAATTTTGGAGGCTCTTCCACCTCCAAGTCAGTCCATATTCAAACGAAGTTGACATCTTCCGCTCCGGGACGTACGGCTTCACCTGCTACTCCTGCTGCCTCTACACCACCACAGATCCCGAAGTCAAGTAAATCAGCTACAAAGCAAGCTCCGGCGAAGAGTGCTTCATCCGTTGCATCTACTGGTCGTACAAGAGAGGTACAATGTTTTCGATGCAAGGGGCATGTCAATGCGATGCGAGGGTGTCCAAATCAATGTGCTCTAATAATACGAGAAAATGGTGAGTACTCTAGTGCTAGTGACATTGATGAAAATGAATATGCTCTTGTTGTTACTAACATTGCAGAACAAGAGGAAGTGGTTTATGGTGCTGCCACGACAGAGACATATCCAGCTCTTGTTGTCACACGTGTGCTGCATGCACAACCCACACGTGATGAGCCAAATCAACGCCATATCATCTTTCAAACAAAGTTTGTAGTCAATGAACGAGCGGTGCATGTTATTGTCGATAGTGGAAGTTGCAATAACCTTACTAGTGTGGACATGGTCGAGAAGCTTGGCTTGGCCACGTGCCCGCTACAACAACTATATGAAATTGAATGGCTCGATTCTACTGGTAAGATTAAGGTAACAAAAACCATTCGAGCACCTATCTCTATTGGTTCATATCATGATCATGTTATATGCGATGTTGTGCTCATGGATGCTTGTTCTCTTTTATTGGATAGACCTTGGATATATGATATAGATGCTACACATCATGGTAGGACCAATCAGTACACTTTCTTATTTAAGGGAAAGAAAATTATTTTGAAACCAATGACTCCTGTTGAGTTAGTTAAAATTGCTGCACAACATGCTAAAAGAGAGCACAACACAAATGAAACTAAGAAGACGAATGTAGCTAAAGAACCACATCCAACAAAAGCACCAAGTGAAAAATCTGTTCACAAATTACAAGATGTAGTTTTGTTAGCTACCAATGTTATTGCACATCATGACATGAACACAAGTTTGCAACCATTTGTTTCTTTGCCTCCTGTTGTCACTAACCTTTTGCAGGAGAATGAGAAGGAGTCGAGGACGACTCCAATTCAAAAAGGAGAGGATGATGAGAACATCAACATGAAGGATATGACCGCTGCCTCTACTTCATCTACTTTCTCTTCGACCGCACCGTCTACTTCGCCCACACTCGACGCTACGACTCTGTCATCGCCTAGGGGCCAAAATCCAGGAGCTCGGCCTTTCAAGCACAAGAAAAAGGACCAGCGCATCAAGCATGCACCACGAGGAAGGCCCACACACCAAGGAAGGCCCATATGGAAGCCCAAGATGCTATAAAGCCCGGTTCGGACATCTGCGCGCAGTACAAATTTAAACGGGCGCCTAGGCCACATACGGACTCCGTTTTCAGCGTGTGACCACCCGTTGGAAAGGTTAGGAGATAACCTTTCCGTTGGATCCAGCCCCACCTAAATCCACTGGAAGTCGATGTGAATTCGCAAAAGAGTATCACTGACCAAATCTGTCAGGTACTGCGTCACCATATTTTGAGGCCCACGGCCCATGTTTGGTAGGGTGGGCGTGGTGGCCAACCCTAGGGTGGTTTTCAACCCTATTTTGGGCCTGCTAGCCTTGGCCTCAACACTATATAATGCCCCCACTGCTGTACAATGTCGTTTAGGTTTTGTTGTGATTGGTAGACCCCTTGTGTGTCCCTCCCTGAGATTGCGTGTGTCAACTAAACCGCCCGATACGGGAAACAGAACCTCACCTTTGGTTTGAGATATTGGTTTGTTCCAATTGCTATCTACTTGATTCTTGCAAGTTTCTCGATTGCTCGTAGGGATTAAGATCGATCGTGTTGGACACGGTTGATAACACTCGAGTTGGTAGTATTGCGATTGCCGGTTTCTTGCCCTTGCTGGTTGGTAGCCGAATATCACAACATCTTCATCTCGCAAATCGACGTATCTTTCTCTCCAAAAGATCGGGCCGACCTAGTGCACATCACTAGCAGATTGTACGACTTACTTGTAATGGATGTATTGTACGCCACACTGTCCTCATATAAGAGAACCTGTCCAAAATCAGAATAATGAGTTATTTCACCACATGGGAAACATATGTATATCAACTATTAGCTATCCAGATTGTAATCCACATCAAAAATTGAGTTGTTTGCATACCTAGAGAGTAATCTCTCTCCTAATCCAAAGGAGGCGAACACTTGAGTTCTTGGTGTTCAAGAAAATCTCTCTATTCATTTCATATTTGAAGAGTCGCAGCGTCTTAGCCTTCTCCAAATCTGTTAACTCTTCCGTTGACTCCAATGTAGCAACACACTTTCCAATAGAGAACTCATCACAATCTTTTTTTTTGTTTCATTTAGTTCTTCTGCAAATTTCACTGTTTGCTCCCTTTTGAATTCAAGGTAACTCTCAAGAACACAAGCAATTTGATTCTGTTTGCGCTTTTTCCCATGACTATCTTCCTTGTGCCCAGAAGAAGCAGATGGTCCACGCTACACTTCATCTACCTGTATGTGACCACTTGAGTTCAAGCTAAGATCATGGACATCGATGCTAGTGGGGATAACATGCTCAGTTGCAACCTACCGTATCAAGTGATGTGAAATTCAAATCTCCGGATGCTGTACTTCCTAATTTCACAAATAAAAATAGTATCATAAAGTGCACCCAAGTAGTTGTAGCATCAATTGTAGTAGCATGTAAAGAAAAGGAGTCACGTTCGTAAAGTGCAGCCAAGTAGTTGTAAAGAGGAAATGGCTTATTCTAGAATTTCTTCACTTTTGGATATGCCTGTTTAATTAGAAGAAAATATAGTTTGCATCAACATGTAGCATAAAGAATACTATTAGTAGAAAGGGTGAAAGTACTTGCCGCAATTAGTCTATCCCAAATTATGGGCTCAACATTGATCATGCATATGGTATCATTCCAACTAGTTCCGCTTTGTTTGCGAGCATCTCGTGTGAGTTTGTAGTTCGCTTTTAACTCCTTCTCTTTTGCTTGAATTTGTTGTTTTGTGAATTGGGCAGTAGGAAATCTTGAAATTGAACTTACTGGCAACACTTCTCCAACTATCTGTTGTCCATCCATTTTGACCTCGAAACTTTGAGTTGTTATGATCTAGTAGTATATCAACAAGAGCTTTCTCAAATATACTGTTCCATGAAGCCCTTGACCCTTCTTTAGCCATAGCTACACTTAACATAAGAAAAATTAAATTAGTAATCTACTAAGCTAAGGTGCAATCAGGGCAATACATTAATATGATAGTGCATATCTAAGATTAATTATTGTAATCAGCCCATAATTGCATTGCAATTTGATCCCTAAGATTGCTACCAGCACTTCATTCCAAATCATTTGGATCTATTACATTGTCGCCATCTGGTGTAGGAACAAACTCAGATGGATCAATGTTATCTACTTGATTCAGCCACCCTTCTTCACCATTTTGACGTCGAATGATGTTATGAAATGCAACAATTGCAGCAGTAATCTTAATCTAAAATCTGATGGGGTAAAATGTTCCAACTTTCAGTATTGGAAATCACTTCTTCAAAACACCAATAGCCCTTTCTATATGATTGCGAAGGATTGCATGGCGATGGTTGAACAGTTCTTTATGGCCTGCATAAGTTCTTCGAGATGATCCACGCTTCCTAAATTCGCTGAGATGGTAGCGAACTCCTCGATATGGGGCAAGAAAAGATGGCATATTTGCATATCCACCATCCACAAGAAAATACTTTCCCTTGGAAATCCTTTGTTGATGGCAGACCTAAGGACTCCTGCATTTGATACTGAACCTTCCCAGCCACATGAGATAAATGTGATGTTCAGATCAAAATCACGCGCTAACATCACATTATGGGACAAAGTCCTTTCGTATTCCTATATGGAGCAGCTTTATCTTCAGCAATAGTGATGGGCACATGTGTGCCATCAATAGCACCAATGCAATTTTGAAAATAAGGCCAAAATCTAAAATCTGACACAATCTTTGGATGAGGGTGAGTTGGACTTCGGAGGTTGACAAATCTATGAGTGAGAGTAGGAAGTCAGGAACTATATCAAAAACTTCATTAATTTTCCTATGAATTGTTTCACCACTATGCTGAAATGCCCTTTGTAGGTCTTGGTTACTAGCATTATGAGATATCATGTACATAAACATCCCCAGCTGCTCCTCAACGGTAACACCCCTTGTGTCCCTTAGCAAACCTTCTCTCCTAAAATAACTTGATTTAGCCTTAAATATAGGCGGCTCCATCCGAAACTCGGTCAAACACCAACTCTCATGGCCAGCTAAGATTTCCTTCATTTTTAAAGCACCGGTAAGAGAAGATGTATTGACTGGCCTTTTTGCATCGAAAAGACAAGAGAGCAGAGTAGGAACAACTATAAGAAATAGCTCATCGTCCACTTGTCTTCCTCAAGCAAAAACTTCCTAACTAGCTCCTTTGTAGTGCTCATTTACTAACAGAGTACGAGAAAAAAAATTGATTCAGAATTTTAAGCATGAAAAGCAGCCCTTATAGTGGCCTAAACATATATAGCTACAAGTATTTAATTTAATAAAACAAACTAGATAAGTGACCATTAACATTAAAGTGCAGCCACCGACATTTGTAGGGTTCTACCCAGCACTAAACTCAAAAGAGGACTAGCATATGTTAAAACATCCATAACAAACCTATCAAGCCGAGACCTGGGGTACCAAATTAAAATTTCTATGATAAGCAATTGGTTTATTTTCCAGCTCTACCACATTAGCATAAAAATAAAAATGAAACTTGGTTGATTTGATTTGAATACTACTTGAATAACAAACACATTCTAGATAGCAAAACATAACTGGATTCTCTACTTAGCATGTGCAGTTTGCCATTGCTCTATATGGCAAAAATCTGAACCCTACGGTGCCAAACAAATAAATAAGGTATCCTATATAGAATTAACCCTACAGTGCCAATATGATTTTATCTCATTATTAACAAGACACATGGATGAATTAAATTTGAAACAGAGCACAGAACATGCTGAAAATGTCAACAAAGAAATGGATATATGATTTCCATCATGAAATATAACACAAAGCATAGAGCACAAACATATGATTTAAGAAATCATGAGCACAAACATAAACCTGAGATCTTGAGGACGGCTTTGCCTGGAGTGTGTGGCTAAAAATCTAGATGGGGAGGGTCGGAGGAGGCCAGAGGAGGGGATGGAACCGGTGCCGGCAAGGGAAGAGAGGATCTGGAGGGGGAGGTGGAGGCACTAGGGGAAGAGAGGATCTAGAGAAGGAGGTGGAGGGGAGGCGGCGCCGGAGGCGGAGGGAGAGGTGGAGGGGAGGCGGAGGGCGAGGTGGAGAGGAGGCGGCACTGGAGGTCGAGGCGGTGCTATGGAAAGAGAGGATCTGGAGGGGGAGGGGGAGGCGGCGCCGGATCGAGCGAACGTGAGAGGGAGGGGGAGGAATCCACGAGTCCCCAGGCTCGGGCAATTTCCCTATGGATAGCGAGGAGGAGGGGCCGAACGTCCTTGGGTTGATGGGCTTCCAAACGCGTCACGTTTTATCCCAGGGAGATACTGTCACGTGGATCTCCACCCCGGGAACTGACCGGGATCCTGGCGGGGATTGGGCCTCCCAAACGGGCCCTAAGAAAGAGTACATATCATACGCTTGTTGTGTGCAGGATTTGTCTCGTTAAAAACCATACATGAGAGACTTCATGAAAAGCTCACCAAAAGGAAAAAAGAGTAGAAATCACCCAACATTGCATATGATCTTCTTGGTCCAGTCGGGTACTGAAGCTTCATGCCTAAGCTTTAGTTCAGAGTTGTGAAGTATCTCCCCTTGAATTCAACATATCTCCAAGCTTCATCATTCCTATGCCCTTGACACATCTCTCGAAAGAGGTAGTGGGTAAAAACTTAGTTAATAAATCAGCTAAGTTTTCATATGATTTTGTGTGTTGAATATTAATCTAATTCAATTTATGCCATTCATGAGCATAAAAGAATTTGGGGTCGATATGCTTAGTAAAATTACTCTTCACATAGCCCATATGTATGTATGAAACACATGCTGCATTATCTTTACAGATGGTAGTGGGGGTTTGGTCAAAATGTAACCCACATGATTGTATGATGTGTTTTGTCATCCTTCTTAACCAAGCGCATTCATGAGATGCTTTATACAACGCGATATTTTTCAAGTGGTTTGTCAATATGGACACTAGTGTCTGCTTTGACAACTTACAAGACATTGTTGTCCCACCAAGAAATACATACAATGTTTGTGATTTACCGATATGTGGATCCAAAAGGTATCCAACATCAGCGTAACCCACAATATTAAGATCTTGGTTTTTCTTATAAAACAATCCAAGATTAATGCTTCCACGAAGGTATCGAAATATAACCTTTATTCCATTCCAATTTCTCTTTGTAAGCCGCTGCACTATATCAATCTAACACGTTCACGGCGAACACAATGTCAGCCCAAGTACCGTTTGCAAGATACAAGTGCTCCAACTGCACTCAAATATGGAACTTCTTGCACAATAATTTCCTCCCCCTCTTTCGTAACTTGAAAGGTCTTTTTCTTTTGTAAAGATCTCCCAATCATTGGAGTTTTGGAGTGATATGCTTTTTCGAAACCAAACCTTTCTAGCACATTCTGAGTGTAGGCCGATTGATGTACCAAAATCCCTTTAGGGAAATGATCGAGATGCAAGCCTAAGCAAAAATTAGTTTTGCCTAAGTCTTTAATTTAAAATTCAGACTTCAGGTAAGTGCTTATTTCTTCTATTTCTTCACCTATCTTGATGATATTCATATCATCTACATAAATTGAGATTATAAAAAAAAAACCATTTGATGGTCTTCGTATAAAAACACAGGGACAATCTTCATTATTTGCATAGCCTTTCTTGCAAAGAAATTTACTTAAGTGATTATAGGATATTCATATCATCTACATAAATTGAGATAATACAAAAACCATTCGATGATATTCGTATAAAAACACAGGGACAATCTTCATTATTTGCAAAGACTTTCTTGCAGTGAAATTCACTTAAGTGATTATACCACATCCTTCCAGATTGTTTAAGCCCATACAGTAATTTCACAAGTTTCACACTATATAGGTTCCTATTTGCTCTATCATTATTTGGAACTAGGATACCTTTAGATACCTTCACATAAATTTTTGAGTCCAAATTATCATAAAGATATGCTGTTACAACATCGATCAATTTTATCTTTAAATTCATATTTACTGCCAATGAGATGAGATATCTAAAGGTAATATTTTCCATGACAGGGGAATAGGTTTCTTCATAGTCAACCCCATACAGTTCGGTGAAAGCTACCAGCCTTGCTTTGTACCTAACGGCTTTATTATTTTCATTTATTTTCCGAACAAATACACACTTGTACCCGATAGGGTGTATGTGGTTAGGTGTTAGGCTGACTTTATTCAAATATGTGAACTCTAATGTAATTGCCTTCTTCTATTCTTCCCAACCTGACCTTCTTTTATATTCTTGCAGAGATGTAGGCTCAGGATCATGTTCGCAATCTGTGGCCATTTATTCAAGGGTTGCTTCAAGCAATTATTTACCTTGCTCTTCGCCACTTATTCCAATCGCAGGAGCAAGTTCCTTTAATTTATTATAGCCAATGTGCGCTTACATGTTGCTCGGCTATATGCAAATTTTCCTCTACTGGTACTTTTGGTAATGCCACATTCAAATCTAGGAGTGCCCCGCTAGCATGCTTCTCTCTAGATTCACCAGGTCTCAACTGGTTGCCCTTCTCTACTAGGGACATTTTCGTGACAGGGTTGTGATAAGTTTCATTTCTCCTTTTTCGCCGGGCATCCCCGGGTACTTCGGGTCTAAGAAGCCAGATTCCCTATTCTTTTCTTGAGGCCTTTGAACAACTTGAGTGGTACCATCTACTGGCTTTGGTACTGCAACTTTCTCTGGTGCATTACGTACAGATACATGCAACTTTATCAAGTCCCTCGAGTCACAAAAATGGTTAGGCATTTCATTTGCTAATTTATTCATATCAATAACCTTTTGGACCTCATCATTTGCTTCACTAGTGCAAGGATCAAATGGGGAAATGCTTGTGGCTTGCCAGATAATTTCACGATATTCTTCTTCTAATGGCATATTTTCTCCGTCTAATGATGGAAAATTATCCTCGTAAAAAATGAAATGGGTTGTATGCAAGTCTCTAGTTGTGGGTTCTACGGATTATTGAGATGCTGTCATATCCGACATTAATCTCAGACTTATGGAGAGGACCCATTGCAACATGCTGAGGGGGTGGTATAGGTACACATACCTTGCGGCCAAAATTTTTTAAATGGGAAATTTTAGGGATTAGTCCTTGTTTAGTTGCATTGGTGAATGGATGTTGTGGACGGATGGATTATAATTAATGAGATTTGCTGCATAGAGGATTGCATGGCCCCAACACAAACTCAGTAATATAGATTGCAAAAGAAGTGGCCGAACAACTAATTTAAGTATTTTAATTAATGCCTCTGCTAGGCCGCTCTATGTATGAACGTGTAATACTGAGTGCTCGACTGTAATTCCCAATGACATGCAATATTTATCAAATGCCTTCAATTATTGTTGGGCTTCTTCTGCCCATCCTTGGGAGGGGGTGCGCGATCCATACCTGCGACGGTATTGTTCGCATCACCTTTGTTCTTCTTCTTCGGGACTTCTTGTCACGGGAACATTCTTCTTGCTCTTCTTCTTCTCATCCACACCAGTGGGCGGCAGCTCGCCTTGTCGAACGCTTTTTGTCTTGAGCGCGCTCTGCGGCGTTGGCATATGATCGGCCGCCTTGAACAGGTCGTTGGCGGTCCAGTCTCGTTGATCTCGAGATCTGGGTGAGCGCTTCGTCGCGGACTCCGTTTTTGAAGGCGCGGACAATAGATTCATCCGAGATGTTCAGGATCGTGTTGCGGATCTTAATGAAACACTTCACGAAGTTGCGGAGGGTCTCCCCGTTCATCTGGATCATCTGGTGCAGATCATCCTCCTTACCCAGACGCACGTAACAGCTCTGGAAATTAGCGATCAGAGCGTCACAAAGCTGGTTCCATGAGCTGATGGAACCCTCCTGCTGATTGAACAGCCACGTCCGAGCAGCACCCTCAAGGACAGTCGGGAGGTAATTAGCCATAACGAGCTCGTCACCCCCGGCCGCCATGATGGCCGTAGCGTAGATGGAAAGGAATTCCTCTGGGTTCTGAGTCCCATTGTACCTCTCCATGTGACCGGGCTTGAACTTTGAGGGCCACCGGACAGCTCGAAGCTCGTCAGAGAAAGCCCTGCAGCCCAAAGCATATGACCGGCCACCTTCCCCGGCAGAACCTAGTCTTGAAAAGACGTTGGTCCTGTTGCGCGGAGGAACTCCTGCTGAACGGGATGACTCGGCCTGGAGAAACTCTCTCCGGGACAATCCACCACGCTCCTTCCTCGTGGTTGCGACGACGCGCTCCTCACGAGGGGACCGTCCGTGATCATCGCGCGCGCGCTTGCCCCTGTGGTCGCGATGACTACGAGGACTCGGCGAGCGACAGTGACCACGGGTAGCCTGCTCATGGACAGTGATCCTTCGACGGTGACGAAGGTCACGCGATCGATCAGAGCTGTCCGAACCATTCCGGGCAGTTTGGCTGCGCTGCCTGGAGGAATTGTTGACTTCTCCTAGAGACTTTAGGCCTTCAGCCAATCGTTCTAGGTTAGAAGCAACGACGCCATATCTTGGCGAGGTCGGCCTGGTTGGTAGATCTAATCACCGAAGCCATGGCCGCGAGTCGTTCCCGACTCTGCTCTAGGGGTTCTGGGACCCCTGAGGCATCCGCGTTTTGCCCGACCGGAGTCCGGTTTCGCGGGGAACCAATCCGGACAGGAGAAGCTTCTGCCGGGAGACTTGGCGAGGGCACGCGAGGTGGGTCGCGACGCGGTCGCTTGCACCGATCGCGGAACCGTGCCACAGTCTGGTTGATGGAATCGTCGAGGTTGCGGCGAATGACGTCTTGCTCGCGGCAGCCGGTAGCGACCTCGTCTTGATGCGGCGAGCGAGTTAATCCGACCTCGACCGCCGGCCGCCACGGCCGTGCGGGATCCTCGAGGTTCCTACATCGGCCATGTAAATGCTGCGGGGGCCATGCGAAGGTATGCTAGACGGTGTCATCGCTGTGTCTCCACAGGTGGAATCTACCGACATAGCCTTGGAATCTGACAAATCTAAACCGTCGTAAAGATCATCAGTTCCGTAGTCGTCGTCGATGACGGGAGTGCGATCTGAGGCTATCTCTGCCATATAAGCGGAGACATCTGCCTCGGATGCGGAAAGTGTTCGAGACCGAACAGATCGATCTGAACTGACAGGGGATGAGACATCCTGTCCTTCTGAGTCGTAGCCCTCAGGAAGTATCTCTGTATCGCCGACGGAGTTCGACATGCTCGATCTGCGTGTCCCCACGGTCGGCGCCAGCTGTCGACGGTTGGGATATTGACCCAAGTCAACCAAGGTTCTTCAAGGAGGAGATAGGAGACACGCCGAACAACCACGAACAACGAGCAGAGAGCGGGGGTTTTATCCTGGTTCAGGCCTCTCGGGAGAGATAATAGCCTTACGTCCAGCCTTTCTTTATATCAAAGAGGATTACAAGGTGGAACTCGGCGAGATCAACAGGTCTCGACGAGTAGTATGCGAAAATCTATCTGCTAAGGGTCTAAGCTAGAAGCTAAGATGTAAAACTCAATGTCAGGGATCCCTAAAGCGCCAAAAGGGGCCTGTTTATATAATCTGAACAAACCGACCTACCGAGGAATATCGGGCGGGCTAACTACGAGATAAATAACGAACTCAATTACATGCCAAATATAACCTACGGTAGATAAGGTAAGCTCCTAATCTTGGGGATCACGACTCCTTATCCAATCCGGGAAACCACGTCCGGGTCTTCTCGTAGCCGTCCAGAACTCTGTTCGAGTCGGACTCAAACACGAATCCTAGGCCGTTACGCACCGTGCCAATCAGGAAGCTGTTCGGCAGGATGCACATGGGCCTGATAGAACCTTCCAGGGAGCTGGGCCCTGGTAGGCTGTTCGATTGGGCCGTCAGGGAGTGGGCCATGGCAATGGGCCGTGATCTAATCCCCGACACCTATATTTTTTAATGTGTTCCTTTGTTGGTTTCATGCAACTTAACAACAAATTCAGCATGTTTCTTTCCATTAGAGTTTGCCTTTTCTGAAGTTGGTAAAGGTAAAAAACCAATTGGAGCACGAGGGTTAAAGCCATATACAACCTGAAAAGGAGTCCTCCTTGTGGTCGAGTGCATCGATCGATTATAAGCGAATTCAACATGAGGTAAGCACTCCTCCCACATCTTCCAATTCCTCTTTATAATATCTCTCAGCATGGTTGATAAGGTTTGATCCACAACTTCGGTGTGGTCATCAGTTTGTGGGTGACACGTGGTTGAAAACAACAACTTTGTGCCTAATTTATTCCACAAGGTTCTCCAAAAATAGCTCAAGAACTTAGCGTCATGATATGAAACAATGGTAGAAGCCATACCATGCAATCCTATAAATTAATCAAGTTGTGATATCATTGCATATTTTCCTTCCCTTTTTTTGTGTGCGATGACATAGGGAAAGGATTCAATGAATTCAACCCACTTAGCATGTCTACGCTTTAGCTTGTTTTGGCTTCACATGTGCCTAATGTGGTTCATGATCAGAATGTATGACAAATTCTTTGGGCCACAAATAAAGTTGCCATGTTTCTAAAGATCGTACGAGAGCAAACGATTCCTTATCATAAGTGGAGTAATAAAGAGTAGGCCTACTCAATTTTTCGCTAAAGTATGCGAAAAGCTTACCTTCTTGTATCAACACACCACCAATTCCAATTCCGCTAGCATCAAAATCAAGTGATGTTGAGACCCATGTGGAGGGTACCCCGATTTGATGATGAATATATGTGAGAAGATGGAATTTGAAGTGTTTTGAATAATTTTTAATGGTGCATTTATGGAAATTGCCGTGAGATTGGAACCAAACCATTGTGCTGAGCTTGGGCTAGGTAATAGTTTTGAACGGACGTGGTACGGTGGAATTTGTTAAGCTAACACATGGTGTGTTAAGGCTTGCTAATTGTGGCGTCATGAATGTATTATAATGTTGGTAATTTTGTGATGGACTAACCTTGCAGCAAAGGTAAGGTATGTTGGTTTTGTGTATGTTCACCTCTGTGATGCAGGTATCGGCGGGTACGTAGCTGACGCTTCGCGGGGACAGTTAGAGGCTGGTGCATCCGGAAGCGTGCCGGGGACCGGGTTCGATGATCTGGCGGTCACATGAAGTGGTCTACTCGAGAAGCATCGCCAGGGCAAGGAGTTCGGGATAGCTGGAGGCTGGCGCATCGATTACTTGTTGGCAAAGTTGATCTGTTCGGTGGGCCTAAGCGGGGTGGAGACCGAGGAAGCTGTGAAGATATTTCCTGATGAAATATGTGAAGAATATTTCTTCTCGGGAGTGTGTCTTGTAGTGTGTTAGTTGTACACAACTCATGCTCAATTGAAGGGTGGAGATGGCTCTAGGGTTTAGGGCATCTCACCCTTGGGCTATAAATAGAGGGGGAGGGGAGCACCTCCTGCAGTCCTGCTCATCCCCTTAGAGCTGAAAATTTTAGAAATAGAGAGTGTGAGTTGGGTGTGTTTTGGTGTGGCACTTAGAGTGCTTTTGGTCACAAGGAGTGTGGCTTATAATCCCCTAACTTCTACGCGATGAAATCCTTTTTCTCCATGAACATCTTGTGTTTATTTGCTCCTAATTCTTTTTTATTTTATTTTACTTTTTGGAGCCCTCATTGTTTGGAAATGAATCTTGGTGATTTCTTGCTGGTTCTTGGTTGTCTATGATGCCTTGAGGTTGCTCATATGATTTGACACACTCTTTGCAGCCATATGAGAGGTTTGACATCAAGCTCTTGACTTGTTGCAAATCTGTACAGAAACTTTCCTCCGCGCATCAGTTTGTGTTTTATTTTTAGAAAAATCTACAGAAATCGTTTTGATATGATTCTAGTTGGACAAGATGCGTGACTCGCATACCCATCTGTGGTAAAAATTTGAAGTCCAATGGTTTCCCCGTTTGGGAGCTATGAGGTGAATATCAAGCCCCAAACTTGCATTCTCGAGTTCCTGACAATTCTTGGTGCACGATTTTTCTTATTTTCTGTAGATGAAGTTTGATGCTGAAATTTTGAGTATACCATCACGACTCACCCACATGGCCGTAGAAAGAGTTTGAAAATTTCTGGTGCCTTCCAACAGCAGGAACAACTCTCTTGTTGTAAGACAAGTGTATGGGAATCTGCTTCTTACTTTGTGAAAGTAACTTTGGTGTTTTAGCTTGATCTCTTTCTCAAAAGAAAGGTTTGAATTGATTTTTATTTGTTTGGACACTTCACAACCAAGATTATGATTGCAAAATCCCAAATATTTCATGTCTCTCATGCACCCAAGTGAAGGGTACACGTAGGTGCTAAGTTTGGGTTTTTGGTGGAAATGTTGAAAAAATTTTGTGGCGTCTATTCACCGCCCTCTGTCCGCCTATCTCGTTTCTTCAAAGGTCTTACCAAAATACAAACTTTTCTTTCAATAGATTGAAGGCATTTCTTGTTCTTGGCCCCAACGAAAAGAGACACACTTCTTTGTTAGGTCATTAAATAATACAATGATGGTGTCGAATCCTTCACAAAGCAGCGGTAGAATCTTGCAAGCACATGAAATATTCGTACTTGTGTGACCGGTTTAGGACTTGGTCAACTCTTGACTGCATCGATACTGTCTTCGTCAACCTCAATTCCCTATGGTGTCACTACATATCCAAGAAACGAGACTCGAACGGTGCAACAAGTACACCTCTTGAGGTTACCAAACAAAGGTGCATCTCTTAAAGCAGTAAAAACAACAAACAAGTGGTCATGATGTTCAGAAAGAGTTGCTATAAATCAAGATATCATCGAAGTAGACCACCACAAATTTTTCAATAAAAGCACGCAAGACTTTGTTTCGTCCATCACATAAAAGTGCAAGGTGCATTAGTCTGACCAAAAGGAATGATTAAATACTCAAACAAGCCAAATTTAGTTTTAGACGTTGTTTTAGTTGGGATCATGCTCAATGAAAATTATGAGTTGCATATGATGCGGGCTCATTAATAGTGCATGCTACTTTTGAAGTGGGTCTAGACCTTTTGGTCCTTTAGTGTAGATAGCCGGGCGCTATTTGAAGGGAGGTGGCGGAGAGACCGCGGATGATGCCTACGTGTGAGTTCTCCCTCTCCACCAACTAGTCGTCGTCTCTCCCGCAAGTTTATGCGCCGGAGCTAGAACACCGCTGTCGGTGCAACATGCACTGGGGTTTGCTCCCTTTGCTTAATTAGCAGCCGTTTGGGGCACGGCAGGCGAGCAAGGCCCCAGGCACCACGGGCGAGCATGCCATGCGGTGGAGTGGCACACGGTGGGCGAGCACGCCAAGCGGCGACTTGGTGCACAGCGGGCGAGCAAGGCCCTAGGTGCCATGGGCGAGCATGCCACACGGCAGCTCAATGTCGATCTGGCAACCACGGTAGGTAGCGTCCTGCCAATGGGCGGGCTTCGGGCCCCACTTGGTAGGCGCGCCCAAGGGGAGGAGGAAGCTTATCATAGAAGGCTCGTCTCCGCTTAGCGTATCAGAAGCATTTAATGCAGCGATTCGGCGTGGGAGGCAGAAGACGATGATTGCGGTCACTGTGGCTCTGGCCGAAGCACTGTAGCAGTCATTCTGTCGCTACGCTGCTATAGGTCTGACCGGCGCCAGTGTCAGGTGGCTCTTCCATCCCATCCACACTCGGTGACAGATGGGAGCGGGTGAAGAAACCGGCGTCAGTAGTGGAGGAAAATGTGATGCACACTGATACGGCGCAATTAATGTACTCTCTCTCTCTGTGCCGTCCCCAACAGTATAAAAAGGGGATCCGGGTGAGAGAGAGGGGGTTGGATCCCTGATACACACGAGCTTTGTACGTTCTCCAGCGAGAACACAAACACCTTCAAACACACTCAGTGTGAGTGTCGTGCGCACTCTCATTTAGAAGATGGTCTCAAAGCAAGGCTGGAGCGATAAAAGCCTTCAGCCCCGCACAGGAGGAGTCCACCAAATTGATAATATGGATATGCTCGTGGCCAAGATGGACCTTTTGATAAAGAAGCTAGAATCACAATGGTAGACTGTCCAGGCTCTTGAATCTCGCATGACTTGCCAGGTTTGTGGGAGTTTAGGGCACTTGGGAGACAACTGCATCGAAACCCAACCTGAGGATGCCAACTTCGTCAGCAATGGATTCCGTCCACAATCGAACTACACTCTGGGATGGAACTCCAAGGCCAATTTCTCATTCGACAACCGTCAACAAGCAGGTAATGCTGGTAGCTTTAATCGTAATAAGTCAACTCTAGATGAATTTATGAATACTAAACAAAAGGTGAATGATAGCATTAGTAGGAAGTTTCTTGCTAATGATAAAATTCTAGAGAGCATAAATTCAAAACTAGAGGGATTTTTAACTGCCATGCGTAGCCAAATGAGTTTGAACAAAATGCTAGAAACCCAAATAGCTCAATTGGCTGCTTCAATTCCCACATCCACTCCGGGTAAACTTCCGGGGCAACTAGAACCACACCCAGAGGAGAATGTTAGTGCGGTTGCGACTCGGTCGGAGAAAATGACTCGAGACCCGCCGCATCCTAACCCTGCAGGGAAGGAGCGTGACACCCCAAACGAGATCAGTGAAGAGAACGAAGGGTATGACAAGGAACCGCATGATGAGCCACAAAAGGCGATGGGGGGAAGACGCGGGGACTAGAGTTAGTCCTGCAGAATTTACGGATACGCAAGTGATACCCTTCCCGTGTCGCCAATGCAAATCTACTGTAGACGTGCAGTTCGGCAAGTTTGTCGAGGTAATCGAGTAATTATGTGTCAATATTTCATTGCTAGATGCAATGCAGGTATCGACGTATGCTAAGTATCTGAAGGACATCCTCAACAACAAGCATCCGTTGCAGACTACGGAAGTCATCAAGTTGACTGAAGAGTGTAGCGCTACAATCCTAAACATTCTCCCCGAGAAAAAGGACCCTGGCTATCCAACCATCTCGTGCTCTATTGGTGCACAACACTTCGATCGTCCTCTGTGCGACCTAGGAGCGAGCGTCAATATTATGCCCAAGGTAATTTATGAAAACTAAATCACTCTACCTTGTCCCCTACTACCATGACACTACAGCTCGCGGATCAATCAATCCGCCGTCCTGTCGGATTCGCTGAAGATATACCGATAAAAGTCCAGAATTTCCTGGTGCCCGTGGACTTTGTGGTACTCGACATGGAGGTGGACACCAAGACGCCTCTCATTCTTGGGAGACCTTTCTTGAGCACGGCAAATGCGACCATAGACGTTGGTGCAGGAGAGATTCAACTCAACATAAATGGTCGAGACGAAATTTTCAACTTCAGGCCAAGAGTTGAGCAATGCTCTCAGGTACGCACGTTTCATGTAAAAATCCAAAAACTATGCAGAGGAAAGCGTAGGCTATACCAAAACCTCAGGCGGGTAGTCTCATTGCAACCATGAGGAGAACTCTCCAACTATTGGATGAGCCTTTACGGCGTCCGTATTGGAGGGAGAGCAGCAACAAAGGGGCGAAGAAGTCCCGAATCAAGGAACGGAAGCAATCTGTGGTCGAGAGTTTGGAGCCGCAAGTGAAGGTCGACACCACCCAAAAATATCGAACAAAACAAGTGTGGCATAAGAAAGAAATTCAACCAGCCACAACAACATCTCCGTTTGTGGAAATCCTTCACGAAAAATAAGGTATGGAGACGGTCCGACTAGAGGACCACAAAAAATTTTGAGTCCTCACCGGGAGGTAAGCCGGAACTTATCCTTGCATTCATATTTATTTTTCATGTATTACCACAGCATATTTACTTTCAACTTTGCATTTACCCTGCATAAAAAAAATATAAAAAAGTAAAAAAATTGAGGAAAAGTGGGGCCGGACGACCCCACCTGGACCGGCCGACCCACCACAGTCGGTCGACCGCCCTTTTCCTCTCCACCCCTCATGTCTTTTCACACCAAGCTGCCGACTCAACTTAGGTGCTAGCTAGGCCATCCATTCATTGCTTGCATGTCGTTTAGCTCATTTGCATGCATTCCCGTCGCCTATAAATTGAGGGCAGTAGCTGTGAGAGATGCACACCACTGCTGTGATTGCATTATCTCACTTCAGCTTTGCTCACCCCTGCATGTTTTATTAAAATGCATTAGCTCATTAATCATTGCATCCATGCTAATGACATTGTGATTAAGCAAATAATATTTTTGTGGCGGCATTTTGAGAAGCCCCGCAAGGACTACTAATCTTTCGACGACTAACTGCTAATTGTTGGACCGCTAACCTTTGGTCCTCACTCTTTATACCCGAACCTTCGGGTATTTGTGATCTAACCCCTTCTGCAGAAATGTCATGGTATGATAAGATTGGCAAAACCTTGTCCATGGGTGCCAAGGGCATCCACAAAAGGTTTATCTCGTCCAGCTCGGAACGGACTTATACTCTGACCGAGATTCTAGATAGCAGCTCAAGGGAAGACATGTCAATGGACTCCCATTTCTCTAGGCATTACGGTTGGCTACCAGACTCGGCCAAACCATCTGGGGCTGATCAAGGCCTCAGGATCAGAGTGTTAACGTCGGAAGAGAAGATCATCCTCGAAAGCGACCATGAACAACATATATTCGAGGCGCTCAGGAGTCGAACTTTTCAGCATACACGGTCTTATGACCCGATGTTGCTGATTAAGACTGGTTTTCTGGATGACTTTTTCGACGCCTTTCAAGCAGTCTGTTGGAACAATTTCGTTCCCATCACGGAAAAAGGTTCGCACCTTCCAACCCTTGAGTTTCTAAGTACTCTTCGCATTATTGATAATGGAAGATTTTTCAATGAAACATTTGAATGCTCATTGCTAGATCTAACTAGACATCTAGGTTTCTCCATGAGATGTAGTCACTCCTGATAGGCTAAAAGGCTTTAACTGTGATGAATTTTGTTTAACTATTTCTGGTAAGGCTTACTCAATCACACCTCGCATGAATGAAATTCATAATCCTACTCTCAGATTCATGCACCATTGGCTTGTTATGATATTAATTCTAGAAATGAGAAACTTGAGAGGTGACATAGACTGCACTTCTCTTGTCTCCTGCATTGCGGAAAGTTTGGGGATTTTAGAAAATGCCAAAGTAGCCTTCTTAGAAGAGCCATTCCCATTAGTAGGGAAGGACCACTTCACCCAAGGGCACATTCTAAGTGTAGATGAGTCTGATGCCTACAACATGAGATTTCCGGGGACCACGGTTGAGGTCCGTTTGCCTAATCCAAGGCTCGGCCTATACACCGCCCGTAATCTGACCCTCAACTTTAGTGCATTAGAACCCCCACGTCACAGCATTTCTGGGCCAGTAACTCGTAGTCGTGCACGCTGCCAATGTGAGTTTGAGTAACCCGAGCACAGCGAGCCCCACCACGATCCGTAGATGGGGGCTGCATCATCACCTCACCAGTTTTACCCTGATGCCGGGTGGGATCAACGGAACCCACCGGCCCATGGGTACGCACCACAAAGATTTGAGGGATGGGGCACCCAACATCGTGAAGCTGGGAGCTCGTGGCAACACGAAGCCGGAGGCTCACACTACCAGCATGATCAAGGTCCCTCTTTAGGATGGGACGGGCCGTCATCGGCCCGATACCCTTCTTATTTTGAGCCCTTTGCACGAGATCTCCGCACAGTAGGAGAGAGAGAGTGGACACACTGGTAGATGACATGGGTAACGTTCGTCGAACACTTGTCCAACACACTAGGTTCCATGAGGAGACGACCGAAAACCTTCGAGCCAACACTGATGCGATGATGACTGGTGCTAACGCTTTGATAGCTTGGTTACAGCACATGGGTTTTGACCCACCGGCTCAATAAGGTACGCCTCATCTACTCTCCCGGCCACTTGCTTCGTTGTTGCCACTGCTTTTGCTGTTACTGCCTTGCCCCGCCTTACCTGTTGCCCTACCTTGCCTGTTACCTTGCCCTGTCGTACTTCTCGTCCTGCCATAAAAATTGAGTTTGCTTAGTGACACTTGTCATATGCATGATTAAATAATAAAAATTTGCAAAAAAATAAAAAGACCAAAAACATTTCCCTTCAAATAAAAAGTATAAATGTTGATATTTACCCATGGAAATGATGAAAATTGCTCTATCATTGTAGAATAAATGCTGGGCTTACAACTTAGTACTCTCGTTTAGGCTTGACATTTATTGGTATATGTAGTTATCCTGCCAAGTCTTTGCTTAAATGACTGCTAACATTATTGATCCGATTCTAAGTTGTTGTCAGATATAACTAAGAGAAGAGCCTAGCTACTTATGGCCTCAGTAAGGCAAAGTTTCAGAACTTTATTTTGAAAAAAACATTTTAGCTCCTCATTAGACTTTTCTTCCCACCAGAGCCAAAAAATCAAAAAGATTTAAACCCGCATTTAGCCAGTTATGGCTGTGTTGAGTTGTGTCAAAAGTTGAGTCCTTGAGAATTAGTGACCCTTCAAAACCGGTCTTCTCCTTTCGCGTACCCTTTTGTTTGCTAGCCTTTGCATATCTGGTAATGCTAAACTCCAAAATGGAAGAAAGCATCCATTCCACCAGATATTCCTCCATACAAATAAGCCAAGTTCTTTATCTTGTGTCCACCATATACCTACCTATACAGTCTACCATAAAGACTTCAAAAACTATATGGCGAGTCATTACTCAATTATGATAAAATAGAGAGGCTAAAAAAAAAGAAAAGAAAGAAAGAGAAAGAGAGAACAATAGTTTCCTTTTCTTGAAAAAAAAAGAGAGAAGAAAAGAAATGCCTTTCAAAATTATGGTTTGAGGAATGTACTTAAAATAAAGAAGTCATGTAGACTGTTTCTTTAAACACAAGATCCGATGTACCCCGCATCCTTGCAGTTCTGTTTCTTCTTTCCGTTGGCATGAGTCCATTCTCTCCCTCATCCCTGAAAATTATTTCTCTAAATGATTGGAATGCGAGGTGGCACGAACTTCTCGAGAACCAATTTTTGACTCAACAAAATTATGCAGCCTAAGTAGGCCGTTCTTTCCCTACCTTGATATCCACATAAACCTTAGAAATAGGGAGGTAGAATGGACTTAAAGGCCTTGGTGAGGATTGAATAAAATACCACTGAGCGATCAAAGAGTAATAATGAGGAACTACAATTTTTGAAAATGAGAAAAAATTCTGAGACCTAGATTGGACAGGGTTAAGCTAACATTGTTTTGTCAAAGCTATTATGTCTTTCAACCGCCTAAGATAAAGTGATGTTTTGAAAGCCTTATAAGTTTGACAAAGGTTGGTTACACTTGTACGAGTTTTTGTCAACAAATAATAAGGTACTACCTTGTGTACTTAGTATTTATTGAATAATGATATTGATGCAATCCTGATCCACCGGATTCAACTTTGAGCTCTTTTCTAATGTTTTTGCTTGCATTTTATTTAAACGAATAAATTTTCACAAGTTTTGGTGAGTATTTGTCGATAGGAATAAAGTGGAGAAAAACCGGAGCTGAACAGGGCTCAAAAGCCCGGTCAGCCAACCTGGACTTTTCACCCAACAGGCTCCGTTTTCTCCCAGGTGGTCAAGAAGCACAAAATGAAGAGATCTACGCCATCCACACACGTCGGCTGATCCAAGGGTAGCACTTCCTTCACAATTGGATGACTTGGCTCTTAAGGAAGCCCATTGTACCGGCCTTAACTGCCAAAACCGACGCAAGGGGAAGATCTACACCTCACAAGAAGCATCCTAGGCGAAAGGGACGGCTTGGATCAACCGAAGCCCTGTCGACCGACCGACTTGGGAACCCCTTTGGATTCTCCTTCAGGTGGTGACTTGGTCCCATGGCGTGGAGCTCACTCATTGGCTGTGGAAGGCTATAAAAGGACCCCCTCACCTGAGTTGAGAGCACACACCACACCACATCTGATGGGCGCGGACACGGGTCCCGATCTTCTGGTGAGAGACGACAAGGATAATTTGGTAGGTGTCACGGAGACCTAAATGATCCGGCTTCCAACCCCACAAGGAACTGGAAATCCCGGCGACCGCTAAACCACCACGACGAGTGTTATCGACCGAACCAGAGGCACGATCGACCTGTCCACGAAAGACGGTTCCTGCAATGAAACGAAGAACGACCAAGAACACAAGATAAGCAATCACAATTGTGAATATAGATTAAGAGCAACTGTGGTTCAGAAACTTGGTCTTGTTGGTCTGGCCGACACAAGAAAAACAAGGCGAAATCTCACACAACCGTGACGAAATCAACTAAACAAAACCCAACTCAAACAAAGCAAGGCGGGGGACTTATATAGGGCGGCAGCCAGAGGAGGGGCGGCACCCAAACAGGTGTCCATGCATGCACAACCCTAACCCTTGGGATACAAGGGCCTTGGGCCCAAAAATAGGGCGACGTAGCGCCGGGAAGTTTGTGTCCATCAACTTGTTTTCACGATTCCCGTTGACTAGGATAGAATTTCGAGGTGTGGCTGGATCTGTTGGAAAGCTTATCTCGTAAGCTTTCCATAGAGTCCTTATTTGACTTATTTGGACATCGTATGTGATATGGGAGCCAGTTTGAAGGTGCAGTGGTCTTGGATGTCCGAACCGGACTCGGCCGCGACTTCGACGTCCTCTCAACTTGGGCATGGTGGTCCGGGACTTCTTGAACCTCGTCAATGATGTCCTCATCAACATCCCTCTCATTTGGAGTTACTCTTCACTTGTTAGAGTAGTTTGTTTGGGAGTTAGAGTTGAGTCGAGCTAAACCTCGGAGTTCCAGAATCGTCTTGGGAAATCGGGTAATAGCTCTTGTATTCTTTCCCTTTTGTAAGACTTTGCCTTTTATTATATAAGTGTCTTTCAATACCTGTGCTGAGCATATTTACACTACGTGGGAAGTGTGAATTATTAGAGCGGTTGATTAAGTTCATCTGGTTCCGAGTCTGGGTTCATTCTCGTATGCTTAAAATAGCCTAAGTATTGAACTTGGATCGCCTTTCTAGGATCCGGGGAGGAGTGATTGGATATAATAGCAGACATGGTGTCTGAGATTAACTCTGACTTGGTTTACACCCAGTCCAACATACTTTGTGGTAGGTGGTGTTTGTGATACTTTCAGGTTTGATCTTATTATATATTTGCTATTTGAGTTGGTTGTTAATCTTGTCCATGCTAGTTCTTCGTTCGCTTGCAGGATCAAGGTCCGTCGTGGTCAGATTGATCGCGCTTCGGCGAGGTCAATAACCATATGGAGTTGGTGTACCAGTCGCTACGGCGCAACGTCCTGGACGGTTGTAGTCAGTCCGCCAATTTCGACTCCTACTATATCGTAGTTATCCTCCTCTCATTGAAAGATCGTGACCCCCGTCCCTATCAAGGATCACAAAATTTCAAATCCGACGAAAATACCTCCTCCCAACTAAAACCATTTGGAGGGATTGAGAGAGGAGGCCGAGGAATACAATTTGGTAGGATGGATTTGGTTGAATCCCTTGGACTGAGGAGATCTAAAGGGGGGTTGTGAAGATGAGGAGAGAGAGGCTATGGTGACAATGGCTGCTATGTAGGTCGGGTATGGTGTGGAAGAGGATGAAGGGGTAAGAAGTAGATAGGAAAACCGCAGTTCCCACGTTCAACCCGGACGGTCCGAGGTTAGCCACGGATGGTCCGGTGTAACCATCGACAGTCCGGCTTCAAACAGGAGTGCAACAGACCACCCAGGACGATCCGGGGCAGTAACTCCAGACAGTCCGCCCAATACTGCCCATAGCAAGTGAAACTTCAATTTCTACTCCTGATCAAGTGAAAAATAAATGAGTAGCGACAATTCCAAATTTTATCAAGATCAATTTCAAATTTGTTACTCCTCCTAAATGCCACAATCACCTCTTTGTGGCTTCAGTTTCGACAAGTTGAGTGATTTCCTTTCAACATGATAACGACTGAATAGGCTTTGAGGGGTATACATTCCCCATGAAAACATCAACTAGTTCATCATACTTCACATTTGAGCAATCACAAAATCACATAGACACTGGAAACAATGGTGGCTATTTATGAATGATGTTTAGATAATTATAAGACCATGAAATGAGAACTAGGTACAACATAGTCAAAAGAGTTGATAGATCGATCAAAATACTCTATATAAGCAACATGGATGCTTTTATAGCAAATGTACACAAACAAGTCACAAAAGTTGCAAGTAAGCTATTAGAGAGACAAAAACATTTAGTTGAGCAATTTCCCCCTCCTTTATTTTTACTATATTTTACCTTTGTCTCAAGACATTTGTCAATATAACCCAACATTACACTGAATATTAATGTCTTGGTCGTCCAAAACCTCCCCCAAGTTCATGCCTAGGTACAATGACGAGCAATCTCGTTGAAAGGACATTGGTGAGACAATTTTCAGCAATTTTTCCATTATACTCAGCATAAAAAAAGTTCTCTAACAAGCATAACATGCAGCCAGTGCAACAAGTCACATACCCATACAAAGAAGCATAACGTCGCTCACATAAAATAGATCAATCTTGAAAACATAACTCCAATTGAAGCTCTAGGACTCACTCTAGGAATTCCAATTGAAGCATGCATTCAATTAAGTGCACATTGATCTAGATGTCTAGATATAGAATGTCAACTCCCATGATCATATAAGTGGCCAATCAATGTAACTTGGAAAAAAGTATAACAATCAAAGTTTATTCATAATTATTTCTGTCAAATTCTCTAGGAAGCACCTACTCAGAGCCAAGTGTCAAGTTGTGTTTAACTTATCAAGTATGTTCAATTCATTTCGAAGTTTGCAAAAGTGTGCCTCATCAAGTGGCTTGGCAAAAATGTCAGCAAGCTGATCCTATGTTCTCACAGGCTCAAGCAAAATGTCACCCTTCATCACATGGTCCCGAAGGAAGTGATGCCGAATGTCAATGTGCTTGGTCCTCGAGTGTTGGACCGGATTGTCGGCAATTTTAACCGTGCTCTTATTATCACACAACAGAGGCACACTCTCAATTTTAATTCCATAGTCAAACAGTGACTGCATCAAAAAGAGCAATTGAGGATAAGAACTCCCTACCGATATATACTCAGCCTAAGTGGTAGATAGCGCCATGGAGTTCCATTTCTTTGAGACCCAAGATAATGACGGGAAACGCAGGATTGCTACGCTAGCAACGAATCAAATTCTACCACGAAACCACAGAAGCACCCTGCAAGCAGTAAATGATCATAGATCAAGTTACCTTACGACGCGCTGTGCTGCAGAAGACGAGTCGATGAAGCCGTTTCACCGATCTGCACCTAGTCGTAAGGAAGTAGTCGATCACGGAGATCCCATCGCCTCCTCCTTGCTAGTTCTCAACATCCCACAAGGTGTGCCACGGCCGATCCCCATGCCGTGGAGGTCGTCGACGTACTCCGCGCGCTCGTCGGGATTGGTGACCTTCCCGCGCAGCGCGCCTTCAAACGGACGCCCCAGCCACATCCAAGCTCTGTTTTTGACGTTCTACCACTCGTTAGAAAGCTAACGAAATTATATTTCCAACGCATCTAATGTCGCCCAGAAACTCCTTTTGGATCAAGGGAAATCGACGAAACAATATCGCGTCCAGAATCTATCTGCCAGCAGATTTCATCTCCTTAGATTCGCATCGACTAGCGCCATAGGGTGTAGCGCCTCTACGGTATCCACACATACAGGGATTTGAATCCATCCATGTGCGGTGTGCTAGGGAGAACTTGACGGTTAGGGTTTAGTGGAGAGGGAGAACTTGCGCGTAGGCATACATGCTGACCTCTCTACCACCTCCGTTTATATAGCGCCCACTATTGGGCCCTTTACGCTAGAGGCCCAATAAGGTTTGGGTCCACATCATTTGTATCCCACGCTAACCGTGAGCCCGCATCATATGCGACTCATAATTTTCATTGGGCATATTCCAACAGATACTAAACACCTCCCTAATAAATTACATGCCCCGGAAGTGCTCTTACGATTAATCTTGTAGCCAGCATAATCTGAGTCAGAATAGCCAAGAAGCTCAAATCACGCACCCTTCGGGAACCAAATACCAATGTTAAGGGAATGTTTCAAGTATCTAAAGATTTGTTTCACAGCAGTCAAATGCATTTCTCTAAGGAAAGCCTGAAATCTAGCACACATGCACACACTGAACATGATATCAGGTCTAGAAGCAGTTAAATAAAGTAAAGCACCAATCATAGACCTATAGAGCTTGGGATCGACCTGTGTACCTCCATAGTCGAGGTCCAAGTGTCCATTTGTCCCCATGGGAATTCTGATGGGCTTGAAGTCTTGCATTCCAAATCGCTTCAACAAATCTTGCACGTACTTCTCCTGGGAGATGAAAGTGCCGGTTTTGAGCTGTCTGATTTGGAATCATAGAAAGAAGCTCAATTCAACCATCATGGACATCTCGATTTCCTTCGATATCAACTCACTGAACTCTGTGGTCAATGCCTCATTTGAACTCCCAAATATAATATCATCCACATACACTTGGCATATGAACAGGTCTCCATCCACCACCTTGATGAATAGTGTACAGTCAATTTCTTCCCACTTTGAAACCTTTCTTGGTGAGGAAATCCTGGAGTCTCTCATACCAAACCCTATGAGCTTGCTTCAAACCATACAGAGCCTTTGACAATTTAAAGACATGTGCTGGATGCCGAGAGTCTTCGAACCTTGGACGTTGCTCCACATATACCAACTCATCGATGTAGCCGTTCAGGAAAGCACTTTTGACATCCATCTGCTTGAGCACAATGTTATGACAAATTGCAAATACCACAAGCAGTCCGATTATATCCAACCTGGCAATGGGAGCATATGTGTCACAGCAATCAATGCCCTCTATCTGTGTGAAACCCTGAGACACCAACCTTGCCTTGTTTCTTACTATGACACCGAATTCATCTTGCTTGTTTTTGAAAATCCATTTGGTCCAAATGACATTATAGTTCGTTGGTCTCTGCACAAGTGTCCTGACTTTGTTCCTCTCAAAGTTGTCGAGCTCCTCGTGCATGGCATTAATCCAGTCAGCATCCTCCAATGCTTCCTCGACCTTCATTGGCTCAATCATTGGGACAAATGCTGATGCTCACACACATTTGCAGTCCTTGACCTAGTACGAACTCCAACCGTTGGGTCTCCAATCACTTGATCCGCTGGAGGATATCTGGCAGTAGTGTGATGCTGCTTGACAAGCTGAGAAGCTGCACCCACTATCTCTGCGACAGTCTCATGGTCTGTTTCAGACTATGGTTTACTTTTCAAGCTATCATTCTGAGGCAAATCTCCCCCTGATTCCAAGGCAGGCTTAGGTGTGGACAATGGATCAGGTACAGTTGCATCTGGTGTAGCAGCAACAGGTCTCACTTCTTCCACCTCTATCTGCTTAATAGCTCTGGCCAATGGTTCATCACAAATATCATCGAGATTTTTGTGCTCCCCTTGTCTTCCATTCGACTCATTGAACGTCACATTGCATGTTTCTTCAATCTGACCATTTACTTCATTAAACACCCTGAACATGCTGCCCTTAGCTGAGTATCTTAAGAAAATCCCGGTATCAACTCTGCTCTAAAACTTCCCAAGATGCTTCCTCTTCTTGTAAATATAGACCTTGCACCCAAAGACTCAGTATGACACATTCGGGCGCCTTCCAACTAATAGCTCAAGTTTTCTTCAGAAGCTTGTGTAGGTATAAGCGGTTGATCACATGGCAAGCAGTGTTAATAACCTCAACCCAGAACACATCCAAAATCTTGTACTCATCAAGCATAGTCCGGGCTATCTCAATCAGAGTTCTGTTCTTTCTCTCAACTACACCATTTTGCTGAGGGGTGTAGGAAGCTGAAAGTTGATGCCCAATGCCTAACTCACCACAAAACAACTCAACATTCGTATTAGTGAACTTCGATCCATTGTCACTTCTCGCTCGATTCACTGGACATTCAAAAACATTTTGAGCCTTTTTGACAAATTTTTTAAAGGCATCTCTAATGGGGGTTTTGTCGTGGAAAAAGAACACCCATTTGTACCAAAAAATCATCCACGATAACCAAGCAATACAAATTTCCCCAAAACTCACATAGGAAGTAGGCCCAAATAAATCCATGTGCAGAAGATCCAATGGTCGAGAAATAGACATGACTCCTTTTGCGGGGTGAGGACTAGCAACTTGCTTGCCCGCCTGACAAGCACATCATAATTTATCATTTTCAAACTTTACGTCCTTAACCCTGAGGATCATCTCATATTTTACAAGCTTTTTCAAATTAGCCATTCCAACATGCCCAAGTCGCCTATGCCAAAGTCAACCGAGAGAGACTTTAGCGATAAGGCAAGACAGGATGAATGTGGAAGGCGACGTAAAATCCACAAGATACAAATTTTGAAATTGAAAAGCTTTGAAAACCACTTTCTTATTTTGGTCCAGAACTACCATCTACTTAAGTGAGAAATGACAATGAAACCTCAAATCACATATTTGGCCGACAGAGAGCAAATTGTTATTCAAAGTTTGAACAAGTAGGACATTATCAAGAGTAAGTTAAGAAGTTATAGCTACCCTGTCGGAGCCCGTGATCTTACTCTTGCTCCCATCTCCAAAGGTGATCTTCTGGGGGTGTTCCCGTTCTCCCCCAGATAGGTGAACAACCGGGGATTGCCGGTCATATCCTACGTGCATCCGCTGTCGATGACCCAATGGCGACCTCCACACCGGTAGTTCACCTGCCCCCACAAGAGATAGTCAATTTTGTGACTCAGGAACTTACACAATAGGTCCCCGAGGGTTAGCTTTCTCAACACCACGAACATCATTGATAACAATTCTAGGCACCCAAAGTTATGTCCTATGCTTATATTCCCATAAAGGTCCAATGAATTTGGCAATGACTTTCATTTGCTCATCTAGCTTGACCATGTAATTCTTATCCACTACCTCTACATGGACCTTCCTGGGGATTACCAATCTAGGCCTAGCTTGAGGAGCAACGTGCGGCCTATTGCAAGGATCTTTAGGGTTGTTCCACACAATGTCACACCTCTTTTGATAGCCATTCCTAGGTGGTGAATGATGGATGGGAACAAATCTACCTTGCCCTCTACCAAACTGATGTCCACCCATGGGATTTGAGTTATGAGTATCATAATTGGTGTGATCATTGTCCCTAGGTTGTCCTAACCTATTGTTACGATTCCTAAGACCTTGCCAAGTATTGTGTCAAAGTTCTGCCTAGGTGAAGGACCTTGCGTAGCTATATGATTGTGTGTAGGTCTTCCTAGGATAGGCATGCTTGAGTATTGCCAACCATGGTGATATGAGCTACCCCTAGGGTTGCCATGAGAGTGATTTGCCTGTTGGTGTATCCTTGAGATGCACGAGGTCTCCTCCTTCGCCCTTTTGAATTAGGAGGAGTGAACCCCAAACCACCTCTGTTTGAAGGTCCCCTTTGCACCTCAAGAATCTTATCCAAAGCACGACTCCCCTCATAGCACCTCTCCAAAGCTTTCTTGGATTTTTCTAACTGTGCCTTAAGTTCTGCATTTTTTATAGCTAATTCTTTGGCGGCCAAAGCATTCACACAATGATCAAGAGCACAAACATTTGAGCTACTTGAAGCACCATTAGACCTAGAGGCCATCATAGTCACATTAATCACATCATTGCAACAAGATGAAATGTTAACCAAGATAGGAGCAGCAGCTATGGCAACATCATGATCATGTGTAATATAAGAAGCTTCCGGCAAAGCATCCGGTTCAACAGAACTATCACCCAAATCACCACAACTAGTAAAAGCATTAACTTCATCAAGTACACACAATGACAAAAGCATTTTCATGAACACTAGACATGGCAACCTGCAGTGCATCCAGCACAACAGAGTTTTTAGCAAGTAAGGACTCGTTTTCTACCTTAAGTTCATGAATTGTAGCAATGAAATCATATAAGGTTTCCTGTAAGACATCTCGTTCTATTTCCAATTCTTTTGACTTACTACTCAACTGGTTATTAAGACCCTGAAGGACATCATTTTCAGTTTCAAAACTATCACTCTTAGCTACTAGTGAATCAATGTTAGCCTACAATTGTTGATTAGCACTATTAAGCTTGAGCACAAAGCGAATTAGATCTTCACGACTAGTAAAGCAAGAATCTGAATCACGGTTAGATACCTCGTCAACCGAGCCGGCCATGAAGCATCTTGGAGGCAACTCTAGTATCTCAAGAGCCTCAACCTCAGATTTCCACCCAGCATCATCATCTTGACTAACTTGACAGGTTGAAGGTAACTTCGGAGGAGGTGGTAAACTGTGAGATATCCCCAAGCAAGCGAGCCCTTGAGTGTTCGACTTGTCTTCATCATCACTTGCAGAAGCCGACTCACTTGAGCTGTCATCGGTGACCCACTCACCCACGAAAGCTCTTCTCTTGCCACCTTTGGTATAGCTTTTGAAGCTGGACTTGATGCGTTCGGTCTTCCCATACTGCTTGGGCTTCTCCTACTCAGCATCTCCCTTATCCTTCTCCTTTTGCTTGCCCTTACCTTTGTTTGGGCATACTGATGCTATGTGTCCTCTTTGTTGACATAGCATTTGAAACTTCGAAATGACTCCTTGTTCTCCAGATGATCAGCCGAGCCTTTCTTCTTCCACACTTGATTTTGTCTTCGTAAGAATAGTGCCAAATCCTCTTCCAGACCACCCTTGTCTGAGCCAGCTCTGGAGTGAGTTGCCTTGAGAGCAATCACTTTCCTCTTCTCCGGATGGGTTAAGTCTTGAGGATCATTCATAAGCATCTCGTGAGCTAAGAGCTTTCCCAAAATTGTTGTGGGAGACAACTTAGCCAAATCTCCACTGTTGGAAAGGTAGGTGATAATGTTGTGGTACTCTTGTCTTGGCAGCACCTTGATCATTTTCCTGCATACATCATCAAGAGCCAATACACAGCAGAGCCCCTTGAGCCCATTAACAATGGGGTTAAGGAGAGAAAACATATCACTAGCAGATTCCTTAGGAAGCATCTTAAACTGATCAAATCGTTCTTTCACCACAACTAACTTTTCTTCCTTAACGGCGGAAGTACCCTCGTGAATCTCAATGAGCGTGGTCCAGATTTCATAAACAGTTTCTAGGTTACTAACACGATCAAACACTTTCATGCTAAGCCCTGAGAAGATGGCATTGATCGCCTAAACATTGACCTCTACCTTTTCAACTTGAGCTGCTGTGAGAGGTGTGTCCTTATCAAGTTTGAAACCTAAAGGAGCATCAATTGCTTTCCTAACCTTATACCCTACCCCCTGAAGATACATCCTCATGCGAATTTTCCAATAAGCAAAATTTGTGCCACTAAATATTGGAATCCTATTTGAGGCAACACTACTTCCGTTGGCCATCTCTAAGCGATTAAGCTAGACAAGAGAACCTTGCTCTGATACCACTTGAAAGGATCCTAGGCCGAGAGAGGGGTGAACTGTCTAGGTCAAATTTTAAGTGTTTTTGGGTTTTCATAATTTAACTTGCAAATTAATGAACCACACTAGCTACTTGACCTATTGATTGTCCAATCTAAGCAATAACAGTAAATAAGACACAAGACGAATCAAAAGGCGGCTCGAAGGCTCGCACACAACAATTAGTAGATAAGCGGAAATGTAAACGAAAATGAACAAGAAGACAAACCGAGCTTTTTACCGATGTTCGGTGTACAGCGGATGTACACCTACTCACCGTTGAGGAACTCTGACGAATGGAGCCGGGACCCTCTCGTCCCTAACCCTAAATCCACTAGCGGTAGATCTTCCCCAACACAGGGCGGGTGAGCTCCAAACCGCAACACATGGCGGGTGAGCTCCAAACCCTCCACATACACAGAAGCTCCTCACGAACCCACCACTTCGACGGACGAAGAGGTAAGCACTCCGACACACGGATTTTCCTCACATTTGACCAACCGAGGATTTTCCTCACATTTGACGGACAAAGGTGATGCACCCCCGACACATAGAGGCGACCCCCGACAACGGAGGATTTTGGATAGAAGAAGAAAGTTGAAAAACTTGAAGACGAACCAGGAACCAAATCCGAGGGAAAAACTTGATCCGGCAAAAGAATCCCGAGGAGCACAAGTGAAACTCACCAAGAACTTACCAACATCGAGGCATGGCATCTCAATCCCTAGAGTGCCATGAGTGAGCCCAAGAACACAAGAAAGCCAATGGGTGGAAGTGAAATGAGCCTCTCAACCTTATCCCTTTGGACAACCTTTGCTTATATAGCCACGAGAAATACCCCTCGTAACGAGATATCGCGAGACGATCTGCTGTTTAGACCGAACTGTCTGGGGCTCGCCATGGACAGTTCGACGTCCACAATGGACGAACCGGCTTGTGCCCCAGACGGTCCAGCGTGGAGGACTTAGCCCCGGATGATTCGACCAGCTAATCAGAAGGCCACAAGACTTACCCTGGACCGTCCGGCCAGGAACCCACACTATCTGGTCTGGAGTTCACCCCATGGACGAAACCCCGGATGGTTCGGCCAAGAGCAGAAGGGCACAAAACTCACCACGGACCGTCCGGTTTGGATCATAGACGGTTCAAGAAGAGGAAACTTTTCCCGGCAACCACCCTGGACTAACCGGCCAGCGGACAGAAGGTCACAAGACTGACCCCGGACGGTCTGGGCTCACCACGAACCGTCCGGCCTACACTATGGTCAGCTCTTTTTTATCAGATTTTCACTCCAAGTCACTTTCAACCCTTCTCCTAAGTTCTAACCTTAGATCAAATGAGATTTTCAATGTGCTCCATAGGATTAAAAGGCCAAATTAGGGATTTCACAAACTCACACAAAAGAGCCAGAAGAACTATTAAACAAATTTCCTTAATCTTGTGGATCAATCACCAAAATCAGAATAATCTTACAGAGGGAAACCTAGAGAACGTGATTACGACTTTCCGAAAGACCTACTTGACACGTATGTTGCCTGTCTTTGTTTGCATATTCAACTTCTCAAACAATCAAATGTTGTCTAGCTAATCGATCCCCCTTCTTGCAGGTCATATGTTCAATACATTGAAGAATTTGATAAATTGGGCCCACCACCATTTAAGGTAAATTAATGCAAAAAAAAGATTACATTTACGCCTTTCATTTTTCCAAATGATGTTACAATAATTTTTATTCCACAGTGCACCCAATAACCATCGAGCAACGCTTGCGGTTTTTTGTTGCGCACAAAATGATCAAAATAGTGCACGTAGAAAAAAAATCAACATTCACAAAGTAAGTAGATAACACGCGCGTGCACACAAACATATATATATATATATATATGTATGTATGTATGTATGTATATTTGCACAAGTTAATGAAATATTTCTTTAAATTTAATGAAGGATTATGCAAATCTTCCAGTCAACAATGTAGTCCTCTCGATGATTCGAGGGCGAATCGCCGATTTTTTGTTGAACGAAGTCATCAACCCAAAAGGCGAATTCCACTACGTCAACTAAACCTATGACAATGTAAGTACTAGCTTGGCAATATTGTATTATGGATTTTGTACCTTCATTATTGATTGTAACATGAGTTATAACTTGTAAATGTAAACTGTGTGTTTTGTTGATGTAAATAAAGACATTTTTAATTTGTGAATGTATTCTATGGTAAATGTGCTTGTGATAAATAAATAAATAAGTCATCGAATGCTGGATTTACATCAGGATGCAGCATGTATTGCATGCCCTAGGGCACAAAACACTAGTGACGAGTCAGACTAAAGCCTGTCACTATCATGAAACATATACATGACGGATAAACATTTTAATTGTCACTTGTACATGTCGTCAAAAACCTACGAGGTCCTCAGGGAGGCAAATATAAGTGGTGTACCCTATTAAAAACTATCACTTATCTTATTAGCACAGGTGGCGGATTGTAACGTTAGCTGTCACTTTATAACTATCATGCTGATAGGAAAAAAATATAGCCATCACTTATCTTGCTATCATGGGTGACGGCTTATCTATTAGCCGTTACTTTTATGTGCCACGAGGAACCTATGGGGGCAATCTGGGAGGCGAAGATAAGTGACTATCGTATACAGACCCATCATTTATTTTGTTAATTAATTAATGACGGGTGAACACCTATCACTAATATTGACTTATTAGTGACTCGCCCGGGATGACGGTTTCTGTATATGTCACTCTGGCTGTTGTAACCCGTCATTAATGCGTGGTTTTGACGTAGTGAGTTTAACATGCGTATAATATCACTAATTGTTGCCGGCTTGGTGCACTCGAACTTTTCTTGTAAGAACTCGCAGGCATATTTTCTTTACAGAACACTTACATTAATAACTGTGGGTTATAGATATTAGCTAGCTAGGACAAGCTTGCTTTAACGTCCAGAGGTGCTTAGCTTTATAGCTTAGCACAAGCACATAGCATTCCAGCAGAAAATATTCGAACGCGCAAGCTGGCACACCTTCAAAGGGGATATAACAAAAGGCAAATCTGAACGGAGGAAAATGGGATGCAAAAGAAAGGGCCATGTGAAACTTTGCATACAAATGATCTACGTGTGAATGGATGCGTCCGTGTTTTCTAAAGATCAAAGGAACACATTCCTTGCCTGAACATGATAGGCAACGACATTGTTCGGTTCACACCCAGTTGGCCAGTTGGATCGATGATTTTGCTGAGTTCGTATACATATTGCTAATGGCAGATGCTACTAAACCGGATCACGAAATTCAGAAATCTCCATTTCTAATGCTAGAACAAAAAAAAAAAAAGGAAATATACATTCCTGAACTGCAATTAAGTGTTTGGCGGTACATCATATATTTTGGCCATGCTCGTACATGGTACACCTTAAGCTCCATTTTCTTTTAGGCGGGCAAACTTAGATCTTCACAGGACTAAACAAGTGCTTCTAACGATTTTCTTTGCCAAGTGGTCCGTTTCATCTGTCAACATGGCTAGTGTGCTACACACGACAGCTCACTATACGATGACCTTTATTCCGAGGCTATAGTAATGAGCCACCAGTTTTTTATTCCGACCTTGACTATAAAAACCTACGGACTCGACCTTATCATCAGTACATTGCAACTCCATGCGCCATTCATCCATGCAGTTCCCCATGACTACCTCTATTTCTTGCAGCCTGACCATCTCAAGTCTATTCATGTGTCTCTCACTTCTTCCTGTTTCCCATGCGCGTCACCTTGCCAGCAAATCGTTCTCAATCAGCGGTGACAGTGGCGAGGGTGGCGGTCGGGGTTTTGGTGTTAGTATCAGCCACGGCGGGCACGACACGTCCATTGGTATTGGTGGTGGGTTTGGAGGTGGAGCCAGCACTATCCACGGTGGTGGGGTAAGCATAGGCGGTGGAGCAGGTGTAGGTGTTGGCATTGATGTTGGGCATGGTGGGGTCGATGTTGGGATTGGTGAGGGTGGAGGAGGTGCAGTTAGCATCGGCGGTGTGCATGCAGACAGTGGCGGTGGAGGTGGCGTTGGTGTTCACATAGGACACGATGGGGTGAATATAGGCACTAGGAGCGGCGGTGGTGTTGGTGGAGGTAACAATGGGGGAAGCAGTGGTGGTGGACATGGCGGTGGTAGTGGTGTTGGCCATGCTGGAAATGCGGTTGGTAGTGGTGGTGGGTACGGAAGTGCAAATGGTAGTAGTGGACGTGGAGGAGGTAGTGGAGTTGGTTCTGCTGGCGGAGCTGTAGGTGCTGGGTCGGGAAGTGGTGGTGGCCAAGGTTGATGTAGTTTATCCTATCACTTAGTATATATATAGCTTGGTTTGATTCTCAAAATATGTATAGATAGTGTCAAAAAAATTATATAGAGTATAATTACAAAAGAAGTGATTGTAATTATATTGATTGGTGGTACAGTGTGAATCATGTTGGCAAATCTAGAGTTATAAAGTTATTAAAGAGTACCTTTTGTTGTTCTAGAGACAAACATCACAGTACTATCGCTATTGTGACAACCATATATTTGATAGCATCACAACTGGTGATGCTATCTATCTTGCGTCAAATTTTTCCATGTCATTGCGAAGTCAAATATAGACCCCCTATGTGCCATATATTGTCACATACTCAAATCGTTTGTTTGTTATATGTCATTGCAATTATCTTTTATTGTCCTATATACTATTCTTGAGTAAATTTCATCGGTCAAACCATTTGTAGCCGACAAATGACCCATTTGCCCTAGTTTTGTAATCCCCAAAATCGGAATTTACGACGAATTTTGAAGTTTAAAATCATACTAAATTTCAAAATTTAAAATTTGGCCAACTATTAAAATTTAAAAATCAACCAAATTAGAAATTTTCAAATATGTCTTAATTCAAAAATATGAAAGTCCAACAAATTGATAATTTTTAAATCTCAACAAATTTTAAATTTAAAAACTAGAAAAATTCAGAAATTTGAAAATTTGAAATGTAATAGCCCACAAACCATCTATGTTATTTAGTTATGTGACCAAGTTATCTTTTGAATTTCCCTCAAATTCACCTCATATTTGTAGTAGTTGAACAAATTTCTAATTTTGAAATAAGGTCAAATCATATTGGTTCATAATAATTTCAAAGCTAGAAATGCAAATATACTTAAAAATTGAAATTTTAAGCTTGACAACATGTTGTGAATACTTTGGTCCATTAGTTTATACCGAATTTGAAATTAAATCGATGAATAATAGTAATTGAGAAAAATTCACCTATACCTCCATACACATATTCCTTTATGTGAAAAATTCGCAAAAATAGTGGAAAATCCAAGAAAATATTTTGAATCCTATTTGAATATCAGAAGTTGAAATTGACCAAAATTTGACCTAGAGGGCCCCACATGGTAGCCTCTCATCGCTTTTCCCCTATAGCATCCATAATCCGTCCGCGAAGCTCGCAGTACCCGCTCGTTACACCTCACGGCCGGAGGAAGACGATGACCAGAAGCCGTCCGATCAAGATCCAATGATCGCATTCAAACCCTAGTCTGGGTCACTAACCAGCGGGTCCGCGCTCGTGCACGTTGCGCAATCCCACTGCAGCTTGTGAAGCAAACGAGCTGGCGCAAGACTGCGCTGTCTTGAATTTCCTTATTTCCGCTAGATAATCCCAATAATATAAAATGAATTATTAAAAATAGTAGGTGATGAGGACATCGTCCACATGGATGCGACCACTACTCCTTCCTCTACTTCTTGCACTACGATCGTGACACGTTGGCGACAATTCATCGCATCCACTCCTTCGGCTACATCAACATGGTTTTATCGGCCCCCACCTTGGCCAAGTCGACCACACAGTTGGTCTTCTTCACCTTCGGACATGATGCTACGGTATCCATTACTCCGGCCGCCACCTTGGCCGCCACTCATACTTGAAGGCGCATTCAACAAAGGCGCATCTCCACCTCCTCGACGACCTTAGGCCCAAACCCCCACGTTGCTCAAGGCCCAACAAAATATTAAACCCAATTCGTCGTCCACGAGCCCAGTTCGGCCACCAAGAGCAGTCCAACTTGAAATGATCATAACTCGGTCATACAAAGTCTGTTTTGAATGTTCTTGGTATGCACGGACAAGCCCACGACGGGAGCTTTCCAATGGATATAGTTTGAGGACCAAATTCTATTAGAATCAACAGGAATCGCGAAATCAAGAGGACGTCAAAATCTGTCGGGTGCTGCGCCACCTCCACTTTTGGCCCGTGGCCCATGAAACCCTAGGGTTGAGCGCCCCAAACCCTAGCCGTCGCTATATATTCGGTAGCCGTCCTTGTTTAAACTCAGGTTTGGTTGTGTGTTGGTAGACCCCGTGTGCGTCCCCTCCTCGAATTTGCGTGTGTCGACTAGACCACCCGAGTCGAGTTATCGAACCTCAAATTTATCCAAATGCTTCAACCATATTTGCAATTTTAGATTGTGTTTGTCTTGTGTCTTGCTTGTTCTTCGATCGCTTGCAAGAAACGACCTTCGTGGTCAGGTCAATCACGTTCTTGGCGTGGTTGATAACGAGCAGGTCTGTTGGTTTAGCGATTGCCGGGTTTTCATCCTTGCGAGGTTGGTGGCCGGATCGTCAAGGTCGCCTCTCCGACCAGATCGAAATTATCCCCTCGAGTCTCACCAGAAGATCGGGCCGCCCCCGTTTCCCCATCAGTAGGTGAGCTCGATAATTCCTAGTAAAATTAGGAGAGATTTTAGAATTACTACTGAACTTTAGAAAAATTCTAGATGGGCAACAACTACTGGAAACTCTCTTTGATTTGGATAAAAAGGCTTTGGTCTTGGTTTTCTTTACGAAAAGCGGGTTTTCGCAAATAAATAAAACTCTCAGCTCTCCTTGATAAACCTTAAGCATTTCTAGATGGTTGATAACTAGCTAATGCAAGTGAGAACAACATACTAATTCTCGCATTTTCCCCTCTTTAGAGAAAGAGCCTATGAAGGGTGTTGCTGATCCGTATGACTGCCACGAAGATGGTGATCCGTAGTACCAAGACATCGAGTAAACTAGTTATGTGGTGTCTAGGTTATCCCAAGTCGTGTGGGGTTACATAGCTGTTGGATTATGTGTATCGCTTATCTTTTCGCTTGTTAAACTCTATTTCTTCCGTTTGAACTCTGATTGTATATAAGGCCCATGGCCGTTTGAACAATGACAACTCATGGTTGTCGAACTGTAATATTAACTATGTCGATGTATGAGATGATCCAGCTATGCAACCGGCACTAGTATACTGATACAGAGACTAGTGGATGGTTGGCTTCTTACCTTGAAAGGTAAGCCAAGGGAGAGGGCACAACAAGGACTCGCAGAGCTGGTATCACAGCATGCTAGAACAATGTCCGTGCTTTGCAACGGACTATAAAGAGCTAAAAGAAAAACATAAATTAGAACAATATATGAAATTGTAAAAAGCAAATTAGAAGGCAACACCTATACCTTTCCCAAGCTAACAATAGGAGGCCGTAGCGTACGTCTCAATTTATGTTATACGCAGCCCTACGTGGGCAATAACAAAGCGTAGGAGGTGAGTGAGCCCGACAAGCCTATGTCTTAACCTCCGTCTTAGCCTCACTTCTGGAAGGGTGAAAGTGGAGTAAAGAAACCTAGAGGTAGAACCCATTTGAGACTATGAATATTCAATCTCAGTTTGAATGAGCAAGCCCTCAAAAAGGCGGAGTCTAGAACTATAAATAGAAAGAAGGTTAAAATGCACATGATCCAAATAAGGAGAGGAAGCGGAGATCTTGAATCGAGAATAAAGAGTTGAAAGAAAAACATAAATTAGAACAATATATGAAATTGTAAAAAGTAAGTTAGAAGGCAACGCATGGAAACTTAGCTAGCAGTCTTACAATAACGACGCCATCCTCTTGCCTCTAGCTCAAAGAAAAATGATCTAGCTTCTTTGTCATGGTACACACACGTTCAAACTCAATCATCATGATAATTATGATCGTTTTATGTAATACAAAATATGAGCGAGCACATGACTTTTCCACCTAGTTGTCCTAGTCGGAACAAAAGTTGTGACAAATATACATGGTTAAGCCAAAAGATTCCTAATATGAGTAATACATACAATGATCTCTTCATATATACAGAATGACAAGGACAATGATAATGTTACTGGCAAACAAGATTGTAGATTCATGTTGATTCCGAACACAATTAAATAGGCCAGCACGTCTGGTATTTGGATTGAATTGTTAATACCATAAGAGGACATGATGCCAATGTGCCTCTTCGGATGGCACATGTGTGATTTCCACAACAATCCAGTAGTCCTTTGCCACATCTCTCTCTCTCTCTCTCTCTCTCTCTCTCTCTTGTTAAGCCAACCAAATGCAAATGCTCAAAACATCTTATCTCAAGACCATACAATTCCTTTGCCTTCTTGCTTGCTCGTCTCCTTCACAGTTCCCTACAAGGCCTCAAAGCATTCATAAGCTTGTGCCAAACATGAACTACATAGCAGACCACATAAACAAGAGAATAGGACAATCACTGTTACATATTTTGAGATTGTTATCTTCCAATGAACTCCTAGAAGAGGTACTCATATTATTCAAAATAAAGAAATGAGGCTAGCCTATAATAGTCTATACTAACAAATTGAGGTATCAAGACAGTGTTTCTTTGCTAAGTTGATCTATATAAAGTGAGAGGGGCAATAGTATAGCTAATTGCAGCACCCTTTGGATCTTCGCTGAAGGCATTTTCCATGACAACATTATTTTCTATAACTAAAGACTTGCATTTTCTGCTGTTTTTGGTTGGGCAATAATCAAAAGAGTTTTGTCAAAATTCATACGAGAGCAGGTATAATGAAGTTTGTTTTAGTAAACAGTAATTCATACGAGAGGAGGTATGATTAACTCTAATTAGCCATGAGAAAAACATTATAGAAAATGAAGCGTCTTTAGATACTTTGCTTTCAGAAATTTTGTTGTTATGACTTTATTGGCCTTTTGCAGATGTGCCATTCAAAATGTGTTTTGGTATCAGTCAGAGAAATAAGGTATAACTCCACCCAGATGCTCACCGGATCGTCACATTCATCTTCACTGGTTTCTTCTTTCTTTTGACTCATTAGCACCATTTGCACTTCTATGATTGCTGGCTGCATTGTTTTCGGATGCATTTCTTTGGCTATTCATCTGCATTGTAGTTGTCAAGGACTAAATATTCCTCAGAAAAGTATATACCAGATGTTGGTGAATACATGGTCACTGAGATAATATAGAACTCAAAATTTTGGACAATTGAAGTATAAAGTTATTGCGTATGAGATAGAGCTTTTGTATAGTCCATAGTATTTTCAAGGAAAGACATCCAAATATCAATCCTATATTAGGTTGATAAAATATAAAACGAATAGTACACCTAATTATATTATATTTTTGCCTCATGCACCAAAAGACTGGCTGCAGTACAAAGCATGTTCTTAAAGAACTTCAGAAAGTGAACTTACTCATGCCGCCTCCATACATGTTGCCATAAATTACGCAACTCATTCTTTCTCCCTGTTTCACAAGGAAGTCCACCGCACCCTTTTGCATGCACTTGAGCATCGTGCCAATGGGATCTTGGGACGACATCACTACACCAAAAAATCCAGTGGAACATCATCAAAGCACCATAAAAAAACCAACGAATATTGAATTCATTAATGTAACAAAATCAAGGCCTCTAAAGCTTTATGCGTCTCAATTATTATTATCACAAGAATTCTTGAGTATGGCAGGTCAGGAAGATGTCACAATCATTACCTTGAGAACATCAGAGAGCTTGAATACGCTCATCCAAAGGAACCACCAATCGCGCGGGGGTTGCACAATCCAAGTGATGAGAATGGACAGATTAAAATTTGAAAATGTTCTAAGCCTTAGAATACAACCAAAAGCATAGGGCTGACTCAACAAGCCATATCTACTAACAGGAAAAGTAAGTGCATGATTTATTAGAAAACGTAGCAGTTAGATGTTGAGAAGTAAAAAATATAGAATACATAGACAACAATTAGATCAAGCTTACTCGTCTTAGGAAAGTGTTGAATCATCCATATTTGCATGTAGAAGTAATGAGCCACTGCTTTGAATACCTAAAAATTTCAGTAAAGCCAAACGTATTACAACAAATATGTTTACACATAACCTTGCTTGAGAAGGATGCCAATATTCTTCATTAATCGATTCACTGAGTCAAATTGAAATATATTAACAAACCTACTTGATCCAAATATGGAACAGTTGTATGGTTCATTGAATTAGAAGCATCTATAGATGGCCAGATGGGCCGGGCCTAATGGGCCAGCCCACGAGCCCATGATTTTGGCCGGCACGGGCCCAAGCCGCAAGACGATCTTACGGGCAGTGCCGGCGCCGGCCGCCAATGGGCCAAGACGGCCCGGCACGATTTTGTTTTTTGTTTTCGTCTATTGTAGATATGTATAACACATACACTAGCATATAATAAAACACAAGCCAACCAGCGGCCTCCTGGCTAGCGCGTGAAGGATAAGGCTTAGTAGCCTGAGGTCCCAGGGTCGATTCCCATGCGGCACAGGATTTTTGCCCTTTTTCCACGGCGCCCGCGCAGTAGCTCTCCTCCGGCTCCTCGAGGCTACTGCGCGCCTCCGGCTCCTCGAGGCACGGGCGCAGTAACGCTCCTCCGGCTCCTCGAGGCCTCGCGCCGTCGGCGACGGCGTCCCAGCGACGCCCCAGCGATGCACCTCCTCTGGCCCATCGGTAGCCGTGCTAACGCGGCCGGCCCAAGACGGCTACATGGGCCTCGTGCGTGCAGGCCGCCACCCCCCGTGGGCGGCACGCACGCAACACGATTAGTTACACACGTCTTGGGCCGTGTAAATCGTGCTCGCCTTTAACGGGCCCGGCTTGCGGCCGTGCCGCCCGTTTGGCCATCTATAGAAGCATCTCTAAATGCACCTGAGATAGAAAAATATGACATTTTCATTAGACCATAAGAATTATGCTCTACGAGGGCAAATATACAATAATTTGAGCTTAAATTAGTCTTGAGGCCTAAATGATGCAATATTAAAGCTAGTATTAACCTCAAGAGTTTATCCGTACAAAGATAGACAAATTTGCGTATTGATATATTTCCTCCATAGTTGTTACGGTGATTAAGGCGTGCGGCGGTCGCCTGGACCTTTTTACCTTATAAGCGCTTAAGGCGTGCGGCGAGGCGACGCCATAGATACATAAGTATGGCGAATGAAATTAATAAATTACCACAAAATAGGAAATTTTCTCACCATGTTCTAATACATACTTCATAACAAAACATAGTTCGAGACCCACCGGCCATCTATAGAAGCATCTCTAAATGCACCTGAGATAGAAAAATATGACATTTTCATTAGACCATAAGAATTATGCTCTACGAGGGCAAATATACAATAATTGGAGCTTAAATTAGTCTTGAGGCCTAAATGATGCAATATTAAAGCTAGTATTAACCTCAAGAGTTTATCCGTACAAAGATAGACAAATTTGCGTATTGATATATTTCCTCCATAGTTGTTACGGTGATTAAGGCGTGCGGCGGTCGCCTGGACCTTTTTACCTTATAAGCGCTTAAGGCGCACGGCGAGGCGACGCCATAGATACATAAGTATGGCGAATGAAATTAATAAATTACCACAAAATAGGAAATTTTCTCACCATGTTCTAATACATACTTCATAACAAAACATAGTTCGAGACCCACCCACCCAATAGGCAACAGCCCAACTGGCCTAAGGCCCAACCGACCACCACAAGTCCACAAGACTAACTGACCACCAGGCACCAACACAAAGTATACGCAACCCTAGCCACCAGTCCTCCCTCCCAGTCTCAGCCGCCACCGCCATGCGCCCACGGCCGGTGTCGCCCGCCACCTCCCGCCACCGGCCGGTCGGCCCGAAACCTTGCCGCCTTCGGCCCCGACCTGCTCCACCCCTGTCCACGGATTGACAAGAGGAAGGGGAAGGCTGCGGACTAGTGAGAGGAAGGGGAAAGCGGAGGAGAGAGGAAAGGGAAGGTGGCGGAGCTTGCATTCGCCGCCGCAGGATGCTAGAGCTTGGATTCGCCGCCGCCAGCGACTGGATCAGGTTTTCTGGGCCTCCTTCTCCCCCATGGCGCCCGCCTCATCACCGAGTCATCGCCTTAGACGCTACGGCGATGCCATACAGGAAAAAGCTGTGGCATCGGCTGTGGCTTCCAGGGAAAAGCGCCTTACCGCCTAAGCGTCGTTGAAGCGATGCTTAGGCGACGCCATAACAACCATGATTTCCTCAGCCAAATTTCTGGTTGTAGCATTTAATCATACATATTGTGTACAGGCAACATGTGTACTTTTTTCTGACCAATCGACATCTTTATATGACCTCTAAATATTCTTTTCAAAACATAAACGTTTATATGGAATTTTCATCTGGCTTGAAACAAACAAGATTCGTTGGGGAGAATCGTGTATTTGCGTCTTTGGTTGCATAACAACGGTCAAGTAACTTCTTTATGTGATCATGCATGGTTGCGTCAGTACCAATTCCTGCCTGCAAATAAATATTATATAGCCAAATATTTGTACAACTTAGCAGTTTTGGAAACATCAGGTATTCCCATGGAAAAGACTATAGCATAGAAGGCAAGAAGTGCTCTACTTTATCCATACAGCTTAGAAGGTCAGCTTCAGCAAGAAGAGGTGGTGGCTGAGTGACTCCAGAATCGAGTGTTAAAGTTGTCGGAACAAACTGCAAGGTTTCAAATGATGTTTAGATTAATGCTGTATTAGATTAGAAGTATTCAAAATGTTGAAGTAATCATTTTTCCCCAAAAATATTAATCAACCAATGAACTGATCCATATAGTGCTAAAAAAAAATAGTTCAACTCTAGTTGCCAGACTACAGTATCATAACAAGACAAAAAAATGTTTGAACCAATAAACATGGAGTATTAATGCAGCAAACCTGCTGCCCACTGGTGTATGTCGGAAGTAATGCACCACCCCATGAGTCAAAACGATAAACATCCAAATAATTTCTCTTCAGAGAAAGTACATAACATTTTTTCATCAACGATGGAAAATTTTCAGATCCCAGATGGATAAGATAATGGAAAACTTTTTGAATCAAGTTCGTGGTGGCATAATGAATCTAGTACAATGCCCGTGCTTTGCCACAGAACTATAAGGGATTAAATAAAAACATAAATCAAGGAAACATAAAATTAGAAAGGGTTATTTACCATTAAGGTTGAGGTAACAACAAAGCACATAACACAAAGACATTTGATTTCACAAATTGGTTGAATGCTTCTAAAATAAAATACCACAGACATACCTACACGGAAGAAACTTTTAACATGCGAATACCACCATGGCACCACGTGTAGTTGACAGGGTCCAGTCTATACACTGATTGACATTACCCTTACCATTTATACCGCAAATGATATTTATAATTATCTAAAAAATGTTCTCCAATAGTATAGAAGAATATGACATTTTTCTAAGCAAAATATCCAATAGAAAACAACATTGAATATTCCAATGACCCCTAATCCCAGTGGAACTTCATGATAAGTCCCTACTACTTTAAAGCAGCTTCATGATAAACAACATTGAATATTCCAATGACCCCTAATCCTAGTGGTGGCGCCGGTGGTGGAAGTGTCAACTAAGAATCTGAGCCACTTAATCAAACTCCATGCACCAGATCAATTGCCCTCCCGCCCGTAATTAGCAACAACCGCTAACCCCAACAGTGCCATTCCAACGCTCAGCCACCTCAACTACCCAGCCGCCGCCGTCAAAAGCCTACGTGCATTCCAGCGACCAGCCACCTACCCAACCGAGCCGCCTTCCCTACCACCTTCGTCCTCCCCAGCCGTCGTCGTGCTCCCCCAACGACCTCGCCTTCGCCTCCTCCTCCGCCTCCTGAAAGCCCGCGCCCAAGTCCAGGTCATCCAAGACATAGGGCAAGGGCTACGACCAAGGCCAAAGCCGGCCTTGCGATCGCCGCTCGCCAGATGCAGTGCTATGGTAGGATCAATAGTACCGAACTACAAAATACTGACACATACTGTAAAATCAATAGTGGAATTGACCGAGTGTTAATACTGACACATACTGTAAAATCTTGTGATCAGTAAAACAAAAGGATGATCATAAGACAAGTTATCTTATGTAGCAAAGCGCAAAGTAAACAAGGTAACATAATGTACTCGCATATGCACACGGCACACCAGCTGCCTCAGTGACAAGTTTAAAGCTGACACATCAATAAGAGTTTGCCCAATGTAACACAATTATGCACTTCCCTAACAACAAGAGAAGTCTTTTTTAAAAAAAAAAAAAGAAAAGAAAAAGGTGATCAGGAGAAGTGATTCAGAATCACATCCTAACAAAAGGAAATCCCAATTGACCTCACAACATAATCATTTTTTTTTTATGGCTGGGCTGGACGGTAAACCTTGAAAATGTAAAAAGGTAGTCTTTCACTATTTCAACTGAAACCTGAAGTTTGTATTCCAAACATTTCTCGTCATATAGGAAGCTTGAACATCTCCGGTCTCCCTAATGTCAGAGTACAAAATTGCCAGAATAGACCCTAATGGATTTGAGACTGCAAATCATTGTGGAATGTTCTTGAAAGCACACTCCTTAGAATAACAAGATTTTCCTTGCTGTGATTCCGGGATCCTGACTACATCAAAAGCCTATTCAGGTTAGCAACCTTAGAATGCATATGCTTCATATCCGCCTGATCTTTTCTGGATCAATCTGCACAGAGCACACCACCCACTCCGATACAGAACCCAACCGCGGCACCACGCCGCACAGGGAAGTCCTCCGATCATACCGACATCTCCAGAGCCCCAGAGCTAGTTGAGGAGCGAGTTCCAGAGCCTCATGCCTCCTCCTCGTCCCTCGCTGCGCGAGGCAGCAGCCTCGTCGCCGGCCATATCTCTCGACGGAAGGGAATGGAATCCGCACGCAGTCGGGTCGGGGAGCGGCGCGGAGGAAGACGACGAGACATAAGCGGTTGGGGTTAGCAGTTGTCGCTAATTACGAGTGGGAGGGCAATTGATATGCTGCATGGAGTGAGATCGAATGACTCCGGTTTTTAGTTGACACTACCACACTGGCACCACCGCCACCATAAGCTGCATAAAAGCAGTAGAGACGATTATAGGATCTATACACCTTTGGTTGCTAGATAGGAACTTAGCATATTTTACAAAATGACAAAATTTTATTTCAGATGTTCTCAATTATAACCTTCCTACTGTTCCCTTACTCCTTTGAACTTGTTTCCAAAATTTTACAGATGTCGGATGAGGAGGTTGATCACGAGTTCATCGAGGTGAATACTTCGTTTGGATACCCGGATGGACCAGCAAGCGAGTACCCAGCTGCCCTCAGGTGAATAGTTCATTTGGATACTCGGAGTTCGCTTCTACTATGTGGAGGGTGCAGTGGCACACACCTTCCGAACATCTATCCCGAGGGACCATGTGGAGTATGCGATCAGCGACGCAGCCGCCTTGGCCCTCCGGACCATAACCTTTTTGTACAATATTGACTTGAGGGATGGACCCTTCGAGACACCTGACCGTCAGGAGCTACACCGACTAGCTGGACTTCGAGACGCCCCTCTACACCTGAGAACTCAGTTACTGCGATGGGCGAGTGTGGCCTTTTGGATTGAGCACACTCAAAACGGGGTCCTAGAGGAGATCTCTCTTGTGAGGTCCTACCTCCGAGTAGCTAGCCTGCATAGATCGGAACCGCGTGGGGCTACAAGCTTATCGTCTTCGACACTTGCTGCTCACCGCTCGTATGCAATGGGATGCGACCCACACCGACTTGGACCGGCTGGCACCATGGGGGATCCTCGTTGAGCAGCGGATGGTCTGATACCATTCGTGGGACCGAGACCTCCGCGTCCTGAGCACACCAACCGACGCCACACCGTGCATGCTACCCCCTCAAGCATTGGTGGGTTGGGTATACCCCATCATGATTCCCCACCAGCTGCCGCCCCACCGATTGTGGCCACGGTAGTTCCTTTAGCTGCTCCGCCAATGCTGTTTGGTGTACCCCTGAGTAGAGTTTCGACTTCAGCTATTTCCCTGACCCTTGCACAGATATTGCTAGACCTGTGAGGGAACCATCCACCGTAGTAGCTCCCAGTTCACCACCATCGGTGCTACATGTTGTGCCCGTTGGTGAGGCTTCAACCTCCAGTATCGCCCCTGTGATGACTTTGGCTGAGATGACCTTAGAGGATTACCTTGGACTGACAGGACGATATCCTACGGAGTGCTCACTGATCCATTACACTTGTCACCCTCGCCAATGAGTATTGTGGGACTTGACTCAGCCTTAGCTGCGATGTCTTGTATCATTTGCTGCCATAGTAGAAGATTGGCAGATGTATCTTGTATTAGCTTTGATGTAAGAACAATGGTGGTGCGTTCCACTTTTATGTTTGCATTTCAACATTTGGATTTCAATCGGTTTCTTTTATACCCTTAGCGTCGTTCATGCATATAAGCCTCGAGTAGAAATATTAAAATGCTCTGACCATCAGATGGTGCGTGGTCGTGGAGGTGCACGCGGTGCAGGAGCGGCTTGTGGCCAAGGAGTTGGTCATGGACGCGGTGCCAGTGCTATCCGTGGCCAAGGTCGTTGCAGCGGAAATGTTCACGACACCTTCGTGCGAACTAATCCTCCCAGTTTCTCTCGTGTTGTAGACCCCATGGATGCCGAAGATTGGCTCAAGATAATAACCAGAAAGCTTGATTTGGTTCATTGTCCAGAGGACGAAAAGGTTCTGTTGGCCACACTTCTAGAAGGCCCCGCCGACAACTAGTGGGAAAATTATATGACCACTCGAGTTGAAGATGATAATGTTGAAGAAGAAGATGAGGAAGAAGAAGCAGCACAGGAGGAAGAAGGGAACGACCAACCTGTTGAAGAAGACAATGAAGGAGAAACCAAAGTGCAACCACAGCCACCGGCAAGAAATTTTGTTCCCTGGACAGAGTTTGTTGCCATTTTTAGGGAATTATTCATTCCTAAAGGTGTTAAGAATATGAAGAAGTAGGAATTTTTAAAGCTGGCCCAAGGGTTGATGTGTCTTTGATCATTTGCCCTGATGTTTGATAATTTGCCCTGCTGGCCCACAAGTCATAGACAAGCAGCAGGGCAAATTATCAAGGGCATATCAACTTTGGGCATATTGTAAAGTGTATATCAACTTCAGGGCAAATAATCAATTCCCCCGATGAAATAGCTCGACAAGTTCAAACAACTTGGTAGATATGCCGTATGCGCCCCGCGACATCGAAGTCGAAGAGGAGAACGTGGATTATTTTCCGGATGGAATGGATTCTCGTTATAAATCGTGGCTTCATGTTTTGGAGATTACCGGCTTCCAGCAGCTAGTCCACAAGGCCTTGGTGCTGGAGAGGGAGCTTAATTAGGAAGAGGATGGTTCATGCAAGAAGAAGATGACTACTCGCACTGGTGCTGGACCTGGCCGTCCCATTCAAGGCCCATCACAGTCCTATCAGCACCCCAACTTACAATCTTCTTACAACCACCAAGGTACCACACCACGGACAGGATCCGGTGCACCAACTCAAAACTTCCGTCCACTCAACCCTACAGTTGCTCGGCAGAGCTAGGGCAACCAAGTTAAGGCTAATAACATATGTTTTTTGTGCCACGACAGTGACACTATGCTTCGAGTTGCCCTACTCATGTTGGAGGTCCCGACAACCCAAGAAGCATGGCTCGCGGAAGAGGTCGTAGCAATGCACCCGAAAACCGGCCACAAGGTGTTGGGCGTGGGAAGCTCAACCACATTAGTGCTGAGGAAGCTTCGCAAGATGGAGGAGTCTTAATGGGTACGTTCGGAATCCACCAATTCCCAGTGCAAGTGTTATTTATTTCTAGAGCATCCCATTCATTCGTATCCAAAAATTGTGTTCATAGACTCCAATTAACCACATATCCCCTAAACAGACCACTAATTATTAGATCTCCTGGTGGGATACTAAAGGCCTCTAGGTCTTGTCAGTGGACAAAAGATTAAAAAGGAGATGGCATCTCTCCGATTTGACTTGATAGTAATTGAAAGTTTAGCAGTGGATGCCATCGTTGCCATGGATTGGTTAACATTCTATAATGGAGTCCTATATTGCGGTAAGAGAGATACTCTTCACCAGAAATGGGGCACATACTCAGCTATGGAAGATGGACGAACCATACCGCTGGGGAAGAGCACTATGGTACCTAAAGGAAGACCACCCTGAAGAGGTTAAGGTAGTCCGTGAATATTTGGACGTTTTTCGCGAAGAACTCCATGGATTGCCTCCCGACCGAGATATTGAGTTTGCCATCGAATTGGTGCATGGAACCACACCAATTTACAAAAGTTATCATACGATGAACTCCAAAGAGTTAGGCAAACTAAAGAAACAACTAGATGACTGTGATATCCTAATAAAATTATTAGGTGTCCCAATATTTTCTCTAATAAATCAAGGTAGCACTTTACAACTTTTCAGCATAATTCTAAGTTAATTGCTCATGGGCTACATTAGCATGTGATTAAGGGCCCATAGAGGAAGGATTAGCACTTTTAGCCCACTAGGAGGAGCCCAAAGGACCCCCTGCGCCCTACACCCCTATAAGACCCTAATCTACTGTTCCTCGCCGATCACTCCACTCCCCACTAACAAATCTAAACCCTACGGCTCAAGATTGACTCTCCCGAGGACGTTTTCAAGGTAAACTCCATTTTCCCGTGGGTAATTCTTTGTGTAGATGGTACCAATAGCTTGATCTTGTCGAGACGAATAAAATGCATATGCGGATCGCTCGAATAGGTGTTGTATTCTGTCCGGTAGAGCTCGCCGTAATTAGCCTTCACCACGGTCGCCGCCGCTCAATACGATCACGCCACGTGTCTCCGCGGGACCCGCCGCTGACGCCGGTGCCGCCCCGTTTTCACCTTGGCCAGATCAAGCCACCACCGCTGACGCGCGGACCCGGCTAAGAAGTGGGCCCTGCTTGTCAGAGGCAGCTGATTCGCATGCCGCCTCGCACGCGACGCGTGGCAACATGTGCCACGAGCACGCACGGAAATCACGCCTGAGCCACTGACCGGTGGGTTCGCCCGCCGCGTCAGCCATGAGCCACGTGGGTTGACACGTGTCCAGACACGTATCTTGCCACGTCACCCATAGCCCAGCTCCCACTACCACGGGGCATGCCACATCAGCAGCCGCGTGACATGCCATGTCAGCACACGCACGGCCCGGAGAGCTACGTGGCTCGCCACGTCACGGGCATCTTTCGCCACGTCACCGCCACATCGCATCCACGTCACTGCCACGCCTGCACCGCCCCGTCGCCACTGTTCCGTGGCTCCCGCTAGTTAGTCGCTGGGAGTCACTGTCCAGTGGGCCCCACCTATCATCCGCACGAACTGGGCGTAGCACGCGCTGTGGAATTTGGGCCGGTTCCGTTGGTTCGGCCTGTTTAGGGGTTAAATGGGTTTTTCTTTTTCTTAGAATTTTCTATTTAGCCCGAAATTTCCCCGAATTGTTTAGGGAGATCTGTAAATCCAAATTATGTGATTTTGGAGCCTAAAAATCACATTTAAATCCTAAAATTTATATTTATATTAATTAATTATTTTCTCTATATTGATGTTGCTATTATATTGTGTGTTATTTTTCTATTTAGACGGTTGGTGCGATTGTTGTCCTGATTGTTGCCCAGAACCGGTGTGGGATTCGCAGAGCCTAGAGTTTTTCGAAGGCAAGCATAATTACATATTCCCTCCTAGTTTTACAATATAATTTACTGTTGTTTATTTTTCCTAATTATCTTCATTCATGTAATTAGGTGTGAGTACCTGGACATGTTAATCATCTATTAATATGCTCTAGTCACCTTTGTGAACCCGTTGTACGTTTCCTAGCCTATCCTTGTCTAGATGCGTAGGACTACATTTGGGATTCACTATAAAAATGAGTTTTTGGTGAGGCGTATGCTTCACATTGGCAATTGTGGTAAAACCAAAACAACTAAAAGTTGTAGTTGATTTAGGGGAGACTCGGCAGAGAGGTTTCCAGGATTGTGGTGGAGATGAGACGGTCTCCTCTAATAAGGACTCAAGCTTGTGTACTACTAGACCAAACCTTACCGTACAACCACTTGTGCCTTCGGCCCTGGCTTAGTACACTATGAAACCCACTAACCGTTGGCTCATAGGCTGTCCTGTTACGTTTCGTCACTACTGCCCTAGGAGGTGGCTTGCAATCTCCTCTTAGGGGTAGGTGCATTCCTAAGACCGAATAGCTTAAATGGGAAACGACCCACGGGTGGTGCCTAGACGTAGTAGGCGCCCTACTGTGGCGGGCACCGGCGGGGCCGGGAAACCATAAGAGAGGGCTGGTGAAGTGGTGAGCGTAGTAGGCTCGAACAGTCTTGTACCGTCTCTCCTAGTGGAAGAAACAGGACATGTGGTTAAATTGTACACACTCTGCAGAGTTAAAACTATCATGATAGCCGTGTCCATGGTCATGGACGAGGCGAGAGGTTTGCACATGTAGATTCACCCTTTTTTCAATATTAAACCTGACTAGATTAGGCTGGGATTGGCCTGGTGTGAGATGCACCTTTTGTTGAACTTGAGAAGTTGATATTGATGATCATGCATTCACTATAATAAAACTTGACTTGATCAACTAAAATATGACTAGAAGTAGGATTTGGGTAAAATAACTTTAACCCCATCTTTGACCCTGCACTCATGATTAAGGACTGCTTGCTGGGTAGCCGCGTACTCATTAAATTTCTCGCGGACATATTTTATTCAGATTTCGGTCAGGACCAGGAAGGCCCTGACGAGGGAGCGCAAGGCTAGCTAGCTAAGGTGTTCGGGTCGGCACCTTGGAATTTATCATAGTTATTTAATTTAAACACTCTGATGTTTTCTTGCTTAATGTTTAATTCCGTTTGGACTATCAACTGGTATGCTAGTTTGTTTTTGTAATAAAATGCTATTGTTTACCTGTATTTCCCTTTAATTAAATACAATGTGATGATTCCACTGCATTGTCCATCACGAGATACTAAACTGGGATTAGTATTGACTCGTGGTGCTGGATTCCCATTACAAGTACTAGGGTCACGACAAAGTTGGTATCAGAGCGGTGTTGACCTTAGGACGTCGTGGCTAGTGAAACCCTTGGAACCTTGGATCATTTCAAAATTAGTTTGAAAACCTTCTTTATCTGTTTCAATGCTTTGATTCTCTCACCATTGTTCTAACCGGCGGTCTTCTTCCTTGTTCTAGATGGCCTCACTGAAGAACACCACTGCTACTGATGAGGTAGGGCTGGTCACTCTCCTCAATGAGTTGCTGGAATTTCTGGAGTACCCCACACCCGTACCCACCTACGAGTGTGAATTCGAGATAGTGAGGCAATGCCCTCACTGGAAGATCAAGCTGGCCATCCCGCCCAAGTGCCCTGAGGAGGAGGGGGCATCCTTAGAGTTTATGAGTTTCAACGAAGATGGCACGATTGGTCGGCAGGAGGCCGCCAAGTTCACGATATAGCACATCGCGCAGACCAACCGGGCTCGGTTGGGGGACACGCCATTTCGCTATCTCCCTATCCGACACGTCAATGCTCCAACTGATGAGCCCAGCGAGGTGGACTCCCAGGGCAAGGTGTCGCCGGTGTTGGCCACCACAATGCAGTACTTGGCGGTGCTGGATCGCCTCTATATCTGCAAGGCTGAGGATGCTAAGAATTACAAGGGTTCGGTGGGGGACCTGTGTGAGGAGGAGAAGAATAGGAAGGAGGAGGTTAGACATCGGGATATCCTTCTTTGCAAGAAGGAATGGCGGATTCACCATAGAGAGGCGGAGTTGGAGTTGACGGCTCTGGAGATGGGAGAGAAGGAAGAAGCAATAGACCACGAGAGGGAGAGGGCGACCAATTTCAGAAAAATGCTAGAGGACAAGGTGAAGCAATACCGCGACAAGAAAAAGCAATTGGAGGAGGAGTATGACACTGTCCTCAACTGGCGCAACGAAATTGATGTTGAGGAGAGTGAACTTCGTAAAAGCAAGTCCAAGTTCGCCAAAGATATGAGGAAAATCAACGAGGAGAATGACCGTCGCACTACTGAAATCAACGGTCGTATCCTCGAGTATAATGATGCAAACAAAGAATTGCAGGCTGACAGGGCGGGCTTGCTTCAGCAGAAGCAAGATTTGGAGGAAAAACGTTAGTTTACGGAGTAGAAGAGTAGATGGGAAGAAGAGGTCAAGGCAGCCGAGCAGCAGATGGGCCCTCGTACCCGCAGCAAGGCTAAGGCCTAGATTGTCGATGTTTTAATTTGATCTTTTGTCCATGGTTGGAACTTTGTTACTTTATTATTTACTATTTTCGGTAGTACTTTAAAACAGTGGTTGAGGTTGACCGCATTGTTCTTTGGATTTCTTATTGTGATGCGGCTGCCTGTTATCTATCTATATATTATACGGTATTGTTATTTAAATTTGTGGTGATTGTGTAATGTGTACCTTATTGTATCAACGCCATTTCCGCGAAGAATTTCAAGAGTGCATCAAGACGATGGGACCGACCCAAAGGCGCCATCAACTCCCAAATATTACAAAAATAAATTCTTTGTTTAAAATTCAAGTTCTTTTCAAAAAATTACATAAACTATCATACTTGTTTATTACTTCCTATGTATGAAGGCCTAAGTAGTTGGTAATAACAATACTATCGTAAAAATTAAATAATTTACTAAGTGTGGCTATAAACCATGAGTGAGTTGGTTTTTATGAAATAATCCCACGCTACACTGGTGTATGCAAGGGATATTGAATGTTGGAGTTATTCATTTGGATCTTTGTAATGTGTATAAAAATGGCATTTTCAAGTATTTTAAATGATCAAAGTCACAAACTCCCCGGTAGCTAATCTACCTTAAATCCGCATATGCCGCCAAAGAGGACTGCTCGTGATGCCGCCCTCCGCAATGTGTATGCCCCTGCACCGCGCAACGACAACACCAAAGGCAGCGAAGTGCTATTGTCAATGTTAATGTCATGGAAGAAGAAGAGGAGCTGCCCCAGCCCCCACCTATTATTGATGTCAATGCCATAGTCGCCCAGGCCGCTGCTCTGGCTGTAGCCCAAGTTCTAGCACAGCAGCAGCAAGCTCAGCAGCATGCACCACCACCACCGCCACCACCACCGCAGCAGTTTGCTCCACCGCAGCATGTTCCACCGCCACTTGCTCCGCCAGTCGCTCCACTGCAAGCGAACCAGCAGCAAGCCCCACCGCTCGCTTAGCAGCCTGAGGGTGTAGTTATGCATGCCCTCAATCTAATAGTCGATCGCGTTACCAACCTGCAGCAGCAGCAAGCCGCACCACTCCCAGCAATTGCTCCAACGCAAGTTTACCAGCAGTAGCCTCATGCTAGGTTCAAAGATTTCATGAGCACCCGACCTAACATCTTTAATGGAGTCCGCAACCCAGTGGAGGCCGAAGATTGAATGAGGGATGTGAAGGACAAGATGGATATGGTCAACGTTCCGGAGGAGGACCAAGTGAAGTATGCCAGTCATATGCTAAAGAACAATGCCGCACACTGGTGGGAAACATACCGCTCCACCCATCCCAACCATGGCGCTCTTACGTGGGCTGAATTCAAAGAAGAATTCAAGGGGGTGTACATACCCCAAAGTATGCAGGATAAGAAGAGGCGTGAGTTCGAAAGCTTACGGCAAGGCAACATGTCTGTGGCTGAGTATATCGACAAATTTGTCGAGTTGTCTCGCTATGCAAGCGAGGTGATACCCACTGAGAAGGCCAAAGTATGGAGGTTTACCGAGGGTATGGACCCCGGGGTCCGTGAACAAGTGCTGCCACTCAAGTGCACCACGTTTGAAGATGTGACCGAGCGGGCTATCATTTATGAGGAAGCCCATCGTAGAAGCGTGGAGCACCGAAAGAGGAAGCCCGAGTTCCAACCATAGGGGGGAAGCCAGATTCGTCCCCGATTCCATCAGGGCCACCACCATCAGCACGAGCACCATCGGGGTCACCATCACCATCAGCATCGTCCGGGAGGGCAGAGATTCAACTTTGCACCTCGACCCCAAGCACAGGGTCAAGGGACATTCCCACCCCGACCACCGGCACCGGCCAGGGGTCAGCTAATCAGCAGCAGGCTCGGTAGGGACCCCAGACGGGAGGCAACCAGCAGAGCCAGAACAAGAATGCAGGGCAGAATACTACTGGGCTCACCTGTTACAAGTGCAAGCGGGTGGGACATTTTGCACATTCGTGCCCACTAAAGACTGGGAGCCAAACTCAGGAAGTGCAAGGAGGACAGAACCACAATGTGCCCAATATTGGGCCTATGCAGAGAATGGGAGCCGGATGAGTCAACCACGTCATGGCTGAGGAAGCTGAGGATGCACCCGACGTTGAGCTAGGTACGTTTCTAGCAAATTCCGTACCTGCAACAGTTTTATTTGATTCAGGATCGTCTCATTCATTTATTGCTAAAGAGTTAGTGGATTAGAATTAGTGGAGGTTAGTGCTGTCGGTGCAATAAATACCAGGGTATGAAGAGTCCTCAGGAGGCCAAGAGGGCCCCACGCATCAGGCGGGCGATCAGACCCCAGCGCGTGGGCGAGCTCCTCAGGAGGCCAAGAGGGCCCCATGCGTCAGGCGGGCGACCAGGCCCCAGCGCGTGGGCGAGCTCCTCAGGAGGCCAAGAGGGCCCCACCTGTCAAGCGGGCGACCGAGCCCCAGCCATGGGCGAGCCCTCGGCCTTCAGCGGGCCCCACGTCGGCCGGGCGACTAGGCCCCAGGCGTGGGCGAGCCCTCAGCCTTCAGCGGGCCCCACGCCACGAGCGGGCGACTAGGCCCAGTGCCGTGGGCGAGCCCCTTAGCGCCTAGGAGGCCCCACGCGTCAAAGTGGCGACTGTGCCCCAGTGCATGGGCGAGCTCCTTAGGAGGCCAAGAGGGCCCCACGCGTCAGGCGGGCGACCAGGCCCCAGCGCGTGGGCGAGCCCCTCAGAAGATCAGGTGGGCCCCATGTGTCAGGCGGGCAATCAGGCCCCAGCACATGGGCGAGCTCCCTCTGAAGACCAGGTGAGGGTCCCACGCGTCAGGTGGGGTCCGCGCGGCAGGGAGCGTTCCGAGAGGAGTCTTCCGGGCGAAGGCTCCCCCCTGCCGCGAAGGACGGGCTCATTTAATGCGACATCACGCGCGGATAGACAGTTGAAGAAATGATTACCGCTATAGTGACCCTCGCAGTCTCGAAAGGCCACATCCGTGGGCGCAATTGAATTGACCGGCAGAGAGAGGGTTTGCTTAAGATAGCCGCCCGCGTCAGGAGGAGCAGGCTGGGCCCCGCCCGTAGTCTCACCGGTGTGTCTGGGCGGGTCAGAGGCCACTTGCGAAGCACGCGAGGGCGGCGCCACTCGGCGTGAGCAAAGAAGACGTTGCTCTCTCTGTCGTGTCTCGCTTGTCTTGTCAAGTGTCTCGAGAGCATCAGATCGCTTACCCCTCGGCTCTCTCCGCTTGGTCGAGGCTTGTATAAAAGGAGAGAGAGAGAGGAGGGGGTACGCTATGCTCAAACATTCTCAGAACCACATTCCATTCAACCACAAAGAAGAAAAGAGCTAAGGCTCGGCGGGAGTAGGACTATTACCCGCAGGGGTCCGAACCTAGGTAATCTCGTGAGTCGCTCCTTCTTCGCGCCCCACGCCAAATCGAATCGAGCATGGTTGATCGGGCTAGCAGGATAGAAATCTGACTAGGGGTGTTATCCGCGGTGGTTGAGCGGAGAACACGCCGTCAGTGGCGCGCCAGGTAGGGGGGCGCTAGCATCAGTCAGTGCTCTTCGACTTCATCGATGGCGGAGCAGCAGTCTGCAATGGATCCGAAAGTGGCCGCGAGCAGCTGCCACGCGGCGGCCGCAAGCAATGGCGATAGATCGGTAAGGCGGAAGCCGCCGCCTAGGTTGGAACCTCGCGTAAAGCGGCCGCCCGGCCAAGCTAGGCGGCGCCTGGCCTTGGAGGAGTGCACTCCAGCACAGAACCTCCATGCGGCCAGGGCCCTACTGGACAACCCACCGGTGCCGGTGACTCTGGACTCCCCGGCGGCGCCGTGGTGCAAGTTTCGGGAGGCTCGGGAACCGGCATTTCCGCTTCTTCCCATTCCTTCTTGCCCTCGCACTCCTCTCATAGATCTCCTGGTGGGAGGGGGCGGGGCCGCGACGACAGGAGCCAGGCAACTCCTACGGGGGTTCGACCGGGCAGGCGTACAGGTGGGCGGGATCTCCGGTCCCACTTGGAGGACTGCCATCTACGACACGGAGAAGTCCTGCGCGACAAGCTCCGCAGGCGACATGATCGAGAGCGCGACCGCGCTGAAGCTGCCGTTCACGGGGACCAGCGAGAGGACCCCCGTGGAGCCGCTTCCGCCGAAGAGGGCGGTTCCTCTTCAGTGACGTCCGGACGGCGGGCACCACGGGACGAGGGCCGCATTCAGGAGCAGGAGGCTCCCGACTTCGGCTGCCGTGCCTTTTCGAAGGAGCTGTGCCGAGTGTAGTGGCCGGAGAGGTTCCGGCCCACCCCCATCGAGAAGTACGACGGCTCCACCAACCCCGACGAGTTTTTGCAGATCTACACCACGGTGATGCAGCCGACTGGAGGGTCGGGGAAGGTTCTGGCGAACTACTTCCCCGCAGTCCTCACCGGCGGAGCCCGATCTTGGCTCATGAACCTGCCCCCGGAGTCCGTGGGGTCATGGAAGGAGCTCTCGGGGCTCTTTATCACCAACTTCCAAGGCACGTTTGAGCAGCCCGGAGTCGAGGACGACCTCCACAACGTAGAGCAAAAGAAGGGAGAGTCGCTGCGCGACTACATCCGGCGCTTCAGTCAGGTCCGCAATACCATCCCTGACATCTCCATCGACGCCGTGGTCACGGCATTCAGAGAGGCGCCGAGACCCTGTGGTCAAGGAGAAGATGGCCACCGGAAGATCAAGACGACGGAAGAGCTTTTCACCTGGCGACAAGTCGCCCTTCAGAGTGAGCTTCGCTTCCGCCGGCCGCACCGGCGGGGACAGGCTGCGGCGGCGAGGCCGGATTTCAAAATCCCGTGGGAAGGACAAGAAGAAGCGCAAGGCGGCGAGACCGGCAGGTCATGGCCGCCGAGCGACGACGACGACGACGACAACGCAGCGGCCGTCCGCGAGTGGTCCCCATAGGGGTGGCCAGGGCGGCGGTCATGGCGATCGCCGTGGCCGCGACGGCCCCCGCGGCCGCGACAAGGGGCGAGACCGTCGTCCCCGTGAGTGGGATGGAAGGACCTACTGCCCCATTCACCGCAACAACTCCCACGACTTGGCAGATTGCCATGTCGTCAGCAAGTTGGTGGACAAGCGCGTCCATGAGCAGCAGCAGGCGTCCGGCAGCGGCAAGGGCAAGGAAGCGGCTTCGCTTGGTTTCCAGCAGGCGGAGCGCGAAGTCGCCGTCATCCACGGCGGATCGGCCACCTATCCGTCCCGCGCTACTTTTAAGCGTGCGATGAGGGAGGTGTGCGCCACGCGTTCGTATTGGGTCAACAAAAGGCGGTGGCGTGGTCGGAGCACCGATCGCGTTGATCAAAGCCGATCACCCACCAAGACCGACGGCGGGACATCTCCCGATCGTGGTTGCGCCCACGGTCCGGAATGTAAAACTAGGACGGGTGCTGGTAGACGGAGGGAGTTCCCTCAACCTCCTGTCCGTCCGAGTCGCTAAGGCGCTCCAGATCCAGCAGCAGGAGCTTCGCCCGCGCTCCGCTCGCATCGCGCCGGGCCGAGTCCGTCTGCTTGCGCGTCGACCTCCGGTGACGTTTGAAACTCGGACAACTTTCGCACGGAGATGCTCGAGTTCGAGGTGGCGGACTTCGACCTCCCGTACAACGCCATACTAGGTCGGCCGGCGCTGACCAAGTTCATGGCGGCTTGCCACTATGTGTACATGGTGGTGAAGATCACGGGGCCAGCTGGCCCCATCGTCTTGAAAGTGGACCGCCCGGAGGCGCTCCGCTGCGACAAGGACGCTCTCGCTTTGGCGGGGGTAATCGGCGCCCAGAACGCCGAAGCTTCGACTCTGGGAGCTCCTCCGGCGAAGATCCGTGCCTCCCCCGGTTCGTCCGCGGAGGTTAAGGTGATCTCGCTGAGTGAGTCAGACCCGGCGAAGACCGTTCGGGTGGGCGCCTCTCTCGGCGCCAAATAGGAAGGCGCGCTCGTCTCCTTCCTCTAGTGTAACGCAGATGTGTTTGCTTGGCAACCGTCTGACTTGACTGGGGTCCCCAGGGAGGTGATTGAGCACAAGTTGGCAACGTTCCCCGGCGCGCGACCGGTTATGCAGAAGGTCCGGAAGCAGTCGGTGGAGCGTCAGACCGTCATCCGCCAGGAGGTGGACAAGCTCTTGAGGGCGGGGGTCGTTCGTAGTGTCGCCCATCCCAGGTGGCTCGCGAACCCCGTCCTCGTCAAAAAATCCAACGGGCGGTGGAGGATGTGCATGGACTTCACCGACCTCAACAGTATGCGTCGAAGGATCCGTACTACGCCCGCATTGATCTTATCGTCGATTCCACGGCGAGTGCGAGCAAACATGCTCGGATGCGCACTCTGGGTACCACCAGATTAGCATGGCGGAAGAAGATGAAGACAAGACAGCCTTTGTGACGCCCATGGGCGTCTACTGCTACACGAGGATGGCGTTTGGACTGAAGAACGCTGGCCCAACCTACCAGAGGGCCATGCATATCGCTCATCGCCCCCAAATAGGGCGGAACTTGGAGGTGTACGTCGACGACCTGGTGGTGAAGTCCAAGAAGGCGGAGGAGTTGATCGGTGACCTGGAAGAAACCTTCGCCAACCTGAGGAAGTACTGCATCAAGCTTAATCCTGAGAAATGCGTGTTCGCCGTTCCGTCGGACAAGCTGCTAGGTTTCCTTGTCTCCCAGAGGGGGATTGAGGCGAACCCTGACAAGATCACGGCCGTCGAAAACATGAAGCACCCGACGCGACTTCGGCAGATGCAGTGCTTGGTGGGCTACTTGACCTCCCTGGGCCGCTTTATAGCCCGCCTGGGGGATAAAAGTCTCCCACTACTCAAGCTCCTGAAGAAGACCAACCATGTCGAATGGACCGCAGAGGCGCAGGAGGCATTCGACGGGCTAAAGAAGTACCTCACTTCCCCGCCCGTCCTGGTCGCCCCAGACCCGGGCGAGCCGCTGATCCTTTATGTCACGGCGAACCCTCAGGTGGTCAGTGCGGTGCTGGTGGCGGAAAGGGAAGGAGTTCAGCGCCCCATCTACTACATCAGCAAAGTCCTCCACGACGCCGAGACAAGGTACTCACAACACCAGAAGATGCTCTACGCCGTGCTGACGGCGTCCCAGAAGTTGCGCCACTACTTCCAGGGGCGAGAAGTCATCGTGTCGACCAAGTACCCATTGCGGGAGATCCTCTTCAACCGCGAGGCGATGGGCTGCATCGCCAAGTGGGCCATGGAGCTGGCAGAATTCGACCACAAATTCGCTCCCCGAACGGCCATCAAAGGGCAAGCCCTAGCGGAGTTCGTCAACGAGTGGACTCCGGCGGATGCAGAAGTTGAAGGCACCCCAGCACCCTCGCCGTGGACTCTCTTCTTCGACGGATCGTTTCGGTTGGAGGGGCCGGGTTTGGCGTCCCCGTGTCTCCCACCGCGATGTCGTCCCGGCACTGTAGTCTTGGAGTTCGCGCCACCAACAACGCCGCGAGTACGGCGATCGCTCACCGGGCTCGTGGTGGCCGACCTCGGCATCCGACGGCTGCAAGTAAAAGGCGACTAACTCCTGGTCATCAACCAGGCGAGAAAGGATTTCACCTGCTCGGATCCCGTCATGGCGGCCTACCTGGCGGAGGTGCGCCGGTTAGAGCGGTGTTTCGAGGGTTTGGGCTTCGCGCACATCCCTCGCCGCGACAACTATATGGCGGATGAGTTATCCGAGATTGCCTCGTCAAGGGCACCTGTTCCAGCTGGGGTTTTTGAAGAAAGACTCACGCGGCCGTTTGTCGCAGCCCCTAATCCTGGCGTGGACGACGCTTTCCCTGACGCAGCTCCCACATCTGGAGGAGACGTCACTAATCCTGCCACAGCTCCCCGGTTGGAGGGAGGAGGCGGAAGAACTGCTGAGGCGGTTGAGGCGAAAATGCCAGGCCAGGCAGAGTACGTCGGCGACAATGCTAACGTCATCACACTCGTCCGGGAAGGTCAGTGGATGGATCCGATCCTAACCTACATGCGGGATGGAGTGATCCCCGACGATGACGCGTCGGCTGAGAAGGTAGCGCGCAAGGCCAAGCGCCACGCATACGGTAGGTGGGGACCAGACGCCAGGCGCAAATGGAATTCTCTTGAAGGCGCGCCACTCGAAGCGGGAGTGAAATTCTCTCGAGATCCATGGAGGCATGTGCGGAGCCATTGAGTCGGCGTTGGTTGGGAAAGCTTTCGCCACGGCTTTATTGGCCTATCGCCTCCGTGATGCCTTCAGCCGTGAGGAGATGCGGCGTGCGCTTATGCTAAGTAGATCCACCGACCGCCCAGCGCCGCAAACCATTCCGCTCTCCCGCCATTTGCGGTCTGGGCCGACATCTCGGCCCGTTCATGGGCGCACGGAGGCTACACGATCGCTCGTCGCCGCCGACAAGTTCACCAAGTGGGTTGAAGCCTCACCGGTTCCGGCGATCACGTCCGCTGCAGCCATAAAGTTTATGAAGAGCATCTTCGTCCGATTCGGCGTCGCCAACAGGATCATCACCGACAATGGCGCTCAGTTCAAGAGCGCCGATTTCCAAGACTGGTGCGAAGAGCTGGTACTAAATCGTACCGCCTCCGTTGCACATCCGAAGAGCAATGGGCAAGTGGAGCGGGCAAACGCGGAAGTACTCAAAGGGCTCAAGACAAGGGCATTCGACCGCCTAGAGAAGCGTGGTAAGCGCTGGGCGGAAGAAGTTCCCACGGTGCTGTGGGCGCTGCGGACAGCTCCTAGCAGAGCCACTGGCGAGACCCCTTTCTTCCTGGTGTACGGCTCAGAAGCGGTGCTCCCATCAGAGCTCACCTTTGGGTCCCCAAGGGTGGCGGCGTTCAGCGAAGACACAAACCCTGACCGGCGTCAGGATGAAGTAAACCTCCTGGAGGAGATCCGAGACAGGGCGGCGATCCGGCCGCCAGTGTCGGCAGAATCGCGCCGTTATCAAGCAAGACGGGTGTGTGAGAGAACACTGGCAGTGGGCGACCTCGTTCTGCGCAAAATTCAGGCGCAGGCGGCCCGCAACAAGCTATCTCCCCTGTGGGAGGGCCCCTTCAAGGTGGTCTCGATCTCCGCCTCGGTCGGCCAGCTCAGATTCGAGGACGGTCATGAATTGGCGAACACTTGGAACGCCGAGCGGTGAGGAAGTTCTACCAGAGGTGGCGCCCAAGAGCCTTTTGGCCTTCCTTTGGAGCCGAGCGGCGAGGTCTTCCTCCTTCCCCGCTCGACTCGGGGGCTGCATTGTACAAAGCCATCTGCAATAAAAAAGATAAGTTCTATCTCCCTGTAGGCATCTGTTATTTTTCGCCTTAAGTCTGTTAGAAAACATTCTGTTGAAAGCTGGTAGCGAAAAAGTATTTAAGGCTGATGGCCCCTTAGTTGCAAGAGCAAACCCTTAAGCTTGCGGCTGGGCGAGGCGAGGCGGACGGAAGGCGGGTTGTAGCCCGTGTGTCACCGGTCGGGCAATGCGCTAACGACGCACCAGCGTCTAGACCACTTCCGGAAGCTAAGTGCCCGCCACGTAACGTTTAAGGTCGGTTTGCCGAGAGGCCATAAGGGTTGAAGTGACCAGATGCCTAAAGAAAAAGCGCTCACTTTCAACAGAATGTTCTGTCCAAAGCTTTGGGCGATCAGTTGCTTAGCCTTAAAAAGTCTGTTAGAAAACATTCTGTCGAAAGTTGGTAGCGAAAAAGTACTTAAGGCTGATGGCCCCTTAGTTGCAAAGACGAACGCTTATAACTTGCGCTGGGCGAGGCGAGGCGGACGGAAGGCGGGTTCTAGCCTGGTGTGTCCGCTCGGTCTGGGCAACGCGCCAACAACGGCACCAGCGTCTAGAACACTTCCGGAAGCTAAGTGCTCGCCACGCAATGTTTAAGGTCGGTTCACAAAGAGGACATAAGGGTTGAAGTAACCAAAAGCCTAAGGAAATAGCGCTCACTTGCGGCAGAGTGTTCAGTCTAAAGCTTTTTGGCGCTCAGGTGCTTCAGTTCCTCTTTTCGCGAAAGTGAATTTGCGCAAAGTTTGAACAAAACTCACGGTAAAAAAGAAGCTTGCATTAGCAGGATTTGTACAGGACAAAAATAAACAAGGGAGTTCGGCTACTCCTCGTCTTCATCGCCCTCCGCCGGCGCAGCGCTGCCCATGATAGAGACGCGGTTGGCGGCGGCGTCAACCCGCGACTGCTCGTTTCGGTCCAGCTGGCGCGAAGGTTCCCCAGTGGCGGCGTCGAGGTCAAACGCGGCGTTTTGGGCAAGGCAGTTACCCAAGATGAACCGCACTGCTTCAAGAGCTCCGTGGCGACCATGTTCGATCGCCCGCGCCCGCATCACCATCGGCAGATCGCGCAGGGCCTCGGCGGCGCGCCCCACGGCCCCAGCATACTGCGCGGCCGTCTCCTCCAGCGGGGAGTACAAGGTGACGCCCAGCAGGTACAGGACGTCCCGGAAGCCGTGGTAGGCGGTGCGCAGCATGTCGGCGAGCACCCGGAGGCGCTCAGAGTGCTCCGCATGGAGGTCTTCGACGTCTTTGGTGGCCAAGGCGGCACTGGCTTGCGCCGCCGCAGTCTCGCGGGCCGCCGTTTCCCTCGCGGCGGTCTCCCGCTCGAGGGCTCGCCGCAGCTTCGCCGGCGGCTTGCTCCACCGAGGCGAGGCGCTTTCCCGCCGCCTGGTGTGGGCGGCGGCGCGAGCCCTTCGCGAGCGCCAACGTCGCCGCAATGGCACCCACGGCGTCGGTACCGCGGCAATGCCGGAGGTTCCTCCAGCCTCGTCTCCGGCGTGATCTCCGCGGCGGGAGGCCTCGTCTCCGTCGAAGGAGCCGCGGGCAAGCTGGGGGCTGGCGAGTCGTGCGGGATGGAGCTTGAGGCCCCAGCGTCCGCTCTATCCCATGAAGATAAACAGAGACAGGGTTCAGGTATGCGAAAACGTGCAGCATGCTAACCCTAACATAAAGTGTGCATAAGTGCAGAGAAAGCCAACTCAGCGGCGCGCCCGGCGAATTTGAAGGTCGGGCGAGCGTCGCTGCCGCTGGTCACGGCGGCGGCGGCGGCGATCATGATCGGGCCGTCGAAGCGGCGCGCCGGCACGAGTGGCGCCGCTCGTCGGCAAGTGCTTGCGCAGAAGCGCCGCACGTCGGCCTAGAAGAAACCGGCGCAGCGGCGCCAGATTCGGAAGAGTCGCCAGCGCTCGCTGGTGGCGAGCGGCGTCGGCAACGAGGCCCACCGGAGGGGGAGGAGGAGGCGCAGGCTCGGGACTTGTGGGGCGAGCTCTCTTTGGGCTCGCCTCTCCCTCCTCATCGTAGCCATCTTCGGTGAGGATGAGGCGGCGCTGCCCGAGAGCGCGATCGGAGTCGGCCGCCACGGCAGGAGCAGCAGCGGCCGCGGGAGCTTTGGCGGTCGCCGGGGATGGATCGCGGATCTGTAGTGGTCCCCGGGCCACTTGGACCGTAGGACCAGAGACCTCCATGGGGGGCAGCGCACGCAAGTACTGGTTGCGCTCCCGTGGATCCCAATCGCAGAGAGGGCGGATGGTCGCCGGCAAAGAGATGTCGCCGGCGGGCGCGGTCAGGAGTCCCGCCAGACACTGCCGGAGCACGTTCTCCGGCACATTCCCTGCGGCTGGGTGCAAGAGAGAAGAAGAAGCCATAAGTCACAAGGAGTCAAAAGAAAAGACGTTCCAAAAAGACAAGAAACCCGAAAGACTGAAGGAACACTTACCTCCGGGGGCAATGCGGACTCCATCGTCAATTCCATAGTACTGCCAGGCGGGGCGAACCCTCATGCGAAGCGGGCAGAGGCGGCGCCGCAAAAAATCCGCCGCAACGTGGGTTCCGGTGAGCCCGTTGCGGCGGAGCTCAGCCGATGCGCCTCAAAGATCACCTCGGCTCGCCGAAGTCGCCGGGCGAGACCCCGGTGGCAAGGGATTCCGCAGACCCTCGGGAGGTCAAGGTCGTCGCAGCCGCCGGAGTCCTCCACATCTGACCATTGGCGGTGCGATCCTTCCGCTTGGACTTGACCGTGACCGGATGAAGGCGGTGGCGTCGCGGAGCGTAAAGTAGCAGCTTCCAATAGCCCCGCTCGGGTGCGACCTCGCGTGCAGCGTGAAGAGCCGGCGCCAGAGCGGAAGGCTTAGCATCGTCCCCACGAACATCTCGCATAGGTGGACGAAGATGGTTTGCGCCACGACAGAATTGGGGGGAAGGTGCGTCGCCTGGATCTCGTAGAAGGCAAGCACCCCCAAGAAAAACTCCGAGTATGGCGGGACGAGCCCCGCCAGCATCGCCCAGGTAAAGGCCACGATCTCCCCGTCGCGGGGGCTTGGTGCTATGCTGCCGGCGCGGAACCGGACGGAGGTTGGCGGCACGAACCCTTGGAGCCGCGTCACCACATCCTCGTCAACAGCGGAGTCAGGCAAAGTTGGCCCAGACGATGGCGCGTCCCCGCGGCGACCCTTGCTGCGTTTGGGCGCCATGGAAAACGGTGGTAGCGATTGGAGAAAAAGAATGCGACAGCTGCAAAGAAGGCTCTGTGGCGGCGGCGAAGAAGGTGAAGGGCAATTTGAGGACTTAGCGTGCGGAAGGATTAGTTGCGGCGCCAAGGGAAGTATTTATAAGCAAGGAGCGCGAGTGCGACGGTTTGGATTCCGTCCCCACGCACGCGCGCGGCGCCATCATTACCCCGCGCGTTTTGATTTCCAGCGAAAAGCGGCGCGGTTCCCCAAGGAAGATCGTGCGCAGGTGGAGAATCAGGTGTACGGCCGCCGCAGGAGGTGGGCCCCCCACGATTCGTCTCCCGCCGCACGAGAAACGGAAAAAAGTGTCTCAAGGCGACGGTTCGCAGATCATGGTGGACCCGGCCACTGTCGGTGCAATAAATACCGTGGTATGAAGAGTCCTCGGGGAGGCCAAGAGGGCCCCACGCGCGGGCGACTGTGCCCCAACAGGCATGGCGAGCTCCTCAGAGGCCAAGAGGCCCCACGCGTCAAGCGGGCGACAGCCCCAGCCCAATGGCGTGGGAGCCCCTCGGCTTCAAAGGGCCCCACACGTCAAAGCGGGCGACTAGGCCCAGCCAAGCGCTGGCGAGCCCCTTAGCGCCTAGGAGGGCCCCGCGTCAAAGGGCGACCAGCCCCAACGCATGGGCGAGCTCCTCAGAGGCCAAGAGGGCCCCACGCGCGGCGGGCGACCAGCCCAGTGGCGTGGGCGAGCCCTCGGCGCTTCAAAGCGGCCCCATCGTCGAGCCAAAGTGCGACTGTGCCCAGCGTGTGGGCGAGCCCTCGAAGATCAAAGTGGGCCCCATATGTCGCGGGCGATCAGCCCCAAAGACATGGGCGAGCCCTCTCAAGACCAGTGAGGGTCCCACGATCGTGGGGCCCGCGCGTGGGAGCGTTCGAGAGGAGTCTTCCGGCGAAGGCTCTCGCCACAAGAACGGGCGATGACGCGACATCACGCGCAGTAGAACGGTGAAGAAATGATTACCTTCTGATGACCTCGCAGTCTGAGCGGCGGCCATCCTTTGGGCGCAATGGAATTGACCGAGAGAGAGGGTTTGCTTAAGATAGCCGCCGCGTCGGGAGGAGCAAGTGGGCCCCGCCAGCCTCAAGCTGTGTCTGGCTGGTCAGAGGCCACTTGCGAAGCACGCGAGGGCGGCGCCGCTCGGTGCAAAGAAGACGTTGCGTCTCTCTGTCGTGTCTCGCTTGTCTTGTCGATGTATCCGAGAGCTTCAGCATCGCTTACCCTCGGCTCTCTCCGCCAGTTCGAGGCTTGTATAAAAGGAGAGGAGAGAGAGGGGAGGGGTATGTTGCGTTCGAAACATTCTGTAACCACATTCCATTCAACCACAACAAGAAAAGAGCTAAGGCTCAGCAGGAGTAGGACTATTACCCGCAGGGGGGTCCGAACCTGGGTAATCTCTGTGAGTCGCTCCTTGCTGCGCCCCACGCTCAAATCGAACTGAGCACGGTTGATCGGCTAGCAGGATAGAAATCTGACTAGGGGTGTGATCCGCGGTGGTTGAGTGGAGAACACGCCGTCAAGTGCCACTAAAGCGACCTTTAAAGGTTCAATCCCTGGGGGGATCTATGAACGTTACTATAGGATGTCTAGAAGTTGAGATCAAAATCTAAGGATCCAAGTTTAAATCTAATCTTCTCCTGCTAGATACTAAAGGGATCTAGATCATATTAGGTATGGATTGGCTGATGAAGTTTGATACTCAGATTGACTGTGCCCGTAGAGCAGTTACCTGACCATCACCGACGGGACACGAATCACATATCAATCCACCAGGAGGTGGCATGGTGGAGTCATCAACCACATAAAGGTGACAAGACTGGAAGGAGAGAAGCCCACATTGGAGGAAGTCCCTATAGTGAAATAGTACCCAGATGTGTTTCGGGCGGATTTGTCTGGATTACCACCGGAACGGGAAGTGGAGTTCTCTATTAACGAGTCCGATATCTCAATAGCCATATCGCATGAATGCTACCCAATTAGTGGAGGTGAAGAAGCAGATTCAAGAGCTGAAAGATAAGGGTTTTATTGGACCAAGCACATCACCATGGGGAGCACCAGTTATTTTTGTGAAGAAGAAGGATGGAGATCTTAGGATGTGTGTGGATTATCGATCACTCAATGAGGTGACTATCAAGAATAAGTATCCATTGCCGAGGATCGATGATTTGTTCGATCAATTGAAGGGAGCAAGTGTCTTTTCAAAAATCGATCTGCGATCTGGTTATCATTAGATCCGCATCAAGAAGGAGGATATACCAAAGACGGCCTTCACCACCCGTTATGGATTATATGAGTATTTGGTCATGTCTTTTGGATTAACTAATGCCCTAGCACATTTCATGCAAATGATGAATAAAGTATTCATGGAATATATAGACAAGTTCGTGGTAGTTTTCATTGATGTCATATTGATTTACTCGAGGAATGAGGATGAGCACGCCGAGCATCTTAGGATTGTGCTTGAATTATTAAGGCAGCATGAGTTATATGTCAAATTTAGTAAGTGTGACTTTTGGATTAAGGAAGTGGCATTTCTAGGCCATATTATTTCGGAAGGAGGAGTGTCAGTAGACCCCTCTAAGGTACAGGAAGTACTCGACTGGAAGCAACCAAAAACCGTGACCAAAGTCCGAGGTTTTCTCGGTATGGCAGGTTATTATCAGAGGTTTATCGAAGATTTCTCCAGAATAGCAAAGCCCCTAACAGAGTTGCTAAAGAAGGATGTTAAGTTTAAATGGACGCCAACATGTCAAGAAAGTTTTGAGGCTTTGAAGAAGAAGTTAACCACGACACCGGTTTTGGTATTGCCTAATATACACCAAGATTTCGAAGTGTTCTGCGACGCTTCGAAACTGGGTATTGGTTGTGTGTTGATGCAGGAAGGGAAGGTGGTAGCCTACGCTTCGCGTCAACTTAAGCCTCACGAAGGTAATTACCCTACCCATGATCTGGAGTTAGCAGCAGTAATGCACACCTTGAAAATCTGGAGGCACTACCTGGTGGGTAATCGAACGGAGGTGTATACGGATCACAAAGAGCCTGAAATATATTTTCACTCAACCAGATCTGAACATGAGGCAGAGGAGATGGTTAGAGCAGATGGCAGATTATGATATTGGGATTCATTACCATCCTGGTAATGCGAATTCCGTTGTCGATGCTTTGAGTCGGAATCCGAGGTGTGATGCATTAATCGATGACATGCAAACGATGAATTTGGAGGTGGTTCCAATAGGGCAACTCAATGTCTTGGAAGTGCAACCCACTTTGGAGGACAGGATCAAGGAAGCACAACAGGAGGACGATGAGATATTTAAGATTGCTGCCCGAATAGCAATCGACAAGGCCCCAAGATTTAATATGGATGAGGCCGGAATTGTATGGTTTGGCAAGAGGATAGTGGTACCCAATAAGGAAGGACTCCGAGAGTTAATTATCAAGGAAGCCTATGATTCCTCATACTCGATACACCCTGGTAGCACTAAAATGTACCTTGATCTGAGAGGAAGGTATTGGTGGACTGGAATGAAGCATGACTTGGCCGCATATGTAGCGGTATGTGATGTTTGTCGACCAGTGAAGGCAGAGCATCAAAGACCCGCAGGATTGCTTCAACCCATGCCTATTCCCCAATGGAAGTGGGAGTAGATCGGTATGAATTTTATAGTGGGACTGCCCAGGACCCAAAAAGGGTATGACTCTATATGGGTTATTGTGGATCTGTTGACAAAGGTAGCGCACTTTTTGCCGGTTGGAACCACCTACCTTAGTGACAAGCTGGCAGAGTTGTACATGGCCAGAATCGAGAGTTTGCATGGTGTACCAAAGAGAATCTTATCCGATCGAGGCACCCAGTTCGTCTCGAGACTTTGGAAACAGATCCATTCACTATTAGGCACTCATCTCGCTTTTAGCAGTGCTTATCATCCATAGACGGATGGACAGACCGAGCGCACCAATCATATTCTTGAAGATATGCTCAGATCTGTAGCATTGTCCAAGTCGAAAAATTGGGAAGAAACTATCCCATATGCCGAATTCTCCTATAACAACAGTTATCAGTCGAGCATACAGATGGCCCCATTTGAAGCTCTGTATGGTCGAAAGTGTTGCACAGTGAGATAGGAGAGGGAAAGATTTTCGGCCCTGAAATTTTGCAGGAGCCCGAGGCACAAGTCAAATTGATACAAGAAAGGCTGAAAACGGCTCATTCCAGGCAAAAGAGCTAGGCCGACAATCGGCGTAGAGAATTGAAATTTGAAGTAGGAGACCATGTGTATTTGAAAGTATCCCCGATGAAAGGCTTGAGGAGATTTAATGTATCTGGAAAGTTAGCCCCAAGGTATATTGGACCTTTTCCCATCATGGAGTGAAGGGGGGAGGTTGCCTACCGGTTGGAATTACCACCACAGCTACCAGCAGTGCACAACGTGTTTCACATGTCGCAGCTTAAGAAGTGCTTGCGAGTACCTAAAGAGCTAGCACCGATTGATTTGGTCGAAATACAAGAAGATTTGACCTATAAGGAGAGACCAATTAAAATCATGGACGAAGCTCAGAGGTGCACTCGGAGTAAGACAATAAAATTTTGCAAAGTGCAGTGGGCAAATCATTCCGAATCAGAAGCAACTTTGGGAGCGAGAAGAGTATCTTCAACAAGAGTTTTCGGAGCTGTTCAAGAATCTTTCTGAATCTCGGAGCGAGATTCCTATAAGGGGGGAGGTTTTGTGACATCCTAATAAAGTTATTAGGTGTCCCAATATTTTCTCTAATAAATCAGGTAGCACTTTACAACTTTTCAGCATAATTCCAAGTTAATTGCACATGGGCTACATTAGCATGTGATTAAGGGCCCATAGAGGAAGGATTAGCACTTTTAGCCCATTGGGAGGAGAACAAAGGACCCCCCTGCGCCCTACACCCTTGTAAGACCCTAATCTACTGTTCCTCGCCGACCACTCCACTCCCCACTACCAGACCTAAACCCTACGGCTCAAGATCCACTCTCCCGAGGATGTTTTCGAGGTAAACTCCATTTTCCCGTAGGTAATTCTTCGTGTAGATGGTACCAGTAGCTAGATCTCGTTGAGACGAATAAAATGCATATGCGGATTGCCTGAATCGGTGCTGTATTGTGTCTAGTACAGCTCACCGTAGTTAGCCATCACCACGGTCGCCGGCGATCCTCGGCATTTGCACCGCCGGTGGAAGATCCGTAGCGAACCAGCGCACACCACGTCACCCCACGCCATCGCCCCGCGCCGTCGTTGTCATGCCGTGCGCACGCTCGGCACACGCGCCGCCCCTATCGCCATTCAACGCGCGTCCCGGCGAGCCAGCAAAACGCGTCTGCACAGTACCGCCCCAACGACGCTGCAAACCTCGCCTTGACACGCGTCCCCGTGGGGCCACCTCCCGTGTCGGTTACCGGCAGCGCCACCGCTTTCGCCCAATCCTGTCGCAACGCGTGTCCCGTGGGACCCGCCACTGCCCAATAGGATCATGCCACGTGTCCCCGCGGGACCCACCGCTGACGCTGGTGCCGCCCTGTTTTCACCCTGGCCAGATCCAGCCACCGCCGCTGATGTGCGGGCACAGCTAAGCAGTGGGCCCTGCTTGTCAGAGGTCGCTGATTCGCATGCCGCCTTGCACGCGACGGAAATCACGCCTGAGCCACTGACTGGAGGGTCCGCCCGAGCGGCGTCAGCCAGGAGCCACGTGGGTTGACAATGTCCAGACACGTGTCATGCCACATCACCCATAGCCCAGCTCCCACTGCCACATCAGCAGCCACGTGTCATGCCATGTCAGCACACGCACGGCCTGGAGAGCCACGTGGCTCGCCACGTCACGACAATCTGTCGCCACGTCACTGCCACATCGCATCCACGTCACTGCCACGCCAGCATCACCCCGTCGCCACTATTCCGTGGGCCCCACCTGTCAGCTCATGCCGCCGCACTGGTCTGGGCTGAGCTGGGCCTAGCGCGCGGTGGAATTTGGGCCGGTTTCGTCGGTTCGGCTTATTTAGGGGTTAAATGGGTTTTTCTTTTTCTTAGAATTTCCTATTTAGCTCGAAAGTTCCCTGAATTGTTTAGGAGCTTCATAAATCCAAATTAGGAGATTGTGGAGCCTAAAAATCACATTTAAATCCTATAATTTTATTTATATTAATTAATTATTTTCTCTGTATTGATGTTGCTGTTATATCGTGTGTTGTTTTTTCTGTTTAGACGGTTGGTGCGATTGTTGTCCTGATTGTTGCCTAGAACCGGTGTGGGATTCGCAGAGCCCTGAGTTTTTCGAAGGCAAGCATAATTACATATTCCATCCTAATTTTACAATATAATTTATTGTTGTTTATTTTTCCAAATTATCTGCTTGCATGTAATTAGGTGTGAGTACCTGGACATGTTAATCATCTATGAATATGCTTTAGACACCTTTGTCAACCCGTTGTACGTTTCCTAGCCTATCCTTGACTGGATGTGTAGGACTGCATTTGGGATTCACTATAAAAATGAGTTTTGGTGAGGCGTATGCTTCACGTTGGCAATTGTGGTTAAACCTACACAACTAAAAGTTGTAGTTGATTTAGGGGAGACCCGGCAGAGAGGTTTCCGAGATTGTGGTGGAGATGAGACGGTTTCCTCTAATAAGGACTCAAGCTTGTGTACTACTAGACCAAACCTTACCGTACAGCCACTTGTGCCTTCGGCCCTGGCTTAGTACACTATGATACCCACTAAGCACTGGCTCGTAGGCTGTCTGGTTACGTTTCATCACTGCTGCCCTAGGAGGAGGCTTGCAATCTCCTCTGAGGGGTAGGTGCGTTCCTGAGACCGAATGGCTTAAATGGGAACGACCCACGGGTGGTGCCTAAACGTAGTAGGCACCCTACTGTGATGGGCACCGGCGGGGGGAAACCATAAGAGAGGGCTGGTGAAGCGGTGGGCATAGTAGGGTGAAACAGTCTTGTACCGTCTCTCCTAGTGGACGAGACGGGGATTGTGGGGGAAATTGTAGACACTCTGCACAGTTAAAACTATCATGATAGCCGTGTCCACGGTCATGGACGGGGCGAGAGGTTCGCACATGTAGATTCACCCTTTTTCAATATTAAACCTGACTAGATTAGGCTGGGATTGGCCTGGTGTGTGATGCACCTTTTGTTGAACTTGAGAAGTTGATATTGATGATCATGCATTCACTATAATAAAACTTGACTTGATCAACTAAAATATGACTAGAAGTAGGATTTGGGTAAAATAACCTTAACCCCATTTTCGACCCTGCACTCATGATTATGGACTGCTTATTGGGTAGTCGCGTACTCATTAAATTTATCGCGGACATATTTTATTCAGATTTCGGTCAGGACCAGGAAGGCCTTGAAGAGGGAGCGCTAGGCTAGCTAAGGTGTTCGTGTCGGCACCTTGGAATTTATCATAGTTATTTAATTTGAACACTTTGATGTTTTCTTGCTTAATGTTTAATTCCGTTTGGACTATCAATTGGTATGCCAGTTTGTTTTTGTAATAAAATGCTATTGTTTACCTTATTTCCCTTTAATTAAATACACTGTGATGATTGCACCGCATTGTCCATCATGAGATACTAAACTAGGATTAGTATCGACTCGTGGTGCTGGATTCCCATTACAAGTACTAGGGTCACGACAAAGACCTGTCAAGCAAGGGACTGATTCGCCCTAGCTCCTCTGCTTTGAGTCCTCAAGCAGTGTTCGTGGACAAGAAAGATGGAAGCAGAAGACTAGTGGTTGACTATTGTACCCTGAAAGCGGTCACCATCAAGAACAAGTATCGTCTAACTAAGATTGACGATCTGTTCAACCAACTGCGTGCAACCAAGAGGTTCTCCTAGATCTATTTACGATCTGGATATCACCAGGTCAAAGTCCAAAAGGAATACATTCCCAAAACCGCCTTTACTATTAGGTAAGGATTATTTGAATACCTAATTATGTCCTGTGGACTGACCAATGCTCCGGCATATTTCATGAATCTCATAAATATGATTCTAATGGAGTATTTGGATAAATTTGTCGTGGTGTTCATCAACAACATATTAATATACTCCAAAGATGATGCGGAACACTAGGATCATCTGAGAGCTGTTTTTGATAAACTCAAAGAGCACCAGCTTTACGCTAAGTTTAGCAAGTGTGAATTTTGGATTGATGATGTTAGTTTTTTTGGGCACATCATCTCCGCCGACTAAATTAAGGTGGACCCTTCTAAGATATCGATAGTGATGGATTGGACAACACCGATGGTTAGAACAGATCAAGGACTATATGATGAACATTCTGTACCATCCTAGCAAGGTAAATGTAGTGGCGGATGCCTTGAGCAGAAAAAATTAGTGTAACTTCTTAACCTGTGTCTCATTCGTTCAATCCCCACCATGGGATGGAAGTATCCCTGAACGGCTGAACCTTTGGCTAAGGAAATGAAAATGCTAAGGCTAAACTTGAATCTTCCAGGAAGTTTGAATAGCATAGCAGTGCAATCGGATCTATTGGATAGGATCAAGGATAAGCAAAGGGATCATGCTAGCACCAAGCGCCTGGACCAGCTACTAGCTAGGGGAAAACAGTCGGGACTTCGCAAGGATGAGAATGGAATATTTTGGATAAGGCGACGACTATTTGTGCCCCATTATCTAACCCAAAAGGAAGAGAGATTGAGCAAAGCTCATGTGTCACCATTCTCTATGCATCCCGGGAGCACCAAAATGTATCGGGATTTGAAGACAGTGTTTTGGTGACCTAGAATGAAGCAAGATGTGTTCGAGTACGTAGCCCATGCCACATGTGCAGTTTGGTCAAGGCAGAGCATCAATGACCATTCAGGTTACTTCAGCCGATAGAGGTGCCCGAATGGAAGTGTGAAGAAATCTCCATGGATTTCATTGTGGGACTACCCCGAACCCGAAATGGCTTCGACTCGATATGGGTAGTAATCGACTGATTGACTAAAGTAGCCCATTTTATACCGGTCAAGATCTCCTATGAAGGTCCAAAATTAGCAGAGCTGTTCAACAACAAAATTGTATGTCTTCATGGAGTACCCTAGAGAATTCTATCTGTCAAGGACCACAATTCACCTCCAAATTATGGAAAGAAATACACACCGCCATGGTAACTCACTTCACTTTCAGTTTCGCCTATCACACGCAGACTGATGGGCAGACTGAGCGAACATTTCAAAACTTGGAGGATATGCTTAGAGCAAGCACTCTAGAATTCTCGGTAGATTGGGATAAGTGGTTACCCTACGTCGAGTTTTCTTACAACAACAGGTACCATGCAAGCCTTCAAATGTTCCCTTTCGAAGTTCTATATGGAAGGAAGTGCAGAACCCTGCTATTCTGGTCGGAAGCTGGTAAAGGGCAAGTCTTTGACAAGAATAGTCTTAAGGAAGCGGAAGCAAAGGTCAAGGTTATCAGGGATAACTTGCTGGCCGCTCGTCTCGACAAAAAAGTTACATAGACAATAGTCGACGAGATCTGTCATTTGATGTTGGAGAATTTGTATAACTCAAGGTCTCACCATTTAACGGAATCAAGAGGTTCCAAATCATGGGAAAATTAGCCCCACGATATGTTGGGACATATTGCATCTTGTCCCATAATGGAAGGGTTGCATATGAGTTGGAGCTACCGGAAGAACTAGGATTAGTTCACAACGTGTTCCATGTGTCTCAACTCAAGAAATGTTTATGTCTGCCGAAAGAAGAAGAAATTCATCCCCCATCAAATGTGATTGATGCCAATTTATCAAACCCAGCCTTGCCAACTCAAATTGAAGAAATTTGAGAGATGAAACTGAAGAACAAGACCATCAAACTATGTCTAGTGCAATGGAACAAGCACACGGCAAGACAACTCACATGGGAACCGGAGGAGATGCATTAGGAATTCCCTCACCTGTTTGACTTTAGGCTATCAAATCTTGGGGTCGAGATTTATTTTTAGGCGGGAGGGATTTGTAATAGCCCAAAAACCATATATGTTTATATGGTCATGTGACCAATTTATCTTTTGAATTTTTCTCAAATTCACCTCATATTTGTAGTAGTTGCACAAATTTCTAATTTTTAAATATGGTCAAATCATATTGGTTCATAACAATTTCAAAGCTAGAAATGTAAATATACCTACTTAAAAACTGAAATTCTAAGCTTGAAAACATGTTGTGAATATTTTCGTCTACTAATTTATACTGAATTTGAAATTAAATGGATGAATAATACTAATAGAGAAAAATTCACCTATACCTCCATACACATGTTCCTTTATGTGAAAAATTTGCAAAAATAGTGGAATAATCTTATAAAATAGTTTGAATCCTATTTGAATATCTGAAGTTGAAAGTTACCAAAATTTTACCCTGTGGTCACCACATGGCAGCCTCTCACGACTTTTCCCCTTTTGGGCATCTCATCAAGCAACTAGTGTGCAGTCTATATATCTGTCTCTCCCTCCCCGACAACACTCCCCTTCTCTTCCTCACCGATTGGCCAAGGTGGCTGTTTTCCGCATGCCCAAGCCACCTGGTCTTCTCCCTGTACACAGCCGCTGCCGTGGGACCCACGCCGCCAGCTGCTGTCGTGGTCTCCTGTGCGCTGCATTCGTCGCTCCCATCCGCGCGCTTGCCGCCAAGCAACCGAGGCATGCTCTGCGCCTCCCCTGACTTCCCTGCGTGCCTGCGCTCGCTGCAGACTGCGCTGCCACTGGTTTGAGCCAAAACCGCTCACGAGTTGAGGACGGTCGCACCCGCAAGCTCTCGGAACACCAACACCACCGCAATCTAGCCACATAACCGGAAACGTCGGGGTACAGACTTGGTCCACGACCACCATGTTTTCCTTTTCTGCCTCACGTCGCCGAGAACCAGAGCCCCTCCCCTCACTCGCGCACTTAAGCAGTCAGTTTCGCATGCTCTCGCGTTGCTCTCACTGAAAGGAATCGGCCTGAGAACCCTCGAGCTCACCGGAACGCTTGTGCCGCCGTCCCCGGCCAGAATCATCCCCTTTCCGATCTCTCCTTCGTTGGTGAGCTTCCTGACCTCTCCTTCCAATCATGCACTGATGTTAATCTCAGGAAGCTTGGAGCCCGTCGTGCCTCCACCGCCGTCGCTCGAAACTTACGGTGACCCATCGATCCAGTAATGCTCCCGTCCTTCGGTGCGCGGTGAGTACCCACTGATCTTCCTCTAGCTCATGCACCCCTTAAGTCTCCATGCGTACGATTCTAGTAGCACATGCACCTTGAGCCGTAGCTTAGCTCCACTCTCTCTCGTTGCGCCGCCGTGTCTGGCCACCTCCGGCTGGATGACTGGTATCATGGGGTGCGCGGAGAGCTAAGGAACACGTAGCAACTTGAATAACCTAGAATGGTGCCTTGTAGTGTCCACAATCCATCCGCAAAGCTCGCGGTACCCCGCTTGTTTCACCCCACGCCGGAGGAAGACGATGACCAGGAGCCATCCGATCGAATCCAACGATCGCGTTCAAACCCCTGTCTGCGTCATTGACCAGCGGGCCCCACACCTCGCCTTCGCGCGTGCCGCGCAGCCGTACTATGGCTTACGAAGCTAACGGGCCGGCCCAACACTGTGCTGGCCTGATTTTCCTCCTTTTCACATTTTAGATAATCCCAAAAATAGAAAATGAATTATTAAAAAAGTAGACGAGCTCGATAATTCCTAGAAGTGCTACTAAACTTTAGAAAATTTCTAGATGGGAAACAATGATAGGAAATACTCGTTATACACTTTTATCTTGCTCATTTAGGGATTTTCCTTATAATAAGTAATAGCAGAAATGATTATAAATAGTTTAAAATTAGCTTGGGACTGAAATAGTATTTCCAAAAATGCTAGAAATGATTAAATACTCTATGGAACCCAAGAATAATATGAAACACCCAGGTGACTCTTTCTAAGTCTATTTAGAAAAAAAGGGAGGGACTATTATTAAGCTTAAGTAGACTAATTGAGAATATCAGAAATTAATATAATATGGTATTGTCATCATAGAAATAAAAATAAAACTACAAGTATAGAACTTTTTAATGGAAATATTGTCATTCACTATTTATCTAAGTCACTAACCCTCGCTTTGAAAAATAAGGAACTATGATTTAGAAAATATTATTTTCCAAAGAGCAATTATCCTCAATAATTATATTAGATCTCTTTGGGCAGTAGATATACTTATGATACTATTTAGGATATCATCTTGTTCATTTATTTCATTCATGCACCATGACACCACTGTCACACGATAGCATTATTCGATAATGAACTTATGGAACTTTCTCGACAAGTAGGTACACCACACCTTGCAATTCATGCATCATGAATTCTCCTTACGGTTATATTGAATTGTTCCCCACACCATAATATTAGAAGTAGACAGAGTCGCGGAACCGTTCGAGGCGAACCCTAACGATCAGGAGCACTACCTTGAAGATCAAGGCGAGTTATCTACCTTCTTAATTTATGTTTGCTCATATTAGGGAAGGGTGGGACCTTCCTTAGTGCGAGTAAACCACTACTTTATGCATGCATGTTGATACCCAATTCTTACAAGTATTTCCTTTAAGATACTCAATTGCATGCTCTCTTTAAATTAAACTAACTGTTGTTAGTCATGATATATCATGCCATTACTAGTTGATTTATTCTCTGTCAATATCGATATCGCTTTGATAATATCAATTATACTTCAATAACATAGTGATTGACTTGATGATCACAATCCATTGACAACCTAGGTTTAGAAAAAAATAAATTGGTTTAGACTTCTCAGGCTGGGTGAAACATGTTTAGCAATGCTGGGTCATGAACCCAATGCCAGGTCCCTAATTTTGTTGACATGGGTCATGAACCCTGGAACAATGAACCAAAATTCACCGACACATATTGATAGATGGACTTGGGACCTGGCATGCCGGTGTGTGTGATGGATTGATTGGGTTATGGTTGGAAAGTATGATGGAGTAGATTGAGTCTACGCTTGATAAAGGATCTATAGGGACCACATACACAGTGCAACAAGAGGGACGCGGAGTGCTCTGCGGAGGCTTGCGCATAATGATGCGTTGTGTCCCTAAGCCTGTAGATTCGGGGTCCTGCCACATTATTTGTTAACACACGGAAGGTGCCATAGCTGAAGAAGGAAGCATGGGGAAGGCCCTGAACAGAAAGACACGTTCAGCTGAGGCTCGAATGCTGGGGACGCGGAGTGCTCTATGGAGGCTTTCACGTAATGATGCGCTCAGCCCCTAAGTCTACGGATATGGGTCCCCGAGTCAACATGTGGCCATCGCGTGTGTTGACACCCAAATTTGGCAAGAAAATCGGATATCGTGTAATAGTTTATGTCATCGGAATTATTGGGCCGAATCAGAAGATGGGCTTCATTGTCGAAAAAGAAGAAGCAATTCCAATAATACCAAGACTCCGGAAAGATTACGAAGATTCAATCGAGAGGCGATTTTATTGGGTAGGTTGCGGTAAAATAGGTCGTGTCGGTATCGGTTTTGTACTAGTATAAATAGGGTCCCAAGTCTCGTGAAAACGATACGACATACACAAACACAACTACTCTTTTCGAATCCGATCGACTTCATCGAAAGGCTTCAACTTGCAGGTAGAGCTATCTCAATAGAATAATCAATTCTCTTCTTGTAACCCGTATGCATGGTTGTATCGTCTTGATATCATGTATACAAAGCATGTTAGACTGTCTCGGGTTTTACCGATCTTTAACATGTTCTTGCATATTACAATGCCTCGTTCAATCGATCTGTAATATGTATTTATCTTGCAATACTGATTGTCAATCATCTCATATGTTTTTTCTGAATCCGATGTATGCAACTGTCTCGTTTAGTCGATCTTGCGTATGCTTGTCTTAGGACTTTGCATGCTGAATTGTTTGCCGATTAGCTTTGTACTTATCGATATTAGCTCTAAACCTTTAATCGGTTTATAAGTTTATATCTAGATTTAGATTTGAATACTACCTTGGCTCTGACCAATCTATCCAATCTACATCTTGGTTTAATCTAATAAATTGATACTAATGATTTATTGCTAATTCTACTTATAAAATAACAAAAGGAGATGAAGAGATTTATGTTTAAATGCTTATTTACATTTACCGCTCTATCAGGCATTAAGCCGATAGAATTACAATCAGATTCTTTAAAGCCGATTCGCAAAAACCTGATCTGGCTGTATGCTAAAGCCGATTAAGGCCAAGTCACTGACAGTTTATTCCTTGTCAATTTACAAGTCAAATTGTCTGGCACGCTTGGTTCTCGGTTGCGACGCAAGCCCAGACTTGACGCTTCCGCACGTGTGTTCATGAAGATCTCACTTTTTGTGTCAACAGCGTGGTAGTACAGGTGGATCTTATGACTGGTATTGCAGTCCCCATAGAGCTCTCCAATTGAGGAACATGCGGCCCGGTGCAGTCACTGCGGTGGTCTAGACCAATCTCGCGCGGGCTGACAACCCGAGGATACTTGGTTCACAACGAGATCGTCAATCCCGAAACAGGATGGTGGGGTATGAAGTTGTTTGGCAGAGTGCCAAAAATGCCGTAGGATGGGTTGTTGTTTGGTAGAGTGCCGGAACTGCTGCAGGATGAGTTGTGGTTTGGTAGTGTTGAAACTACCATAGCATGAATTAATACCGAGATATGCTTATGGTACTGAAAGGCTTTGGTCTTGGTTTTCTTTACTAAATGTGGCTTTTCGCAAATAAATAAACCTCTCAGGTCTCCTTGATAAACCTTAAGCATTTATAGATGGTTGATAACTAGCCAGTGCAAGTGAGGACAACACACAGACTCTCGCATTTCCCCCTCTTTAGAGAAAGAGCCAATGGAGGGTGGTACGGATCCGTATGAGTATTATGAAGATGGTGATCCGTAGTACCAGGACATCAAGTAGGCTAGTTATGAGGTGTCCAAGTTACCCCCAATAGTGTGGGATTACATAGTTGTTGGAATATGTGTATCGCTTATCGTTCCGATTGTGAAACTCTGTTTCTTCCACTTGAACTCTAATTGTATCTAAGGTCAATGGCCATTTGAACAATGATGACCCATGTTTGTCAACTGTACTATTAACTATGTCGATGTATGAGATGAACCTGCTATGTAACTGGCACTAGTGTACTGATCCTTGTACTAGTGCATGGTTGGCTCCTTGCCTTGGAAGGTTAGCCAAGGGAGTGGGCACAGCCAACACGCGCATGAAATGTAGAATCCAAAACATTGAAATCTAACAAAATATGAAAATCAAACTAAAATTTTAAAATATTGGCCAAAAATTTGGATTTGAAACTTGACAGGATTTTAAAGATTTGAAAACCTAACTAAATTGTGAAATGTGAAATTGGGCAAACTTGAAATTTTTTATAGCAGACAAAACTAGAAAACATGAAATTTTATGAAACTTGATTTTTTAAATCTGGTTGAATTTTGAATTTTAAGATAATTTTAAATTTTTGAAATCTAACCAAACTTTTAAATTTAGATCTTATTTTTTTGAAAATTTGTTCAACTCACATGGAAAATAGAATGGAAATAAGAAAAAAAGAAATGAAGAGACTACCAAGTGGGCCCAATTGTCATGATGGCATTCAATAGGGGTAAAAAAGGCATTCAATAGTACTATTGTGGGGACCAATTCCTAGAAAAGGATTACCACAAATTAATCTCCTAAATGTTTACAACATCATTCCAAAATCAATATAATACCACTGAAAGTGCTTCTAGGCCTCAAGTTGGTTTTGGTGATTTATGACCAACCACTTTTAACCTGTGTATATCTCATCAATAAAAGCATTACCTCTATAATTGTGTGATCTAGATCTAGGGAGATTAAGGCACCCAAAGTGCTCCACGAATTAGAGGCATCAAATTCATAAGCACTTAGAATCCCAATCAATTTCTCTGCAGCATTTGTTACTCTTGGAGGCTTGAAGGGCTCCTAGACGGCTAGGTGTCGCCGATGAGCCGCTGAACTTTGTGTTGTGCGCCAACGGAGTTTGTGAAGGTTTGATTCCGCCTCCGCAAGGAAAAGGACTCATCTAGTGAATACCGGTGAGTGCTTTGGGGCAACGCCGTAAGGGGATTAGGGTCTTGGTGATCCTGGCTTTGTGCATTCCCTAACGGTGAGTAGAATCTCCTTTCAAAGATCCGAACATCGGTAAACAAAAATCGTCATGTTCTTCATCTCGATCTTCAGTATCTGTTCTTCTATTGGTTGTCGACTTGTTCTAAATATTCTTGAGTAGATATAAACTTGGTTTTACGAGAAATCAACTTTTATTGCCGGTTTACTTCAACTTCAGATCAATCAGGATCGGAACATCTGACGCAGATCAGAACATCCGACGTACCTGTTACTGTTTTGAGTGTTTACTTTCTGCAATTTTGTTTTATTCGCCTATTCACCCCCTCCAGGCGGTATATCGATCCTTTCAATTGGTATTAGAGCCTAATCTCCTGTTTTGAGCTTAACAGCTTGGAGAATTATGCCAAACAACGACAAAGAAAATACGGAGAATGGGACTCCAAGTGAAGGCAATAAAAGGGCTACTACTCCTTATATTTATCCTGATGCAACATCCTCATCTCATGTCTCCATTCCAACTAGGCGTGCGCCTCACTTTGATGGCACATACTACCCACAGACCACAGTGGAGGCATAAGATGAAGATGTATCTAATGTCTATTCATCCGTCTATTTGGAGAATTGTAGAAATAGGTTTTAAGCCTAAGGAACCAGAGAATCTCACCGTTGATGAGGAAAGGGATTCCTTCTGCAACTAGCAAGCCGTTAATGCTTTGTTTGGTGCATTGAGCCCAAGTGAGTTTAACCAAGTAGACGGACATGAAGAAGCTAAAATAATTTGGGATACCCTCAAGATTGTTCATGAAGGTACATCAAGTGTGAGGGAGACAAAGATTGAACTTATTAATGACAAGCTAGGAAGGTTCATTCTATAATAAGGAAAAGACTACAAGACAATGTTTGATTGGCTCATGGTTCTAGTCAATGAGGCCGAGGGACTTGGATGCAAGTCACTCACCAATCATGAGGTGGTCAAGATACTACTCCGAGCTATCACTCCAACCAATCACCACCTAGTTCAAATGATTCGAGACAGAGATAACTATCACACAATCACTACGTATGAAGTATTTGGAAGAATCCTAAGTGATGAGTTGATGGACAGAGAGGCTTCGAACATTAAAGAAATGACTCAATCGAACAAAAAGAAGAGCATAGCTTTGAAGACAAGTAAAGAGTCAAAGCCAAAAGCTGACAGCTCAAGCAGTGATGAAGATGAAGGATAAATGAACATGGAAGAGATGACATTCTTTGTGAGGAGGTTTAATAAATTTCTCAAAAAGAATGGTTATAACAGCAAAGGCAAGAAAGAAAGAAAGATTCTGGAAAATTCAAATCATCAAGGCACTCAAAGAGATGGTGTTATGAATGTGGAGAAACCGAACACTTTATTGCTGACTATCTATACAAGAAAGATAAGGATAAGGAAGAAAATAAAAAAGAAAAGAAGGACAAGGAGAAGAGCAAAAAAACAAGAAGGGCTCTAAAGGTAAAGCTCACATTGGTGATGAGTGGGAATCAGATTCCGGCTCTGGTTCCAAATCTGACTCCGACACCGAGGATGAGCGCATTGCATTCATTGGAATGACTATCCCAAAACTGCCTCCATCACTATTTGGTGAATTGACTAATGATGATGATGTCACTTCACTGTGCTTCATGGCCAATGGCCCTAAGGTATCATTAAAATCTTATAAATATATAGTTAATTTTTATACTAATGATGATGATGATGTAAGTAATGCTAGCTTGGTCAAGAAGATGAAAAAGTTTGATTTGGGTAAGTTGACTGAGCTTATGGAGAGGGTTGAGCAACAAGAGCAACTTGTTGAGAAAGGAGAAGACTTGCTCATCTTTGAAAAGGAGAGAAACCTCCAACTTGAGAAGGACCATCAGAAAAGAAGAGAGTTAAGGAGATGACCAAGAAATTTTCGGAGGTCAAATCCAAGATAAACTGTCTTGAGATCAACAATGCTTCAATTAAAAAAGAATTCATTTGTACAAACGAAGCACATGAGACTCTTATGGTGAAGTTTGATGATCTTTTGAAGAGCACCACTAATCCCCCTAATGCAACTTGTGACTCATCTCCCTCCACTAGCAATGGATGTGCAAGATGTCATGAGATTGATGTGAATGCTTGTATGACAAACTTTGCCACTATGCAAAATCTAGCATGTGAGAATGAAAAGTTGAAAGGTCTTCTTAAAGATGGAATTGAATGATCTTACAAGTCGAGTATGTGACTTAATGAGATTCTAGATAAAAGAAGAGGTAACTACAAGAAGGTCGGACTTGACTATATTCCTTCTAAGAGCAAGAAAACACATATTATGGTGGCTTCTGTCACGAAACCAATTCGCTTTGTGAGAGAGCAAAGCTCTAAGGATCACGTTTCTCACTCTATCTTTAATGCATTTTATATTCTTAAGAATAATGATTATGGTAGAGTACTTGCTTATCATGTTGACCCTCATCGTAGGAATGCACCTTTGGTGAGATCCATTTGGGTCCTAAAGGCTCTCAAGACTAACCTTAAAAGACCCAATCAAGTTTGGATACCTAAGACCAAACCTTAAACATTCTAGGAATATCTCTCCAGTGACCCTAGTTGGGTAATTGATAGCGGATGCACTCATCATATGACTGGAGAGGAGACAATGTTCTCTCAAACTAATTGCTATAATCAATCAAGTGAGAGCATTACTTTTAGAGATGATGGTAAAGGTGACGTACTCAGTCTTGGTAAGATTGCTATTTTTGAAGATCTTTACCTTACAAATGTTTTACTTGTGGATTCTTTGAAATACAATCTATTATCGGTATTACAATTCTGTGCAACCGGTTATAATTGTATTTTTACTTGTGATGGTGTGAATATCGTTCGGAGGAGTGATGGTTTAATAGCCTTTATGGGTCATCGAAAGGAAAAGCTCTATCTAGTAGACTTCTCTACGGATAGGCCTAACCCTGGGATATGTCTAATAGCTAAATCTAGCATGGGTTGACTTTGGCATCGTCGACTAGTGCACATTGGTATGAGAAACCTTCACAAACTCTCGAAAGTCAGTCACATCAATGGACTAACAAATGTGAAGTTTGATAAAGACAAGCCATGTAACGCATGTCAAGCGAAAAAACAAGTTGAAGCACCTCATCCATCCAAGAACGTGATGACTATAACAAGATCTCTATAATTGTTACATATCGACCTCTTTGGACTTATTACTTACATAAGTATAGCAGGTAACAAATATGTTCTCATAATTGTTGATGATTTTTCACGCTTCACGTGGGTGTTGTATGATAAGTCATAAGCAAAAGGATTTTTAAAGAAATTTATGAGAAGAGCCTAAAATGAGTATGAAGCGAAGTTTAAGAAGATAAGAGGTGATAATGATAAGGAAATCGAGAACACTGATGTTGAAAAATATCTTGATGAGAAGGGTATCAAGCATGAATTCTCGGCCCCCTACTCACCTCAGCAAAACGGGGTGGCCAAGAGGAAGAATCGAACCCTCATCGAGATGGCATGAACTATGTTAAACGAGTACAAGGTGTCGGACATATATTGGGCGGAAGCTGTGAACACCGCATGTCATGCTATCAACAGACTCTATCCACACAAGTTATTGAAGAAAACGTTACGTGAGCCCCTTACCGGTAACAAGAAAAACATTTCTTACTTTAGAGTTTTTGACAGTAAGTGCTATATCCTGAATACAAAGTCTAGAAGCTCTAGATTTGCTGCTAAGATTAATGAAGGTTTCTTGCTTGATTATGAATCAAATGCTTACGCCTATCGAGTTTTCAACAATACCACTGGTGTGGTTGAAATCTCGCATGATGTAACATTTAATGAGATTAATGGCTCTCAAGTATAGAAAGTTGATCAACATATGCTAAATGAAGAAGAACCACCATGTAAGGCTATCAAAAAAATAGCTATTGGTGATATCAAGACACAAGAAGGTGCTGAAGACAATGATCTACCCTCTTCATCAACTTAAGCCGAACCTTTAACAACTATTCAAGAAGATGAAAATGATAAATCCAAACAGAAATCAAGTGAAAGTAATTATGAAGACCCTACACAACCAAATGCACTTCCACAAGTATGCCAAAGTGTTCAACGAGATCATCCCATCGAAAACATCATTGGTGACATAAACAAGAGAGTGACTACTAGATCTCGTCTTTTGAATTTTTGTGCATTTGACTCGTTTGTCTCCTCTCTTGAGCCACTCAATATAGATGAAGCTATCAAGTATTTCGATTGGATTATTACCATGCAAGAGGAGCTAAATAACTTCACTAGGAATAAAGTGTAGGTATTGGTCGAAAGACCGAAACAAAATATTATAGGTACAAAATGGGTCTTTCGCAACAAACAAGATGAACATGGCATAGTCAAAAGGACCAAGGCACGGTTGGTTGCACAAGGCTTCAAGCAAATCGAAGGTTTGGATTGTGCCCAGACATACGCTCCTGTAACAAGAGTAGATGCTATTAGAATTTTAATTGCTTTTGCTACTCACCATGGTTTTAAGTTGTGGCAAATGGATGTAAAGAGCGCCTTTCTTAACGGTACACTTTTCGAGCTTTTCTATGTTGAGCAACTACTGGGTTTCGAAGATGCTAAATTTCCAAATCAAGTCTATAAACTCAATAAGGCACTTTATGGATTGAAGCAAGCACCACTATCATGGTATGAGTGCCTAAAAGAGTTTTTGATAGGGAAAGGCTTTGAAATGGGTAAATCTGATCCTACACTCTTTACTAAGCTAGTAGATGGTGATATTTTTGTATGTCAAGTTTATGTTAATGATATCATTTTTTAATGTACTAATGAGTGTTTTTACGAAGAGTTTAGTCGTTTAATGACTAAATGCATTGAGATGTCAATGATAGGAGAGCTCAAGTTATTCCTTGAAATCCAAGTGAAACAAATGAAGGAAGAAACTTTCATTAGCCAATCAAAGTATGTGAAAGATATGCTTAAGAAGTTCGAGATGAGCGACGCCAAGCCAATCAAGACCCATATGCCAACAAATGGACATCTTGATTTAATGTAATTGGTGAGGACGTCGATCAAAAGGTTTATCTTTGTGAATCTAGGCCTGATATTATGCTGCATGTGTCCAAGATTTCAAGCTGTACCCAAGAATTGTCACTTAGTGGCAGATAAGAGAATATCGAGATATTTGATACACACTCCCAACTTTGGCCTTTGGTATCCTAAAGGGTCAAACTTGGACCTAATCGGCTATTCGGATGCGGATTATGCCGGTTGTAAAGTGGATAAGAAGAGTACCTCCGGTACTTGCAAATTCCTTGTAAAGTCGCTCGTTTCGTGGGCGTCCAAGAAACAACATTCCGTTGCTCTATCCACAGCCGAAGCTGAATATATTGATGCGGAACATTGTTGTGCCCAATTACTTTGGATGAGGCAAACTGTGAGAGATTGTGGCCTTAACCTCAACCACATCCCACTTTTATGTGACAATGAGAGCGCCACAAAAGTAGCCACCAATCCTATCCAACACTTCCGAACCAAACATATCGATATTCGCCGCCACTTTCTAAGAGACCACTCAGCGAAAGGTGATATCGATATTACCTATGTGAGAAATGAAAATCAACTAGCCGACATCTTTACAAAACCTCTTGATGAGAGAAAATTCTGCAAGTTGCAGAGTGAATTAAATATCCTTGACTATCGGAATGTTGCTTGACCTATTGCAATATTATTTGGTGATTGAAAATGTTTTTAGTATGCCATCTATTCTACTATAGCTATATAGGTCTATATAAAGTAATTGATTGATTTGGCTCTTTAGATATTCCTATCCTATTTATTCACGGGTGACCCTAGTTTGGTTGGTTGATATTCTTACGGGTCATTCATGGCTAAATTCAATTCCTATAACTCCCCTCTATTCTCCCGGAGCGTTCTCATCTATCTTCGAAGTGTCTGGAGAGACAATATTCAATTTCCAGTAGGGGATCGGATGTTCTAACCAGCGTCGGAACTACCAGTGTGGTACAGCCGGGGTGCCGTCGAATGTTCCGACGCCCGTCGGATGTTCCACGCGGTGCGGTCCATGCCACCTGCTGAAAGGGATATACCCTAGATCAATCATAGTGATGTTTGTACCACGTCTTTGTTCATATACATATGATAACATTGTTTATCGGTTTTCTGAATAAATATCATGGCTTTGTCCATTGGGTACGACTTGATTGTGATGAGGACATCACCAGCGTGGATACGATCAGTGTGACTGCTGCTCCTCTTTCCTCTCCGACCGCTATAACAACTACCGACGCCACTCCATCTTCGTCGCCGAGGGGTCTTAATCCAGAAGCCTAGCCTTTCAAGCCTTCTCCGAAGAAGCGGCGCAACAAGTCCAAGACTCGCAAGGCCTCGACGACTCAAGGAAGGCCCACATGGAAGTCCAAGATGCCAAAAAGCCCGGTTCGGCCATCCAGCAGCACGTCAACTTCAAACGGGCATAACTTGGGCTCCCGAACTTCGATTCCAGTGTGTAACCACTCGTTGGAAAGCTTAGGAGATAAGCTTTCCAATGGATCCTGCCCAACCTCCAGATTCACTCCAGAGCATCGGGAAAATGCAGAAGAATTTCACGGGCCACAATTTCAGGGTGCTGCGTCATCGTATTTTTGGGCCTATGGCCCATGTAACTTAGGGTTTTAGTGGGTGCCCCTGTTTTGGCCGCCGTACACCTCCTGGCCGCCGCTATATATGTGGCCGGTGCCTCTCTTTTACGCTTAGGTTTTGTTGTGTTTTGGTTGACCCCATGTGCGTCCCTCCTCGTGTTCGCGTGTGTCGACTAGACCACATGTGACGAGAAACAGAACCTCACCCTTTTATGAGTTGATTTATCAGTTATCATCTTGTTCTTGCTTGTTCTCGATTACTAGCAGGATTAAGGATCAATCGTGCCTTGCTCGGTTGATCGACTCGTGCGGTGACATTGCGATTGTTCGGTTGCTGATCCAGTGGATTAGTAGCGTCGTCACTACACCAAATCGACGTATCGTTCTCATCAGAAGATCGGGCCGACCCCGTGCACATCAAGTGGTATCAGAGCGACGGTTGCCTGGTGAGAACACCCCTTATCTTGTTTTAGATCTATTCTTGTTTGTCCTAGAGTCGTGAAAATAGCCTACAAAAAATATCGTGTGATTTCCCTTTGATCCAAGCCCGTTTAGCGTTTACTATTGCTACCTAGTTTTTTTCTTGTTGAATTTTTGTTGCATCGTCGTGTCGTTGCTGGTCTTAGTGTTTTGATCTTTAGAGTTTCGAGTTCGAGACAGTTTTTATCATAGCGTCGTGTTCATCGTGAATTTTTGTCCCCGCTTTCATCCAGCCCCTTCCAAAGATAGCTCTCGGATTCATTTTTTTTTTCTCAGCCGTTCCACCATCAATCCGAGAAAAAAAAAAACGCGCCACACCTTGCTTAATTAGCTCGTTGGTTGCATTGCTGCTCCTTCCAATCTTCGGCAAGCCAACCAATTCACGGCATCAATTTTTTTTTATTGCAGCTCGGTCTCCACCTTTTGCTATCAATCTGAATCAGCTTTTATCCAAAAAGGAAACCGCACCACATATATTCTATTTATCGGCCTTCACAAACAGATTTGGTTCAGCCGTGCCTTGTAACCCACCAAAACTTGTGGTCCGCGCCTACAAAAGCAAAGCAGCACCTTCCATAATTTTTTCAACCCAACCGAGCCAGTTGTTGGTCAAACCGTGGGATAAAAAAAAAAGAAAAAAACCAGAATTTGCCTTCCTTTCCAGGGTTTGGTCGGTGCATATTGCCTTATTAATTGCCTTCCAATTTGTCTCACGTGGCAGCCAAAATAAATCAACACTACCAATCCAAGGAATACACAAACCAAGCAGCACACGCATTCCCCTGTCTCAACCAAAACGCAAAAGGCAGGGCTTGAAAAAAAAACAAAAAGAGGCAGGTGCTAAAATTGAAAGAGCCGCACCTAAAAGCAAAACAAAAAAATCAGGAAAAAAAAAAAGAAAGGAGCCCTAGATATTTCTTGTGTGTTGAGAACATTCTTGTTGCCGTTCTGTAACTTGATTGGTGTCTAGGCTCACGTCTCTAGCACGGTCTAGCTTAGGACCAGCACGTACCGTCGTTGAACATTCTTTCAACTTGATTTAACTAGTGTGGTTTTAGTACTTTCTTTGCTACATATTAAAGCCTGTCCAAGCTCCACATGCTACTAACCTACAGGAAAAGTACCTTGCAATCGCTTTGTCACCCCTAAGTGCAGATTACTGTCATCCACTGATTGATCTTGATAAGCTGCAGGGTAAGAACTTGTAAGAGCTTGGTGAGAGCTTCGAGAGTGAGGACTTGTCAATTTCAGCTCCTATTAGTAGATAGATTATATACCCCTTTGTGTATTTTCTTGTCTACTACTAATAATGGCAGGTTCACGAAAGAACGATGACCTCTACTACTTCGAGGATGATCCAAGCATTCCGCCAGCAATTAAGAAATACATGCGGAAAATCAATCATGACTTCGAGGAAAGATGGCGAAGTTGGGAATATAAAGGTGGAAAGGTCGAGCAGGGGCGGATCCAGGCCCATGGCAGGGTGGGCTTCAGCCCGGGGCGTGGCCAGCTATTAACCAACCACTATTATGTCCTCTCCGTAGCAACCCAATGATAAAGGTCCGCATTGAATGGTCACAAACGTGCAAGCAATTGAGCAAGGCATCAAGCCCATAAGGCTACAAGTCACGTTTGTGCGTGGAGCTAGCAATGACGGCCCAAATCAAGGCCACAGGGGTGCAGCACACTGTGTGTAGGCCATGGCTAGTACGTAGAGCCTAGAGGCAATCCAATCATCATGGGACTCACTCTGATCGAATATTGGCATATTGCAATTAGGTAATTAGCACTTTCACCGAACGGAGTTATGTGGATCCTGTCACTCCAGCGTTCGGCCATCTGATATCCCCATTTATTTTCCACTCATCTCCATCTTCTATCACATGTCGCCACGTCGTCATCAGCGGTTACTCCATACTCCATCACGCAGCTGTTGTTTCATGTTTTGTACTATAATGGATTTTATGGTTAAAATCTCATACTATTTGTGTGTTTTAGTTCAATTCTTCTTACCCGGTGACGTTAGTTTTTGGTAGTTTCACATAAATTCTAGTACATAAAATTTTAGCCCGGGTCTTGATGAGTTTCTGGATCCGCCACTGAGGTCGAGCATGGGACTATTCCTTCGACCAAGCATGAGAAGACATCATTAAAAAAAGAATTGAAGCCTGCATCACCTGAAAAGAATGATAGTAAGTGTACTTCATTTAGTAGAGATAAGAATGTGCTTGCTACTCCTATGACTAACCCTGCAGGAAAGAATGACCAAGATGGTGTGCACCTGAGGGCTGCAATGACGGACAACTATATGAGACTCATGTCTCATCGCTTACTTCGTGCACCATTGGAGCATGCTAACAAAACTCAACGCAACAACTTATTTCAAACTAAGTTTGTTGTGCAAGAACGTGCGGTGCATGTCATCATTGATGGAGGCAATTGCAGCAACTTCGCAAGCCAAAACATGGTCGAGAAGCTTGGCTTGACCACGACTCCAATTCAACAACCTTACTCGATTGAATGGTTCAATTCTTGTGGTAAGGTTCAGGTAACAAAAACTGTGTGAGTGCCTTTTTTTATTGGTTCTTACCGTGATTATGTTGATTGTGATGTCTTACCTATGGAAGCATGCTCACTTTTATTAGGTAGACCTTGGTTATATGATGTTGATGCTATTCACTATGGTAGGACCAATCATTATACTTTCATGTTTAATGGAAAGAAAATGGTCTTGAAACCTATGAGTCCTGCTGAAATAATTAAAGATAAACAAAAGAGAGCTCAAAAACATGAACAGGAGGATGATAAAATTGCTAACAAAGCGCAAAACACTGAAACAGAGATAAAGGAAGCAATTCATTTAGATAAAACTGTGACCTCCCCTGATATTGCATTGGACACACATGTTTCTTTGTCCTCTATTGTCACTAACATTTTGCAGGAGCATAAGAAGGAGTCGAGGACGACTCCAAATCAAGAAGGGGATGATGATGAGGACATCACCAGCGTGGATACGATCAGTGTAACTGCTGCTCCTCCTTCCTCTCCGACCGCTATAACGACTACCGACGCCACTCCATCTTCGTCGCCGAGGGGTCTTAATCCAGAAGCCCAGCCTTTCAAGCCTTCTCCGAAGAAGCGGCGCAACAAGTCCAACACTCACAAGGCCTCGACGACTCAAGGAAGGCCCACATGGAAGCCCAAGACGCCAAAAAGCCCGGTTCGGCCATCCAGCAGCACGTCAACTTCAAACGGGCATAACTTGGGCTCCCGAACTTCGATTCCAGTGTGTGACCACTCGTTGGAAAGCTTAGGAGATAAGCTTTCCAATGGATCCAGCCCAACCTCCAGATTCTCTCCAGAGCATCGGGAAAATGCAGAAGAATTTCACGGGCCACAATTTCAGGGTGCTGCGTCATCGTATTTTTGGGCCTATGACCCATGTAACTTAGGGTTTTGGTGGGTGCCCCTGTTTTGGCTGCCGTACACCTCCTGGCCGCCGCTATATATGTTGCCGGTGCCTCTCTTTTACGCTTAGGTTTTGTTGTGTTTTGGTTGACCCCGTGTGCGTCCCTCCTCGTGTTCGCGTGTGTCGACTAGACCACCTGTGACGAGAAACAGAATCTCACCCTTTTATGAGTTGATTTATCAGTTATCATCTTGTTCTTTCTTGTTCTCGATTGCTAGCAGGATCAAGGATCAATCGTGCCTTGCTCGGTTGATCGACTCGTGCGGTGATATTGCGATTGTTCGGTTGCCGATCCAGTGGATTAGTAGCGTCGTCACTACACCAAATCGACGTATCGTTCTCATCAGAAGATCGGGCCGACCCCGTGCGCATCAGATTGTGAAACATATTGTTATATGACTTTATTCTAAACGGGTCCCTGATCCATCTCATTACGAGCGGTTATGATTTGATCAGCATACGTATTGGTTGATGGTAATGTTTCACATACCATAGATATAGAGATATCAAACCAATCGAATGGACGCATGTTAGAGAACATGAGCAGTCGGACAGGCCTTCTCCTCGCGTTGTGAGTTGTTATCTCTTATAGCACTATCAGCGTATAGCTCGAGTGGTATATCTATATGGTCCGTAGACTTGAGATTGTCATGGATGCCCAGCATGTTGACTCGTATACTTTGGTATCATCAAACACTACCCCGTAACAGGGTAGTTATAAAGGTGCCTACTGGGTATGCCACATACATAGCCAGGGGTGCGACAATAAAGATGGAATTTGCCCCTCCTCGACAACAGGACAGATACCTCTAGGCCCCCCGTGTGTATGGATAGGGAAAGCGCACAGCCATGCTAATATGACTAAGAATTTAGTCATGGTATGTATCCATCCACTGCCGAGTGAATTGGTCGAGCTATCAACAAGGGTGGCGCGCATCTCGCCTTAAGCTTGACTGGTATCGGGTGGCAAAGGGATCGGTATGTGAGTGTATCAAGGTTTAGCCGAATATTGATTCTGTGCATTCGGGGGTCAATACGTACTGCTAGGTAGCGCTGTTGATCGGTGGATTGGAAACAGGTTTTCAAATCCACGGCCGACTTGCACTAAACCTAACGGGTCACACACTTAATGAGTTGGAACTGTTTAACGGGTTTGTACGTGGATATGATCTACGTTGGAGATAGAACCCTAGCGGGCCGAAGCCCACTAGCGTGGCTATATAAGGACAGGCATAGGGGCGGCGTTAAGTGATGAGTTATATCATGTACGTCTCTATTAATTTTATTTTTTCCTCATTTTTCCCTTTGTCCAGCAATTTTCATTGCCAAAACCGCGGTTAACCGCCTAAAACCGCAGCTAGCCGCAACAAAATTTGTCGAACAGCGGTTCTGTATTTTGTGACCAAAACCGGGCAAAACCGCGATTAACCGGCGGTTAACCGCGGTTAACCGGCTCCACGCCCCTCGCGGTTCGGAGAAGACCGGCGGTTTTGTAATCCCTGCTTGTGATATAAGAGTAACTAAAACTCTACGCTAAAAAGATCCATTTCCTCTTCTTTAAAATGACGTCGGTATTTCCAATGGAAGTAGGATTTATCCTTTTAAGATGAACTGTTCGTCATTAATGGGAAGTATCAAACGTACTTGCAGTCTTTCTAAGGAAATTTAAATATTAACTATACGCAAAAGGATTCAATGGTATGTTATATGCAACAAATAATACATTGTAGTATTTTAAGAGCTTAATTTTGTGATTTTTAATTGAGGATGGTATGTGCCATAATACATTGTAGTATTTCATGGTATGGTATATGCAATAAACATTTAGAATGATTTGACCAAATTCAAATCAACTATCTCCTTAATCACCATTTCCTTAATTCAGCAAACATCTCATTTGCAAATAAGACTAAACATGAATTTAAATTGAATAGAATAGGCATCATTCGGCTGATATAGCTTCGTATCCCAAAAGCATGGCCCATCGATGTTTTCTTTTTAATGACTTTGTATAATCTGTCGTGCTTTACCCATATGATGTATAATCACATGGTTGGACAAAAGGTTGTATATATCTTTCTATTCAGTTTTAACTCCGGCTTAATATTCGCAATAGAGAGCCAAAGGCTCTGCATTAGGTTTCCGACATCACGAATGTTATTTGTAATGACGAACCTTTCAAAGAAAATGTCGGGACGCGCTGAACGGAGTTGAGTCCCTTCTGTGTCTTACTATACTAGTTCCTATGTCAGTAGCTAATACACAAAGATTATAGAACTTGGATCATAACCATTCTCATTAAAACTTCAAATAATACATCAGAGTGCAGCCATTAAGCATCATAATACAAAAGACTGGTACGCAGGCCATACAACTGCAGGACCATGGATACATAGTAAAACCAAAAGGAAATCTAACACGATCCCATAGGCAAGTTGTAGTATTGATCCTAGGCGTCGGAGTAGTCCACGTCTTGAACACAGTTGGTGAAAGCATTGTATCGATTGGGTTCACCGTCATCCGGGTAGTAATTAACTCTGAGACTTCAGACCTGCTCGTTGGAATGAGCAGCCCCACGAATAAATGCGAGGGTGAGTACATGTGAAAATACTCGCAAGACAAATTGACATATGAATATGGGTGCTTAACAAATGTGGGATTAGGTTTCATTTTGTGGAAATCCAACTTTACAAATTTTCCTATATCTTTGAAAATATAAAAGGGTTAAGAATAATTAAAACAAATCTTTTATTTTGAAACTCTGGCTGCCCACCGGTTTTAATCCACCAATGTCAACTCATGGCCACCTGCCATGTCAAGATCATGATATGATGGCCCCTGCCATGTGAAGATAAATATCTCAAGGTTAACTGCCCTGTCAACTCATGGCCGCTGCCTTGCTATATCAGTCACTTCATAGCGTCCTGCTGAGAAGGCCCAAAACAATACTCACAATGTCATGTCATGGTTTTCACTTTTAAAACGCCATTTTGAAAACAAAGGTGATAAAACTACCATTATGCCAGCGCTCCATCGCCCGTCCTTAACCATGGGCATGACTGTCTAGACAGTTCTACGCTCTACAGAGGTTGCACGCTTTACCCACGAGAGGTAATTTACAAAGTAAACCACTACTAGGTCTTTAACCAACTCACTCCTAGCTCAAGCATCTCCGCTAAGGATTCCACCACGGGGCTGGTACTCAGTTGCAAGAGGCCCCCTCTTGCGCCAATAGGTTCATAGTCTGCGTGACACCATATGCCACGTATTCTACGCTCCCTATTCCACCAAATGAGATGCCCAAACTATGAATTTGAAGGGTACTCAACCAGGGCCTGCTCATACTAGCACTCATGGTCGCACTGTGGAACTTAGTTTGTCTACCTCAAGGACTCTGTCCTAAGAGATTTGGGTGGTTCCCACACTAGACCCAAGTCTCGTGCGTACTGCACCAATCCATACAACCATCCAACCAAACCAGGATTTTGCGAAATCAATTTCCCTTTTTCAGTACTATTGTATCCCAATAATCCCATTTTATCAAACATGGCAGCGCCAACTGCCTTTAAACCACGTAATCCAAACATTGCATTTCACTTGAAATAAGATTAGCGACTACAAGCAATAAACAGCAGGGCTAAGCATTTAAAAATTAACTAATAAATAAAATTGCAATAAATAAGGATTATAATCCTAAGGCTGTCAAGGATCAGGTTTACACGAGAGTAATAAATTTTCTGGGCATTCAACTAACCAGCCTAAATAATTAGCTTTTTTATATTTTAACTATCATGCATATTCACAACTCTAGAAAAACATTTATAATAGTAGGTGGCAAAATGATCAATAAATTTATGGGGAAAAGTCAATAATGACTTGCCGTAAGTGCAGTGTTCCTGGAGACTGGGTAGATCCTCGGCTCCGACGACGTAGGCGTTCAGATCTAATGCAAACAAATAATACACAATAAATTCAACACACAGAAATAAGAATGTAATGGCCAAAATGAAATTTCTAAATTAAAATGTGCATTTTTATGAATTCATAGAAATTTGTTTCGCTAAATTTGGAATTATATTTTTAAAGACACAAAATGACAACATTTAGAACCAAAATAAATCAACAAAACTACACGGGTTGGTTCTTACTGCGCCAGCCCAAAGAAACGCGCGCGCGGGGAATTATCGGCCTAGCGCATGTGGGGAGTGGCTGGGCCACCCTTGGCATGCCTGCTGGGCTGGACCGTGGCCTAGCTCGGCTTGGGCTGGCGCTAGCTAGGCTAGGCTAGCTGCGCGCATGGCGCGGCCCGGCTCGGCCTGGCGACGCGAGAAAGGGGAGGAGGGCTGATAGCAGGGGCCCGCTTGTCAGAGAGAGAAAACAGGGAGGCGGCGGCGCAAGGCTCGGGCGGCGACGATTCAGGCGACTGGCGGCGAACCTTGCCTGGGAGGTGGAGGGGAAGGGAGAGGAAGTCTCGGGGGTCTTGGGGGAGGAGTCGGTGGCACAGAATTGCGTCGGCAGTGAGCCAGCGCCAAACCGGGGTAGAAGGGAACGGTGGCACATGGCAGAGATGGTCACCGGCGACAAGGGGGAGGGTGTAGGCGCTTGGTGGGCTTCGAGGAGGCTAGGGGAAGGTGGCGGTGGCAGAAGCTTTGGCCGGGGAGGTCTGTGCCGGCATGGCGGCGTGGAGGTGGTGTGTGGCAGAATGGATAGAGCAGCGTCGGTATTCCGACGGAATGGGCGGCGGAGAAGCTCAGGATGGGTCCCATGGAGAATGAAGGGATAGAAGGCCAAGAGGGGTGGTGAATTGGACTACTTTTAATTTTTTTTGTGTTTTTACTTGATGATTATGCAAATTAAAAGTTAACCACTTAGCTACAGAATCCTAGAACTACACATGGAGGAATATCACACAAATCAATTGGACAAGCATCACACATCACAGGCATGCATATAAGAACAAGCTTGCGGGAAAGTAAATTGTGGGAAAGTAAAATGACACAAGGATATTTTTCCGAGGTTCAGGAGTTGAACTCCTACTCCCCATTGAGGCAAGCTCTCGACACACGATAACCGGCTCCCTCTCAAGCCTTCTGCCTCAATCCACGCGTGGAAACTCTTTCACCGACACACGGCGAGGTGAGCTCCTAACCCCTCACATGGTCTTGAGTGCTCCCACATGCGGTGAGCTCCTCAAATCCACACCACCAACTCAGGGTGGCGTCCACCAGCACATGATGGACTTCATTCCATCACCGCCAACGCACGGCGGTGGCCACCAACACCCGGTGGACTTCCACCCAATACACAAAGGCGCAAGAGACCGATGAAAGCTTGATGAAGACGGCTTGGTGAAGATCTTCCTTCCGGCAACGAGGTCCCAAGAAGCACAGATCCGGAGAACACTCACCTCACCAACACTCTTCTCACATGCACATGGAAACCCTGGAGCAAGGACTCATGGGAGAGAGCTCTCACACTTGCGGAAAGGTGGCTAGGGGTGCAAATGAGTCTCTCAACCCTCTCCGTTGACCAGGAAAGCCCTTATATACTCCCCACTTTGAAACCCTAGGAATTAGATCTCAGATCCAGATTCAAGCCCTAGGCCAGACAACACCCCGGACAAATCTTGGGCAGTCCGGACGAAGGCAAGTGCTTCCTGTAAGAAATGCACTTCGAGACAGGAAGGACACAACACAGTCTGGCCGAAGGCAGGGGCTTCCTAGAAAAAAGAACTTGCAAGCCAGGAAGGAAACAACTTGGGCCGGACAGTCCGGCCTACAAGGTCGGGCATCAGCTCAACTGCGCAGTAGAAGTGAACACTCAGCTAGGACAGTCCTACCCCTATGGAGATCCACCGGCATTTTTCGATAGATCACGTGGCTTGAGAGAGAAAGTTTGGCGCCGGAGAAGATATTTGGAGAAGTGGACAAACTTAAGCGCTATGAAGAACACACTTGAGAACAAGATGCCCGGACCCGAAACCCTCTGAAAGACTTTGGAAACTGAGATAACTAATGACTCAACTGTGCTCCTGGGACTCTGCAGCCAGAAAGAGAATTCACACAAGCAACTAAGATACGCCAACAACTCACCCGAGAATGTAGAAGAAATAAGAAAATAAAGTCCTTAGTCTTGAGCTAAGTCGATGCTAGGAAATCACCGCTTTGTGGTGTTCATGAAAACCGAGAGTTCCCATTTGAGAATTAAGTCCATCAATCTCCAAAATAAAAAACAAACCTTGCTATCACTTTATCACCACCTGTGCTCGCATTATCACGAACCAGCTGCAGATTGCACCGCCTGTTTGTGTGGTAAGAATTTGTAAGAGCAAGGTAAATGCTTGAGCGAGTGTGACGCGAGCGACTCCACCACCTAATAGTTCGTAGGAAATATATACTACTTGTGTATTTTTCTTGTTTTCTACTAACAATGGTAGGTCATAGCTTCCGTCATCATGTGAAGAAATATGACATACTTGCTCCACCTTCTCCGAGAGATGTGTTTGATGACTATGATGCAGAAGATGCTTATTTCGACTTAAAATATTTAAGACAAGGTAAAATGAAGGTAAAAGAGTACTATAAGGTATTTAAAACCTTGCTACGGCTAAGTGGGTTGGTTGAGTGTGAAGAGGCAATTAAAAATAGATTTTTGAAAGGACTTAATGAGGAAATTCGTGATATTCTCATTCATGAAACATACTGTTCTCTCTCTCACAGTTGTATAAATGTGCTTGTAGAGCTGAACTTAAGTTTGTTGAATCAATGAACGAATTTCTAGCCTCATTAGATGGATCCATTGTTTCTCATATTCTTGTAGCTAACATTATGCAGGAAGATAAGCATCACCGAGAGCAGGATAAAGAGGGGGCACATGAAGGAAGAAGAGATCATTGCTATGAGCAGAGAACAAACCATTGAAGTTACACCCACATCAACTGACGAGGCCTTGCATGGTAATGAAAAAGGTGATGCACTTGCTCAATGTGAGAATACTTGTAATCATATGAAATTGTCCACTACTCATACTATTGTAGAGCAACCATTATTGGAACCAGATGTTGAATTTCCTTTGTCACAAAATGATTTGCTTGCTAGTACTTGTGATAAAGAAGAGTTGTGTGATAATGCTTCACTTATATCAATACCACAACTAATAAAAGAACATGTGTCTTCTGTTTCAGAAACCAATACTTGTGCTAATAATAGACATGTTCTTCATATTTCAACCGAGAAAAATAAGTTAAAATTAATGTCTTCTCTAAGTACTTTAGGTTACATTGAATTCGATGTTCTTTGTGATCTAAATAGTTTGAAGGAGAAACTTTGTCAACACTCAGATTTGCCATGTTTATATAGAAATAATTTACATGCTATTGATAAAAATAATGATAAAGAAGAGTATATGGTGCATCGAGTTTACATTTGTTCCAATATGAATCCAACTTTTGTCGTAAATGAATGTGCCCAATTAGAGGATGACAATCTTTCTAGCCATATCATGCTAAGTTTCTCTAGTTCTGACTCAAAAGGTGTGCGTGTTCTTTTGCCCCTTGTTTCTACTAACATTTTGCAGGAACATGTAATGGAGTTGAGGTCGACTCCAATTCAAGAAGGAGATAATGATGAGGGCATCACCCACATGGATGTGATCGCCGCTCCTTCCCCCACTTCCACTACGGTCATAACAAGTTGGCGATAATTCACTGCATTATCTATTTCTTGTACGTCTACTATGATGGCTTCATCAACATGGTATCATTGACCGCCACCTTGGCCGGGTCAATCACACAGTTGGCCTCCAGATATGGCGTCGTCGTCTCCGTTACTTCGGTCGCCACCTTGGCCACCACCCATAATTAAGGGCGCAATCAAGAAAGGTGTATCTCCACCTCATCGACTCCTTCAAGTCATAAAGATCTTGTCACTCCAAAGACGGCTCAAGAGAACGCCCAGCTCGAGTCCAAGTCTAGTTCGGCAATCTACGCATAGCACAACTTCAAACGGGCGCCCAAGTCACATACGATGTCTGTTTTCGACGTTCTACCACTCTACGGAAAGCTTAGGAGATAAGCTTTCCAACGAATGCAATCTCACCTCAAAATTCATCTAAAGCAACGGGAATCAATGAAACAAGGTGCTGCGTCATCTGGTTGGACCAAACCGGGCCTTGTACACGTGTCGAACCTAGGACAAGGTGGAGGACGCCCTAGGGGAACCCAAGAACGACCAGGGAACCCCCTTGGCCGCCACTCCACGTATATATTTCATAGCCGTCGCTGTTTAGACTCAGGTTTGGTTGTGTGTTGGTAGACCCCGTGTGTGTCCCCCCTCGAATTTGCATGTGTCGATTAGACCACCCGAGTCGAGTTATCGAACCTCAAATTTATCCAAGAGCTTCATCCATATTTGTAATTTTAGATTGCGTTTATCTTGTTTCTTGCTCGTTCTTTGATCGCTTGCAGAAAACGACCTTCGTGGTCAGGTCAATCGTGTTCTTGGCGTGGTTGATAAACGAGCAGGTTTAGTGGTTTAGCGATTGCCGGGTTGTCATCCTTGTGTGGTTGGTAGCCGGATCGTCAATCCGACTAGATCAAAATTATCCCCTCAAGTCTCACCAGAAGATCGGGCCGCCCCCGTTCCCCATCACTTGATTCTTACAATCTCCCCCTTTTTGGTGATTGATGCCAACACCTGCAATTCTATCTCAACAAAGGGAATTTCTGGCACAGATGTTAGTTCCAACAGAAAATACAAGGCCAAGAATAAGAGAGAATGTAATGCATACTAAGATACTAGCTCCCCCTAGATAAATGCACTCAGGTTTAGCACAAAGACAACAAGTTCCAGTCACAAAGTTTAACACAAAAGCAAATACCAGGAACAAAGTTCAGAACAAACATACAAAAAAGACAAACAAGATACAAGATACAAGAGATAGATCGAATCTCCATACTCCCCTTTGGCATCAAGGACCAAAAGGGACAACTCCTGGAAGGGAACCTCATTTCTTAGTGAGGCGACGAGTGAAAAACTTGGAAATGTTGCGCCTGAGCGGTGGCCACTAGGTGGAAAATGCACCAGATGCAGGAGGTGGGGAAGCTGCAAAGGACGTGCCCTAATCAATATGAGATGAAGATGCCCCAGCTGATGTAGCAAAGTCAGAAGGACCCATAGATGAATAAATCTCAGCCTGAGAAGGATACTGGTTAGGATCAAGAGCCATCCCAAAAAGCTGCTCACTCAAAATCTGAACACCACCATAAAGATCATCAATGCGCTGAGTGTGAGCACTGTTCTGAGTCTGCAAATCAGCCAACTGGGATGACACATTGCCTTGCCAATCCACTGCATCGTTATGTCAATTAGTTGCCTGATCGTGCCACTGCATGTACTCTCCATGCCTCTCATTTGCCTCATTGTTCCAAGACACATAGGAGCTATGTCTGGCAGTCTGACCAGCATCAAAGTTGTCAAATTGATCCATGAATCTAGAGAAATCAGGCCACTCACGAGGCGGTGAAGGCACAACTGGAGGTGCCGGCGGAACTGCAAAATCACCATGTGTGGAGGTAGAAGTGTGATCACCTTGCCCGCGCTGAGCCTTTAGCTTGCTTTCTTTCTTGGGGATAACCATTTGATACTCAGTCATCTGATGAGTGAACACTGTGTCTGAGACAATCTGCTTCTGAGCAAGATAGTCGTCCAAGCGGCAACTCCTTGTGAAAACCTCTCATGATGCCCTCCTCCATCTCAACAACCAGTATGTCCGGCAAATTTATCTGAACCTTATTGAGAATATAGTGGCATGTCCACTTGAGGATGGGCAGAAATCTATCACGGTATCCTTTTCTGCTGATTAAGGACCTCGTAAGTATTCTCAAGTACCGAGGGATTGTCTTGAAGAAAATTGGTTTTGTTGGTACTGAATTCAGGGTCATTAGTGTTCTTGAAAATGTAAGCAATAAGCTTGTCAGCTGGAAAAATGCCCTCAGTAGCCCATCTCCCATGAAATACCTCACTGTGAATACACACACCTGCACATTGGAGATGAAACATAGTTGCTAGATCACCTTGGTGAAAAGAATACTGAGAGCCACCAAAAGAGAATGTCAACTTGGTATGATCTTTAGTAATCCACATTGTTGCATATACTTCCATAATCACTCAAGAATCATAATCAAAAGGAGCAGACAGAAGTTCAGCCAATCCCGGAGTAACTGCACGCCCTCCATGATATCAGTTGAATTAGTAGGCTTAGCAACACGGTTCCACTGGACAAACTGAGGTGCGAACACTGAGCCCTTGGAAAGATAACTCAGATAAAGATCCTTGTGCACTTGATGTTTGAAAGTATCACCAGTGAGCTGAGGAGGGTAAGGAAACCACTTAGAGAGTTGTGCCCTGCGCAATTGACGAATATACTTATCTGCCCACTTAGTTAGGTCACGAGATACTGTGCCATAATAAGCAAAAGATCATGCATACGCCCTTGGGGGCAACAGGTCGAGCATACTCAGTTTCCTCTTACTCAGCGCTCTCATATTCTTCATTCTCTTTGGAGACATCATCGTCATCTTCTTCCTCATAGTCCACATCCATCTCATAATTAGACTCCTTAGATTCGTCTTCCTGATAAACATATGTGGAGGGGTTTTTCCTCACCGGCTGCTTTCCACGGTTAGCCCCAGTTTTCACATTATCCCCAGAATACCGATGCGGATCACCGGTTCCATAGCTAGAGGTGCCGACTACTTTTCTTTTGGAGTGCTTTATAAGAAACATAATTCCACAATATAGCTCAATCACATGAAACCAGAGCACTTCAGAATAAAGATGACACAAGCAACCACAAGACCTCCCTGCAATAGCACACCTGCACCATAAGCATGCCACACACAACCACCATCTTGAAACAAGTACCAACTAGGGAGCGCAAATGACCGGGCATGGTTCGCGAAGATAAATCAATGGAATGAATGGAACTAAGCCACAGGGTGACTCATCATGCCCAGGAGACAAACCCCGCAAGGTTTAGCCGGAGAAAATGGAGCTAAAATGCCAAACCTAGCCATGGGGGCACAAGCATCCATTACCTTAATCCAGCCAAATGAGGACCTCCTTTGAAGAACCAACAAGAGGAGGTGGAAGAGGACCTCAGGGCCTTGCAAAACACAGGAGGAATCGAGCTACAATGCCGGGATGGAGGAGATCGAGGTGGAGGAAGTGTTGGAGAAGAGGGAGAGTGAGAGGGAAGAGAGCCACGGTTTGGAGAAAGCAAGAAACAAAAGGAGGAAGAAGGGAAGGAAATACAACAAGTGAAGAATAGTGCAGGCTCGGGACAGAAGGCGCACAACAGCGCCCGGATAGTCCGGACCGCACGGCCAGACAGACCGGCCCACGGCGCAAGGAACAGTCCGAATAGGCACAAGAGGCGTTGAGCAGATCAGCGGGCCGAACAGTCCGGTGGGGAGCATGGACAGTCCGGACTCGACCCAGGTGGCCCAAAAGCTTCGATTTCTCAACTGGAAGGGCCGGACAGTCCGGCCTCAATGCTCGAACAGTCCGGACTGGGGCATTTTCTCTCGGCCAGAGACAACTCTGCTCCAGAAGATGATTTCCCCACTCAGCAGGCTCCAAAAAATTGAAGAGATTATTTTAGGAGCACTTGAGTTGGCCAAATAGGGAATTTTCATGAATTTAGTCTTTTGAAATTGAAGAGATATACAAAGTACCAAATTTTGGCATTTTCGAGCTAGAGATGCAAAAGACTTTCGAAAGGGAACGCAGTGGGCAAAACACAACCAAAAAGAGAGAACACGCCTCAAACTCTTACCCACGGGAGCTTTGGAGGTTATACCAATTGCAAATACATCAATGATCACTAGATTTCAAAATTGAGCCAAAACTAGGTTAAATTCTCACAGTTAGGAAAATATTAGCCACTATTAACTTGTGAAATTCAATAATCATTAACCCAAGAGCAAAAGTTAGAAAAACTATAGCTAAGAGTATCAAAATGTGCTCAAACTTCCTTTGGAGTCAAAAGCACAAACTAGGGCTAGAGAAGAAAGATTTCATCACAGAGGGTCTCCTTATTGCCAACAACAAATCTCAAACATCTTGAACATTTTCACAAAAATTTCAAGGGAATCAAATTTCCCATATTTGTTTCAATCAATTTTTTATTATCTTCCTTTTTTTATAAAATTCCATGTCTCAAGCCTTTGTCGATACCATCCAGCATGATACTGAAAATGAATATCTTGGTCATCCAAAATCTCCCTAAGTTCATGCCTAGTGCAATGACAAGCTATCTCATCGAGGAGGATTGGTGAGACATTCAGGGCCCTTTTTGACCTTAATTTGTAGTTTTAGCACAAAACTCATAATTATTTAAACCTTTCATAGAAATGCTCATTTTCAACAAGATAGGAGACAAAAGTGATTTATCAGTTTAACTAGAGTAGTACAAGATCAACCAAGAGAGTAAAGCAACAAAAATGAAAGAACTAGCTATAGGAACCCTAGCCCATGCTCTTAGACAACAATTTAGCAAAGAGATTTAGAATTTAAGCAGATATTGAGCAAGTGATTAAATAACACTGGTAAAGGCTCTCAGAATCAATAAGGAAACAATAAGGCAAAATCTGAAAAGGTATAACAGGCAAAGCTCCATAGATTATGCTCAAGATAACACAAAAAAGAGACAAGATATATACAAGAAACACGCACACTCCCGGCCAGCTCAAGCAATGTTCGACCTGTCTAGTATGTTGAGTTCATTCCTTAATTTGCAAAAACGTGTCTCATCTAAGGATTTGGTGAATATATCAGCAAGCTGGTTCTCCGTCCACACATGCTCAGTCACAATGTCACCCTTTGCCACATGGTCCTGAAGGAAGTGGTGGCGGATGTCAATGTGTTTAGTGCGCGAGTGTTGAATCGGATTGTTGGCAATTTTTACCGCACTCTCATTGTCACACAAAAGAGGCACATGGTCAAATTTTAGCCCATAGTCAAATAGGGATTGAGTCAAGTACAGAATCTGAACGCAACAACTTTCTGCCGCTACATACTCAGCCTCAGCGGTAAATAGCACCACGGAGTTTTGCTTCTTTGAAGCCCAAGAGACAAGACATCTCCCAAGAAAGTGACAGGCCCCGGAAGTGCTCTTGCGGTCAATCTTGCATCCGGCATAATCAAAATCTGAATACCCTAATAGCTCAAACCGCGCACCCTTCGGGAACCACACCCCTATGCTAGGTGAGAATTTGAGATATCGAAAAATCTTTTTCACAGCAGAAAGATGCAATTCTCTTGGAGAAGCCTGAAATCTAGAACACATGCATACGCTAAACATGATATCAGGTCTAGAAGCAGTGAGATACAGCAATGCACCAATCATAGAGCGATAGAGTTTGAGATCAATCGGGGTACCTCTTCGTCAAGATTTAAATGACCATTAGTCGTCATGGGAGTCTTGATGGTCTTACAATTATACAAATCAAACTGTTGGAGCAAATCTTGAATGTACTTCTCCTGAGAGATGAATGTACAGGTCTCGAGCTGCTTGATTTGAAATCCCAGAAAGAAACTGAGTTCGCCCATCATTGACATTTCGAACTCCCTTGCCATCATATCACTGAACTCCTTACAGAATGCCTCATCTGAGCTTCTAAATATGATGTCATCAATGTACACTTGGCATATGAAGAGATCTCGATCACAGATCTTTGTGAACAAGGTTGTGTCAATCCTTTCAATCTTGAAACCCTCTGTACAAGGAAATCTCGCGGCCTTTCATACCAAGCTCTAGGTGCCTGCTTGAGCCCGTACAGTGCCTTGGAAAGTTTGTACACATGATTTGGATGCCAGAGATTCCCAAAACCTGGAGGTTGCTCAACAAACACCAACTCTCCAATGTGCCCATTTAGGTACGCACTCTTGACATCAATTTGTTTTAGAATGATGTTATGACAAGAATCAAATGCCAAAAGTAACCTTATTGCCTCTAGACGAGCCATAGGAGCATAAGTCTCTCCATAGTCCAGCCCCTCGACTTGAGTGAATCCTTGAGTTACCAAGCGAGCCTTGTTTCTTACCACCAAACCATGCTCATCCTGCTTATTCTTGAACACCCATTTGGTCCCTATGACATTGTGATCGCTTGGCCTTTCAACTAGTGTCTAGACCTTGTTCCTTTCAAAGTTATTCAGTTCCTCGTGCATAGCATTTATCCAATCAGGATCACTCAATGCCTCATCAACCTTCTTTGGCTCAAGTTCAGAGACAAAAGTATGCTCACAGAAATTTGCAGCTCTCGACCTAGTTGGAACCCCCTGAATTAAGTCACCAATGACTTGATCAGCTGGGTGATCCTGGGCAATAGTGTGATGTGATCTCACAGGCTGTAGCGTTGCTTCCACTGTCTCAACCGCTGTCTCTGAAGGTGGCCTTGCAATAGAATCGGTCATTTGAGACGGAACTCCCATGAGTCTGCTATTGGGACAAGCGAAGAAGATGGTGACTCATGCTCCTTTTCTTTAGGTGCAATGCTAGGTGTCACGTCTCCAATATTCATTTCTTCCATTGCCTTTTTCAGTGATTCATCACACACATCCTCCAGATTGTCATGCTGTCCTTGTGACCCATTTGACTCATCAAACTTCACATCACAGCTTTCTTCCACCAAACCAGTGGTCTCATTGAATACCCTGTATGCCTTGGACTTGGAAGAAAACCCCAAAAGAAAGCCTAAGTCACAATGACTCTGAAACTTCCCCAGGTGTTGGCTCTTTTTGTAGATGAACACCTTGCAGCCAAAAACTCTGAAATATGAGACATTTGGGCGTCTCCCAGCCAGAACCTCATATGAAGTCTTTTTTCATTAAATGGTGCAGATTTAAACGATTGATACAGTGACAAGCTGTGTTGACTGCTTCAGCCCAGAACACATCCGATGTCTTGTACTCATCCAGCATAGTTCTTGCCATCTCAATCAAGGTGCGATTTTTCCTCTCAAGCACACTATTTTGCTGAGGGGTGTAAGTAGCAGAGAACTGATGCCCTATGCCATACTCATCACATAAGTTTTCAACATTAGAATTTGAGAACTCAGTTCCATTGTCACTTCTCACCCTTTTTATGGGACATTCAAATTCTGTCTGAGCCCTTTTTTCAAACCTTTTGAAAACACTTCCAACAGGAGTTTTGTCAGACAAGAAGAAGACCCAGGTGAAGCGAGAGAAGTTATCCACTACCTGATGAGGACATCACCAGCGTGGATACAACTAGTGTGACCAATGCCCCTCCTTCCTCTCCGACCGCTCCAACGACAACCGACTCTGCTCCATCTTCGTCGCGGAGGGGCCTTAATCCTAAAGTCCAGCCTTTCAAGCCCTCTCCGAAAAAGCGGTGCAACAAGTCCAAAACTCGTGTGTCCTCGACATATAAAGGACAGCCCATGTGGAAGCCCAAGACGCCAAAAAGTTTGGTTCGGCCATCCAGCAGCACGTCAACTTCATACGGGCATAACTTGGGCTCCCAAACTCAGATTTTGGCGTGCGACCACTCGTTGGAAATCTTAGGAGATAAGCTTTCCGATGGATCCAGCCCCACATCTAAATTCATCCAGGAGCGTCGGGAAAATGCAGAACAATATTTCAGGTCAGAAACTCAGTGTGCTGCGTCACCGTATTTTTGGGCCTATGGCCCATGTATCACTAGAGTTTGGTGGTGTCTCTCCCCTTGGGCGTCCCACTACCCCTGGCCGCTGCTATATATATGGCCGTCGGTCCTCTTCTATCCTTAGGTTTTGTTGTGTTTTGGTTGACCCCGTGTGCGTCCCTCCTCATTTTCGCGTGTGTCGAGAAACAGAACCTCACCCATGTTTTAGCTATTGGATTAAAATTGCTATCATCTTGTTCTTGCTTGTTCTCGGTTGCAGCAGGTTCAAGGATTGATCGGGTTTGGACTGGGTTGATCGGTTCAGCGAGGTAACGTTGCGATTGCTTGGTTGCTGATTTTATGGTTAGTAGCCTATCTATCTACTTCGTTGTACATCAAACCGACGTATCGTTCCTCACAAGAAGATGGGGCCAACCTAGTACGCATCAAGTGGTATCAAAGCGACGGTTAACTAGTGAGAACACCCCTTATCTTTCGTTTAGTTCATCTTGTTTGCCCTAGAGTACAAAAAATTGCCTGAAAAAACTGTTCGTCGTGTGATTTTCTTTTAATCCAAGCCTGTTTAGCCTTTGCTCTTGCTTCCTGGTTTATTTCTTGTTGAATTTTCGTTGCATCGTCATGTCGTTGCTGGTCTTTGCGTTTTGATCTTTAGAGTTTCGAGTTCGATTTACGCCTTGTCATAGTTCTTATTGTGTTCATCTGTTTTGCCGAGTCTTTTGCCACCAACCAACCAGCCGTCCCAAATTCCAACAGCAGAGTTAATCCGAGTGCCTTCCACCTTTTTTTTTTCCAAAACCGTGTCCAACCAGAATTCCATCAAAAAATTTTCCATCTCGGTTTTGCAGTTTCCATGCAGCCATCGAAGCCGAGAGGTCCATCTTTCCAATCCAACCAGAACTCCACCTTTCTAGCTAATGAGTCTCCATCTTTACTCACCGCCCAACAAACCAACGCCAAAAATAAATCAGATCGCCAGCTGTGATTTGTCTCTCGGCTGATACACTTTCCTAATTAAATCTATTCCGGTTTGTAGCAGCCTGTGGAAAAAAAATCTGAAAAGAAAAGCTCCTTAATTTAAGCACCTACCAATCACGTGCATTCCTTTTGCTGCCACCGAATGACCTTGCCGTGTGTCTCCAATGTTAAACGAGAGCTAATTAATTGCTTGATCTTTTCTTTGGCCAACCAATCGATACTTCAGCACCATATTCTTTCGTTGGTTTTTAAAATTTTCTCGAGCAAACACAACTTCCCTTGCCAAATCTGATCAACACCATTTAATTAGTGGGATTGTTTTTATCTCTCTATGGTTCTGGTTAATTAAAAAAAAGGCAGGTGCAAAGTTAAAAGCCGCACCAAAAAAAAAGCTCTTGGCCAATAAAAAAAAAGAGAAAAAACAATTGTAAAAAAAAAATCAGTGTTCGGGCATGAAAAAAAAAAGAGAGGAAAAATTTATAGAGTTTCATCGTGGTGTTTCAATAGTTGTTCTGTGACTTCATTGGTGTCTTGGCTCGCGTCTCTAGCATGGTCTAGTCTAGGACCAACAAAGTACCGTCGTTAAATGTACTTTCAGCTTGATTTGACTAGTGTGGTTCTAGTTTATCCTTTGCTACATATTATAATGTCCAAGCTCCACCTACTGTTAACCATAGGAGAAGCACTTTGCAATTGCTTTGTCACCCTTGAGTGCAGGTTACCGTCACTTTTCGATTGATCCTTGACAAGCTGCACGGTAAGAACTTGTAAGATCTTAGTGAGAGCTTCGAGAATGAAGACTTGTCAATTCCAGCTCCTATTAGTAGATAGGTTATACACCTTTTGTGTATTTTCTTGTCTACTACTAATAATGGCAGGTTCACGAAAGAACGATGACATCTACTACTTCGAGGATGATTCAAGCATTCCGCCAGCAACAAAGAAATACAGACAGAAAATTAATCGTGAGTTCATGGAAAGATGGTGAAATAGAGAATATAAAGGTGAGAAGGTCGAGCATGGGACTATTCCTTTGATCAAGAATGAGAAGACACCATTGAGAAAAGAATTGAAGCCGGCATCACCCAAGAAGAAATAGTAAGTGTGATTCAAAACGTAACAATCAGACTGTTCTTACTATTCCCGTGACTAACCCTGTAGGCAAGAATGATCAAGATGGTGTGCATCTGAGTGCTGCAATGACGAACAACTACAAAAGCCTTTCATCACAACATATATTTAGTGCACCACTAGAGCATGCTAACAAACCCAACGCAACAACTTATTTCAAACTAAGTTTGTTGTACAAGAATGTGCGGTGCATGTCATCTTTGATGGAGGCAACTGTAGCAACCTTGCAAGTCTACATATGATCGAGAAGCTTGACTTGACCATGACTCTACTTCAGCAATCTTACTCGATAGAATGGTTCAACACAAGTGGTAAGGTTGAGGTAGCACAAACTGTGCGAGTTCCTGTCTCCATTGGTTCATACCATGATCATGTCTATTGTGATGTCATACCTATGGAATCATGTTTAATTTTGTTAGGTAGACCTTGGTTATATGATGTTGATGCTATTCACTATGGTAGGACCAATAAATATACTTTCATGTTTAATGGAAAGAAAATGGTTTTGACACCCATGAATCCTGCTGAACTAATTAAAGATAAACAAAAGAGAACTAAAAATCATGAACAGGAGGGTGATAAAATTGCTAGCAGTGCACAAAACTCTAAACAAAAGATAAAGGAGGTAGTTCATTTAGATAAAACTTTGCAAACACATGTTTCTTTGCCCTCTGTTGTCACTAACCTTTTGCAGGATTATGAGGAGTCGAGGACGACTCCAATTCAAGAAGGGGGATGAAGAGGACATCACCAGCATGGATACGACTAGTGTGAACAATGCTCCTTCCTCTCCGACCGCTCCAATGACGACCGACTCTGCTCCATCTTTGTCGTCGAGGGGCCTTAATCATAAAGCCCAGCATTTCAAGCCCTCTCCGAAGAAGCGGTGCAACAAGACCAAAACTCGCGTGGCCTCGACGTATAAAGGACAGCCAATGTGGAAGCCCAAGACGGCAAAAAGTCCGGTTCGGCCATCCAGCAGCACGTCAACTTCAAACGGGCATAACTTGGGCTCTCGAACTCCGATTTCGGCGTGCGACCACTCGTTGGAAAGCTTAGGAGATAAGCTTTTCAATGGATCCAGCCCCACATCTAAATTCATCTAGGAGCGTCCAGAAAATGCAGAACCATAATTTGGACCAGAAACTCAGGGTGCTGTGTCACCGTATTTTTGGCCCTATGGCCCATGTATCACTAGGGTTCGGTTGTGTCTCTCCCCTTGGGCGCCCCACTACCCCTGGCCGACGCTATATATGTGGCCGTCGGTCCTCTTCTACCCTTAGGCTTTGTTGTGTTTTGGTTGACCCCATGTGCGTCCCTCCTCGTTTTTGCATTTGTCAACCAGACCACCCGTGACAAGAAACAGAATCTCATCCATGTTTTAGTTATTAGATTAAAATTGCTATCATTTTGTTCTTGCTTGTTCTCGGTTGCAACAGGTTCAAGGATCGATCGGGTTTCGACTTGGCTGATCGGTTCAGCTAGATGACGTTGGGATTGCTTGGTTGCTGATTTTGTGGTTAGTAGCCGATCCATCTACTTCGTTGTACACCAAACCGACGTATTGTTCCTCACCAGAAGATCGGCCTGACGTAGTGGGCTGACCTAGTGCGGATCACTACCACCAAGCAATACAAGTTCCCTCCTATGCTCACATAGGTGGTTGGGCCAAAAAGATCCATGTGTAAGAGTTCTAGAGGTCGAGTGGTGGACATGATACTTTTCACAGGGTGTGAGTTCGCTACTTGATTCCCTGCTTGACAGGCACTATAAAGTTTGTCCTTCTTGAACTTCACATCCCGCAATCCAAGCACCAGCTCATTTTTAAAAAGCTTCTTCAGGTTTGACATACCCAAATGCCCGAGACGTCTATGCCAAAGCCAACTGAGTGACATTTTTGCAAGAAGACATGTCGAAATATAAGAAGTGGAAGAGTTAACGTTCACAAGATAGATATTTTAAAACCGGAAGCCTTTGAAAATTAAATTCTCATTCTCATAAAAAACTGATACCCCATGAGATGAAAATCGACAATGAAAACCCAAGTCACATATCTGAGCGACGGAGAGCAAGTTGAAATTCGAAGACTCAACCAGAAGAACATTGTCAATTGAGTGATCAGAAGTGATAGTTACTCATTCTTTGCCTACACTTTGCTTTTTCTATTGTCACCAAAGGTAATTTTGTTCTTAGAGGAACCTTCATCCTCCAAAGAAGTGAACAACCGGGGATTGCCAGTCATATGCTGTGTGTATCCATTATCAATGACCCAATGGCGTCCTCCACTTCGGTAGTTCACCTGTCACAAAGTAAAGATTATTTCTATGACTCAGGAATCCAAACCACATTGGGTCACTAAGGGTAGCTCTCAAGCAGTCAATAGCAAATGAGTCAGCAAGTAAAGACTTAAGCACCAAAATTTGCTTTTTGTTTTAAAATTTTTCAGGTGACCCTATGAACCTAGCATACACTTTACAATTTTCATCTTTCTTGAGAAGGTAATCACCAACCACAATATCAAACTTTCTAACATACACCTTTCTAAACTTAGGTGGTGGAGCATGAAAGTGATCATGATGAGAGTTTCAGGCTTGTGTCCGAGCATGAAATTGCCTATCAAAACTGTTGTGTCTTAGAGGAAGACCTTGCCAAGTGTGTATGCCAAAGTGATGCCTATGATCATTGTTTCTAGTTTGCCAGTTGTTTTTAGACCAAGTGTTTTGATATTGATTGTTCTTCTTAGGATAGGGATGATAAGAGTTTTGTCCCTTGACCGATATTCTAGGACCTTTTCTTTTCCTTCTCTTCTTAAGACTTTTTCTCAGGAATGAAGCCCAAACCACATTTCTCGAAGGGGTTTTTTTTGTCTTTTAACATCTTGTCTAAGGCAAGACTCCCCTCATAGCACTTCCCAAGCCCTTTATCAAACTTTTTCAACCTAGATTTTAACTCAGCATTTTTAATGGCAAGTTTTCTAGCAGCTAAATCACCCTTATAATTATCAGAATCACAAATGCTAGCATTACTAGTAGAACCAATAGAGCTAAAGGCAATCAAAGTGACATCAATCATATCATCACAAGTAGTGGCAGTGTCAACCCTAACAGGTGCGACTATTATTGCAAACTCATCATTCAAGTCATCACAAGAAGTGCCATTATTTGATTTTTCAGAAGTGACACAGTTGGCAAGTAATAATTCATAATCATGCTTAAAAGATGTATGTACAGAAACCATGTCATCTACAGATTCTTGCAAAGCATCACACTCAATTTCAAGTAACTTGCATCTTTCAGTTATATCACGATGAGACACTAACAGAACTTCATGATCTTTATCCAAGCTATCAAACCTAACAATCATGACATCTAGAGACTTTTTCAAAGTTGTGTTTCTTAAGTTTTCGTTTTGCAAGTGAAGAGGCATGTCATTGATTAAGCACCGAGGTGGAAACACAGGAGGAGGTGGGGTAGACTCAACAACAGCCAGTCCAGCGAGTCCCTTGTTTCTAGAATCATCATCACTCGAACTAGATGATGAGGAGTTGCTTGAGCTGTCTTCATCAGTTACCCATTCTCCAACAAAAGCTTGCCTCTTGCCTCGCTTGTTGAACCTTTTAAAGCCAGATTTGTAAGCAGTCTTCTTTTTCTCCTTTTCCTTGTGCTTTGGCTTCTCACTATCACTACTCTTTTTTCCTTTCCCTTAGACTTCCCTTTGCCTTTCCTCTTGTCACACATAGAGGTAATGTGACCCCTTTCGTTACATTCATAGCACTTGATTGAAGCAAATGGATTCTTGTTGGATTGGAAAGTACTTGAGTTCCATTTCTTCTTGTCACCAAAGTTGAACTTGCCCATGAGCTTCCCAGCTAGCCTCATCAACAATGCCAACTCCTTGGCATCATCTGCAGTGTCATCCTTACTAGACTAATCCTCACTGTCATCAGGATCAGTTTTACGATCCCTTACTTTGAGAGCTATCCCCTTGTTCTTCCTCTTTTCATTGGAATCTTCTTCACAGCCAATCAACATCTCATGAGCAGATAGCCTCCCAAACTGTGCGGTGGGAGTCATTGTCTTCATGTCTCTGTACTCTCTTAGTAGAACTCTAATCATCTTCCTGTAAACTTCAATATCTGACAAAGGAGAGTCGAGCCCCTTGAGCTCATTGACAATTGGATTCAAGCAAGTGAATATATCATTTGCAGATTCATTTGAAAGCATCTTAAATTGATCAATTTTTTCTTTAACAACAAACAGTTTTTCTTCCTTCACAGCAGTAGTGCTCTCATGGATTTCAACTAAGGTGGTCCACATAGAGTTAGCGAAAGTAAGATTGCCAACACGATCAAACACCTCCATTCTCAAACCAGAGAATAAAGCATTGATCGCCTTAACATCTATGTCAAGTTTCCTAATATGCTCAACAGTGGGACCGACTTTCTTATCAATCTCTAAGCTTAGAGGTTTTTCTGCAGCTTTTCACACATCATATCCTAGAGACTGAAGATAGCATCTCATGCGAATTTTCCAGTAAGGAAAATTTGTACCATTAAACAGAGGAATTCTATTTTAAGCTACACTACCCCTTCTGAAGCCATCTCCGAGCGGTTAAGCACAACCGGAGATCCTAATGCTCTAATACCACTTGAAGGGATCGAAGGCCAAGAGGGGGGTGAATTGGACAACTTTTAATTTTTTTTGTGTTTTTTCTTGATGATTATGCAAATTAAAAGTTAACCACTTAGCTAGAGAATCCTAGAACTACACATGGAGGAATATCACACAAATAAATTGGACAAGCATCACACATCACAAGCATGCATATAAGAACAAGCTTGCGGGAAAGTAAAATGACACAAGGATATTTTTTTCTAGGTTCGGAGACGAACTCCTACTCCCCGTTGAGGCAAGCTCTCGACACACGAGAACCGGCTCCCTCTCGAGCCTTCCGCCTCAATCCACTCGTGGAAACTCTTTCACGGACACACGGCGAGGTGAGCTCCTAACCCCTCACACGGTCTTGAATGCTCCCACACGCGGTGAGCTCCTCAAATCCAGAACACCAACTCACGGCGGCGTCCACAAACACATGATGGACTTCACTCCATCGCCACCAACGCGCGACGGCGGTCACCGACACACGGTGGACTTTCCCCCAACACATGGAGGCGCAAGAAACCGATAAAAGCTTGATGAAGACAGCTTGGTGAAGATCCTTCTTCCGGCAACGAGGTCTCAAGGAGCACAGATCTGGAGAACACTCACCTCACCAACACTCTTCTCATATGCACATGAAAACCCTAGAGCAAGGATCCATGGGAGAGAGCTCTCACACATGGGAAAAGGTGGCTAGGGTTGCAAATGAGTCTCTCAATCCCCTCTCTGGACCAGAAAAGCCCTTATATACTCCCCACTTCAAAACCCTAGAAATTAGATTTCAGATCCAGATCCAAGCCCTAGGCCGGACAACACCCCGGGCAAATTTCGGACAGTCCGGACAAAGGCAAGCGCTTCCTGTAAGAAATGCACTTCGAGACATGATGGATACAACACGGTCCGGACAGGCCGGACAAAGAGGCCCGGACAGTTCGGCCGAAGGTTGGGGCTTCCTAGAAAAAAGAACTTGCAAGCCAGGAAGGAAACAACTTGGGCCGGACTGTCCAGCCTACAAGGCCAGGCATTAGCTCAACTGCGCAGTAGAAGTGAACACTCAGCTAGGACAGTCCTACCCCCAGGGAAATCCATCGGCATTTTTGGTAGATCACGTGGCTTGAGAGAGAAAGTTTGGCGCCGGAGAAGATATTTGGAGAAGTGGAAAAACTTAAGTGCTATTGAAAACACACTTGAGAACAAGATGCCTAGACTCGAAACCCTTTGAAAGACTTCGGAAACTGAGATAACTAATGACTCAACTGTGCTCCTAGGACCCTGTAGTCAGAAAAAGAATTCACACAAGCAACTAAGATACGCTAACAACTCACCCAAGAATGTAGAAGAAATAAGAAAATAAAGTCCTTAGTCTTGAGCAAGTTGACGCCAGCAAATCACCGCTTTGTGGGGTCCATGAAAACCGAGAGTTCCTATTTGAGAATTAAGTGCATCAATCTCCAAAATAAATAACAAAGCCCATGGGAGCTTGATTCTTACAGAGAAGGAAATGCCCACCGTGGTGAATTACTAGCGCGACGGTGTATGGCGGCGGATGGTCAGAGAGGCGGAAAGGGAGAGCAGGAAAGCGGCGGAAGGGCGAGAGGAGCGTAGCGACAATGGTATCGGCATTTTTAGGCGGTGGCAGACAAGTGGGAGGCCAACAACAATGGGATCCACAACGAGCAATTTGCTGGAAGAGGTTAATAAGGTGGGGCCGTCAGTCGCAACAAGTGGGCAGGGTTGCGCGGCCGGCGAGCATCTGGAGAGGGGCGGCACTAGCAGTGCGCGGTGAGTTGGCCAGAGAGGAGCGGCGCACGGCAAGGAGAGGTGGCGCCACGACCAAGCAGAGAAGAAGACAAGGAAAGAAGAAAAGAAAAAAAAAAGAAGAAGAAAAGAAAAGGAGGAGAAAAGGATAAAAAGGAAAAAAGAAAATGAAAATGAAAATGAAAAGAGAAGGGGGCTCACTGCCAGATAGATGGCTTAATTTAATCTTCAATTTTTTGGTATCAAATTCAAATACAAATTGATTAAATTAAATTTTATCAAAATAGTACAAGCATTTTCAAATTAGATTTAATTAATTATATTTTTATTAAACAAAAATCAAAGTATTAATTATCAAATATATATTTTTAATTTTAATATATTATTATTTTGAAACACAAAAAATTGTTTTAATTAATACTAAAAACACTTTATATATTCAAACCCCAAAATACAAATTACAACAATATCATTTTAGATTTTGCAAACACATATCTTCAAAATTCAAAATCAAAATATTATTTTACACCATCATATGTTTTTTTGACTTGTGCAATATTTTTTAAAAAAATTAAAATATCGAATTTAGTTTTCAGAAGGTAACATGCACATTTTTAAAATTAATCTTTAAAAATTAATGCACATGAAATATGGATGCCATGCTTTGATATGATTTTCAAAACGGGGATGTTACAGAAAAGCTCGATACAGGAATGCCATGAAAGAGAACACGTAGGCTATGTTAGCCGAAAATAAAATTTTCTAAATCACCTAGGAAATATGTGGGCAGGGGATCATAGACTGTTACCTTTGAAAAATGTTAGCAGTAGAAGAAAAGTGGATCAAGCCTCCCCCATGTGCTCCCAAGCACGGGTAGTAGTCATACTTAATGTCTCCATGATCCTCGTGCATGCGGTTGTAGAGGAGGTAGTCGTTCGGGCGGATCAGTACTGAATTAGTAGCAGCGACGCCTCCAAGGTATCCACAGGTCCAAAGGTGGAATGCCCGTGTGCCAGTGTGCTAGTACCATGCGCTCAGTGGCTAGGGTTTTAGGAGGGCAATGGATTTTTCGGCGACATGGACGGTGCGAGGGGGCTCCTATAGCTTGCGCTATAAGTAGATAAAAAAATGCACTAGTGAGACTTCTTCGATAGAAGTCCATTTGAACTCTCATCCCTATGAAACACTACAGGAATCCGCCTTAATTTCGTCAGCCAAAAACCGACGAAATAGGGGTAAAACTGACGAAATTTGCTAGACGAAAATAAACAACTTTTCATCGGTTACCGACGAAATTACTTTATTTTCGTCAGTTTCATAGGCCGACGAAAAAATTTTCCGATGGCTTGCGGCCCCACCCAAGGGCTGACAAGGCGAATAATTTTGTCGGCCAAAGCCGACCAAATTATCCCTCAAAATAATTTTGTCGGCCTTAGCCAACAAAATTATAATTTTTTTTTACAAAAAAACAGGGGGAAGTGTGTTCCTTGCAACAATGAAACCCCGTAATACAATGCAAATTCTGTGAGCAACCATTTCCAGGGACCTTGCAATGTAAGATTCCTTTGTTGAATGTGCTGTGCTTTCATTGCAACTTCCAAAACTATATCGTATGCCATAGTTTCTGCAATAGAGCCATACTAAAGCAAAAGACGGCATGAAAAGAAAGTAGATGGAAATTAGTAAATAAGCAAAAAAAAATGAAGTGTGTTCCTTCATTTCAATGTAAGAAATGCACTAAATTATTGATATTATAAGATCCACATAAGCATGAGCCACGCTCACTAGTTCTTAAACTAATAAGTTTGTAGAATTATCTTTGTTTCGAAAGGATATTCCAGAGATGGTTTTGCAGCCACAAATGATCTTAATAGACTAACTTGAAACTAGGGCAGAAAACCACAATACATTCAATAAAATTGCTATAGTCATTCTGATAAAAGCAGTTGTATAGTGGATATATAGTTGCATGCGACCCACAAGTTCATGCTCTGGCTCCCGGTAAATTGACCACCAGCGAAGTTTGTCAGCCTACAGAAGAAAGTTGAAACGCTTTTTGTTTTAAAATTGAGAACCACCAAAACTACAAAATATACAAGAACCTTTTTCTTAAAAAATCACTGCAAGTAGTGAGTAAGGAATGGATAATCTTACAGGTTCCTCTGCCATTGTAGCAACTTGAGCAACTACTCGTCCACACGGCTTTCCTTTTGAATCAGGCAACTCAATGATTAAATCGTCTCCCATACTAACAGGAAAGCTGAAATATCCACAGAAATATGTAGTCAGCTTCATCAATTTGAAATATAGACTTTGTTCTAACAAGGAATATTTCTCAAGAAATCTACAATGCACTGATGGCAACAACTACTCTCTTCATATCAAAAGAATGAATTTTGGCATAGACAAAGAAGATGTAATTTTAAAACTATATACATGACATGTGTTTCTCCAGATACCTGTGTAAGAGGATCCTATGGCCTAGAGGGGGGGTGAATAGGCAATTTTAAAACTTTTTAATAATTCTGGATTAGTCATCATATTAAAAGTGACACAATCCTAGTTTTGATGATCAAGCGGAAGCGATAAACAAGTGATCCGAAAACAAAGACATGGCATTCAATTTAATACAAGCAATGCAATGGAAGTAAGTGCGGGAATTAAATGAGAGAGTGACACGGTGTTTGTTTGACCGAAGTTCGGAGCCGCAACTCCCACTCTCCGTTGAGGCTACCCCTTGCGCACAAGGACCGGCTCACTCTCGAGCCTAACGCCTCACTCCCCGGTAGTCGTTCCGCCACTCCGGCAAGGTGGACTCCGTCACCCGTACACCGACTCGAGAGTAGCCACACGCCAAGGCCTACTCCCAAGCCCATGCCTCCACGAAGGATGTCGTCTTCAAAAGTAACAAGCCCGAAACACCCCGATCATGCCGGATCGAAGGACTTCAATGATGCTCGGTGTTGGGGATGAATGATTTGTGGTTTTGATTGGTTTGTGGGTGGAGGAATGGTTCTAGATCACCTAATTGATGAGCAACAAGTGTGGTAGGTGTGGAGAGCAGCAAAACCTCAAAGAAGCCAGCCACTAGGCAAGTATTTATAGCCCCTAGAGCAAACTAGCCGTTGCCCCCCGGAAGGGGACAAAAAGAATAGCCGTTAGCCTCTACCGGACGCCGTCCGACGGGCACCGGACGCCGTCCGACAGAGGCTACTGCTTACTAAAAAGGTTTATCGGACGCCGTCCGGTAACTACCGGACGCCGTCTGATAGAGAGGAAGGCTCACTGAAATAGGCTGATCGGACGCCGTCCGATAACGACCGGACGCTGTCCGACAGCGTGCACTGTGCACAGGTTTGGCTGGTCGGACGCTGTCCGGCTGTTCCCAGAAGCCATCCGACAGAGAAGGATTTTCTGATAAAATACTCGAGAGTGTGTGGGAGAGTTTTACTCTCTCTCCAGAAATCTCACAAAGATAATTTTAGGTATTTTTGGAAATGGTGGACTAGCAAACCAATTTTTCGAGAAGTCGCAAAGATCCGGCATAGTCCGAGAGATTCAAACCCCTTTTGAAATCTGACACAAAAACGGAAATAAAAGACCTAACTACTCCTAATCTATACGTGACCTCATCTCTCGCCCGGTCATGCACTTAGAACCTTGGAGCAGCTCACAAAATCGTCGAAACTTCAAATTAGGGTTTCACGAAGCCGAGTATTCGCTAGGGTTCCAAGAAGTCCAACAACCCCCTAGCACTTAATTATTAAATATTTTGACATCAATGCCACTAATAAAAATTAGGGCTCAACGATGCTCACAATCTCCCCCTTTGTGGCACTTGATGGCAACCCAAGAGAGAATAAATATTTTAAGCTGCAAAAGGGGTTAGTACAAAGCAAGTATGCGAGCAATTGCAATTTAACAGAAATCACAACTTGACCACAAGGATGCGCATACAAGAGAAGCTCCCCCTAAATTTATGCACAAATTTAAAACCACAAGCCAAAAGGGTTTAAATTTCATAAATTCAAGGTAACAGAGTAACAAACCACACATCAAAGAGTATCGAGGCAAAATAATAGTATTACACGAAAACCAGGACCTCTCTAACCCTTGCTACTCTCTCTAACTTCTCCCCCTTTGTCACCAAGTGACACAAAAGGGAAAAGCTCCAAGCCTTGCTAGTCTACTCATCTTGATCTTGATCCATGTCGTCGTCTCCATCATGTCCATGGCCGCCAGAAGAAGAACCCTGCCCTCTGCGACGCTTGTACGTAGACAGATGAGCTGCAGAGGGTACCGACCGAGGAGAAGATTGATCATCAAAGAGCTGGATCGGTTGAGGATTTGGCAAAGAAAAGTTTAGATGACGACACATCTCTCCACCAGTAAAAGAAATCTTACCGGGAGGAGGATGCTGAGCTGGAGCACCAGGAGGAGGGAAAGGCTGTGGTGGTGGCACATAAGCAGGAGCAGGCCCTGGAGGAGGATATACCCAAGGGTGAACTGGAGGTGGGTAGGCAGGTGGGCGGGGAAACACCTGACGCTGCTCGTAGGCCTGATAGCTGTCGTGAGCATGAGAATACCATGAGTACGGATTGGCCCCTTCTGGAACTGGCATGAACATAGCACCCATGTACTGCAGAGCAGACTTGAACTCTACAAATTCGTCACTTAGATACGTCTGCTGCCCTGCCAATTCATTCATCTCTCTGCGGGTGGCTGCAAGCTCTTCTTTCATCTCATCGCACAGACCCCTCATCTCACTTATCAAAGAGTCATACTAAGGAGGAGGGGCAGCTGCAGAAGATCCAACCCCAGACACTGGCACAGAGGGCTGTATTGGAACAGCAGGAGCAAAAACAGGAGCCGGTGCTGGAGGAGGAGCATCATCACCTAGACGATCCAACCTGGGTTTGCTGCCAAGTGTGTTCAGAAAGATCTTCATTTGATGCTTTTTGATCTTACAATCCCAACTCCTTACCTCATCTTCAGAAACCCGCCGTGTCCTAGAGAGTAACAGGCCAATATATGGTGCAAGAGGAAGTGGCCTATTAACCTCTCTGTAAATGGCGTCATCAAGCTCTCCCAGAACAGTAGCTCCAATGTTAATCGATCTGCCTGTTAGAAGATATAGCATGAACCAGCCGCAGATTGAGAGAATCCTGTCGCGGTTGCCACCTCGAACGAACGGGGTGCTTCGAAGAATAAGATTTATCAATGCAGGCTCCTTTCGCAATTGATTTGCCTTTTCTATATTTATCTCTTCCTCATCAAGATCAAGATACATAAATTTAACTTCTTCAAGTGGTGGATACTTGGCTCTCCAGAATGCATCTTCATAAGCCATTTCATTCAAGTTAGTGCCAGAATCTGGAGTTCCCAAAGCATAGTTCATATCCGCCACCGTGATGCCCTGAATATGTCCATCGACTGGGTGATAGTAATTAACCTCTGTCTCATCCTCGGCAACTAGCAGAGTAGCAAAGAATTCACAGTTCCTTTCTTTGCTCCAAGTCAACCTTTTGTTTGAGATCAAATCTGCCAAGCCTGGAAAGAGCTAAAAATGGTATGAACTTCAGGTCCTGCGGCTGCGGTGATCTCATTCCAATCTACACAGTGAAGGTTCCTAGGACCAGTCTTGGGAGCACAGAAACACATATAGAGCTGCTTCTGAAACTTAGTGTAGAATCTAAAGTCTTTAGTATCTTCTCTCCTCTGAGGGAACCATTTTGCATAGGATACAGCCCGCTTCTTCCTCAAGGTTTCCATAGACAATTTTAGGACCAAACTGTCCACGGGTTCATCCTCAGCAACCACAGTCTCAGTGACATCATCATCTGTTGGCTCCTCAGCAAAAGTGTCATCATCAATGTCCTCGGCTGTCGCAAAGGAGGACCCTGCCACTCGTTTCCAATCGAAACCCTCATCATGCTACTGCTGCTGATGCTCTCTAGCGATTTTTCTTGTGCGAGGAGGAGCGGCACAGCTGGCCGTTTCATCAAACTCATCACGAACATCCCGACTGCCACTGCCACCACGACCACTCAGTGACCTGCTCAGAGTCTTGCCCAGTTTCTTCAATGAACGCGACATCTCGAATCAATTTCACTGACCAATTTCCCACTGACGAATCAATCCCACTGACAATAGCCCACGGACGAATCAAATCCACTGCCAAGTGCCTACGGACCAAGTGCCAACCACACCACGAGCCAACCCTACACACAAGCGCGGGAAAAACCTATTCAAAAACCTAGAACTCGGTAAACAGAGGAATTTGCGAAGACAGAGGCAGGAAGCCATTACCGAGCCCTAGAAGGGAGGAGGGAGCCGTCGTGCGCGAGAGGATCGTCCCTTAGGCCTTTCCCGGTAGGGGAAAGGAGGGGAGCTTGACGGAGATATGGCGCATGAATCGGGCCGTCCACCTTCAATTCCCGCGGTGGGAATCGAAGAGGAGGACGAGGGGAAGCCGCCGGTGGTGGTGGACGTCGCCGGAGTTCGTCGGATAGCCTTCCCGGGTGAGGAGAAGGAGCAGGGGCGGCCCCGGTTGGGAGTGGAGTGAGAGAAGAAATGAGGAGAGAGGGAGGCAGAGGGGTGAGTTTAAGATCGATCTGCACGGTTGGGCCCCGTCGGACGACGTCCGACGCCTATCGGACGGCGTCCGACAGTACGGATGCAGCGCGGAAATGTCTCGTCGGACGGGGTCTAGAGAACTCCAGACGGCGTCCGACAGGAAGATTGCAGTGCCGAAAAGACCTCGTCGGACGGCGTCCGCTGATTACCGAACGGCGTCCGACAGGACGTGTGCAACGCGCGCAAAACCCCGTCGGACGGCGTCCGAGAATTTTCGGACGGCGTCCGATGAAAGCTGAAAACGCCACAGCGACCAGTGGGCCCCACAAATACAAGAATTTTTTATAGAAATAGTGTTTTGAAGGGATATTCTCCATTTTTGCTCAAAATTCAAGGAAAAATTCAAATGTGAGCAATTTGAAGTTTATTTTAAATTTTATTTTTTGAAGAGGTAAGATTCTAATGACAGATAAAACCAAACCAAGTTCAAAATCCCAAATTTTGATCTTATAGATCAAGAAAATGTGTGAACCCAAATTTTGCCTTGATTTCTCATATAGGCATGAAAATCGCGCATAGGGGTTCACTTTAGAGTTTAAGCACATGTTTTTGAATTTTGGCTCCTTTTCAAATATTTTCAACAATTTTAATGCCATATGATTTTTTTCAAAAGAACAAATATGCATATGGAGCAAATTTTTCAAAAAGGATAAGATTTTCCAAATTGATAAGTTTGAAGTGGTAAGAAGATAAAGGATAGCCTATTTATTTCAAATTTGTTTTGACTTAAATATAGGACAAGAATGTGCTAACTCAAAATCAAATTGTTCTTTTCACTACTAGAGGGAGTTTTGAGATCATGAGTTGAAATTAAACTCCCCCTAAATGTGACAAGGGTCAAAAGCAAATGGAAAAATTTAAATACGACCCAAAAATCACAAAATCCAATTAACACGCATTTGATCTATCTAGTATGTTGAGTTCATTTCTTAATTTGCAAAACCGTGCCTCATCCAAGGGTTTGGTGAAGATATCCGCCAATTGATCTTCCGTTCGCACGTAGGCAAGCACAACTGTCACCCTTTGCAACGTGGTCACGAATAAAGTGATGTAGGATGTCGATGTGCTTTGTACGGGAATGTTGGACCGGATTGTTGGCTATTTTCACCGCACTTTCATTATCACATAGAAGAGGCACTTTTTCAAATTTTAGCCTAAAGTCACTAAGCATCCGTGTCATGTACAAGAGTTGGGCACAACAACTCCCCGCCGCTACATATTCTGCTTCCGCGGTAGATAGCGCCACGGAGTTTTGCTTTCTCGAAGTCCATGACACGAGTGAGCGTCCAAGCAAGTGACAACCCCCGAGGTGCTTTTGCGATCAATTTTGCAACCGGCATAATCTGAGTCGGAATAGCCAAGAAGCTCAACACGCGCTCCCTTGGGGTACCAAAGTCCTAGGCTAGTAGTGATTTTTAGATATCTCAAAATGCGTTTTACGGCAACAAGATGTACTTCCTTAGGGGATGCTTGAAAGCAAGCACACATGCACACACTAAACATAATATCGGGTCGAGAAGCGGTGAGATAGAGAAGCGAACCGATCATGGAGCGATAAAGCTTTTGGTCCACGGGCTTTCCATCTTCATTCAAGTCAAGATGCCCATTAGTGGCCATTGGTGTTTTAATCGATTTGCAATCATCCATAGAGAACCGCTTAAGAAGGTCCTTTGTATATTTTTATTGACAAATGAAGGTCCCTTCTTGGAGTTGCTTGATTTAAAATCCAAGGAAGAAGATGAGTTCCCCAATCATAGACATTTCGAATTCCTTGGACATCATTTTTCCAAAATCCTTGCATATAGCTTTGTTAGTACATCCAAAACTAATATCATCCACATATATTTGACAAATGAATAAGTCATTTTCTATGGCTTGAGAAACAATGTGGAATCAATCGCACCGGTTTTAAATCCCTTTTCTAAGGAAAAGTCTCTAAGACGCTCATACCATGCTCTAGGAGCTTGCTTGAGACCGTATAGCGCCGTAGTGAGCTTATAGACATGGTTTGGGTGTTTGAGGTTTTCAAAACCGGGCGGTTGCTCGACATAAACAAGTTCATCAATAAAACCATTTAGAAAAGCACTCTTAACATCTATTTGAAAGAGAGTAATGTTATAGAGAGAGGTGAATGCCAAGAGTAACCGTATAGCTTCAAGTCGAGCAACGGGGGCGTAGGTTTCTCCATAGTCAAGACCTTCGATTTGAGTGAAATCTTGCGCCACCAATCTTGCCTTGTTTCGCACCACTTCACCGTTCTCATCTTGTTTGTTGCGGAAGACCCATTTAGTGCCAATGACATTGTGATCCTTTGTTCTCTCCACAAGCCCCCAAACTTCATTGCTGGTGAAGTTATTTAATTCTTCATGCATGGCGTTTACCCAATCCGCATCAGCCAACGCCTCATCAATGGTCCTAGGCTCAACAATAGACGCAAAGGCGTGATGCTCACAATAATTAGCAATATGAGAACGGGTTCTTACACCTTGATTGAGATTGCCAATGACTAGATCTAGGGGATGATCCTTGGAGAGAGCGGTGTTGTTGGACGGGTACTTGTAGATCAACGGCTCTCCCTTGAGCTTGATCAACTTCAAAGTTTACATCTCCGTCCACCGCTTGGTCTTGAGTTGTTGGAGAGGTGTCTTGAGCTTGATCATCAATGGAGGTGGGGGGAGACGTCTTTATCTTTTGGTACCTCTGAATAGGGTCGAATTTCCCTCAATTCCATGGATTCATGTGGTAGCTCATCACCTATATTTCTTGTCAAATCTTGCTCACTTTGCGAGCCATTAGTTTCATCAAACCGAACATCATAAGCTTCCTCAACTAGCCCGATAGTATTATTAAAAACTCGAAAAGTTTTGGAGCGAGAAGAGTAGCCTAACATCATACCAACATCACACCTCTTTTGGAACTTACCCAAATGAGTCCTTTTCTTATAAATGTATACCTTACAACCGAAGACTCGAAAGTAAGAGATGTTGGGCCTTCGTCCTACTAATAGTTCATACGAGGTCTTGTGAAGGAGTCGGTGGAGATAGAGGCGATTGATGGCATGGCACGCCGTGTTGATGGCTTCCGCCCAAAAAGCATGCGGCGTGTTATATTCGTCAAGCATCGACCTCGCCATCTCTATCAATGTACGGTTCTTCCTCTCCACCACTCCATTTTGTTGGGGAGTGTATGCCGTCGAGAATTCGTGCTTGACTCCTAACTCATCACAAAATTTCTCAACATTTATGTTAGTAAACTCGGTGCCGTTATCACTCCTCATCTTTTTAATAAAAGTGTCAAATTCTTTTTGAGCTTTCAAAGCAAATCTTTTAAACACATCACCGGCAAGTGATTTATTTGTAAGGAAAAATACCCATGTGAAGCGTGAAAAATCATCGACAATCACATGACAATAAGAATTACCGCCTATGCTCGCATAGGTGGTTGGGCCAAACAAATACATATGCAAAAGCTCAAGTGGTCGGGATGTAGACATGAATGTCTTAGTCGGATGAGAATTAGCCACTTGCTTGCCGACTTGGCATGAGCTACATAAACGGTTTTTCTCGAATTTGACATCCTTCACTCCAACAATCAAGTTGTCTTTAAAAACCTTTTTCAAAGTACCCATTCCAACATGTCCAAGACGTCTATGCCACAACCAACCAAGAGTGGTTTGAGCAATAAGATAAGTCTTGATTTGAGAAGATTCACGGTTTGAAAAATCAACCAAATACAAATTTTGAAACCGGGTGCTTTCAAATGCAACACTTTGTTCCTTGGTGGAAACAACATGAACTCCGTTAATCGAAAAGAAGCAATCAAAACCTAAATCGCACACTTGAGCAACGGAGAGGAGATTAAAGTTGCAAGCTTCCACCAAGAGAACATTAGAGATGGATAGATCATTGGATATTGCAATTTTACCTATACCCTTTACCTTCCGCTTGGAGTTGTCCCCAAATGTGATCTTGTGTAAGGGGTCATTCTCCTCTTCTAGTGAGGTGAACATACTTGAGCTACCGGTCATGTGTTGGGTACAACCGCTATCAAATATCTAATGCCGGCCACCGCTCTTGTAGTTCACCTACACACACAAATTCAAGCTTGGGTTTTAGGTACCCAAGACTTCTTCTTGGGTCCTTTTGAGTTAGACATCAAACATTTGGACACCCAAATAGCCTTCACATCTTTCTTTTTATTAGGTGCACCAACATATTTAGCATAAGTAGAGCCATTCTTCCTCATAAGCATGTAACTAGCATTAAGCACTTGAGTTTTAGACATGAATTGAGATGATTTTGCAAGAGGACAAGCAATGGCTTTGTGTTTCTCATTTTTACAAATATGACAACGGGTCCCTCCCTTAACAAAAGTTAGCTTCGCTTACCCCAACCTCCCTTGGGCAAATCCCCAGGATGAAATCCCAAACCATGCTTGCCCAAGGTGTACCTTTGCTCCCGAAGCACCTTGTTAAGAGAGTTGTTTCCCACAAGCAATTTAGCCAAGCTAAAGTCTAGTTGCTCAATTCTATCTTTTAGAAGCAAATTTTTCTTAACTAGCTCATTAGCACACTTAGCAACACCACAAGTACCAATAAAACAAGCATTTTCATTTAAAGAAGTAGCACTAGTGGGTAAAGATGAGCTAGCATTAGGTGTGATAGTGGGTGACAAGCTCAAAGATGTGTCATGAGACAAGCTAAGTGAACCATTTATAGTGTCAATCAAGTCACAAGTCACACCAACATTGCATTTTTCAATTGAGCAATCAAGAGGAGTTTCATCATCAACATTAGAGCTAGCTAGTTTGTTTTTTAGAATTTCAACTTGCAAATTTAGAGCTTCGTAATCATCTTCTAGAGTCTCATGTTTTTCAAGCAAAATCTCAAATTCATTTCTAAGCTCTTTATGCACTTTCATTAACTTTTTCCTTCTCTAGAGCATTATTCAAATCATCAATCAAAAGTTTAAACTCACTTTTAGAGAGGTGCTCATTTGTTACCTTCTCCTCTAGTGCCATGAGACACATGGGAGGTGTAGGGTTGTTGATGGCGACTCCGGACACCTTGGTGTTTTCATTGTCGGAGGAGTCCGCCCAAAAGCCTTCATCATCGGTGATCCATTCCCCGATCACATCTTCTTGTCTGTTGGCGGTGAGACAAAAATTTTGCTTGGGAAGGGCCGGAGGAGCATTTTCCTTAATCGCAAGTACGGCTAGCCCATGAGCTCTAGTGTCTTCTTCTTCGGAGGAAGATTGGGAGGATGATGAACTTGAGCTATCTTCCTTTTTGGTCCTTTGAACGGCAAGAGCCTTTTTCTTGTCCTTGGATTTGTGATCGCTCTTGCGGTAGTGACGGTACTTCTTCTTGTCGTCATCCTCATCTTCCCCTTGATTCCTTGCCTTGTGCTTGTTCTTTTTGCTTCTTGGGCAATCCACCGCCAAGTGACCCTTCTCTCCGTATTCATAGCAACGCATTTCGGAGATGGGTCTTCGTCTTGAAGAAGATGATCCACCGCGGAAGCTCATTTTCTTGATCAACTTTCTTGATCGCTTGACAATGAGGGCCAATTCTTCAATCTCCGGAATTGCATCATCGGAGTCATCGTCATCTTCTTCAATTTCAACATTCTTCTTTCCACTTTTGGCTTTGGCGGGGAGAGCAATTGACTTCTTGTTGAGTGGGGACTCCTCACTTTCAAGAAGCCGCATTTCATAAGAGTTGAGTTGTCCGAGTAGCTTCGTTGGTGTCATTTTCTTGAGCTTTGACTTGGATGCTCGAATTAAGGTCACAAGCGGATTGAAGCTCAATGGCACAACATCAAGCATCTTTCGACAAATGTCAATGTCCTCCAAAACCTTCTTCTCCGAGCATCCGGCAATTTCATTGACGATGGGGTTCAACCTAAGAAACATTTCATTGACACTTTCATTAGGGAGCATTTTAAATTGATCAAATCTTTTTCTAGCTCGAGATAGTTTCTCCTCAAGCATCTCGGCACCACCAACATGGATTTCTTTTAAATGCTTCCAAATGTTATAAGCTTTAGTGAGATTGCCAATGCTATCGAACACTTCGGAAGAAACAGTAGAGAGTAAAGCATTTCTAGCAATGGCATTAAAGCGTTTGTACTTAGCATGAACATCATCAAGAGGTAACGTTCCTACCGGAGGGTCCGGATAACCGGTCTTACAAGCAACCCACACATCATAGCTAAGCGCCTCTAAGTAACATTGAATTCTAATTTTCCAATAGTTGTAATTTGTTCCATCAAAGATAAGAGCGTTTTCAATTTCTATCGTAGGCCCCTCTTGAGCCATCTCCTAGCGGTGAAGCTAATACCGGAGAACCTAGATGCTCTGATACCACTTGTAAGAGGATCCTATGGCCTAGAGGGGGTGAATAGGCAATTGTAAATTTTTTTAATAATTCTTGATTAGTCATCATATTAAAAGTGACACAATCCTAGTTTTGATGATCAAGTGGAAGCGATAAACAAGTGATCCGAAAACTAAGACATGGCATTCAATTTAATACAAGCAATGCAATGGAAGTAAGTGTGGGAATTAAATGAGAGAGTGACACGGTGTTTGTTTGACCGAAGTTCGGAGCCGCAACTCCTACTCTCTGTTGAGGCTACCCCTTGCGCACAAGGACCGGCTCACTCTCGAGCCTAACGCCTCACTTACTCCCCAGAGCCGTTCGCCACTCCGTGAGGTGGACTCAAATCACCCGACACCGACTCGAGAGTAGCCACACGCCAAGGCCTACTCCCAAGCCCACGCCTCCACGAAGGATGACGTCTTCAAAAGTAACAAGCCCGAAACGCCCCGATCATGCCAGATCGAAGGACTTCAATGATGCTCGGTGTTGGGGATAAATGATTTGTGGTTTTGATTGGTTTGTGAGTGGAGGAATGGCTCTAGATCACCTCATTGATGAGAAATAAGTATGGTAGGTGTGGAGAGCAGCAAAACCTCAAAGAAGCCAGCCACTAGGCAAGTATTTATAGCCCCTAGAGCAAACTAGCCGTTGCCCCCCGGAAGGGGACAAAAATACTAGCCGTTAGCCTCTACCGGACGCCGTCCGACAGAGGCTACTGCTCACTGAAAAAGGTTTATCGGACGCCGTCCGGTAACTACCGGACGCCATCCAACAGAGAGGAAGGCTCACTGAAATAGGCTGATCTGACGCCGTCCGATAACGACCGGACGCCGTTCGACAGCGTGCACTGTGCACGGGTTTGGCTGGTCGGACGCTGTCCGGCTGTTCCTAGACGCCGTCTGACAGAGAAGGATTTTCTGATAAAATACTTGAGAGTGTGTGGGAGAGTTTTACTCTCTCTCTAGAAATCTCACAAAGATAAGTTTAGGTATTTTTGGAAATGGTGGACTAGCAAACCGATTTTTCGAGAAGTCGCAAAGATCCGGCATAGTCCGAGAGATTCAAACCCCTTTTCAAATCTGACACAAAAACGGAAATAAAAGACCTAACTACTCCTAATCTATACGTGACCTCATCTCTCGCCCGGTCACGCACTTAGAACCTTGGAGTAGCTCACAAAATCATCGAAACTTCAAATTAGGGTTTCACGAAGCCGAGTCTTCGCTAGGGTTCCAAGAAGTCCAACAACCCCCTAGCACTTTAATTATTAAATATTTTGACATCAATGCCACTAATAAAAATTAGGGCTCAACGATGCTCACAACCTGCTTGATATATTGAGCACTTGCTTGCATGTATGCTAAGCTAAGCTTAGAGAAGGAACTATAGTAGGTAGCTGTGGAAAAACTTGAACTCTCCTAACCGACTCCCATCCAGAGGATAATGTGGATTGTGTTGGAAATAAAGGCATTATACCAATTCCGAAATTAATTATATGACAAAACAGATATAAAACCAAGCAGGCACACAACAGGCAATCCATACTGGAGAACAAGAAAACCCTAGGCTTGCACTCGTGGCTACTGGAGTTAGAGAAGGAAGCTTATGTAGGGATCAGCGAAGAGGAAACGTCCGGCCGTAGAGGAAGTAGTCGACGTCGAGGTTCTCATAGCCTGAGAACCTCCCTGTGCAGGTCTCACAGTAGCAACCGGAACAGAGATCCCGCTCTCCCTCCTCTTGGTGCACGCTGAGAGGAAGGTTGACGAGGAACTAGATCGCGCGAGGACTCAACAAAGTAGATGGAAACGAGAGAGGAAAACCGAATGACTTCTCCTGGACGTCTCTAGGAGATTTATTCTCGGAGTAGTAACTGCCTCCCCACGCAGAGCGGATGCACGTTGCACGCCGCGCGCGCACGTTGCGAACCGTTCGTTCGATCCAAAAAAATCGGGCGCGGCGGATAAACCCAAAATAAAAAGGAGATAGTGCGCGAGGATTTTATCCACGGCACGGCACGGCGACTCGCGACGTCACAAGTCACGCGGGAAAAAAAGTGGTAAAGCGCGTAATCGCGCGCGTGCGTGTGACTAGCAAATAGACTTCCACTCCCCATGTGTCTCATGACAAGGGGAGTTGGAAGCTCCCCCTTATATGTTGGTATATTTCCCCACCAACTAGCAAGGTGGTACTAAACTTTTATATGCTTTGGCGTTTTTCATGAATGGGCCTATTGGCCATGGGCCAAATTCCAACAGATTGTGCATTGAACAAGGGGTACCGAATTGAATCTAATTTCACCACTGGAAATGATGAAAAACTGCAACCTGAAGGCATATATACAAACATTCAAACTTTCCGAACTGCAATTGGAATTATATTTGGTCAGCATTAGCATCTTGTCATTTTTTGTAAAAAGTTTATGCTTTACAGAGGATGTAAACAGTCTGACAAGTAAGCACAAAATAGCCAGTGATAGGACATACCTTGAACCTTCATTTTGCCAATTGTTTTCTTCGGCTTTGATGCAGCTCCTTCAGTAACTAGTGCTGAAGTGCGTTTTGCCATGAGCTCCTCTTCTGATTGTAGCAGCACATTTTGCAAGCTAAATGAAACAAGTGAAAACATCAACTATCCTATCTGTACAGTTATTGAGAACTTATGCTCAGAGCGCAATAAAAAATGATTATTGATTAGAATAAAAAAACCACCATCAAACAAGTAAATTGCACTGTACTAAGATGATAGAATTAATAAGTTATATCTTAGTGCATCACATACAACCGAAAAGGACTTCCTTCAATACCCCACCTTAGAAAAAGTAAAAGTTTGAAGCATTGTCAAAGGTGGAGACTAAAACTGATGCTTGTCAATTGTCATTTTAAATAAAATTATGGCCATAATTTTTCCTCTAGTAGTATTCACCAGCGGGACATACAGCATAGATAGGACTGAAAGATAGAAGGAACCAGTTTTCGAAAAGACTGGATTGATTTTTTTTTCTATCCATTTTGGGTAACCACTTCATATAGAGTTAGTACGTACAAATCAAACCCTATAAAATAGCCATTGTACTTAGGACTCGTAAACATTTCCACCATACTGGAGCACTAAAGCAAATCGAATCATCATGGATGGGAACAACTACTCAGTTACAATAGAAATGTTCGTATATTGAAGTTATTTCTAGGCAGAAAAAAGTTAAAAGGATTTCCATGGCATTGAGAATCCACATCAAGTACAGAATTGGCAGTAGCTAAAGGCAGTAAGCATAGTACACACAAAATATCAGATAATATGTTTATAGATTCTTAATTTCATGTGAAGGAACATTTAGCGAAAGTTATGAATAAGTTAACTCACCCAAATGTATCTCGCAACAATGTGCATTCATTTTCTAAAAAACTGGAGCTTCCATGCAGCCTCTAGCCCACGCAAGTTGAGGGGGGAATTTTTGAAGACTGCATGTGGGCACAGTTCAAGGGGAACGAGCGGTAGCAGAACTAAACAAGTTTTTCATGATCTACACATGAACATCAAGCAAATAAACAAAGTAATACAACAGACGCAAGATAGTTAAATGAGAGATCAGAGGCAGATTGGTATTACGTATTTCACGAAAGCAGTTAAAAATGAAGAACTACGACAAAAACATAAAAAGGAAATATTGACTGCTTTTCCATTTAAACAAATATATTAGCTTCTTATGGACACAAATACTACTAATGTAATACAGAGCTATTCAGCTATAGACCTAAATAGATGTGCAGAACCTATTTGTTAAAAGGGAGATGCTATCAGATGCAAATTAGCTGCCTAATGCAAAACAAGTGAGCTAGAATTTGTAGGTATGCACCTGTAAGGCTTAAAAGCAGTGGCAACATTGGCTTTCCGAACCCAGTTTCAACCCAGGATTGATGTTTGGACAGGTCTAAATGAAAGTATAGAATACATAACACACAGATGCACAATCATGGCACGCGTGTGCCCACGCCTGACGCAATGGTTGCACAAGAAATCTAGGCATGTTTGTGCACTACGCATCCAAGCTCCCTAGAGGCAAAAGATTGAGCACCTCAGGGGTGGCAGCAGGAACGCCTCGCACAACATGTGGGTGAGGACGACGTGCACATCAACCTTGGTTGCGGCATTTCCACAAACATGTAAGCCACAGCAAACCACGAGAGAGAGAGAGAGAGAGAGAGAGAGAGAGAGAGAGAGAGAGAGGCGGGGCCGGGGGCCGGGCGGGGCACTGACAGCCTGCATTGACGCTCTGCCGAGATCCACGCTGCAGACGGGGTCGCCGCGGGGAGGTGCCCCTCATGCGAGCTCAGGGACGGCGGTCGGCGCGGTGGTGGAGTAGAACGGCGATCAGCGCGGTGGGGAGCAGAGCGAACGAAGCAGCGGTGGGCAAGGGCGGCGATGGTGCGCGGTGCGAGGCGGTGGGCGGCGGGGCGTGGGAGAGAGGAGCGGCGCGGCGGCGGCGCGGTGGAGTAGGGCGGCGACAACGTGGGGAAGCGAAGGCGGCGAGGCGGCGAAGGCGTTGAGCGGGGACGGCGGCTAGGTCAAATAAGGACGCGAGGTAGATGGGCCGCGCAAGGTAGACGGGCCGGGTGGGGATAAATATTGGTTGTATTTTCGTCGGCCGGAGCCAACGAAATTACTGCCATGTCATCAAAAAAAGTTCTGCGGGATGGCGCAAACTTAATTTCATCGGCCGAAACCAATGAATTAAAAACATATTTTCATCGGTTTTAGAAAACCGACGAAAATAAGATCGTAATTTCGTCGGTTTTAGAAAACCGACAAAATTATGATGTTATTTTCGTCGGGTTTTTTGTACCGATGAAATTACGATCTTATTTTTGTCGGTTTTTTGGACCAACAAAATTACTATCGGCCGATGAAAACACTTCGTTTTTCTGTAGTGAAAACTATTGGAATAATCATTGTTAGTAACGGATTGTATTGACTCATTCCATGTATTCGTAAGCTCTCCTTGTAAGTAGCTAGTCAGTTAGCAACAGCTCTCCTCACCTGTATGCCTATATATGTACAGCCATTCACATCAATGCAGTTCGGTTGTTGCATCCCTTGTACTCGTATTCTCCTACATGGTATCAGTATAGGTGCCGATCTCTTTCCATTCTCCTTCCGCTGCTCCACCATCTGCTGCCGTCATGAGCTCCTCGACTTCCCCTGCTTCCGGCGCTACGTCGCCTGCTAGCTCCTCCTCGCCGGAACCAGACCTCCATCAAGTGGTCACCACTCCCTTTCCGGCTTCCCAGATTCAACTCGTTAACATTAAAACCCATGTTCCCATGGTTCTTGATTTTTCCGAATCAAACTATGGCCCATGGCGCCTCTGCTTCCTCGTCGTCTTCGCCAAATTCGGTCTCACCGACCACATCGACAGTTTGCTGACATTATGACAAAGGGATTATCTACCAAAGTGTTTGAGGATTTTAGGCCCAATCTGTGTGTTCGTCCGAGAGCCGACGTACAGATTGCGGGGGGTGTTAGTAACGGATTGTATTGACTCATTCCATGTATTCGTAAGCTCTCCTTGTAAGTAGCTAGTCAGTTAGCAATAGCTCTCCTCATCTGTATGCCTATATATATACAGCCATTCACATCAATGCGGTTCGGTTGTTGCATCTCTTGTACTCGTATTCTCCTACAGTCATATCCAAGATGGAGAAGATGCTGAAATGCTCACATTGTCCCTTATAATAGGATGAAGTGAAGGTCGACACTGCTTGTGAGCCAAAGAGGAAGTCCCAACCAAACAGATCATTGCAACCAAACAGCCACTGAATTGACCAAACGCTGAAGTCCCAACACGCAAGCCACCTACTTATCTCTTCCTCCTCTCCTTGTCCGGGCGCGGTACAGTGGGGCACTATGGTCTCTGACGGCTCGGCTCCATAAGATCTCTCCAGATCCCCATCCAAGCAGCGTGCAGATCGGAAAGACAGTGATTAGTGATGAAATGAACTAATCCATTCTCAGAGACTCGGACCCTTGCGGGTCGCAGGCTTTCTGCGCGCGCAGTAGTACCCGGCCGTGCCTTCAATTCGCGCGCCATGGCAGCCGGAGACGCCAAGGATTATCCCGGCAAGCTGACCCTCTACGTCTTCCTCACCTGCGCCGTCGCCGCCACCGGCGGCCTCATTGTCGGCTACGACATCGGCATCTCCGGTAACAGCTGATTTTGTCGGTCGCCCTCTTCTCCGTGCCACTTCAATTTACTCCGGCGTGCATGATGCGTATGCGTGCTTTAATTTGCTACCTTGCTAGTTTACTATTACGTACTGTCTGGCGGCTAATTCGTTAATTAGGGCAGCGGGGAACATGATGTAAAAGAAAGCAAAACCACGCGCACGACTCGGTAAGAAATCGATGTCTTTGTTTTCTATTTGAAAAACTATCTATGTCTTCACTTGTTTGAATCGCAATATCATCTGTGTCGTCACAAAATTACTATTACCTTTATACACCATTACAATTTATTTCATTCCCTTTTATACCATTTCGTTGATGTTAGAACATACTATAATGTCCATACTATATCTATGGACCATAAAACATGATCAAAATTATGAAATTTATTAAAATTTTAATTGGTAAAAAAACCAAAGATTCAGGATTCAATTTTTGGCCAGGTTTCAAAACTTGTGAAAATTACTAATTTTGTCAGTTTCATTAAAATAATCAAATTTGGTCAAATATAAAATTCCAAATTTTGGTCAAGTCTTGTAAATTTTTTTAATTTCGTGAAATTTCAAAGTTAAAATTTGGTCAGGTTTCAAAAAAAATTGGATCAATTTCAAATTTAAATTTGTCAAGATTTCAAATAAATGAATTCAGAAAAATCTAATATTTTGGTCAATCATCCAAAATTTTCGAATTTGGTGAAATTGCAAATTTAAAATTCGGTCAGGTTTCAAAAAAATAAAATTGGATGAAGTTCAAATTTAAATTTGACCAGATTATAAAAAATTGAATTCAGGAATATTTCAAATTTATAATTTTCAACCAGATTTTGAATTTTTTATTTTAGTCAGATTTCAAAATTTTCATATTATTAGGTTTCAAATTTTCAGATTTGGTTGGATTTAAAATTTCTTGAATTTGTTAATATTTTGAACATCAAATTGAGGTCAAATTTATTATTTTAGGGGTTTGAAACACCAAGGTAAAAGGATGGACTTATACCTTACGAATGGCTTGACCAAGGATTTTGATCGGCTATAGCTAGAAAGACAGTAAAAATGATTGCAATAGCATATTGATATGCAAAGGACAAACATCTTTACGATGGCACGTAAGGATGTGTTTAAATTTACAATGGTACATAATAGTCTATTTGTACAAATGGCCTGCTATTTATTAAGATTTTTCATATACTGTGGGCAATGTGAGCATTCCTTTCAACTTTTCACTTATATACTTTAATTATTTTTTTCAACGCTTTAACTTTTTTATCTTTCATCCAAAAATATTCAGTCACAGGATAAAGTATTAGCAAATAATTAGATAATTTAAACGCTGCAAAACACGGTGTAACCATTCGTTTAGATAACATCACTTTCTCAAGAACATATTGTCCCTTAGCATACAGCCTATCACGGTTGTATAAAAAATTAAAATCAATCAAAACCACTAAATCTTAAACGAATGGAGGACTTTAACGAAAAATACTATTATACTTTTTTTTTTATCAAATCTGCTCCATGTAGTATGCATACAAACATGCATTCCTGTCGGCAACCAGAAGACAGACTACACAAGCCGAGCTTATAAGGTTGGTGTGAGGCCCAACAACGACCCTTCCCCTCACGCGACGCTTATGCCGTTCAAGGGAAGGCCGGAAGATTGTCGAAGCTAAAAGATGGTGACGCGAGGATTTTTATCCTAGTTCGATCCAATCTTTATTGCTTATGAAGCTTGAAACAAGTAAAGGGGGGAGACCAAGATTGGGGAAGCTCAGTGCTAGTACAATAAGTGCTCTAGGCACTACGCGTGTGTTCCTAAAGTGTCTATGCGAGGGGAAGAACTCCCTGCTAGAATTAACAAGTCCTACACTAGTGCTCGTGCTCTAGTTCTGATACACTTAAGTTCTCGTGCTGTTTTGTCACTGGTTCGCTTCGAGAATGTGAGATTTGGTTCTTGTCTTCTTCACTTTCGGTTCCTTTTATAGGTAGCCCGCTCATGCATTGTAGACCACCGGTGAAACATGGTGATATGCTGTGTTACCTGTTGGACAATAGTGATCTCCCTTTGTCCTACCAGACCCGCAGCTTCGTTTGCCAGATAATAGCATGTGCCCATCAGTCCGTAGCGGGGGGCACGCCTTTTCCTCATTAGGTGGCGCGGACGGCTGACCCATGATAGGAAGGACATCTTCTGCAGATGGTTGTGGTAGACACGTCTTGGTACCGAGGCTAAGTTGACTCAAGGTATCAACTGCGCAATATCCGTTGTGGTTGCGGAAGCGACGAGGCAGCCTCGAGCTCTGTGCATCGATCTTGGAAGCACGGGTGCGAGCTTCGGGAGCTCAAGCTCGAGTCTAAGGAGCCTAACTGCGAGTTTGGGAAGTTCGCGGGGTCCCCTTTTTGGGCTGAGTATCTGAATGGGCCGCGTTACGCATGGGCCGTCTGGTTTTGACCAACAATGCTCCATTGGGATCTGCCTTCCTTTAGCTAGAGTTAGAATACTATATTTGACATATCATTAGTTTCTTGAAACAAATAGCACGACTTTGCCCCTCCCCTATGGATGTCTATAGAATCTCTTTTACCATCTGTTGACACAAAAAGTTGGATTTTTGCGAACACACGTGCGAAGGCGTCAAGTCTGGGCTTGCGTCGCAACCAGGAACCAAGCGTGCCAGTCAATTTGACCTGTAAATTGACAAGGAGTAGATTGTCAGCGACATGGCCCTAATCGGCTTTAAGAAACAGCCAGATCAGGTTTTTGCGAATCGGCTTTAAAGAATCCGATTGTAATTCTATTGGCTTAATGCCTGATAGAGAGATAAATATAAATGGGCATTAAAACATAAACTTTTTCATCTCTTTTTGTTGTTTTATAGGTAGAATTAGCCATAAATCTTTAGATCAATTTATTAGATTAAACCAAGATATAGATTGAATATATTCGTCAAAGCCAAGATAGTATTCAGATCTAAATCTAAATATAAATCTATAAACCGAGTTAAAGGTTTAGAACTAATATAAATAAGTACAATGCTAATCGGCAATCAACTAGACATGCCAAATCCTAAAGCAAGCATACGCAAGATCGATTAAACGAGATAATTGCATACATCGGATTCAGGAAAAGCACATAAGATAATTGACAATCGGCATTGCAGGATAAACACATATTATAGATCGATTAATCGAGGCAGTATAATATGCGAGAACATGTTAAAGATCGAAAAAACCCGAGACAGTCTAATATGCTTTGTATACATGAGATCAAGACGATACAGCCATGCATACGGGTTACAAGAAGAGAATCGATTATCCCATCGAGATAGCTCTACCTGCGAGTTGAAACCTTTCGATGAAGTCGATCGGATTCAAAGAAAGTAATTGTGTTTTGTGTATGTCGTATATCGTTTTCACGAGACTTAATTAGGACCCTATTTATACTATTACAAAACCGATACCGATACGACCTAATTTCTCGCAACTAAGCCGTTGAAGACGTCTTCAGATTGAATCTTCGTAATTCTTCCGGAGTCGTGACATCATCGGCATTATTTCGTATACACTTCTTTCTTCGGACAATGAAGCCCATTTTCTGATACGACCCAATAATTCCGATGAAATTATCTGCTTCATAATATCCGATTTTCCTGTCAAATTTGGTTGTCAACACCATCCTTGGTACTTTTAATGAGAATTGTAAATTACTTCTGATCTAGTGGCTACAATGAAGTGATACTTGGCTCCCTATAATTTTTTTGGTACCACACAATACCATGCGAAAATATATCATTTCATCTCCTTCCTTTCCTCTCTACTTTCTGAAACCTCAATATAAGCGCCACACTACCATTGTTCGTGCCCTGAGCCCCTCCACTTGTGCGCCACACCGCCGCTTCGTGCACTGCTGCTATTACCTGCTTTAAGCGTGCCACCGCCGTTTGCCTGCCTGCTCCACGCTCGTGCATCACCGTGAGACTCTTGCACGCGTCGTCCCCTACTTTGAGTGTGCTAGCGCCGTTGTCGTCTTGCTCTACACGCATCAACATCATCTATGTTGATGTCGTCGTCTGCTTTTGAGTGTGTCGACACCAATGTTTCTTGTTCCCCGAGCGCACCGCCGCCCTACTTTGCACGCCGCCGGTCAGAACAAGGGAAGAGATGGTGAGATATTTTAGAAAGAGAATTTTTTTAAGGAATAAGTCCATTTTAGGTACCTCAATTATCGTGAAAGTCCGAAAAACCTCCTAAACTGTGATTTGGTCTGTCTTACATACCTATACTTTCAATACCAGCTCAAAAACCATCACAACCCTGTTTTGCTCAGTGGTTTTGCTGACGTGGTGCCATGTGGTAGTGGTTTTTGCTTTGTCTGACAGTGGCGCCACTACGTCGCGCCACGTCAGCAAAACACCTAAAAAACCAGCTTGTAATGGGTTTTGAGCCGGTATTGAAAGTTCAGATATGTAAAACAAACCAAATCATAGTTTAGGGGTTTTTTTGGACTTTCTCAATAGTTGAGGTACCTAAAATGGACTTTTTTCTTTTTTTAATCCTATCCTCGCAAATGGATGGATAGATTTAAATGATACATGTCGGTACCACTTTAAGGATGGTAAAATCCCCTCTCTCTCTCTCTCTCTCTCTCTCTCTCCATGGCTTAACTTGCGCCATTGCTCGTGCATCGAGATCCATGCAAAGCTCCTACATCTCTCACGTAGTCTTTTGCAACCCGCAAGATTCAAATAAAGAGCAATTGGGTCCTTCTCCTCCTCTCTCTCCCTTGAGTATGGCACCACCCTCTCCACCTCTCTCTCCCTTGAGTATGGCACCACCCTCTCCACCTCTCTCTCCCTTGAGTATGGCACCACCCATGGTGGCCCTCAGTGATGGTGGCAAGTGGTGCCTGGCTGAGGAAGAAGACGGATATGATTGCTTTTTTGTTGAAACATTAGGATTTAGGGGTTTTTTCACAAAAGACCAAGTGAGATGGACTCCAATCCTCGGTTGTCTGCCCCTCTGCAATTGTCCCACTGCAGGTGGTACTTGGATGCATGGGGCCCATGTTTCAGTGGCACAACTGCAACTGCAGAGGATGCATGCCTCGTGATCCTGTGTTGTAATTAATGCACAAGCTTTCATAGTGCAATAAGCTCTTCGTTCGACAAACAAACCGTTTCTCCTCCCGTATGGATTTCCCTGCCGTTGGTTTTGTGCTATGATTCGTGCACAACCCATTTCTCTTTCGGACATGCATCCACCGCAATTTTCATATGCCACTTGAAGCATCCCAAAACAAATGCAAGTTACATAAAAATTTTCCATATTCACTTTTTACAAGTCCATGATGACTTTTCTTAATTTTTATGTGTCCAAGTATATTCAAATGCATTTTCTATGTTTTTTGGTTGAAACCAAAGTAGAGTTTTCACTGGTACCAGTGATTGCACGAACTCCCAGCTGAATTAGACAAATATAAGTGTGCATAAAGTATAATCATTTTGCCTTGCAAAAATGAAGAGGAACGGAATAATGACTCTTGTGTGTACTGTGTGTTGGAATTTGTCTTGAATATGTGTATGAATTAGACTATGAGTTATTATAGGCATGGTAAGTTAGCGTTGAAGTCGGACTCATAGTCTGGCCTCCACTACATAAATAGGGGCAAGGCCTGATGTAATATGCAATGAACAAGACAATTGTAGTATAGTCTCACCAATTATAGCATAGGCTCGAAAGAGGTCTCGATTGGCTTGTGGTCGTGATTTAGATTGCTTGTATGTTATAGATTGTTGATGGGATGGAACCGCCCATAGACATACCTCGTTAAGTCTAGGTAATTGGGAAGAACTACGTTACCAAACATCGTGTCTCCTATGTCGCTCAGATCTTCCAATTGCGTTAGGTTTCCTAACAAGTGGTATAAAAGCCAAGTTTGCAATATAGAGGATCTTGGAGGAGGTGCCGTGGAGGATCTTGGCAGAGACATGAAAATCATGTTGTTCTTAACACATGCAGCCATGTACATTGAGGAAAACATTTAGTTTGGCATAGGATGGAGCATAGATGTGATGAATGGTTCAATCAGGGAGGGGGATACTGTTGGTCGGGATCATCTAGATGTGGTGATGAGACTAACAGAAAGTTGTCAAAGTCAACGCCGCTGCTGCGATGGCTTTGATTTGTGATCAGACCGGTGAGCAACCGGATGTGCTGCAGCCGGAGATATCGGATGGGATGTTACATGGTGAGGGCATAAGGACATTTTAATTGATTTTGTGTCGGCGATGTCGACGACCAGTGATGCGCACATGGGTGTGCCCTAAAAAACAACGTACATAGTATGCACTCATATGTAGAGGTGCACGACAGCCATTGGCGTGCGCACAACCATGCGTGGCGACCAGCACCACCAAACTCTAATGATACATGGGACATAGGCCCAAAAATAAGGTGGCGTAGCAGCCACAAAGTTATGTTTGTGGCAGTGTTTCACAAATTCTCGATGTTCCGGAGCGAATCTGACAGTGCCATTGGATACATTGCAAAGCTTATTTTCTAAATTTCTCAACGAGTGGTGGCACATTGAAAACGGACTTTGGATGTTGTCGGAGCGTCCGTTTGAAGCACTATTGCTACCACTACATGAATCCATCACCGATGAAATTATGTTAATTTCGTCGGTCCCGACGAAATGTACTAGACGAAAATAAATACCTTTTCGTCGGTTGCCAACGAAATTACTTTATTTTCGTCAGTTTTACAGGTCGACGGAATAAATTTCCTAATGGCTTGCGACCCCGCCGAGGGCTGACGTGGCAAATAATTTCGTGGCTTTGGCCGACAAAATTAATTGCCACGTCAACAAAACAATAACCGTTTTGCTGACGTGGCAGTTAATTTCGTCAGCTAAAACCGACGAAATTACAATTTTGTTTTAAAAAAACAGGGTAATGTATAATTCGTGTAAAAGTCAAAGAAAATTCAGAAAAATCATAGAAAAATCATAGATATTCATATCATCACAAACTTTAATGCACAACCATTCCAGCACATGGAAGATGCACACCGCAAGGAAGTAAAGCCGGAGAAAAATGCGGCCAAGCAGCTCAGCCGAATAGTGTCAACAGTACACAACTAAGGAACCACCAAAATCGTACTATTTCTCACCATTTACCAACACCGACGCAGACAGCTGCATTTTATCCTCCCCGTGCTCACCGGTGCCCACTGTATAAGGTGGCTTGCTAGCGAGCTTCTCGGCCTCCCCGTCCTCATCGATGTCCTTCTGGCTGAGGAAGCTCGGCTGGTTGGTTGAGGACAGCAGCCTTTTTACGAAGCAACGCTAAATTAAACAGGATCAACCAGATAATGAAAACACGGCAATACAATTAATTATACAAATCATATTTTTTAGAATCATGGAAATGTGAAAATAATAAGCACTGAAGCACACTCACCATAGTACACCAGATTGTGAAGGTTCTCTTTGCTAACACGCTTAAATACATTGCTTTTAATCTCAGCAAAATTGTTGGATATCAAAAGAGCCAACAATGCATTGTTGTGGGCAACAATACATGTTGACATGGTGATACCCTGAGCTTCAGGACAAATGAATGGACAAGTGTAACTTGTTAAGGAAAAACAATCTAGAAAAATATCGAATAGAAGCAGCAGCAAGAATACAAAGAAAAATCTATGTTGTAATTGGAAACGGAGGTTATGATCAGGTCAACAAGTGTGCATCCGTGCATAGATTTGACTCATTTTAGTTTGATGTGAACAAATTTCGACAGCAAGAATGTATATAATGTAATAAATTACTCCAAACAATATAAAGAAATATAAGCTACTGTAATTCGCAGCAAAGGATATCAAATGCAAGGACAACAATAGCCTCATCCAGAAGAAACCGCATCAGTTCAAATGAAGAAACCGCATCAGTTCAAATGTAACATTATCTGCTGAACATGTTGATAGTGTCCTTTAGCTGAATTGAACAAAACTTGCAGCACATCTTCACCAAATGATTGACAGAGTTTGTCAAAGATCTAAGAAGAAAATTACCACGTGGTCATCGTCCAAAGTTCCGCGAGGCGGCGGCAACTTAATTTCATCGGTCAGAGCGGACAAAATAAAGCTATATTTTCATCGGTTTAATAAAACCGACGAAATTATGACCTTATTTTTATCGGTTTTAGAAAACTGACGAAATTACGACCTTATTTTTATCGGTTTTTCTGGACCAACGAAATTAATATCTGCCGACGAAAACACTTTGTTTTCCTGTAGTGTACTAGATGGACAAACCAGACCCGGTGATGACTTAGGCTTGAATGTGGGACTTCATTTGGGCATGGACTATCTTTGAGGAGTGCTCCTAAAGCGCTGGTCCCATGAAGTAGGCTTGAAAGGCCGGACATGTGGATTAAGGCCTCTTAAAGTCGTTAAAGTTGTAGTGGAAGGAGCGACCGTCGCAGTAGTAGAAATGGCCGTCGGCGAGATGTCCTCATCATTTAGGTGCGGCTTGATCGTGCCGGTGCTGGCTGAGCCGAGCGGAGGCGTGCAACCGTTTGGAGACATGCGCACTCTCCAGCAGGCGAACGGGTTGGACCACTGCAGCATGCGCACGTCCAAGGGCCAAGTTAAGAGCCGAGCCCGAGAAAAACGGAAAAAAGGAAATGGTGGCTGTTTTGGTTTGTTTTTCCTGAAAATTTGAGACCGTGACCATTTTTCCATTGGTGACCGGAAGGGTCAAAAGAAGGAACAATTGGAGGCTCGTGCTTTTTTCCATTCGTTGGTCCAGAGTTATGGGCAACAAATAGAGGGTCTGTTTCTAGTACAAGATTCCAGATTAAGGGAGCCAAAATCAAATAGTCAAACAGCAAAAGCAGATTAAATGGGAAAAGAACTCAGATATATAGCTCATTTCTGCCGGTTTAAGTGCATATTTTTAGAAAGGCATCAGATGCGGGTTTCGAAGGAGAGGTGCTCCGGGAGTCTATTGGTTGCTTGACTGAGGAGATCAAATTGGCGGACAACGAAGTTAGCAATGATCTGTTTAGTTGATGGATTGATTAGATGGTGAAACCGACATGGAGTTAGTTTGATCCGACAAGGGAGTGTTAAACTGATCTTTCGATAATAGGAATGAGGAGTACAGGGTACAATATATAGCCTGATAGAGGAGATAGACTAGGCGTAGATTAGGCAGGCCATTAATGGCAGTTAATGCACGCGTAATCAGGGGGATTATGCATAGCATATTCTACGGCACATTCTAACACTCCCCCACAGTCCGAACAACGGGAGCCGTCGTTTGGAACTGGTACAAGAAAGAAACAAGTACTAGCACAGAAACAAGTACTAGCACTCCCCCGCAGTCGGAACGGCAGCAGCACGAACGTTCAGGCTGGACCGAAACTCGATGAAGACAGAATTAGCCAGTCCCTTGGTGAAGATGTCCGCATACTGCGATGTCATCGGGACGTGGAGAACGCGAACCTGGCCGAGAGCAACCCGCTCTCGAACGAAATGCAGGTCGATCTCGACGTGCTTGGTGCGCCGGTCTTTGCCTTTGGGTTCTTTGGAGAGGTAGACCGCGCTGACGTTGTCACAATAGACGACGGTGGCTCGGTGAAGGGGACTCTGAAGCTCCTGGAGAAAGCTATCGTAGCCAGCACGCCTCAGCCACGCCGTTGGCGGCAACACGGTATTCGCCTCGGTATTTGAGCAGAGAGCGGTGTCTTTGCCGTTTAGAGGACCAGGAGACCAAGTTGTCACCAAAGAACACGCCGTAGCCCGAGGTGGACTTACGAGTGTCAGGACAGCCAGCCCAATCAGCATCTGAGTAGACGATGAGATCAGTAGGTGCGGTGCGATGCAGAAACAAACCAAGCTTAAGAGTGCCCTGAAGATAATGGAGGATGCGCTTCAGAGCAGCAAAGTGAGGCTCCCGTGGATCATGCATGAAGAGGCAGACCTGCTGGACAGCATACGTGATATCTGGCCGGGTGAATGTGAGATACTGAAGAGCACCTGCTAAATTGCGGAAGAGAGTCGCGTCAGAGACAGGAGCTCCAACAGCAGAGAGCTTGGACTGAGTGTCCACCGGAGTGTTGCAGGGCTTGCAGTCTGACATGCCGGCTCGGTCCAGAATATCAAAATATCTGTCATTGCGAGATGCATGCCACCGGTGTGGATCGAACCGAAACTCCCAAGAAGTGATGCAGTGGCCCTAGATCCTTGAGGGAGAACTCACGCTGAAGAGCAGTAATGGTCTTATCCAGGAGAGCAGTCGATGAGGCAGTCAGGACAATGTCATCCACATAGAGTAGAAGATAGACAGTGTCGGTGCCACGGTGAAAGATAAACAGTGACATGTCCGTTTTTGCTTCAACAAAACCCAAGGAGAGCAGATGAGAAGCAATCCTGCTGTACCATGTTCGGGGTGCCTGCTTCATACCATAGAATGACTTGTTGAGCCGACATACATGATCTGGACAGGAAGGATCAACGAACCGGACGGTGAGCACGATACCTTTCTCTCTGTCGGTGCCATGCAGAAAGGCATTGTTGACGTCCAATTGTCGGATAGACCAACCGCGAGAGAGAGCCAGTGTGAGAACAGTCCTGATGGTGGCCGGCTTGACAACTGGGCTGAAGGTCTCGTCGAAGTCAACACCAGGACGCTGGGTGAACCCACGAAGGATCCAACGAGCCTTGTACCGATCGAGAGAACCATCTGCATGCAGCTTGTGCTTAAAGATCCACTTGCTAGTAACAATATTGGCGTCATGGGGACGTGGAACAAGGTCCCACGTGTGGTTGGCCTAGAGAGCCTCGAACTCCTGGGTCATAGCGTCACGCCAGTTGGGATCTGACAACGCGCCACGGTATGTCTTCGGGAGAGGAGACAACACAGTGGCGTGAAGGTTGAGACGCTCTCGGGGCCGAACAGAGAGTCCGGCCTTCCGACGGGTGACCATATGATGAGCATTGGTCACTGCGGGAGGGGGCACATCACTAGCAACAGCCTATGGAGGGACTCCAACAGGGGCGGTGACATGCATTGGCGACGATGCAGCTATGGGCACCCCACTGGCAGCAGCCTGAGGAGGTGATCCTATAGGGGCAGCAGGGTGCACTGGCACCCCACTAGCAGCAACCTAAGGAGGAGATCCAACAGGGGCAGCGGGGTGCACAGTCGACGTAGGTGCCGGAGCCGATGGGGAAACAGGCAGTGCAGAGGACGGTGTGGCCGACATGACCGTCCGGAGAGGAGAGGCCGACGTGACCACTGGTGGGGCAGAGGATGTCGACGCAGGGGCGACCGACGTGGCCGCCGGTGGGGCAGGTAGTAGCGGCGCAGGCGGTGGTGATGAGGTACCTATAGAAAAAACAGGAACACGAGTCCCAGGAGAATCCTCGGGGTCTAAAAGAAAATCGAGGTCAGAGGTAGTGTGGGATGTGGAGGAAGCAAAGGGAAAGCTGGACTCATCGAAGACGACATGCCGCGAGATGATGACGCGGTTGGTCGTGAGATCGAGACATCGCCACCCTCTGTGGTCGGAGGGATACCCGAGGAAGACACAAAGAGTAGAGCGAGGGGCTAGTTTGTGCTTGGCGGTGCTAGAGAGATTAGGATAGCATGCACAACCAAACACACGGAGATCGTCGTAGGTGGGGTGGGTGCCGTGAAGGGCAAAGTAAGGAGTGGAATGAGAGAGGGTGGAGGTGGGACGAAGATTAAGAAGGTGAGTGGCAGCATGGAGGGCCTCAACCCAGTAGGAAGGGGTAGGCTGGCCTGGAAGAGAAGGGAACGCACGACATTGTTAGTGGTACGAATGGTGCGTTCGGCCTTGCCATTTTGCTAGGATGTGTATGGAAATGACATGCGAAGTGCAATGCCATGTTGAAGAAAGAAGGCCCTAGACGCTGAGTTGTCGAACTCTTTTCCGTTGTCACGCTGGATCTGTTTGACGGTGGCGTTGAACTGTGTGCGAGCGTAGGCGAGAAAGTTGGTGATAGTATTTGAATGAGAAAGTCTCATATTTCAGGTGCAGGGGAAAAGTCCATAAAAAATGAGAACAGTCATCAAGAATAACGAGATAGTATTTGAAGCCAGAAACACTAAGAACAGGAGAAGTCCATAAATCACAGTGCAACAAACCGAATATCTGGGTAGCCCGAGAAGTAGAAGGCGAAAAAGGGAGGCGAACATAACGACCGAGTTGACAAGCATGACAAATCAGTTCATGGTCGGCTTTAGTACAAGAGATAGCGGACGACTCGGCTAATCTAGAAAGCGACTCAAGACCAGGATGACCAAGACGTCGATGCCAAAGTGTCGAGGAGGGGATGCTGGCGGCGAAGGCCTGGGCTGAGGCAGGACCCAGGGTGAAGGAGTAGAAATCTCCAGAGCTATTGCACCTGGCGATCATGTCCCCCAAACGAAGATCCTTCACAGAGAAACCAGCAGGGTCAAACTCGACAGAACACTGGTTATCAATAGTGAATTTTCTAACGGATATGAGGTTCTTGATAATATTGGGTGTAACGAGAACATTACGAAGAACTAGAGAACCGTTAGTGGAAGGAAAAGACAGATAACCAGTGTGTGTGACAGGTAGAAGAGACCCGTTGCCAACAACAATGTTGGTAGGGCAAGAGCGAGGAGGTGGGTGGGCAGAGGAGAGAGTACCAGCGTCGGAGGTCATGTGCGAGGTCGCACCAGAGTCCATGTAATACTCCGCATCAGTAGGGGGTGGAGTCAAGGTCATGGTGTTGAAGGCATTGGCCAGCGACTGCTGGTTCCAGTCTGCTCCCGCCATCGGAGTCCAAGTCCCCCCAGTAGTCTGAGGGAGGAGGTTGACTACACTGGGTGCAGCCGCAGCGGCCAGGGCATGAGGAGCCTGGCGAGGCGGCACCGGAGGCCGACCTAAAATCCCCAGACCCTGATGAGGCCACAGTTGGACTGTGCGGTCCGAGGATTGTCTGTGTGACGATAAAGCACCCGCACTTTGTGGGGGTAGAGCGAGGGCCACCCCCACCACCGGAAGTGGGAGGGCGACCTCCACCACCGCCTCCGCCACCGCCGTTACCTCCACCACGACGACGATTGTGGTTATTGTTGCTGCGACCGCCATTGTTGATCCGAGGCGCACCGGAGGAGGATCTAGCAGTGGAACCACCAGACGGTGGACGACTGCCACTGGAAGACGTGGTGGCGACGAGGACGGTGGAGGAACCACTCGAAGTAGAGGACTGAGTGAGTTCCTCAACCAAGAGCTTGTCCCAAGTCTCCATATAGGTCGGGAAGGGCGAGGTATTGCGGATAATAGCTTCGACGGTTCGAATCGAGTCGGACAGAACAGCATGAGCACTTGGAGAACTAGTGTGCGGTCATTGATCGGCTCGCCAAGGTCCCCAAGTTTGTCTGCCGGGCCCTTCATGTGGTTACTGAAGATTTCGGTAATGGAGAGGTCGCATACGGACGAAGAGTGGGAACTGGCCTCAACATAGAGGGCTCGCGTCTCGACACGAGGCCGGTGCTCAAGGGCCACCCACACGGAGGCGGCGGTCGTGATGGTGCTCATGACACCCTCAAGTAGGTCGGCGGAGATCGCCCATAGATCGAGGATAGGACCACATAATCCATACGGACCCGTCCAGATCATGCAGGCGCCTAGTCGAGGAGAGCACATGGTCGGCGAGAGCGAACCGCCAAGGCGGCGAGAAAGAGACCCGCCACTTGTGGTAGTTGAGTGGCAAGGTCAAGAATGACGGGCACCGTGGAGCCGATATTCATGATGCCGATACCGGGCATGAAGCGGCAATTGTGCTAGAGTCATTTGGGAGGTGCGTGGCGGCTTCAGAAGCGATGGCGTAGTTGGCACCATATGGAAGGGTGAAAGCAACAAGATATGCGGACCCACCACAGTGAACAGGGCCAAAATCGATGGTCCCGCCACCATGAACAGGACCCAGGCCGGTTAAGTGGTGGCTTCCATTAGGAATGGGGCTCACTGCTCCTTGGGCAAACGGCCCAAAAGGCCCACGGCCTGCCCCGTTGCCACCACGGCCTCCTGGAGCGAGGGAAACGGCGCCTCCCACGCCTCCTACGCCGCCGGGACCGAGGCGCCGGGCCGATGGCGCCGCTTGTTGTAGATGGGATCGAGGCGGAGGGAGCCTCCGCGCCGCGAGGTGCCACCAGACCGAGGCGCTGCGGGCCGAGAAGAGGCGTTCTTGGGGCCAAGGAAGATGCGCCCACGCCAGGCCGAGGTGCCGCCTCCCGTGCCACCAGGGCCACTGGAGATGGGACCGAGGGCGCCGCCGGGGCCGATGGCGCCGCCGCTGTAGATGCGGTCGAGGCGGGAGGGGAGCCCTCCCGCGCCTGCGTGGCCACCGGTGCTAGGATAGGTGGTGGTGGCGGCGTGTCCAACCGTGGCGCCGGGGAAGACACCGGAGTCTGAGAAGACGACATCTACGCCGGGGAGTCCACCATCAAGGTAAGATCTGGGAATGCGGGGTGGTGTTTGTGGGCATTCGGGGTTGGTGGATCCGACGAATTCGCCGGTGTTGAGGGCGAGGAGGCGGCACGAAGCTTGGAGGAAGAGAGAGGCGGCCGCTGAGCAAGCGGCGATGTGGGCGTGACGCCGACGGGCGTGTCGACGACCGTTGCCGCTGCGTGCCGGCGAGACTTGTCGTAGAGGTAAGGGGGGCATCGGCGAGAGTCGACGTGGGTGGGAGAGAAACGTCGGTTTGCATCTCGCTAGAGGAGGCCACGGCGAGGTCGCCGGTGGAGGCCATGAGGATTAGGGTTTGCGGAATAGGGAGAGCAATGGCTCTGATACCATGTTAAACTGATCTTTCGATAATAGGAATGAGGAGTACAGGGTACAATATATAGCCTAATAGAGGTGACAGGCTAGGCGTAGATTAGGCAGGCCATTAATGGCAGTTAATGCATGCGTAATCAGGGGGATTACGCATAACATATTCTACGGCACATTCTAACAGGGAGGAGTGACAAATGTTAACATGGCAAAGGATAAAGGGTACTAATGCAGGTGGAGTCATGAAGCTAGAGATTGCACGGTCAGTGTTTGTTCAAAAGATGGTGAGCCTGAGGCCAGATTAGATCTGTCAGGTGGCTCTAGGTAAGCTGAAAAACAATGCAACCAACAATTCACACAAGACGCTGCGACGCCTTCAAGATGATAAAGGACATATATATTCGTCAATGTGGAGTCTGTTGGAATTTGTGTTAAATATGTATGTAGGTAGGTCACTGAGTTGAAATATTAGACAAGATAGGTTAGAGTTGGAGTCAGACTCGTAGCATGGTCTTCACTATATAAAAAGGGGCAGCCTGGTGTAACATGCAACAATCAATACAATTGTCTCACAATGAGTCTGATTGACCTTTGGTTCAGATTCCGATGTATAGTATGTTATAGAATTATTGTTGCAAAGGAGCACCCAGAGACATGCTCTAGAAAATTAGAGGAACTGTGTCTTCTATCATTTGGATCTTCTAATGACATAAAGTTCCTAACACTATGTACAGGTGGTGTGACATCGATGGACACGTTCCTGGAGAAGTTCTTCCCGTCTGTGTACCGGCAGGAGCAAATGGCGCAGGGTAGTAGCCAGTACTGCAAGTTCGACAGCCAGCTGCTGACCGCTTTCACGTCGTCGCTGTACCTGGCCGCGCTCGTGGCCTCCTTCTTCGTCGCATCTATCGCGCGCTCGCTCGGCAGAAAATGGTGCATGTTCGGCGGCGGCGTCTCCTTTCTCGCCGGCGCTGCCCTCAATGGCGCTGCGCAGGGCGTGGCCATGCTCATCGTCGGCCGCATTCTCTTGGGGATCGGTGTCGGTTTCGCCGGCCTTGTATGTGGACAACTCTATGCTGCAAGACAAGACTTGGTTTAATAACAGATGAAATGAATGCTTATTCTCTTGTCTCTTCTTCCATCTCCAACATGATGATGCAGTCCATTCCAATCTACCTGTCGGAGATGGCACCTCCTCGTCTCCGCGGCACGCTCAACATCGGCCTCCAGCTAATGATCACCGTCGGCATCTTCGCCGCCAATCTCATCAACTACGGCGCAGCCAAGATGAAGGGCGGATGGGGGTGGCGTGTCAGCCTCGGCCTCGCCGGCGTCCCGGCCGGCATCATCACCGTAGGCTCACTGTTCCTACCCGACACGCCTAACTCTCTCATCAACCGCGGCCACCATGAGCAGGCAAGGCAGATTCTTCGCCGCATCCGTGGCACAGATGACATCGCCGACGAGTACAACGACCTTGCCGCCGCCAGCGACGTGTCCAGCACCGCCAGACGGCCGTGGCGCGACATCCTGCAGGAGCGTAGGTACCGCCCGCAGTTGGCCATGGTCGTGCTCATCCCCTTTTTCCAGCAGCTCACCGGCATCAACGTCATCATGTTCTATGCGCCCGTGCTGTTCAAGACCATCGGGCTTGGAGGGGACGCCTCGCTCATGTCAGCCGTCATCACCGGACTGGTCAACATCGTCGCCACGTTCCTGTCCATCGCCACGGTCGACAGGCTAGGTCGCCGCAAGCTCTTCTTCCAGGGAGGTGCTCAGATGCTGGTTTGCCAGGTACAATTACTCCATCTTCTCATCATCTCATGTGTTAGCTAGGATTTAACATGACTCGATTCGAAAGCAATACCGAAGACATGATATTTGATAACACGGTTTGTTGTTTGCCTACTTACGTGGGAAACGGTTATCACTACTCCTCCTTAAAGCTGACCATCGTGTCACAAGAAAATTGATGTGGTTTTATCACTCAGGTTATCATTGGAACGCTGATTGGAATCAAGTTTGGGATGAGCGGAGAGACGGGCATTCCAAGGACATTCGCGGCCTCCATCCTCGTCCTCATTTGCATCTACGTTGCGGGCTTCGCGTGGTCGTGGGGGCCGCTGGGAATCCTCGTCCCCAGCGAGATCTTCCCACTGGAGATCCGGCCGGCGGGGCAGAGCATCAACATCGCCGTCAACATGCTCTGCACCTTCGCCGTTGCGCAATCCTTCCTCCCGATGCTCTGCCACATGAGGTTCGCCCTCTTTTATTTCTTCGGAGGATGGGTGCTAGTCATGACGCTCTTCGTTGCCCTTCTCCTACCTGAGACCAAGGGCGTGCCGATGGAGAGGATGGGTGTGGTGTGGAGGACACATTGGTTCTGGTGTAGGTTTGTCACTGATCAGGGTGCCCATGCCCAGCAATGTAAGGTTGAAATAGCCAATGGGAATGCTAGTGCTATTGTTGTGTGATAACTCATAGCTGTAAAGACGTGAGAAAATTTCCTGAATTCCATTGAAAAAAGTGACAATTATTCAATGTCGCTCTGAAAAATCCACTCTTCCCTTCCATATCACTAATTAAAATTTTGGCTCACTCCAGTAAAGTTAAATAGATAACATAAGGTTGGACAAACTTCATTTGTTGGTTATTGCACTTGCAACGGTTGGTTGCACAAGATCCATCAGGTGGTTTTGTGAGTATTTTCGATTCTACGTATGCGTAACGAATGTTGGGGCTCTTCGTATCATTTGGTATTAGAACTCCAATTGTCCTATTAAAATTTTTATCCCTAGTAATAGATTTACTTTGAACCATATTCCAGAAAATTGCAACACAAAAAGTATCAACCCTTGTTTTGACTTATGTTTTCTTTACTATTCTGAATTGTCCCTCGCAAAAATATTGAATCCTAGTCTTCGATTCATTTTATTATGCTTTTTTATCCATTGAAGCGTGTTCTTCTTGCTATACTGTTGATTAATCTTTGCGTCACTTTTTATATACAATCTATCTAGTTCACCGTTTTGGCAATAATTAACTCCCTACGCTACGAATATGGATTTATCATCTTTTCATGATTTTTGGAAAGCTCATGAAATTATGTATATGGCTTAATAGAATCTTGGACCGTTCCATGATATGGTATCACTATTTATGCCTAATTTCGCTTAGTCCATGATATACACTCATATGATCAAGCTCATGGAACTTCCTTGACTAGAAGAATTTAGGCAAGGAGATCATGTCGATACGCTCGATGTGCTTTGACACCTGGAGCGTAGGAATGATTGCATATCATGCATCATTCTTTCTTAATGCACTTTGTTATTTATTGTCGTAATTTCCATAGTTAGACATCGATAATCAGAAAGGTCACTTTGACGCGCCACAGAAGGGCCACCTCTAATCGGGTTGAGACGAGTTAGCATTATTAGATCATATATTTACCTAGTTCACTAAATGCATATTGTTTTGACATTAAATTGCACGCTTTTAAAGTGTTTTAATACCCATATGGCTAATCGTGTTGTTTGTATACATGTGTTGACGCTGAAAAGGATCGGGATGGGCACCGACATTGTAGGCTTAAGATGAGAATCCCGATAGCACAAAAAATCTGGTTTATGCGCATGCCAGCCGATTTGTCCCTGTAATCGGCAAGGTGATGTGGAAACCACCAGCCAGTATGTATATGGAAAAGCCAATGGTGCAATAGATCAAGATAACAAGGCAATCGGTTTAACGAGACGTCAATCCAAAAGAATTAGAGGTAGGATCTAACTCGTCTGCCCGACGGCGACGCATAGCAACACTATCGAAGAGTAATATCCCGATGTTGACAATGAGAAGATCAAACTTAATCAAGATAATATTTACCAGCAGAATAAATACAAATAGAAGATCGGATTGAACCGTGGCAGTTCTTACTTGAAGACTAAAGCCGATATGAGCGGATCAATCAGATTGAAAGCTACAACCTAGATATGAAAAAAAAAGTAAATGTAGACATAAAAGTAGATTCATTAATTGGTTGAGAACCCATCACACGCCCTAGTAGGCCTCATATATATATATATATATAGAGAGAGAGAGAGAGAGAGCGTACTCTCGAAATCTGATCTCTCGTACTCGAGTGGTTTCGAAATTCGAGATGCCTAACAACCGATCCGAACCGTTGATCTTGTTAGTCTCATTGAAAGCGTTATCGATGACCAAGTTTCATATTTTTGAATTTGTTTACTATTTGTTTCTTACGTTCGAAAATCAGCTTTTTGAACGCACTACCACTAATTGGATGGCTGATTTTCAAAAATATGAAACAAATAGTAAAAAATTCAAAAAATATGAAACTTGGTCACCGACAACGTTTCAGTGAGACGAACAAGATCAATGGTTCGGATCGGTTGTTAGAATCTCGAATTTCAAAACCACTCGAGTACGGAGAGATCTCAGACTTCGAGAGTATCTGCTATTCTATATATATATATATATATATATATATATATATATATATATATATATACTAGTTTAATACCTAAACCGACTTAAACACGAATACGTAGTACCTAAACCGACACAGACTGCTACTTTTGACTTCCTAATTTTTCCCTAATAAGCCAATTTAGACTCTAACTTGCCTAACTTAGAAACTAAGAAAAACTTGCGAAATAAGCAAAGTATGTCTAGATACAAGTCCGAGTCTTTCTCCATTTCGACGCACCACAAAGTCTATCATTTCCTTTGTCGGGCATTCATGAATCCTGATTCTAACAACCTAGGTCATCACTATCTTTGGATAGACCCATGGGATCAACAACCAAAGTCCTTCCAAGTGACTAGTGACCTTCGAACATCATGCAAGGACCAATTACATGAACCCGTCTGCGGCAAATAAGTCACCATCAAAATTCATTTCTTGGGTTCACTAGTTATACTTTGGAGAATAGACCGCTAACCTAATAATATTGTTATGCTTACGAACTTGGGCAAGAACTAGTCTGATTTGAAAACGTCACATAGAATGCAAACGGATTTTGTTTAGACGTGTAAGCACTTGCTGGAAAGTTTATTTCGTCCTCTTTCCAACAGATTCGGCCTCATATCAAAATTCCACTCTAGTCGACCACAACAAGCCAAAACGGCCAGCTACGTTGGCTTCTTTGGGTGCTGCTCTATCATTGATGTTGGGTTGAGTTCCTCTGTAACTAAACAGAAGTGAGATCAGTTCTTAGCAGAAATCTTGTGTCGATATATAGTGGACATTCTCTCCTTGTTTTACTTGGGTTTTGTTTAGATTAGTTGCCCCGAATGTGGAACTTTCTCACTTGTTCTCATGACTCGGAGAGCAACAGTCACTACGTCAAAACCACACACTAATGATGGGTTACAACAGACAGTAGTGACGGATAAAGCAACTGTCACCCCTGTGACAAGTCAATATATAATGACGGGTGCACCTGCCACTAATTATCCAAATACGTGACGGGTCTTTATACAATCCAGCACTTATCTTCGCCTTCCAGAGACCCCCAATTGTTCCTCATGTCACCTATAAGTGACGGGTAATAGACAAGCCGTCACCAATGGAAACTAGATAAGTGATGAATGTATATATAACCGTCACTCGTGATTGTTATACAAGTGACGGCTTACATACAACTCATCACCCGAGTTAATAAGATAAGTGACGGTTTTTCGTATGGTACGTCACTTATCATTGCCTCCCATAGGACCTCGTAGGTTCCTCATGGCACATATAAGTGACGGATAAAATGTTTACCCGTCACTTTTTTTTATGATAGTGACGTGCTTTACTTTGACTCGTCACTAGTGTTAATTCTGAGCCCTAGGGCATGCAGTGCAGGCTGCATCCTGGTGTAGATCCACAAACATGTACACGACAGAATACATTCACAATTTTAAAAATCTTTATTTGTATCAACAAAACACACAGTACACATTTATATGTTATAAACACACCTTACACATTAACAAGTTATAAACTCATGTACAAATATATTCCACAAGACAATGCCAAGCAAGTTCTTACAATCGTCCTAGCTAGCTAGGTTGAGTAAACAAAGTGGAACTCACCTTTTGGGTTAAGGACTTCGGACACCAAAAAAATGGGTGATCCACCGTCGATCCACCGAGAGGACATCACCGTTGATTCAAAGATTCACACAATCCTGAATGAACTATATCCAACCATTTTCACGTTAACTTTGAAAAAATATGTCATTAACTTGTGCTAAAAATATAACTACATGTGTTCTACTTACTTTGGAAATAGTGATCTTTTTTATGTGAGAACTATTTGGATCATTTTGTACGCAACGAAAATCCGCAAGCTGCCTGTTGGTTGTTGGGTGCATTGTGGAATAAAAAATATTGTAACATCATAAGATAAAAAAGGGAAGCCTTAAATGTAATCTTTTTGGTAGCGTTAATTTACCTCGAATGATGTCTTGTGTGTCAGTTTGAGGGATGACAGTTTGGACAATTTGTTGACTTCTTAAATGTATTGAGCATGTGACCTGAAAGAAGAGGGATCGATTAGCTAGGCAACATCTGATTGTTTGTAAAGTTAAATATGGAAACAAAGTTAGGCAAGATATGCATCAAGGACTTCTTTTACATATCCGTAATCATATTCTCTAGATTTGTCTCTTGGCCCGGCTGGTCTTAATGAGTCTAGGTAGCACACCGTGTTCCACTTGAAGAAATGACCAGATGGATCTAATGGCCATCGAGATTGTGGGCGCAAAAAAAGAAGTCATTTTTGAAATTCTCAATTAGAACTTCTGTGACATACTCCTTAGTGTATTGTGGATATGTCTTCATTGTCGTGCTTGAAATGAGTTCGGGAACAAAAAATTCAACGGGCCACTTCCTAACTTGTGCTTCGTTCATCAAACACTGCGGTAAGACGAAATGGCGCACTGGATAGCCATCCCCCACCTATTGCTCATGATTGGGCAAATGAGATAGAGGAAGAAGAGATCAATTATGTTACCGACTTAGAGGATGGTGATGCTTTAAACTCCAACAATGATTGCGACTATTGTAGTAGGGGACACCCACGCCCTACGAATTGGAGAGAGAGGTGAACCAATCCCACTCCGGGAGAGAGAAGTGGGTGCACGCCCAAGGGGAACCTTGCCCCCTTGGTGTGAAGCAAGCGCGGAGCAAAGGAGGCGCACGTTCGAAGGGAGCCTCGCCCCCTTGGAGTGAAACAAGGGCGGAGCAAAAGAGGCGAACGTTCGAAGGGAGCCTCGCCCCCTTGGGGCGAAGCAAAGGGGAGAAGGACCAGCGAACGAAAGCCGCTCCGTGGAGATCTCATCTGAAGTCATAGATGTCTAAGTCCCATTTGCGAAGCGAAGGTGATTTCATGGGAACCAAGAAGGCGGGGGGAGAATAAGTAAGTCCGTGCTCGTTCTGTCTCGTGTCGTGCATTACCCCTACCGGCTGGTATCACCATCAGGGTAGTAGCCCGTGCCAAACAGATCTTGCCAACAGATCGAGATCGATGTGGTCACCTCCTTTTCAAGGATCTCATGGAAATTGAGGCATTTTGATGGCTATGGATCGGCTTTATCTGATCAATCCGATTAAATTTCCATAGCGTTTTCATAGATAAGATCTATGTTCCCTGAAAAATTTCTACGGGACCGCTGAGATAGTAGCAGTAGCGGTGATGTGAATGGTATGGCTCCCTTATGTGTATGTGATGCATTGATGTACCTTCCAAAGCCTGCGTGCTATAGTTTATTACGGTTTGGGCTACCATATTGTTATATAACAGCTTGTGTGTTGATTTGTGATGTAATTTTGTCACTAGCTATTATCATGGAGGCTTCTTGCATGATGATCGGGTGGACAGGTACCATGACAATGGAGAACGGAACTCCATGGGCCATACTATTTCACAAGTCAATATGATTGTTTGTGATGATACCATGAAGGAACGGGATCGCAACTAGATGGGGGTGAATAGATGCCCAGTATATTTCCTCTTTTTGATTACAATCACCCCTAGGACATTCTTTGTGATCTAGAACATATTATCGAACACGTGGCGTGTATGGTCATGGCACACAGGCTTTCCAAGGGAACCGAAGGCAGTTCAAACTAGAACTAGCTTGTTTACTCGGGAGGATTTCAATGAAAAAGTTGTAGAAATTTAATATAAGTCTGTCAAAAGCCAAAATTCATTCAAACGATGGAATAAGGAAATGGGTGCATTAAAAAGTTTTCTGCATGGATGGGCTTCTCACGACAATGGTATTTACAAACATCATAAAGCCAGGCTTCAATCCACTATCAATTATTTGGATGTTGCCGCTAAGGTGCATGATCTGAATGCAACTAAGAGTGAATTACTTGCTCAGTCTCGAGATCATTTGACCAAACTACTTCAGGAACAAGAACTAAAATATTACCAACGAGCTAAAATACTCGATATCTTGTTGGGGGATAATAATACAAGGTACTTCCAAATGGTTGCCAATGGAAAGCACAGGAGGAAGAAGAGAATTTTCTTCCTGGACCAGGAGTAAGGAAAAATTAAGGGTCAAGCTAATCTTAAAACTTACATCACTCCTTTTAATAAAGGCCTCTTTGGGCAACCTGAAGAAAATTCTCTCTCTGGAGATGAATCATGGACTTCCGATATCCCTCATGTTACACATGCTGAAAATGAGTTCTTCACATCACCTTCACAGAAAAGGAAAATTTGGGATGCTGTTTTTGAAATGGAACATAATAAAGCTCCTAGTCCAGATGGATTCCCTGCTCAGTTTTATCAAATGTTTTGGGATGTCATATAAAATGATTTGTTGGTCCTATTTCATGAACTTCATTCTGGTAATCTGTCGTTGTTTAGTCTTAATTTTGGTGTTAACACTCTTCTCCCGAAGGTTCAAGAGGCAAACCGCATTCAGCAATAAAGACCAATTTGCCAGTTTAAAGTCAGCTTTAAAATTTTCACTAAAGTAGCTATTCATAGAATTAATTGGTAGCAAATCATCTTATCTGTCCCACATAGACTGCTTTCTTGCGAGGACGTAATATCCTAGAGGGTTTTATTGTATTAATTGAAACTATTCATAAGTTGCACTGTCAAAAAAAGAGTGGAATAATTTTCAAGATTGATTTTCAGAAAGCTTAAGACAAGGTTAGATGGCCATTTTTGTTTCAAACATTATGAATGAAAGGTTTTTCACCTAAGTGGATTTCGTGGGTTGAGTATTTCATCTCGGGTGGAAGTGTAGCAATTAATGCCAATGATGATGTAGGGCCATTTTTTTTTAAAAAAAAAAGGCTTCTTCAAGGAGATCCACTATCTCCAATTCTTTTTAATACAGTAGCTAACATGTTAGCAACTATAATCAGAATAGCTACTTTGGCTGGGCAGGTGTGTGGAGTAGTACCACATCTTCTAGATAGAGATTTATCTATTCTACAATATGTAGATGATACAATTCTTTTTATGGACAATGATCAGGAGAAAGCTTGTAACATGAAGTTATTACTTTGTGCTTTTGAGCAACTATCGGGTCTCAAGATAAACTTCAACAAGAGTGGAATATATTGTTTTTGTGAGGCTCAAGAGTTTGACGACAATATACTCAGTTATTTGGTTGTACCAGTGGTGAATTCCCCTTCCAATATTTAGGTATTCCTATGAATTATAGAAAGTTACAAAAAATTTGTTGGAAAGGGCTCAAAGATAGGTTTGAGAAGAGGTTGAGTAGATGGAAATGGAAACATCTTTCAACTGGGGGCCGACTGACACTGATAAATTTGGTGCTTACTAGCCTACCAATGTATATATTGTCCTTTTTGCGGTTCCAAGGGGAGTTTTTTAAAAAGGATTATTTCCAATCTCGTTTTTACTGACAAAGTGATGACCAGAAGCGAAAGTACCATCTTGCAAAATGGAACATCATATGTTGACCGCGAGAACAAGGTGTTCTTGGCATACATGACTTGGATGTTAAGAATGTTTCTTCTTAGCAAATGGTTATTTAAGTTACTCACCACAGATGGAGTTTGGAAGCAACTGCTACGAAACAAATATTTGGGCTCTTGACCTTTATCGCAAGTACAGTGGAAATATGGAGCTTCACACTTTTGGATCAATTTAATGAAGGTGAAACGAGATTTCTTTCATTTCGAAAGCTTTACTATTAAGGACATATCTCAAATTAGGTTCTGGGAGGACAAGTGGTTGGAAAATGCTACTTTGCGAGAACAGTACATTGTTTGTGCAATGTAGCTAAGCACAAACAGGTTACTGTAGCAGAGGTCCTTCAAACAAGAAATCATAATTTATCATGGCGCAGAGATCTCATTGAGCCAAAATTAGCAGCATGGAATGCTTTGCTTCCGCGCATTGCTAATATTGTTTTGTCTAAGGAGCGAGACGAGTTTTGCTAGAACTTATATCCACATGGTTAGTTTTTGGTGAAATCATATGTCTTGCGCTCATTCATAGTGATGTCCCAAATATTAATAAACGTCTGTGTAAACTAAAAACACAAATTAAGGTTAGGATTTTCCTATGGTACCTACGACGAGGGGTTCTTCTTACAAGAGATAATCTAGAGAAGCAAAACTAGAATGGTAACAAGAACCATTGTTTTTGTTACAACGAGTAGACAATTAAGCATCTGATCTTTGAATGACATTTGGCGCAGAGAGTTTGGTCCTTAATTTACGTAGCTTCGGTACTTTGTCAACCTCGTAGTGTATCCCATTTATTTGGTGCTTCACTATGGCGTATAAACAAGTGTGACATCCTAATAAATGTTAGAATGTCCCAAGTTTCTTTAAAAATAAAAGGCAAAATTTAAATTAAGTTATTATGACTCTTATATGAAAAGGCCTAAATTTTCAAACAATTATTTACATATAAGCATTTTCTTACTAATTATTTTCATTATAATTTACAATTTCCAAAATTACAAATTTATATACAAAAGCTCACTCCTCGTTTTTATTCGTTCCTCAGTCGGAACCCTGACTTTGTCTCTCGATTGAAACCTAGCTTGACCGAAACCCTAAAATTCCCCGGTTGAGCCGATCGTCCATCCCCTTCCTTGATCAAAACCTTAATTTGTCTGGTGGAGCGGTCCATCGTCTCTTGACCAAACCCTAATCGACCGATGTCCTCCGAGACCCTAATTCCACCCGACTTCCCTTGAAAAATCTCTCGACCTGGATCTTTAACTCCGGTTGACCTCCATCGCAACCTTCGTCATCGAACGAACGTCCCCTCGGCCGACGAATCTCGAAACCCTAACTCTCCTCTCTCCTAGTCAAACCCTACACCCAACCCGGTCCCCCACTCGGTCAACTCTCCTCTCTCGTCCAAAACCGTGACTCCACTCCAGTACGTTGAAACCCTAACTCAACCGACCTCACTTGCAACTTTGATTGGCCGAACCTTCCCTCCCGCCGAGGCAAGGTCCCTCGCAGCCGACACACCCTCGAGACCAAACCACTTCTAAACCGAGACGCTAAGTTCATCGGCTACCCCAAAATTCCCATTAGGACCCTATCCGTAGCCCATGAACGATCCAATGGGACTCCACCTTAATCGGCAACCTACATCCCTTTATAAATACCCGAAACCGATCTCCCTCTTAACCCTAGCCAGTTGAACACCCACCTAACGCAACCGAGCTAAACTCCCTTGCGACCCTCCGACCGACCTTTGCTCTCAGTTCCTGGCCGACCACGCCAGTTCTGGTCAGTTGATATCCAATTCGATTCGTGTCTGAATCAAGCCCAATTGGACCCAAGCCCAAAGCCCATATCCCCGCGCTATAAAAACCCCAAACAAGATTAACCTAAACCTGATCCCTCGCAGCCGTCATCACCTCCATGCCGCCCTTCACCGGTGTCCACCCAAGGCCATGCCGCCCACATCTCACCCAATCTGCGCCCTGCCCGTGCCGTGCTTCCTAGCCGCCAAGCCGCTGCGCCGTGGAAGGCCAAGTCGCCGTCGGCCGCCGCCGCCCCTGCCATGGCGCCGTCGCCGCCGGAGCACGCCGCCACCTCCCCCCATGCTGAGCGCGCCGCCTGCCCCATGGAGCGCCGCTGCTCAGCGAGCCGCCATGCCGCCGGAGCCGCCCCTCGCGCCCTAGCCGCGCCCTGCTCCTAGGCCGAGTCGCCGCTAGGCTGACGCCGCTGCCGTGCGCCGGAGCCACCCTGGCCATGCCCTTGCCTAATCGCCTTGCCGCCATGCCGCAGCTGCCATGCCACGCGCAGCCGCGCTAGCTCCGCTGCCGCCGCCCCCGTGGAGCCACGCCGCCACCGCACTCTCCTGCCAAGCAGCGCCGCCTGGCCGTTGCCGCCGCTGCCATGAGCACCCCCGCCCCTACCACGCACGGGAGCTGCCGCCGCCGCTTGTGCCCTCGCCGGTGTAGCGATGGAGGCGAGGGACTGGGTTGCGGCGGTGAAGACCCCCTAGTCGCCTGGGAGGACGGCTCGGGGTCCAGTCCCCACACTTGTATGCGCTAGGAGCAGTTGAACACTGCGCTAGGTATGCCCCTGTTTCTGCCGTATATGCTCCATGGGAGAGTATTGGTTATTATTTGTCATGATATTACATTTGTTTACGAGAAAAAAGGATAACCAAACAACGCTATCAAGCATTTATTATCTTAGCAGGTAATTAAACATTGAAACAACTACTAGCGCACGGAGTATATTTACATGTGAAACGTACGTACGTACACACAAAAACACATGATTAAAGCACGCACTGGGTTCCCACAGCACTTAGCAGCCAGCCAGACAGAGACGGGCCGGGCCGGGGGAACTGGACCAACAAGTCGCAACTTCCAAGCAGTAGCAACAGAAAAAACAAGGACGTCGTTTTCAACACGTAGCCACGGACAGCAACATGTAGATAAGATAGCCACCCACAAGGACCAGCAATCACTGACACCACCACCACCGCATCTTGTTTGTGCTTCCTTCCATCATCGGGTTTAGCGGTGGTTGCTCCTGGTTTCGTCGCTGTAAAGCCTGAACAATGAATATAAATTCAAGGGTTTGTTAATTAGGCTGCAAATGAATGAACAGTGTGTATATTTACTAATTCTTAGATTGTCTCAAATTTTCTTAACTACCGGCCACTCCTACCTGTCGTCTGGTGCTTACGAAGGTGTCATTTTATTACAAAATTGTTATTTATTAAATTGATTTTTCATACTTTATTATTCCGTAGATTTACTAAATACATCTCAACACATGTTTTTCTTTCGTATGTTTCTAAGTCACCATGGTTATTTTAGACAATATAAAATTACACTTGTAAGACTAATATTGTGATTGTTAATACCGTGCCCTATGTTTATAAGTCATCATTTCGACCAATCCAAAATTACACACTAACAAGACTAACAAAGACTAAAATTGTGTTTGCTAATATTGCGTAACTTGAGCATAATCCTGTGTAATTTTGTTGTAAAAAAATTAACTAAAAGATATTTTATTTTCAGTCAACTTATTCTAACTTCTAAGTCGCTCCCTTATATCCTTTTGCCACATGCAAGATCTTTCTTAATATTACAATATGCCATCCTTATCCGTTGGGAACCAATGAGAAACTGACATTCCATGTGATGAGCTGAGCTAAGATAATTTACCTTGTCGTAACGAAAAGGATAAACTCCAAGTAACAAAATGCATGAACCGGCTAATAAGTTATCAGTTTCGAGAGGTAATTAATTAAGGATGCTTGTTCAGCTCTTTATGCGTGGAGAGATATGGAGCAGTAGAGGAGGGTACCAGTCGTAGACGGTGGGGGAGTTGGGCTGCGGTCGATCGAAGAGGTTGGCGCCGAGGCCCTTGGTGGCCAGGTTGCTCCCCGGGTGGAACACGCTCCGCCACACGTTGCTGCCGCGCGGCGGCGTCGACGACGACGAAGGCGTCACCGGCGTGGTCGGGGTCGCCGGCATCGACTGCGACCGCTTGTAGCTCCCGCCCGCCTCCACGCCGACGGCGCCAACATCTTCAAAATCATCCAGTTCCATACCAGTTACAGTTCGTAATCACGTTAACCCAACGCTTGTAACTAATGGTTCCTCTGTGCGCGCGCGATCTCTTCAGCTGTTTCATGCTTGTCTAGTGTTTTTAACACAGTAATTGATTATATTGATTATATACCTTGGTTGATGACGAGGGGTCGGGTGGTGGTGGCCTTCCGGAGCTTCTCGAGGCCCGTCTCCGGGCGAGGCCCCGCCACCACGTCGTCCCACAGCTTCTCCAGCATCTTCTCAGTGATCCGGATACGAGCTCAGTCACTCACGGCCTCTCTGTCTTGTTGCTTTCCAAGATGCACTGAAGAATGAAGAGAGAAGGAACTCCCTTGCCTGCCTGACTTAAATCATTGAGTGTCCAAGATACGGGTACCGACGGTAGCATTACCGCTAAAGCAGGCATGCGGGGCCCATTGGCTTCGACCGAGTGTTTGGTGCGAGTTTACCCGAATTAACTGCATACAACGCTTACCTCACATTTACCATATATGTGTGTGTGGGCGCGCGCGCTCCAACTAGATTACATTATTTGGTTAACAAAACTAATTTATTTTTTTAGCTATTATGACGAAACTATCTCAAAAAACACTTAGGGCCTGTTATTGTTAGATTATTTGATTATTTGTCTATTTACTTTTTTCTTATTTAAAAATAATTTGATTTTAAATCTGTCATTTTTCTATGGGACCGACTAGAACGCAATTAGCGCTGCGTTTTGCGTTCGTGCGTTCGCGCTTCTTCTTTTTCAAGACGATTGTATAGAAATTTCACCGCATGTAATCTTGGAAAAACAATATAAAAAGTGAAAAAAACTCCGTAAGCTACCAATCGAGCAAATTAGAGAGAGGTAGAAGAGTAGATCGATGAGTTTACGGCGGCGGCGGCGAGCAATGGCGGCGGTGGAGAGAGAACAACGGCGGCGAAAGAAAAGACGAAAGCAACAAGGCTACGTAGCAATGCAAGAAGAAGAAGAATGAATAGGCCACGCGAAAGATCCATGAAGTCAGAATGAAAGCACACTACGTCTCACATGAAAGACGCTACCACGCTGACGCCTCAAGGCCACAATGATAACGCAGTACCGCATGAAGCGAGAGCGTTTTTCTATATAAAGATTTTTCTAAGAGTTTCAAAACATAAGTCAAACAAAGTGCACCCATCTTTTGATTTTATCATAAAAAACTCTCAAAGTTAAAAATAAGTAAGATACCGAAATATGTCAAATAAAAAACTGACGAGACATGTTTTTAAATAATAACGTAAATGAATTGGAGCAGCTTTGAGAGAAAATTTGATAATTTTTCAAATCCAGCTTAACATTCAGCTGAGCTAACTTGTTTATTCAGGTCAACCATTGCAAACATGTTCTTGTGTCTAATTTTTAGTAGTGGCCAGTGGGTATGCACACGCTAGTGTCTTAATGTGAGTTTATAGTTTATAGTGTGTGTTCTGTTGTCACACACGTGTGTTGTGAGGTTAGCATGCGCGTCTCTAAAAAAGAGTGGGTTAATTTAGAAATATTCAGATTTTCTGGTAAAATAGAAAGTACTCCAACATATCCCATAAGAAATTAAGAATTAAGAATTGTAAGCAATTTAGGTAGTCCTTAAAAGCATTGAGGCTCCGCTTGATTATCCTAAAATAATGGTTTTTCTTCTAACTAAAACAAGTATAGGACCACCTAGATGATTGCCTAAATATCTTTAGTCTCTGCGATGTTAGCTATTTTAAGTATTTTAGTACTATATTTATTGTAGAAGTTCTTTCTTACACTAAGTAAAAAGAAGAGATAGACACACTTTCTCTCTTATAGATTCATACGCACATGATATAAAAGTTTTTATTTTCAACGAGATGCACCTAAACTTTTTTGATTGTCTATTTTACTTATTCCAATAGTTATGTAAGGGGAGCAACCGAAATGCTTCGTGATTTCTTACCCTTGTATAACATAGAAATTCTTTAATATTTTCACTAAGATTAGAATACAACGCTTTCTAATCAAAAAAGGGACACACGACTTAACATAAAAAACATAGATTATAATGAGGTTCAGAAACTTGGTCCTGTTGGTCTAGCCGACACAAGAAGAATAAGGCGAAATCTCATATGACAGTGACGAAATCAACTAAACAAAACCCAACTAAGACGTAGCACGGCGTGGGACTTATAAAGGGCAGTGGTCAGAAGAGGGATGCCCAAATAGATGCCCACACATGCTCAACCCTAACTCTAGGGGTACATGGGCTTTGGTCCAAAAAATACGGCGACGCAGCGCCAGAAAGTTTCTGTCCGTCAACTTGTTTTTGCATTTTCCGTTGACTCGAATTGAATTTGGAGGCGTGGTTGGATCCGTTAGAAAGCTTATCTCGTAAGCTTTCTGTAGAGTCCTTTTTTGCCTTGGATGTCGTATGTGATCTGGGCGTCCGTTTGAAGGTGCGCTGGTGCTGGAAGTCCGAATCGAACTCGGCCGCGTGTTCGACGTCCTCTCGTCTTGAGCAACCGCGTCAATGGTATCCTCATCATCCCCCCTTTTTTGAATTTGAGTCGTCCTCGAATCAAGCATTTTCTCCTACAAAAGGTTTGGAACAGCAGGGGACAAAGCAATAGACAAATCTTTGAAATAATTGTTTGGTTCTTTAGCTAACTCATCATCTTCACAATTTCTGTAACTAAAAGAACAGGGCCTTTCAATTTAATTCAAAAACTTGTCTCAATAGTTTCTTTTTGTTTTGTTACACTTGGTTTATCATTGACATCATTTTTATTTTGTGATTTACGACTTACTTTGCTAACTCAGCAGGCGTCATAGGTTGTAACACATATTTCTTTCCCTTAAACATAAATTTATATTTATTAGACCTACCATGATAAACAACATATAAATGATATATCCAAAGTCTACATAGCAATATAAAGCAAACATCCATGGTACAACATCGCAATCTATGTAATCATGATATGTACCAAGGGAGATATGAATTCGAACAATCTTAGTTACCTTGAGCTTACCGCAAGAATTGAACCATTCAATATAATATGGATGTGGATGCGGGTGTGTGATCAAGCCAAACTTCTTGACCATGTCAACGCTCGCAAAATTATTGTAATTTTCTCCATCGATGTTGACCGGCACCACATATTCATTGACGACCATCTTGGTTTGGAACAAATTATGCCGCTGACTTTCTTGTGACCGTTCTGGTTGTGCAGTCAATACACGGGTCACGACAAGTGTTGGATAAGTTTCTGTTGTCGAACTATCAAACACCTCTTCTTGGCAACTTTGAGACCTGCGAGGTTAGCGGCAACTAAAGTAAGGTCATCCTCATGTTCACTAGCAGAAGAGTACTCACCATCCTCACGAATAATGAGAGCACGTTGACTACGACAATCACGCTTTGTATGACCAAATCCCTTGCAACGGGAACATTGAATGTCGCGAATACGGCCTGTGGATGCAACAGAAGAAGCACTTTTGGCGGGAGCTTGCACCGCGGAGTTCTTACTTACACTTGTAGCTCGTGTCGGAGGGTAGGAGGAACAACGGGCGTTGATGCTTGATAAAGTGTTGAAGATGGAATCTTTGCAGCCTCAAGGTTTGGCTTTGATGAATCACTGAAGTTTTCTCGCGTCTTGATTTGTCGTCCCTATACTTCTCTTTCTGCTTTGCAAGCAAGATGGAACAAATGAGTGATAGAATTGTATTTTTTATAATCAAGTATATCCTGAATCTTACGGTTTAACCCATCCAAGAATCTAGTCTTTTTTGCATCCTCACTCTCTTGTAAACCACATCGCAATATACCAATTTGTAACTCCTGATAATACTTTTCAACTGTTTTACTATTTTAATTTAAACGTTGGAACCTATTCAGCAAATCTTTCTCATAATAAGAAGGAACAAATCTAGATCGCATGGCACATTTTAAAGCTTATCAGGTTGTGAGTTCATTTCCTCTCCTACATGTTTCATGCCACCAAATAGATGCAAAACCAATGAATTCACTAACAGCAACCTTAACTTGATTTTCAGGTGAAACAGTAAAGCATAAAAAATTTTGATCTACCAATAATTCCCAATCAAAATAAGCGTCAGGATCATATTTACTAGCATATGGAGATATTATCAATTTAACCTTGGCTAATGAGTCATCATGTACCTCACGATTACCTTGACGGTTCCTTGCCATACCTTGTCGGTTGTGACGTAATCTCCGATGGTCTCGATCATTGTTCACATCAAATCCGTCATCAGCATCAGAATCAACAATGTAGTCATTCTCAGCTTGTTCAACCTCATCAGCCTAAGAGCGACGGTCAGCAGGGGCTGCAATAGGCACGAGGGCAGCAGAGGGTGCTGGAGGCACACGGGCAGCAGCAGGGGCAGGTACTCTTCCTTCAATGTCTTTCATTCTCGTGATTAAGTTGACAATCCTTCTCTCGAGTCGTTCCATTCCGTGGGTGTTTGCATTCGCCAATTGAGCAATGCTATTGGCCATATCAGCCATGGCCTTTTGCGGATCCTCTATGTACTTCGCGAACTCAGCGTTAATCACAAACTCATTGTTACTCCCTCCTGACATGGTTAGTGGAGGCAACAAAAACACACAAGAATGTATATACTATGTGCTACTGTTGTGTGTGTGTGTGTGTGTGTCAACAACTCTCTCTAACCTATCCGTTGTTCTTATCAGTTCTTACAGTGCAAGCAGTAGGTACAATTTGCAACTGGTCGGCGATAACTTCAACGCACAGTGTGATAAAGCGATGGCTATAATCCGTCCCTGCTTGGTTAGTAGATGGTGAAGCTTAGACAGACTTATATATGTAACAAAGGAGTAACAATTGTTCAAACAATAATACAAAGTTGAATAATAGTTCAAAGTAGTACAAGTGTTGGAACTAGCCTAACCTTAGACGTAGGTCAAGCTGGACTATAGGGATAACACAAACAGAATGGCACAAAAGGTTAAGATCAGACTAAGCTCACTGTAATTGAACACAGAGAATTCCTTGCCAACTACTCTTCTCTTTTTTTTCTCTCTTTTTTTTAATTTCTGCGCGGCTCTTTTCTAGGCGCGGCCTCTTTCTTTCACCAAATTTTTTTTATTTTTGTATGATTTTTCTGATATTTTTCCAGCCTCAGCAACACAGAAATATGGATACAGAGGTGTTTCCCTCTCAATTTGAAGGTTGGGGGTGACCGATACAATTTCTGGAGTATGCTTTGAAAATCGTGTAAGAACTTCGGAGGCCGGATAGGTGGTCTTCCTGATGGATTTTCAGGATTCTAATTCGACCAAAATAGACATGGGTATTTTGGTTGGATGTATCTCCTCGAGATCTTTCCAACGAGTGGTCGTGGACCCAAATCGGAGTTCGTATGAGAAAGTTATGGCTATTTTACCAAAAGGTCTCCGGACCAGAGTTCCTGGATAGGCAGTTTTGCCTTTTTCTATGTTTCGGCGACGAGCAGTGGGCATGCAGTGGCTGAATTGGACGGCTAGCGTTGCAGGGCGTTTAGCACATGGCGGTTTGCAACCTATATATGGTTTGCAATGGCGGTACAGAAACACAAGCGGCTAGCGGGGCAAACCGAGTAGGACTCAATTTGGATGAAAGACAACTAAACCGATCTAGACTTGACTAATCCAGCAACACGACAAACTGTGGGTACAAACTCAACTATGTATACAGTAAGAACAATTGCAAAGGCTAAACGTGGCTCGAAAAATAGTAGATGCAACTCTTTTTGTGTGTGGCAATTTTCTGGACTTTAGGTACAAAACCGATCTACTAAACAGAAAACGAAGATTTTCTCACCATGCAACGGATGCTCTGATACCACATGATGGGCGCGGACAAGGGTCCCAATCTTCTGGTGAGAAACGACAATGATAACTCGGTTGGTGTCACGGAGACCTAAACGATCCGGCTTCCAACCCTGTAAAGGAACTGAAAATCCCGGCGATCGCTAAACCACCACGACGATTGTTATCGACCGAACCAGATGCATGATCGACATGTCCACGAAGGACGATTCCTACAGGCAACCGAAGAACGAGTAAGAACACAAGATAAGCAATCACAATTACGAACATAGATTAAGTATAATGTGGTTCAGAAACTTGGTCTTGTTGGTCTAGCCGACACAAGAAGAACAAGGCGAAATCTCACACGACAGTGACGAAATCAACTAAACAAAACCTAACTAAGTCGTAGCTTGGCGTGGGACTTATATAGAGCAGCGGTCAGAGGAGGAGCGCCCAAATAGGTGTCCACACATGCTCAACCCTAACTCTAGGGGTACACAGCTTTGGGCCAAAAAATACGGCGACGCAGCGCCGGAAAGTTTCTGTCTGTTAACTTGTTTTCGCGTTTTCCGTTGACTCGGATTGAATTTGGAGATGTGGTTGGATCCGTTAGAAAGCTTATCTCGTAAACTTTCTGTAGAGTCCTTTTTTACCTCATTTGAACGTCGTATGTGATATAGGTGTCCGTTTGAAGATGCGCTGGTCCTGAAAGTCTAAAAGGGACTCAACCGCGAGTTCGACGTCCTGTCATCTTGAGTAACCGCATCAATGATGTCCTAATCAAAAATCAAATTAATATTACATTTTTTTTTAGATCAACTATGCAACTACCATCATTTGTTGTCCAACCCAACGGTGGAAGAATAAATTATTTATAGGAGCGGTAAGGTTTTTTTAAAGGAAGTAGCGGTATAACTTGTACTTTTTTTCACCGGTTGGTGAGGAGATGCAACTGCTCGGAGCCTTGTCGATCCGTGTAGTGCATGATGAGGTGGACAGGACGGAGTGGATAAGGACGAACCACGAAGCAGGAGTGTACGACTCAAGGAAGGTAGAAAAATATCCGAGCCTCACAGGTCGTGACAACCTGAATGCCAAGCTGATCATGGCTCAATTGTGACGTGGGACCGTTAGTTAATTGGGCTTCCTGGACCTGCCATGAGTGAACCTCCACTTCGCGCGGCCCAGGCCCATGGTTACAGAAACACCGGATAACGAAAGGATAAGCCGAACAAGTCCCACACTGTCACCCGCGCACTCCGGCGCCTCCCTCCGCTCCCTCGCCGTCACCGGAGCAATCCCAAGAACCCCAAAATGGCCGCGACCACCGCAGCCGCCGCCGCCGCCATGGCGATAGCTACCAACTCCTGTAAGGCCTTCCTCGCCACCGCAACCTTTTCCTACCTCCCCCTCCCTCTCCATCTCCGCCCTAAACCCCTCCTCTCCACCTACCGCCGCCTCCGCCTCCCCGTCCCCATTTCATCCTCCTGGGAGAGTTCCGGCTCCGAGGAAGAGGAGGGAGAAGGAGAGGTGGCGGATTCCGAGGAGGCCGCTGCTGGGGAAGTGGAGGAGGAAGAAGAGGAAGACGGCGACGAGAAGCCGCAGCCGGGGCCAGTGTCCTCCTCGGAGTTCCAGTTCGCGGCGCCGCCGGAGGGCTACGTCGAGCCGGCTCCGTTCGACGAGCTTCCGCCGGAGTCGCCGGAGGACGTGGCTGCGGCGTACGAGTCGCTCTACGGGCCGGCCTTTAGCGGCGAGACGGTGCTTGGGAACAACGTATTCGAAGTGAAGGTGGTGGATCCCGTGGACATGGACCGAGACCAGCGGCCCAGTGACGATTTCAGCGAGCGCGTTGTGCAGGTCAACCGCGTCACCAAGGTCGTCAAAGGCGGGAGGCAGCTCTCCTTCCGCGCCATCGTCGTGGTCGGCGACATGAAGGGACACGTCGGCGTAGGCGTAGGCAAGGCTAAGGAGGTCACCGAGGCCATCACCAAGGCTGCCATGAACGGCCGCCGCAACCTTGTCACTGTGCCGCTTACCAAGTACTCTACCTTCCCGCACAGGTGAGCGGCGCGTCTCTACCTATCACTACTTAAGCATTGCTCTTGAATTGCACGCCTGGTGGATGTCCCACTGTCCAGCCCAGTCAGTTCTAGATTAATGCACATAACTGGGGTATCTATCAATTAATAAAACTAGTCCCAAAGAAAAAGTAGCATACTGTAAACTGTCCACACAATGCAGACTTTAGTTGTTTGAACAGATGTTTGATTATTATTAACCAGCTGCCTAGCCGGTAGGATTCTAGGAAAACTCAGCGACTTAGAAGCTAATGTTACGTGCAAGCACGCAAAAGGGGATACGACCCTTGATTCGAGCGAGACGAGCTGTTGTCGAAGCTACCGCCTTTGGCGGCTTTTATAGGAGCCATCACCTACTATGAGATATATATCTCAATTTTTACTTCATTGTTTGGATGATAATAAATGATACATGACCCTTCGTTTTATAGACTTGGGACCTGAGGAAAAGACCGATTTGAACTCTTAAGAAAAGACTTGATTTGCCATAAAAATATATTCCTAATAAAGAGGAACTAATAAGGTAGTATCTATAACCCAAATCACAGCAGGGCGTGTGCTACAATACCCGCGGGTAATGTTCACACGGTACTGTTCATGGGCCTAGGCCTTGTTGAGCCTGCCCATATCATTACTCCCCTTTCAAATCAAACTTATCCTCAAGGTTGAAGCGATGACGCCCGAGAATTTGACGTCGATGTTGAAGTCGAAGCGCATCACCATGCGCACTATGTAGCCGCGCTGGCATGGCTTGTCCGCATTCCATCGGATGGTGATGATGGAGACGTTGTGGTCGCCGATGGTGTGCTTGTTTTCCTGGTCGCTGAGTGTGTTCTCGGCATGAAGACCAGGAGCGACGCAAGGCTGGGTGCCTTGATGTTGCTTTGGATGAACACTCGTCGCTTTGGGAGCCACCTCACGAGAAGAGACCGGCAAGGCGTTGTCAGCGGGACCATCTTCCTGCTGCTCGATGTCGCTGATGACGTCATTGTTACCGCCGTCGTCATCGTTCTCGCGATGCTCGGTGTCGTTGTTGTCGGTCTAAATCCTATGGCGCACGCTCGTGAATGCTTGTGCCACACTGGCGTCAGACATCTCCTGCGTCGGATCTGCAGGCGCCGTCGTCGTCTTGTCAAATGCTTTGACGAGGTCCGCAACCTTCTTGACGAGGTTGTTGATCTGTGCCTCGAGCTTCACCACCGAGTTGGAGATGGACGTCTTTAGCTACGCCGCATTAGCCTCGGTCTGCTTGGCAACCCTGTGACTAAGCGTCAAGCCGTCGATTGATGCCGAGCCGATGCTGCCTTCATGATCCAGTCATCTTCCTGGCGCTCTGCCGCACGCCCTAAGTATACCGCATCTGCAAGGTCACGTGGCCGACCACGAAGAACATCTGACGCCGATGTCGCAGATAGACCCGCGATGAAGGCATCGATTTCTTCTTCTCTCCTCATCCGTGGTGCTCGTCTGAGTAGCCACTGGAATTCGTGTGCGTAGTTGCCGATGCAGCCTTCACCTTGTTTCAGATCCACAATGTCACCAATGGAAACCTTTACAGAGTGCTCGTATTAGAGGTACGAACAGGGTAGGTCGAAAGCACGCAGCTCATAATACCTAGAGTGGAACGCCATCCCGAGGGATCGTCCTGCTCTGATATGGAAGGAACGTCGGTCGTCGTCGTAGTACCGGGAGCGGAACGCCATCCCGAGGGACCATCCGGCTCTGATACCAATTGTTACGTGTAAGCACGCAAATGTGGATACGACCCCTGACATGGGCAAAACAAGCTGTTGTCGAAACTACCGTCTTTGACTGTTATCGGAGCCATCGCCTATGAGATTTAGATCTCAATTTTTACTTCATTGTTTGGATGATAATAAAGAATACATGACCCTTCCTTTTATAGGAGTCATTGATTTGAACTCTTAAGGAAAAGACCGACTTCAAGAGAAACTAATAAGGTAATATCTATAACCCAAATCACAGCGGCGTGTGCTACAGTACCCACGGGTACTGTTCACTCGGTACTGTTCATGGGCCTAGGCCTTGTTGGGCCTGCCCATATCAGCTAACATGCAATTTGAGGATTGTAACTAAATGGGCATTGCACTGTTAACCGTAGAGGCAATGATATTCTAATTGATTTCATTTGATTATATTCTAATCTCCCTTTATCCTAACCACATTCCCACCCTGCTCCACTCCACTCCACCGGCGGCGGGATGGGAGGCATGCAGCAGCCAAGCGATGCGGCGGGCGGCGGCGAGGCGGCGGCGGCGGCGGGAAAGCGGCCAGCGCGAGCGTGGGGCGGCGGCGTGGCGCTAAGCGTCTTGTGGCGGCGGCGCTGGAGCATGGTGCCACGCTGCAGTACGGCGCGAGGCGGCGTGGCGGTGGCGTGACGGCAAGAAAGCGGCGGCGACGGCGACGGCGCGAGGCCTGGCAACGAGGGCGGCGACGGATACTCTCTTGCCGGGTTTGCGGCCCCGTCAGATCCTCGTTCCCGAACGGGACGGGATCGGAGAAATTGTCCCCAAACCGGGACGGGGGGGCGAGGCGGGAAAATATCGTGTCTTGGGGCGGGTGCGGGGAGACTCCCGCCGGGATGCCCCGTTGCCATCCCTAATCATTACCTTCGAAGCAAAGGGCCGGCGCCCCCGCCGTTGCCTTTGCCTGACCACCGGCCAAGCCGTAACATGACTTGACCCTGAACTATCGAGTTTTCTCCACTATACCTTTGAACTACAAAACCCAGTATTGTACCCGTACGGACTATACAAAACTAGGCAAAAAAACTAATTAAGGTGGGTTTTGGGGTGGTTCTGACGCATGTGCAAATTTTGTCACATTAGCACCACACGTGCATGGCGCATGACATTCTTATTTCTCTTCCCCTTCTCTTTCTCTCCCTGCTGCTTCTTCCTTTTACTCCACCGAACAATAAAGGGTACGGGATGTTGGCCTAGGAGCTCATACCAACACTCTCTAACTCAAATCTCTGCTTTGCTAATACATAGAAGCACCATATTAAGGAGTATCTCTTAAGCACATACACTACATTGCTTCTCATTCATGTGATGGAGTGGTACATCTTAAGGCTACATGTTTTTACATTGATCTCATCCTACAACGTTACATGCATGGCCTTATACTTATAGGCCTGAACAACCGACTAACAGACCTAATTAACCAAACCGACATTGGCTAAATATTATCTAGTAAGCTAGCTCTCATATTGCTAGCAACTGACTAACAGGCCTTATACTTATCTACATTGCTTGTCAAGGTTTCTTCTAGTGACAAATTCAGGTTTTGCTTTCCTATTTGCTAGTCAACTTGACTTTTGCTTATCCTAGCTGCCAACTAACTTCTAACCTCTAATATTTGCCAACATGGTCACTATAGCAAACCGACTTAGGTAACATTAAGTAAACTTACCAACCAAATCAAGATTAAAACCAACAGGAGAGGGCGCAGCTGCGCAGGTGGACTGCTGCCCACCAGCCTGCCGGTGACTGCCGTCACTCGACACCTCTCCCCTCCAATCTTAATCTATCCAACCTAGCCTTGGCTGTATTGTCATCTCTCTCCAATCTACATGGAGCTCAAAAAACCATTAAAAATGTAAAAAAAAAAGGGAGTTGCAGCTTACATTTAATTGTACCGATCTTAGGAAAATAATAAAATAAAAGAAATAAATATTGTTTTGGTACTTGAGCTATGGCCCTCGACCCATTTTGCTCCCTAATCTTCAAAACTCGGTTAATTCAGTCCTCAAAATGTTGAAACAAGCACAAAGAGTCTCTTGGCCGAGTCAATAGTGATTTTGACCTGTCGAAGGTGTGATTAAAGTGGTATATCTATATTTACATAGAAATATTTCATGAAATCCAAATTATACTTTCACATTTTGATATTTTGGGGCTGAGTTAACCCAGTTTTTTAGTTCATGGACCAAAAATGGTCAAGGGCCATAGTACTAGAACCAAAACAGTATTTTTCCTAAAAAAAAGATCAACATATTCCAAAAGTGTTTTCCAATTGTTGTTGTCTAAAAGTTGTCAGTAGGTCTCTGCAACCGTACCTATAACTACGGAGTTGTTCTACTTTTAAATAATTTTATTTGAAAATTTAATTTTGTTTATTGTAGAACTGTAAATCATACTGTTAACTTCTATACCTTGTTTACAACTGTGATCTAGTATCTATCTCAAAAAACTGAATTTTTCTAACTTCTAACCTGGCTTCTATCAAAAAAGCTTTAAATAATTTTCTCCTGATCTCTCTCTACATGACCGAAAAACCTATTTGCTATAAGGGTACACATTTATTGCAATTCTGAGCTCTATTTCCTCTTGTTTAAAACAGAGCTGATGCAGACTTTGGAGCAGCCAGGGTCATGTTGAGGCCTGCTTGCCCTGGATCTGGTGTCATTGCAGGTGGAGCTGTGAGGGTTGTGTTGGAGATGGCAGGAGTTGAAAATGCTCTGGGGAAGCAGTTGAGAAGCAAAAACCCCCTCAACAACGCAAGAGCTACCATCAAGGCTACCCAAATGATGAGGCAGTTCAAGGATGTCGCTGCAGAGCGCGGGCTTCCAATGGAGGAGCTTTGGAAATGATGAAACACATCAATCCGCAGCTTCCCTTTATAGAATTCCCGTTTGCTGTATTTCTTTAGCTCATTTGTTATTGTATTGTTAATCTACAAGGACATTTCTGTTTTATGTTTACTTTTCTGTATGCACTTCTGGATGTCCATATGTATACGGTTTCAGATGGAATTAAGTTTATTCACCAATATATGTAGCTTTCTTCCATTTGTATATAATAGGAAAAAAATAATAAAATATTTATATATGCACGCAAGCAAATGGAGAATTTGACTCTTGTTTAGTTTTGAAAAAAATGGTATTATCATTTGTCAATGCAAAAGCAATGATATTGCATGAGGTATAAGGATGCATTCATCAAATGGATAATTACATATGTTATTTGCTTTGAGTATTAGTATTGGATTGGATCACAAACATATTATCCGATGAAGTCTCGTGGCACGCTCGTATCGTAAGCGAGTCAACTATGAAGAGTGGATCGTTTACAAAACAAAAAGGATGCGGGAAGAGAAGAGAGAGAAAATGAACTTATCAAGTCTCTCCTCGGGAAGCTCGAGACAAAAAGAATGAAGGGTGAAGAGGAGAGTCTCATCGGGAAGCTCGAAGAGGAGAGTCTCATCGGAAAGCTCAAGGCATAAAGCATGGAGGATGAAGAGACGAGTCTCATCGGGAAGCTCAAGACAAAAAGAATGGAGGATGACGAGGAGAGAGAATAAACTTACCAAAGTCTCTCGTAATGAAGCTTTGCAGGGAAGACACTTTGCAAAGGAAGAAGAGGACGAAGAATTTGGCTTCCCTGCTCCCTTTTTCTGCTCCCTCCCATGCTCCCTCCTCACATGCGTGCTGCTCTCTGGTCCCCACTTTCTTGCTTCTTACCTTGCTTCCCCAATGCGAAGCTGCCATGTCTCGGGTGCATGGGAGGGTTGCGCCCGGGAGCAAGGAAGTCGCGTTCCTCAGGTTGGTGTTAATATTGGACAAAAAAACGGTTTCTAGTCATGCTAGCCAAATTGATACTGCAATCGATAAAAAAGATATAATCAGTTTTAATTAGTCAATCAGATCATGATAGATTGAATAAGAAACTCAAATAAACAAATCCAAACCAAGATAAAAGATAACGAAACTACTGATTTAGATTCTACCTAAACCACCATATTTAAGAAAATAATTCCACTATCAAGTTGATGGCACCAAACTGATAGTAAAAGCAATGATGAACAATTACTACTAAGCCAATAAAATTTAAAAAGTAACAAAAGATGGTAAACAATCAAGTAATTGACAGAGTCAGTTTTACAAAAAGATTCCTTCCATTTCACTTTTGAAACACGTATTTTGTTTTATTAGAACAAAACTTTAACCAACAATTACTTTATTAATATATCAGTTATGCGATGCAAAATCATAATCATATGTAAGCAATTTTTGAGCAAACTCATATGTAAGTACTTTCGACTGCAAATCTGCCAACATCAATTTTCTATCACAAAAGTTATGTACTATTAGAGTAATTTTTAGCTAAAGGCTCATTCTAACGTAACAAAATATGGCTTACAAACTAAAAAAGAGGGAGTATACATCAGCATCTTGCACAAATAAAATTGTTCAACTCAACTTACTATCTCCAAACATTTTAGCTTCATTTTGGCCCTAATTTTTTTTCCCGTGATTTAGGCCCCGTTCTTTTTAGCTTATCAGGTTAACAGCTTAATGGCTTATCTTTACGGAAAAACACATATGCTTTAGTTTTTTTAGTCTATTTTTTCACTATCTCGAAGGTATGTTAACACTTTAAAAAGCAAGTCAACGAGATGTATCGGAATCTCATGTCTATCTAGGGAAGCTTTCAAAGTTCAGCTATTTCAGCCGTTCAGTTGTTTGGCCGTTTAGATCAGTACAAAAGAATAGGCCCTTAGTTTGGTTGAGCCAAAATTTGTTATTTTTATCTAGACTATCCTATGCAGCATTTTGTGATAATTTTTTTAGTCCTTTGTAAGGTTTTCTTCAATATCTTTAAAAAATAATGATTTTTTAGCCTTTTCGTGTCTATTTTTAAAAGGTCCTCAACTTTTGACTCAACTAAACTGAACTAAACAATACTGCGAATGAAAGAGGACCTTCATTAATTCCCTTCCCCGTTCTCTTTCCCAAATTTTCCCCTTTATTTCCACCTTCTCCAACAACATCCTTCAAATGGATTCACATGGAGAAAGTGAAAGTGCATCTAGGCCCCTAAGTAGTTTTGGTGATTAATAATTAACAATTATAGAGCTAATATTTTTATTGAAGAAATGTGCATGGATGTTATACAGATTAAATTCATGAAGTACATGTTTAAATGTTATGTGTACACCTCAAACGTGGATATGTTGCAAGAAAGCATCAAGACTAGTAATTATTTGTAAATCTTTATTTATTGAGTCATAGGCATGTCGTACTATGAAGAGGGATGCTACGGAGAAGCATATAAAGGTTTCTAAGTGCTCAAAATAGGTATCTCGAAATTCGTGTGAGTTTTCCACTCAAAATACACTTTATACAGAACCTACACCATCAGAACATTCCACTTGGGTCGGAACATCCGATGGTGAACTTTGTCTGCCTGTTTCCAGCGCTATCCAGTAAGCAGCCCATCGGAACATCTGACGTGAGTAGGAACATCCGATGGCTGTCGGAACATCCGATGCGGGATCCTTTGCAGCAACAGCTATTTTTCGAGATTCTTTATTTAAAGCCTTCTCTATTACCTACCAAAAGGTTACACACTCTGATTTTAAGCTAATACTTCTTCTTCATCATCTCTCAAGAACACTAGCCTTTCTCTCTCTTGTTCATCTTGCGAGATCTAGATCTAGAGAGATCAAGGCACCCAAAGTGCTTCATGATAGAGACATCCAATTCTTAAGCACTTAGCGATTCCTAATTTCTTCGTCACATTTGTTACTCTTGGAGGTTTGAAGGGCTCCTAGACGGCTAGGTGTCGCCGGTGAGCCGCCGAGCTTTGTGTGGTGTGCCTTTGGAGTTTGTGAAGGTGTGATTCCGCCTTCGCAAGGAAAAGGATTCATCTAGTGGACACCGGTGAGTGCTGTTGTGTATCGCCGGGAGGAAATTAGGGTCTTGGTGATCCGGGCTTTGTGCCTTCCCTAACGGTGAGTAGGATCTTCCTTCAAAGATCCGAACATCGGTAAACAAAAATCGCCGTGTTCTTTGTCTTGGTTTTAAGTATTTGTTTTACTATCGGTTTGTGACTTGTTCTGAATATTGTTGAGTAAATCTAAACTTGGTTTTGCGAGAAATCAATTTTTACCGTAAGTTTTTATAGAATCCAGAACAACCAGGATCAGAACATCCGACGTACATCGGAACATCCGACCCAGATCAGAACATCCGATGCAAGGTTTACTGTACCATATCAGAACATCCGACCTACATCGGAACATCCGACGTGTTGGTTACTGTTTTGAGTTTATATCTTTTGCAATTTTGTTTTATTTACCTATTCACCCTCCTTTAGGCGGCATATCAATCCTTTCAATTGGTATCAGAGCCTAACCTCCTGTTTTGAGCTTAACAGCTTGGAGCATTATGCCGAACAACGACAAAGACGATACGGAGATTGGGACTACAAGTGAAGGCAACAAAAGAGCTACTATTCCTTATGTTTATCCTGATACTTGTCTTCATCTCATGTCCATGTTCCTACTGGGTGTGCGCTTCACTTTGATGGCACATATTACCCACAATGGAGACATAAGATGAAGATGTATCTAATGTTTATTCATCCTTCTATTTGGAGAATTGTAAAAACATGTTTCAAACCCAAGGAACCGGAGAATCTCACCGTTAATGAGGAGAGGGACTCCTTCCGCAACTATCAAGCCGTCAATGCTTTGTTTGGTGCATTGAGCCCAAGTGAGTTTAATCGAGTGGACGGACTTGAAGAAGCCAAGATAATTTGGGATACCCCTAGGGCTGTTCATAAAGGTACATCAAGCATGAGGGAGACCAAGATAGAGGTCATCAATGACAAGCTAGGAAGGTTTATCCTAGAAGAAGGAGAAGACTACAAGACAATGTTTGATCGGCTCATTATTTTGGAGAATGAGGCTAAGGGACATGAATGCAAGTCTCTCACTGATCATGAGGTGGTCAAGATACTACTCCGGGCTATCACTCCAACCAATCGTCATTTGATTTAAATGATCCGAGATAGAGACAACTATCATACAATCACTCCATATGAAGTGCTTGCAAGTATTCTTAGTGATGAGTTGATGGACCGAGAGGCTTCGGACATTGAAGAAATGGCTCAATCTAGCAAGAAAAAGAGCATACCTTTGAAGGCGAGTAAAGTGTCAATGACAAAAGATGATAGTTCAAGCAGTGATGAAGAAGATGGGCAAATGAATATGGAAGAGATGGCATTCTTTGTGAGGAGGTTTAATAAATTCCTCTAAAAGAATGGCTATAATAGCAAAGGCAAGAAGGATTCCGGGAAATCCAAATCTTCAAGTAGCTCAAGGAGAAGATGCTATGAATGTGGAGAAACCGGACATTTTATTGCCGATTGCCTCACAAGAAGGATAAGGACAAGGAAGAAAAGAAGAAAATAAAAAATTATAAGAAGGACAAGGAGAAGAGTAAGAGTAAGAGAAACAAGAAGAGTTTGAGGGGTGAAGTTCACATTGGTGAGAAGTGGGAATCCGATTCCGACTCCGAGTCCAATGATAAGAGCATTGCATACATTGGAATGGCTATTCCAAAACCAACTTTATCGCTATTTGGTGAATTGACGGATGACGATGATACATCAATGTACTTCATGGCCAAGGGCCCTAAGGTATCATCAAAATCTTCTAAATGTCTAGTTAACTTTTGTACAAATTATAGTGATGATGATGTTGAGGATGATATGAGCAACACTAGCTTGCTCAAGATGATGAAGAAGTTCGATATGGGTAAGTTGACCGAGCTCATGAATAGGATTGAGTAACAAGAGGATCTTCTTGAAAAAAGAGAAGACTTGCTCATCCTTAAAAAAGAGAGAAACCTCAAACTTGAGAAAAACTTGCATTGGAAAAAAAGAGAATTGAGGAAAAGACTAAATAATTTTCTGAGATCAAATCCAAAGCAAACTCTCCTGAGATCAACAATGCTTCACTTAAAAAAGAACTCATTTGTGCAAAGGAAGCACATGAGACTCTTAAAGTGAACTTTGATGATTTTTTGAAGAGCATATCTAATCTTCCTAATGCAACTTGTGACTCTTCTCCCTCCACGAGCAATGATTGTGCAAGATGCTACAATGTTGATGTGAATGCTTCTGCAACTAATTTTGCCACTTTGCAAGACCTTGCTAGTGATAATGAAAAGTTAAAGGGTCTTATTGAGGATGGTATTCAAAGGTCTTACAAGTCAAGTAAGGGACTTGATGAGATCTTAGACAAGAGAAGAGGAAACTTTAAGAAGGCTAGTCTTGGCTATGTTCCACCTAAGGGAAAGAAGGCACATATTGTGGTGACTCCGGTCATTAAACCAATTCACTTCGTGAGAGAGCAAAGCTCAAAGACTCATATTTCTCACTCTACTTTTAACGCCTCTTACATTCTTAGAAAAAATAATTTTGATAGAGTGCTTACATAAAATGTTGGATCGAAGCGTAACAAAGCACCTTTGCTGAGATCCATTTGGGTCACAAAGGCTCTCATGACTAATCTTAAAGGACCCAATCAAATTTGGGTATCTAAGACCAAAGATTAAACTTTATAGGAATATCTCTCCGATGGTCCTAGTTGGGTACTTGATAGCGGTTGCACTCATCATATGACCGTAGAGAAGACAATGCTCTCTTAAATTAATTGTTATAATTAACCAAGTGAGAGCATTACTTTTGGAGATGATAGTAAAGATGATGTATTTGGTCTTGGTAAGATTGTTATTTCCAAAGATCTTTTCCTTACAAATGTTTTACTTGTTCATTAATTGAAATACAATTCATTATCGGTATAACAATTTTATACAACCGGTTATGATTGTATTTTCTTTTGTGATGATGTGAATGTCGTTCGAAGCAATAATTGTTTAATAGCCTTTAAGGGTCATCGAAAGAGAAAGCTCTATCTAGTGGACTTCTCCACGGATAGGCCTAATCCTGGGATATCCCTAATGGCTAAATCTAGCATAGATTGATTTTAGCATTGCCGACTAGCCCATGTTGGTATGAGAAACCTTCACAAACTCTCGAAAGGCAATCACATCATTGAACTAACAAATGTTAAGTTTAAGAAAGACAGGTCATATAGCGCATGTCAAGCGGAAAAGTAAGTTGGAACACCTCATCCTTGTAAAAACGTGATAACCACAACAAGATATCTACAATTGTTACATATGGAGCTCTTTGGACCGATTACGTACATAAGTATAGGAGATAACAAATACGGTATTATTATTGTTAATGATTTTTCACGCTTCATGTGGGTATTCTTTTTGCATTATAAGTCAGAAGCAAAAGGAATACTAAAGAAGTTTATACGAAGAGCTCAAAATGAGTATGAAGTGAAGATCAAGAAGATACGAAGTGACAATGGCGAGGAATTCAAAAACATTGATGTTGAGGAGTATCTTGATGAAGAAGGCATCAAGCACAAATTCTAGGCTCCGTACTCCCCTCAACAAAATGGGGTGGTCGAGAGAAAGAATCGAACCCTCATCGAGATGGAAAGAACCATGTTGAATGAGTACAAGGTGTCGGATATATATTGGACGGAAGCCGTGAACACCGTCTGTCACGCTATCAACCGACTCTACTTACACAAGTTATTGCAGAAAACTTTGTATGAGCTTCTTACCGGTAACAAGCCAAACATTTCTTACTTTAGAGTTTTCGGCCGTAAGTGATTTATCTTGAATAAGAAATCTAGAAGTCCTAAATTTGTTCCTAAGGTTGTATAGGTTTCTTACTTGGTTATGGATCAAATGCTTACGCATATCGGGTTTTTAACAATACCACCGGTATGGTTGAAATATCGTGTGACGTATCATTTGATGAGACTAACGGCTCTCAAGTAGAGCAAGTTAAATAGTTATCGGTGATGTTAAGCCACAAGAAGGTATTCAAGAAAATGATCTACTCTCTTCGTCAACTCAAACCAAACCTCCAATAATTGTTCAAGAAGATGAGAATGAAAATCTCAAAGCGAAATCAAGTGAAAGTGATGATTAAGACCCTACACCAAATGCACATCCATGAGTACGCCAAAATGTTCAACGAGATCATCTCGTCGAAGACATCATTGGTGACATAAACAAGAGAGTAACTACTAGATCTCGTCTCTCGAATTTTTGTGCATTTTACTCGTTTGTCTCCTCTCTTGAGCCACTCTATATAGATCAAACTATAAAGGATTGCGATTGGATTATTGCCATGCAAAAGGAGCTAAATAATATCACTAGGAATGAAGTGTAGGAGTTGGTGGAAAGACCGAAGAAAAATGTCATCGGTACAAAATGGGTCTTTCGCAACAAACAAGATGAACATGGCATAGTGACAAGGAACAAAGCGCGGTTGGTTGCACAAGGCTTCATGCAAATCGAAGGTTTGGATTATGGTGAGACTTACGCTCCCGTAGTAAGAGTAGATGCTACTAGAATTTTAATTGCTTTTGCTACTCACCATGATTTTAAGTTGTGGCCAATGGATGTCAAGTGCTCTTTTCTTAACGGTGCAATTTCCGAACTTGTCTACGTTGAGCAATCACCGGGTTTCGAATTTCCAAATCACGTCTACAAACTCAACACGGCACTATATGGGTTGAAACAAGCACCACGTGCATGGTATGAGTGTCTAAAGGATTTGGTGACTCTTGGAATGTTCCTTGACAGATTGCACATATTATTTGGTGATTGAAAAATGTATTTCGATTTTTTGTAAATTAAAACCAAACCGAATACCAAGTACCGAAAAAACCAAAATTTTCGGTATTTTCAGTTCGGTTTTTAGGTACCGGTATTTTTTTGCCCACACCTACCTACCGCTGACCCCTCGGACCTATGCTACTATTATACAGTCGTAGTCATGGGTTACCCCTAGGTTGGCCCCCTTTATATAGTGGTGGCATGGCTAGAGTCCGACTCCTACTCTAAATCAACCCTGCATATTAAAACATAAAATCCAATTGTAACCCTTCTCATACACATATTCGACACAAAATGTAACAAAGTCATAATAAGCGACGCAACGATGCAAAACCATCAAGAGTTGACATGAAGAAGACGAAGACGAGATCCGGCAGCCAAGATGTTCAAGAGTTGTGGACCACATATTTCGACATGCGCAAGAAGCATTATGTGTAGTCTGCTCCATCGAATTCTAAAAGCTACAATAGGCTTGTGTTCAATGCTTTGATGAATGAGCTCAAGAAGGCATCCCAGTGGAATCGGAGTTGTTCTATCTAGTGAGCTCTGTCGTCATAAACCCCATGCGTCGTGCAACATACTCACTTATGCCAACCCTCGAGCAGAAGGCAGTGTTCATTACGTGTGTGTGGATTCAAAAGTAGATGAGTATTGCTCATTTTCATATCCTAGTTTCAATTATCATGTAGTGTCGTTGAGTGTTCCATTGCGGATATTTATTTGTTGTCCGTGTCCATTTGTTTTCTCGGCATCTCTATTTTTTTGGGTGGTGTCTTTTTTTTTTGTTTTTAAGACCTTCATTTTATCATTTAAAATGTGTTGTATCTGTATTATCATCTTGAGTGTATCATTAGTGTGCACATCATTTGTGATATTGTCAAATCATCGAATTCAGGTGTAGTAGTTAATTATGAAGTAATATGTTCGGGCTATCGAAGTACTCCCTCCGTTTTTTTGTTTGACGCCTTTCACTTTTTTGGCATGTCTTTGACCATTCGTCTTATTAAAAAATTTAGTGCAAAGATGTAAAAAAACTTAACATATTTAAAGTATCTCTATTGATAAAACAAATCACAACAAAATGAATGATATTTACAAAAAATAATTTGAATAAGACGAATGGTCAAAAGCGTGACAAAAAGTCGAAGGCGTCAAACAAAAAAAAACAGAGGTAGTATTAAATCTTGGAGGTCATATTGTGTTAAATCCGTAGTCAAGTTTCATGGATCCTTGCTGAAGGCTTCTCTTTTACGTGTTTAATGGCTCCATGATGATCTCTTCAACTGGTGTTATAACATGTATGTGCAATGCTCAATAAAATGCCGAAAATAATAGGCAATGCGGTGAGTGGTTGTAAGATCAAGCCTCCCATGGGCTGAATGATTTTGGTAATTGATGACAACTAGGCCGTACAGCTGGAACGCCAAGAATAAGGACCTTTTGTTTTATAGTTCTTCTGATTTCCTTGTGCGCGTCTTTGGCTCGACTACATCTCTCTGGTTGCAGGGTCCCACTGACCACAGGTCCAGAAATATCAGCCGTGGGTTTCATGGGGTTTCGAGAGTGCCAGGTGTTAGTCTTGAGCGAACCATCTAGAGCGAGTCCATCTGTCTAGCTTCGAGAGAGTTCGGGGAGCGACAACAGTCGGGGTTTCGTAGCCTCTAAGCAACCCAAGCCAGATATTTTGTTTTAGGCGCGAAACTTCCCACCCAAGTGATCCAAATCTCCCGCCGATCTCACAAAGTCGATAAAGTAGGGTCATAACCCTAGGTGTGTTGTCGGGCGAAGTCGGTAGAGTCAAAACCCAAGCGGGTCAAAAATTTTCAGCCCCACCGGACGGCGTCCGACCACTGTCGGACGGCGTCCGTTGAGCCCAAGCCAAAATTTTGGCTAAGTCCCAAAAACACACCCTCTGTCGGACGTCGTCTGATAGCCTTCGGACGGGGTCCGACAGCGCTGAATTCTTAGCAAGTGAGCTCAAAACGACTAAGTCCCAATCGACATCGCCCCTGCCGGACGGCGTCCGGAGACCATCGGACGGGGTTCGACCAAGTTCAAAATTGGCCACCAGACGGCGTCCGACGATCTCCGGACGGTGTCTGATCGACAGGAGGCACGACAGTGGTCACTGTCGGACGACGTCCGACCGACGGCAGCTAGGCAAGCGACCAAACACATGGTGGGCACAGGCAGGAGAGCACAGCTCACTCTGTCGGACGGCGTCCGACGAGTTGTCGGACGCGTCCGATGAAGGTGAAATTTCACCAGTTTCGTCTACCGGACGGCGTCCGATGGATTGATCCGGAACTCGGGATTAAATCTGAGCCATCCATTTCTAGGGTTTCGCTTTGTGCCTATAAATAGGGGCTATGAGCACGGGAGAAACTTGAGAGAGCCACCATTAGCAGCCACCTCTTGCACTAACCACCCATGAGAGCTTCTCCTATGGATCCCACCTCCTCCTAGGGTTTCATGTGCTTGAGAGATTAAGAGAAAGGAAGGAGGAGAGAGGAAAAGGAAGAAGAAGTCTTCATGAAAGGAGAGAAGGGATAGTGGTGAGAGACGGTCTCCGATCTTGTGCTCTTGGGATTTCGCCGCCGGAGAGATCGTCGTCACGCCACGGGCTTCATCAACAATTCGACCATGTCAACCTAAATCCTCCGTGTGTTGGGGGTCACTTCCGTGTGTCGGAGGTGTGTGGCCTTCATTCGTTGAAGGTTGTGTACAAAAATCCTTTGTGTGTCGGGGGTCGGTGCCGTGTGTCGGCGCCGTGGGTGCGAGGAGCTTCCGCGTGTGGAAGAACTCGTCTTGTGTGAAGGTTTGGAGCTCGCCTACCATATGTTGATGAAGAGCTACCGCGAGTGGATTGAGGGCTAGGGACGAGAGAGTCCCAACTTCTCTGTGTGAGAAGTTTCCTCAACGGAGACGTAGATGTTCATGTGTTGAGCACCGAACTTCGGAAAACAACTCGGTTTGCGCTTTCTTGTCTCTCTCATTTACTTCCGCATATTGATTTGATCGTTTGCATGTGAGCGCCATCGAGCCTCCTAGTAGTCGCTTGTGTCTCATTGTGATCGTTTCCACAACTAGACTATCGTTAGTTTGTGTTCCTAATTTGATTAACTAAGCAAGCGAATTGAGAGAAGTAAAATTTGAAAAGAGCCGATTCACCCCCCCGCCTAGAATCCTTAGGGTGGTTATTCTTGGAGCAATAGCAATTCATGAAAAGTAAACATGGTTCTGTGCTGCTTTTAATCCATCTCCAGTCCCCATCTCTTGTAAGATTTTGGCTGTCATCCATGAAAATCATTTACTGTTAGTGCAATGGTTGATCGGTCTTTTTCTATCTTGTTGATGCAACAGGTGCAGAGCATGAAGAAATCACTGTTTAACATATTCGGGCACAGAAGAACTCATGCGGCAAATACATAAGGTTCACATAACAATGTCTCCAGTTCAATACACGGTGGCTCAATTTTAGTACACATACAGTGGCTAATGATGTATACACAAGTCCTAGTATACCCCGGCCCACCATGGTCATCCAGAATGGACGCAGGGGCCGTTCGACACCCGTTGGACGCGACTCCCGTCCGACACTAACGCTGGCTGTTGGATGGATCCAACGGCCAGCGTTAGATCGAGGCAATTTTTTTATTTTTGTTTCGACATGTAAAAAAATAAAAAAAATCAAAATATTCTCTAATTAATGTCCACATGTATTTTATTCAGATCAGTATGACCAATATTCATTTTTATAAATATTTTTTAAAGGGTCACTGTTGAGACCCATGTGGTGGGTCCCCTGATGTAGTGATGAATATATGCGACAGTTTTGAATTTGATATGATTTTGAAGTGCTTTGAGTTGCATTTGCGAAACGGACATGAGTTGAGTGTCTGGCGGACGAATTCCGATGTTGACTGGACACATCAAGTAGTGACGCGTTTTCCGTGAGAGTTTCGATCGGACGGTGTTTGGTGGGTCGTGTCCAGGGTTCTAAAAATCGGCTCTAGTCGGCGAGTACTCGGCGAGTAGTCGCTGCTCGGTGGGCTGCCGAGGCGAGGTAGCCAGAATCGGCGCGCTACTCGGGCTGGCCGAGTAGTCGGTCCTAGCCGGTCCTAGTCGGCGAGTAGTGGCGCATAGCCGGTCAGATTCAGTAGAAGTGGCGCTCGTGACCACCAGGCACCAGCCGAAAGCCTGAAACAAAAGTGGCGCTCGAGAGACCAGACCGCCTCAGCTATTAGGGTTTGGTGGTGCTGCCGCCGCTACCGCCGGCCAGTGTGCTCCGCCGTCCTCTGCGCCGCTGCCACTAGCCGAGCCGCTGAGATCTAGAGCAAGGCTCCTCACTCACTACCGCACACAGCTCCCGCAACCCGCATCTCCATCCGCTCCGGCGCCGGGCACGCATGCACGCCGCCACACGTGCGCGTGCACACTCTTCTCTTCGCTTCACGGCAAGGCGCGGTGGTGCATTGATGTCGACCGTGATAGCTGCAACTGAGGCCGCTGTGCCGCTGGCGGAGGCCAGTAAGTAGGCTCACCTTTGTCCCTCTTCGTTTCTTCCGTCGCCTGCCGTCCGTCGGGCTTCGGCCACTGTTCTTCGCCGCCGTCGCCGCCACTGTCAACACCTCTTTAGCCGCCATCCTCTTTAGCCGTCGACACCTCATCCTCTTTAGCCGCCGTCGGCCGTCGTCGTCGCCAGCCGCCCCGTCAACACCGGCTATTCAAGCATCAGCGCTATGTCCTCAAGCCAAGCATCAGTTAAAGCATCGGCGGCCTCTAGTAGTAGCGTTCTCAAGAGAGGTTCCGATGGCATTGGGTGGGAATATGGCACACTTGTTGATCCAAATAGATTGGATAAAGTGAAGTGCAACCTTTGTGGCAAAGTAGTTTGTGGAGGTATTCATAGATTGAAGGAACACATTGCCCAAACCAAAGGAAATGTTAAATCTTGCAATAAGGCTACCAGGGATGATCAAGAAAAGATTAAGAAATTCATGGGGGATTATCAAGAAAGGAGGAGGATAAAGAAAGCTAGAGAAGAGGAAGTTAGGAAGGAGGTGAATATCAATGGTGAGAGAGAAGGGGAAGATCTTGAGGTGATGGAAGGTTCACAACCTCGTCATGTAGGGCCTATGGATCAATTTGCTCGACCTGTTGATCCTTCCATTACTTTGTCTATGACTAACAAGCAAACCACCATGGATAATACAATCTGCAAACAAAGAGTGCATCAATGCAATCAATATGTTGCTAGATGGATTTATGCTCATGGTAAGTGTTTATGGCCCATTTTTTATGTTGCTTTGTGTATGTTTGGCTGCAATTATGTATTGCTAAATGCTATTTTTTTCTGTCTATGTTCTAGGTGTACCATTTAATGCCATCAACAATGATGATTTCAAAAGATTGTTACAAGCCGTTGGTCAATTTGGCCCGGGCTTTGAAGGTCCATCCCAATATGATGTCCGTGAGAAGTTGCTAAAGGAGGAGGTGGAAAAAACAAAGAATAGCTTGAAGCCGCATGTAGAAGAGAGAGCCATGATGGGATGCTCCATCATGACCGATGCTTGGACGAATCAAAAAAGAAGAAGTATCATGAATCTATGTGTGCATTGTACTTTAGGAACATGTTTCCTTCACTCAAAAGAGGTATCCGAAGAAGCCCACACAAGTGAATTTATCTTTGAGTATGTGGATGCTTGCATTGACGAAATAGGTCATGAATATGTGGTGCAAGTTGTTAGGGATAATGCCTCTAATAACATGGGAGCAAAAGATTTATTGCTTGAAAAAAGACCTAATATTTTTTGGACCTCATGTGCAACCCATACAATTAACTTGATGCTTCAAGCGGTTGGAAACATGTCAAAGTACAAAAAAGTAATTGAGAATGCTAAGTCTTTGACCGTCTTCATATATGCACACCATAAGACCTTAGCTTTGATGAGGAAGTTCACAAATAGAAGAGACATAGTGAGGCCCGAGGTAACTAGATTTGCATCGGCCGTTCTTACTTTGCAAAGTTTGATTGAGAAGAAGGGCGAACTAAAGAGTATGGTGGTTAGATCGGAATGGGAAGTGTGTTCTCACACTAAAACACGCAAGGGAAAGACGGCAACGGGTACAATATTGAGTACGGGCTTTTGGAAATGAGTTAATCAACTTTTGAAGGTATAACTAAACCTATCTATTTGCTGTCCGCTATTTATTTTTATTATATTTTCTACTTACTAATGTTGTTTGTTGTTATTACTTGAAGATTTTTGAGCCATTGGTGGAAGTTCTTCGTATGGTTAATGGAGATGGTCCATCAATGGCCTTTCTTTATGGAGAACTTTTAGAGGCAAAGAAAAAGATGAAGTAAGCCATGAACAACTTGTAGGCCAACTACAAACTGGTTATGGATGCAATGGAGCCAAAAATGGAAGGAAGACTTGATGGTCCATTGCACATGGCTTGCTATATGTTGAATCCATATTATAGCTACCGTGATAGAACCATTTTTCAAATGGATGACATAAACAATGGCTTTCAAGAATGTGTGGAACACTTCTATCATGGCAACATAGATGCAATGGATGCCGCTAGCAATGCGGAGTTTGGTCTTTTTAAAGATCAAGTTGGTGCCTTTGGAAGAACTATTGCTCAACTTGGATGCCAAAAGAAAAATTTTAGTCCCAGTAAATATACTAATACAAAGTTCTTGTTGGCTCATTGAATGCATATTACTATATCTTACTAGCTCATATGTTTCTTCCTATGTTGTAGCTAATTGGTGGACTAAGTATGGAGGTAGTACTCCAAATTTGCAAAGGATAGCTATAAGGATCCTCTCCTTGACCTCTAGTTCTTCGGGTTGTGAAAGGAATTGGAGCACTTTTGACATGGTAATTCACTAATTCTGAACCCTAAATAACAATGTCATTATCTCAATTTTACAATTGTTATGTAATCCATGTTACTATCTAAATGGTAATGTAGGTGCACACCAAGAGAAGGAATAGGCTAGATGCTCAACATGTGAAGCAATTCAGTCTATGTCCAATTCAATGCAAGATTGATGAACAAGAAAGAAAGATGCAACAAGAAGAATGTTGATGTTCTTCTAGCAAATGATGCCACTAGTGCTCAAGATTGGATAGTAGAACGTGAGGAGGAGGATGTTGATCTCGAAACGGGTCTTTCATGGAGACTAATTGATGAGGCAAGTGGGGCAAATGAAGCCATGCAACCTCGTAGGAGCAAAATAGTAAGGGAGCTATATGAAGATGACTTCAAGTCCGATTTCGAAGTCGAAGAAAATACCAATGATGATGATGATGTGAGTTCGAACCCGATCAAGAAGAAGTGATACCAACAAAGGATTATGTACAAGAGGATGAAGATTGAGAGACTTGCTTATTTTATCATCATATTATTATGCTTGTTTGTTGCTACTTGCTACTTGTTGTTTGCTTGTGAACTATGTTGTGTGAGAACTATGTTTATCTATGTGTGATTGTGTTTGTGGGATATTATCCATGCCTTTAGGTATCACTTTTGTCCATTATGCATTTGCTCTTTTTCATGAATTCATATTTCATATATATGAAATTTTAAATCTCATACATTTTTTGTGTCAATACATGTAGATTTACAAGAATCACCAAGTCATACAAGAGAAGTTACAAGATCATTTTCTCAAGGTATGGCTACTATACATGTAATAATTTTTTGAGTAATTGCTACCGAGTAATTCCGAGTACTCCCGAGTAAACCGAGTACTCGCTACTCCCTACCTCGCCGACCGCATAGCGCATAGCGAGTTCTAGAACCTTGGTCGTGTCAAGGTGACACGTGTTCATTGTTGTATGCTTGTGTTGATGTTGAGCTTGTCTTATCTTGTGTGGAGCTAACCTTGCAGGAGAGGTAAGGTGTATGGCTTTGGTATGTGTTCACCTCTGTCATGCAGGTATCGGCGGGTACATGGCTGACGCTTCACGGGGACAGCTGGAGGCTGGTGAGTCCGAAGGCGTGCAGACGACCGGGTTCGATGACTTGGCGGTCACATGAGGTAATGTACTCAAGAAGCTTAGTCATGGAAAGGGATCCAAAGCAGCTGAAAGCTGTGGCGTCGGTAACCATGGTGGCGAAGCTGGTTAGTCTAATGGACCCAGGCATGGGTTGGCGACCGAGGAAATTGCGCAAATGCTTCGAGGTGAAGGGATCGTTGGAGGCGGTCGGCTTTCGCTTGAAGATTCGGGCATGGTTAGGTTCTGGGTTAGCCGGTACCAAAACCCTAGCCAGGTTCTGGGTTAGCCCGTGGAAAACCTTGATTCGGTTCTGGGTTACCCGATGGTAAAACCCTATTCGGTTCTGGGTTATCTGGTGTGTGAGAAACCCTGTCAGGTTGTGTGAAACCTGTTTGGGGTCAGCCTGTGTGAAAAACCCCTGTTAGGTTCTGGGTCAGCCGGTATCAAACCCTGGTTCGGTTCTGGGTTAGCGGGTGTGGTTAAAACCCTGGAGGTTACGGGTTAGCCTCTGTGAGAAAACCTGAGTGCGGGCACTATGTGGCTCGGTACCGGATATTCCCAGGATGCCAGAATATTCGAGGGAATATGCCCTAGGGTGGCTATATAAGGAGAGGGGGTGGAGGCTTAGGGGTCAAGTCATCCACCCACCATGTAGCCCTAGGTGAGAGGTGTGAGGAGAGGGAAGAGAGGGGTCTCCCCATGGAGTGTATGGTGGATCAAAATTCCTAAAATAAATTACCAAAAATTCCTGCATATTATTTGTCTCTCCATTTATTGGTTTTCGCATTTTCTTGTGAGAAGAGAAATTAGAGAAAAGGAAATTATAAAAAAAGGGAAGGTAAGGGGTGGCTAGGGTTCCACCTCCCAGCCGCCACCCCTTCCCTGGTAGCTGTCGGCCATGGAAGCCATGGGGGAGAGAGAGAGAGAGAGAGAGAGAGAGAGAGAGAGAGAGAGTGGGAGTGCAAATCGGGAGTGAGAGAAGAGGCGGCTAGGGTTTCCCTTGCCTAGCCGCCGGCCACGGCTTAAGAGTGAGAGACAGGATGAGGGAGAGAGAGAGAGATGCTGTGAGGGAGACCAAGGGGGGGAGAGGGCGGCATGGAAGGCGTCGACGTAGGGAAGAGAAGAAGGAGGTGGAGGTGGGCTAGCCGACCACGGCTCGGGCGACGCCGCCCTAGAACCATGGCGGCGCGACGACCCATGGCCACGACGGCTGGCCATGCCGGCTGGCCGTGGACAACGACGACGTTGGCTTCTCCTGCTCAGCCAGAGGCGGCGGCCGGCACCAGGGAGGCAAGGTGCGGCCCGAGGCAGCAGTCCGATTGGAGGCGACGGCCTCGGGCACGGCCACGGTTAGGCTTGGACAGCAGTGGGGCGCGGGCCCGCGGCTCACCTTGATGACGAGCAACATCGGCTGTAGTGGCGGCGCTAGTGGCTTGGGCCCGTCGGCAAGGCGGCCCCGACGACGCTAAAGCACGACCTCGGCCATGGGTGCCTGGCCATAGGCAGCGACAAGCCGGTTTGGGGCATGGAGGCATGGTGGCCTATGGCCAGCGCCGGCTGTCCTGGAGAAGACGACGGTGGCTACATCGGCATCCTTGTCCCTGTCCACATCCAAGACTTTAAGGTGGCATTCTACACTCAAGGTGTTCGACATATTGTCTACACTACGTCCCTTGGGCGCAGGTGCTCCACCCCGACTAGCAGCAGCTAGAGATGGCTCCATGTTCGGTGGCCCGTGGCCGCCTTGAGCGGACTACATATGGCGGTGGCAAACACCAATGATGCTCTCATCCAGCAAGGGGGAGGCCTGGTGCATGCTAAGTGTTCAATGAAGTGTCCATGAGGATTAACGGGGTGATTGTATTTGTTCGAAAAATGATTAGCTCCTATTCATCCCCCTCTAGTCGCCGATCCGATCTTTCAGTAACTTAGATGTATAATTTTTTATATCAATATAAAAAATATATGTGCGAATGGATATGCTTCAGAAAATATTTCTAATTTTTATCCAACGGCCAGCTAGCGTCGGACGGGAACACGCGGACGCACGTTGGAATGTTGGATGGCCCCCGCATCCATCCAGAATTGGCTCTTGGTCGAAGTTTATCAATTCTTCGTCAAGGAGATTGTAGCCGCCATCACGAAAATGTTGTAAAATATTTGTAGGTGTGTTGTCAAGAATAAAATTATGAAGCGCTATCGCTGCCACAGCAAGCCGAAATTGGTTTTTAACCTTAAAATTTGGAATGGATAGTAGTATCCACCATTTGTTCTTGAACATTCCGAAAGCCCGCTCGACAACACTGCTCAACTGGCTATAACGAAAAGTTAATAGCTCTTGCATGCAAGCAGAGAGTGAGCTACAATGGAAAGTTTGCTTGTGATAGCTGCAATATCGGTAGGGAGCTGGCAAATACCATGACTCCTCAATCTACCTGCGTTCACTTTGACTGCTGCATCGTTTGATTTCCTTCTGCAACGTTAAGTGACACCCTAAAAAAAAAAATTGGAATCAATTACTGATATGCTACATCAATTGATTTCTGTGACATCCAAACACAAAAAAAATATAGAATTGGAATCCAATTGAATAAAATCCTAAATTAAGTGGAAATGGTATTGGAATCATATTCCTTTTTCTCAATTCGATTGACGGCTTCCAAAACTGGGTGTAACTTGCAGCATTCACGTGAAATATGAAACAACTGAAATCTCAAAAAAACACCACGAAACCGCTATACATGGGTTAGCAGCTTCAAATAAATATAAAAACGGAAAAGTTAACACACCATTTTTAATGGCGCTTTGCCTTATTTGAAACTCAGTCTTCTAATCACAGTACTACTTCCAAGTATACAAACGCAAAAGGATATGAATACTTTTTTAGAAAAATACAACAAATACCCGATCAAAGCTTAAATTTTCATAACACATCAGCGGTTTTTGGTGGCAGAGGGCTCCTGCTTGTGGCATAACCAATGGTAACATAAACTTTTGCACCAATGGGCGTAGATCATCCAATGCCAAAGCAGGATAACAGAAATCCAGCCAACCAACATGGGTGAATCGCACCATGCACTATTCTCCCTTGTCCTTTGGGGCCATAGACCTCCAGATGCCAGCAAAAATGCTACCATAGACTGAGTGGCAGATGCTTGAAACAGCACATGGAACTGCTGTGAGGGGATTACTAAAATGCTTGCTTGCAAGAACAACACCGAGTACAGAGTTCTGTATGAACAAAAAATTGAAAGATAAAAATGGAACTGAGGTGAAATGTGGCTCATAAAATGGCCAGAGTATGTCCGCAACGAAATACAAGCATTTACCAGGTTCACATAAACATATAATTGGAAAACTTCAGCATGCATAATTTTCATTTAATCAGCAAGCCTTATAGAATCATACCACAAGCCACATGGATTGTAACCGTTTACATATGCATTATGCACATATTTTTATTTATCTACAAAAGATTCCACCAACTCAAGAGGTGAGACCAGATGGCACACTCATAATGATCTCCAAAACTTTATTAAAATATAAAACGTAAATAAGAGTTGTAAATCAATGACATTTTTAAATAATAGCATGCATAACTTTAAGGTTACAAATGGAGTGTCAAAATATATAATTTTTTAACAAGGTTATAAAGGTATTTTGAATGTGAATAAACAATCTGGGACCTGTTTCTGACATTGCATAAGCAATAACAGGTCAAATGTAAAAATTATTTATCTAGATGGTCAAGACATAATTGGCGGGAAATCGTCTGGCAACAAGACATTTTTATTTTGCATAACCATGAGGTACTGTAAGTTGGGATATAAAGAGAACTACGACAGAGAAACCAAGATATGGGCAAAGAACCTCATTCATCAAGGCTTGGAAAGTAATAGATGCATTGGAAAAGGCTCACGGGCATGACCTAATAAAATATAGCCCTGATGTGTTCGAATGCCTCTCGCGTACATCATCTGGGTGCATCCATACTTGTGTACATTGTCCAGGTACCACCAGTGCCAACCCCAGATAAGGTGGATTCAGTGGTCCTGAAACCACAGTGGTGGCAACTCGTGTGGCTCCCGCATGCATGCCATCAAACTCCTCTAGCAGCTGTATATAAGCTCCCAACCCTCACATGAGAACTTGTGCCACGCATTGGTCTGAGTAGCCAAGCCCTTCTGAGCTTGACGGTCTGGTCCGGCATGTTAGATCAGCATCCTGCGGTGCTGAAAAACCCAATCGGCAGGACCAACAGCAGCAAACCAACGAGGGCCTAGCACCATCTTGTGACCACCCAAACGAATGACATAAGAATCTGATACAAAAGTAGTTCCGCTGATCTCAATTGGCACTAACCTGAACATGGGGACTTGTTTGCCATTTTCCATGCGACGCTGAGCCCTTGGTGCTTGACGGGTGTGTCAAAAGGAGTCACTAGGTAAGGTTGTTACTAGTGACATTAGTCGTTCTAGGGAGGTTTGTTCCATTCTAGTTAAACGAAACAAGAGCAAGATTCCTGTTGCAAAAGCCTCCACTTCCAAACCCGCTGTGCAAAACTTAATTTTCCACAAGATTCTCCACTTCCAGACCCACTGTGCAAACCTTAATTTTTTTGGTATCGCATGTGCAAACTCCCAAGATGGCATGCACTGACATGTGGAGCTCCACTGCCATGTCCTCATCCGCATTGTTCCCCTCATTTATAGTGAGAACAGCGAACACTTTCTAGAACATATGGCCCTTGACCCACTGTTCATCATAATTGAAGACTTGGTTATGTCGCCTCTGCTTTGACATCTTCTTGGGTGTCAGCCTTTGAGGACTTTTGGCATTGCAACCATTTTGTGGCCGCTTGATGAGTCCCACTGGTCTACGAACCCTTCGACAGCAGCGCTCCATACAGTTTTTCCATGGCTTACGCAGCATTCATCGCTTCTTCTAGGTCCAGTGGGTGAAACCATTATTACAGTCACTTGACAAATTGCACATGTCCGCAAACCAATGGAAGGTGCTAGGCGGGCTCTTCTTTCAGGTCTGGTGGGTCATGGGTGCTTCATCATAACATCAGACTAAAGTAGCTCCATCAAGCCATAGTTTCGGTTTGGCGCGGCAAAGGCAAGCCAAGAGCTGATCTTCGCGGTTGCTAGTGTCCCTGCTGCAACGCTGCCGATTCTCTTAATGATTGTTCAATTCCAGGCCAAATCACCTGTTCACATAGTGCACGAATTTTGTCCCTTTGGGTATGTCGTAGTGACATCCCACCAGATAGACCAAGTTTGATCCATGCCATAAGGTGATATAAGTGTTAGAATAGCTATTTGTATAGGACTTCTCTGCTATTGTATAGTTCTATAGGGGGCCTTTTTGCATATTTGCCTTCTCTCCTGTACATGTACATTACAGCCCATTTTGGGCCCATCTATCTTGAGCAACTCATTTGAGCCCGATCTAACATGGTATCAGATTAGGGTTAGGTTTTCCCCAACCCCCAAGCAGCAGCCGCCGCCGCCTGTTCTGCTCCCAGCTGTCCGGCCGCTGGCGACACCGCCGCCGCGGAGGGGCTCCTCCCACGGGACGCCGCCGCCTCCGCAGCCCTCGCCGTGGAGGCCATCACGTCCAACCATGCGGCGCCACCACCTCTCGCAGCGCCGCTTCGCCGTCTTCACCCACGCCGCGGTGCTTTTTCCTCCGCGCCACCTTCTCCCACGCGCCTCCACGCCGCGCCCCGTAGTGCCGACCTGCGCTGCACTGCCTCCGCGCCGGGCCGCCTCCTACCGCATCGCCGGCAGGCTCCCGGCTGGTGCCGTCGTCAAGGTCAGGACGCCGTCTAAGACATCGCCGACCAGGTTGCACCGTCGCTGGAATAGATGTTGGCCTATCTCTCGTCACTGCCGGTGACCCGCACCATGGCGTCTTCATCTCGCTACTCCGGCCCGGCTCAGCTTCCGAGCATCCAGTTTGACGGGTCCAATTTCCACGACTGATCCACACTCCTCCGCATCTGCCTCAACAGCCAGGGACTCTGGGGGCATCTCACCGGCACCACTCTTCCTCCAGCGCTGCCTGCAGCCCCAGGTCCTGCTCCTCAGCCTGCTGCGGATGGTGCTCCTGTTGATCCTGTGTCCAGCAGGCTTACGACACCGCTGTCCGGACATACAACACCGCGATGGAGCGTCTGGGCGATTGGACTGCTGCTGAGAATCGTGCTGTTCATGTCCTCGTCGGCAGTATGCGTCCAGATCTTGCTGTTGACGCGGTACCCCTGTAGTCTTCATGGGCGATGTGGCTCTATGCTCAGGCTACTTACCAGCCCAGCCGTCAGGCGCTCTACACTTGTCCTCTGCGTGAGGTCGAGACACTCCAGCAGCAGGACTCCACTGTTAACGAGTTCCACCGGCGGTTCGGCGATGTTTACCGTCAGCTGGATGCTCTGGAGCCTACTCCCGACGTCGCCTACTCGCAGTGTTTGCTTTCGAGATCACCCTCTTGGTGCGAGGGATTTCTAGTTTCTCAGTCGGCTCCGTCCGGAGTTTGAGCCCCTTCGTGCTCAACTCCTGGCCCACTCGCCTCTTCCGACACTGCAGGAGGCGCTGGCCCAGGTTCGGGCTGAGACTCGCCTCCGTGGCATTCTCTCATCGTCAGCTACCGTGTTGTGTGCTCCTGAGCTGCCTCTGCTTTCGATGACTTTGTTGCTTCCTCCTGCTCCCGATCATGTGCCTATTCGTGGTCAAGCTGCAGGGGGGTGGTGCTCGCTGCATCTACACCGACAATAGCAGCGACACCTGCCGCAGGGGGATCTCGCAGCTTCTGCAACTACTGTCGTCGGAGGGGGCACACGATCTAGCAGTGCAGGACTCTACGTGATCGGCAGCATCGACAATAGTCTGGCAGCCCTGCTGTCAGCGGCAGTGCTGGTCCTCTTAGGGTTCTGAGTCTCGTGCTCCCGAGTGAGCCCAAGCTCTGGTTCAGCGCGTTGAGCGCCTTGAGGTCTCCAGGTCTCCAAAGGCCTCCTTTATCACTGCCAGCCAAAAAAGCAAGTCAAACGAAATGGATCCAAATCTCGAGACTATCTTGAGAAGCTCTTGAAATTCAGTCATTTCAGTCGTTCAGCTGTTCAGCTGTTCAGATCAGCCGTAAAGAACAGGCCCTTAGTGTTCCCTCTATTTCTTATGTGCCTTGTCTCATTATGCAACTGATCTCTACTGGCCAACTTAATGATCTTGGTTTCGGCATTACTCTCAAGGCCGACTCTTGTTTTATCCAGGCTCGCAGTTCGGGGACCCAAGTTGGTACTAGCCGGCGCACCCGTGACTCCACACGGCTGTGGGAGTTTGACTGTCTTCGTCTTCCTTCTGCTGCTACACCTCCACATCTCAGCCAGTCGATCGCCGCATCCGATGCCACTGCCTTCACCACCACCACCACCACCACCACCACCTGCACCAGTTTTGCTCAGTGGCATCATCGGTTGGGTCATATGTCGAGTCCTCGCTTGTCATCTCTTGAAAGTCGTGGTGTCCTTGGGACGGTTTCTCATGATGCCTCCCTCCCCTGCCAGGGCTGTAATCTTGGTAAACAGCTATAGCTGCCTTATTCCAACAGTCAATCTGTGTCGGATCGTCCTTTTGCTTTAGTTCACTCTGATGTATGGGGACCTACACCCTTCATTTCGAAAGGGGGTCATCAATGGTTTCTTATCTTTATTGAAGATTACTCTCGCTTCACTTGGATCTACGTTTTTAAATCTCGTGATTAAGTGCTAACTGCTTACCAGGCCTTCACTGCCATGGATCGCACATACTTCGACTCTCCTATTCGTGTGTTTGGTGCTGACTCTGCTAGCTAGTATCTTTCTAATGCTCTTCAACAGATTCTCTTGGATCAGGGCACCCTCCCTCAGTACTCTTGCCCTGGTGCTCATGCTCAGAATGGAGTTGCTTAGCGCAAAAATCGCCATATCCTTGAGACTGCTCGGGCCCTGATGCTCTCTGCCTCTGTTCCCTCACGCCTCTGGGCTGAGGCTGCTTCCATGGCTGTTCACCTCTTCAACATGCAACCGTCCACTGCCCTTCAGGGTTCTACGCCCTTTGAGCGTCTCTTCAGTCGCCTTCCTCAGTACTGTCACGTTCGCACTTTTGGCTGTGTTGTATACGTTCATCTCCAGCCTCGGGAGAGGACAAGGCTCTCTGCTCAATCAGTATAGTGTGCCTTTCTTGGTTATGATTCTAAGCACAAGGGTTTTCCCTGTTGGGATTCCCTTACTCGTCGGATTCTAGTCTCCCGAGATGTCCAGTTTGATGAGTCCTGCTCCTTTTTTGACGACTCTCGCTCCTTTGACTCCCCACATCACACTTCTCCCTTACTTTAGTCCCTCTCTTTTTTGAGTCTTCCTAAGCGGTTCTTCGTTCCTCCATTCGCTTCCCTACGTACCACTACTACTTCGTCTCCCACATCGGCAGTTCCCTCTTCTTCCACTTCTTCACCTGTTGAGACTCTACCTACTCCATCATCTCCAATAGCAGCTCCACCACCTCCACCACCCTCTTCATCCTCGCAGTCTCCACCACCACCTACTTCATTGCCATCTCCACCACCTTTGTCGTCGCGTCCACCAAATCTTTTTCATTACACTCGCCGTCCACCGGTTCCTTCCGTTAATACGGCTCCACCACCCCCACGATATGCTCTCCGTGATCGGTCCACTCTCTCTCCCCTTGTACGCTATGAGTTTTCGGCTTCTGTCACCCTTCTCCCTGAGCCTTCCTCCTACCGCGAGGCTCTTGCTCACCCTGAGTGGCCGTTTGCCATGTCTGAAGAGTTGGTTGCTCTTGAGCATACTGGCACTTGGGCTTTTGTTTCCTGTCCTACTGCTCATCCCATCACCAGCAAGTGGGGTTTTAAGGTTAAAACCCACTCTGATGGTTTCTCTTGAGCATTACAAGGCTCACCTTGTGGCTCGTGGTTTCTAGTAGGAGTACGGTCTTGACTACGGTGAGACCTTTGCCCCTGTTGCTCATTGGACCACTGTTCTTTCTCTCATAGCCGTGGCTGCAGTTCGCCACTGGACTCTCTCAGCTTGATGTGAAAAACGCTTTTCTTCATGGTGATCTTCGTGAGGAGGTTTACATGTATTGTTCTCCCGGGTGCAGTGTTCCTCAGGGCTTCGTACTTTTTCTCAGACGCTCTCTATGGCCTCAAGCAGGCTCCACGGGCCAGGTTTGAGCATCTTGCGTCTATTCTTGCTGCCGCTAGTTTTGCTCCCTGTCCTCACGACCCAGCTCTTTTTGTTCACACTTCTGCTCAAGGTCGCACCATGCTTCTCTTGTATGTTGATGGCATACTCATCACTGGTGATGATACTGAGTGTATAGCCTTTATCAAGGCTCACCTCAGTGAGCAGTTTCAGATGCCTGATCTGGATCATATTTGGTACTTCCTAGGGATTGAGGTTGATCATACACCAGAGAGCTACTACCTTTCTCAGCGCAAGTACATCCAGGAGCTCCTTGATCGTGCTTGTCTCACGGAAGAGCGCACAGCTGACATGGAGCTTCACCTTCAGCTACGGCCCACTGATGGAGTTCCTCTTAAGGATCCCACTCACTACAGTCACCTATTGGGGAGCCTTGTGTACTTGGACATCACTCGTTCGGATATTTCGCATGCTGTTATAATCCTCAGTCAGTTTATGGCGTCTCCTACGAGTGTGCACTATGGGCATCTTCTTCGAGTCCTTCGCTACCTACATGGTACGACCGATCGTCGCTTGCTCTTCTCAAGCTCCAGCTCTCTTCAATTGCAGGCTTACGCGGATGCTACATGGGCTAGCGATCCCACTGATCGCAAGCCCGTCTCAGCCTACTATGTCTTCCTCAGCTCCTCTTTGATCTCCTAGAAGACCAAGCGATAGGATGCAGTGTCCTGCTCCAGCACAGAGGCTGAGCTTCGTGCTCTCTTTGGCCACGGCCAAAATCACTTGGCTTCGTTGGCTTCTTGGTGATCTTGGAGTTCCTGTCACTGCTCCGAGAGTGGTGTGCTCCGACAGCATTGGCACCATTAGCATTGCCCGTGATCCTGTGAAGCATGATCTCACCAAAGCATATTGGCGTTGCAGGTCACTATGTTCGCTCTCAAGTGCAAAATCAAGTGATTACCCTTCAGTATGTGAATTCGGCTCTTCAGCTTGCTGACTTCTTCACCAAGGCTCAGATTAGAGCGCAGCATGATGTACACATTTCCAAACTCAATGTTGTTGACCCACCATGAGTTTGAGTGGCGGGTGTTCGAATGGTTATTTGTATAGGACTTCTCTGCTATTGTATAGTTCCATAGAGGCTTTTTTACATATTTGCCTCCTGCCCTGTACATGTGCATTACAGCCCATTTTGGGCCATCTATCTTGAGCAGATCATTTGAGCCCTATCTAACAATAAGGTCGTCCACACATTTTTCTCCTTTGCTCGTAGTGATAAAGCCAAAAGGAATCCTCGTCGCACCCACAGGGGGACACTTTCACTTGTGAAAGTCAGTAGCGATGTGGCTGTCGTCTCATAGCCCCTACCCATAGAGATGGTGATCCAGAGTCAATAGGTCAGTGTAAATACTTATACAAAGGGCATATAGGAAACCCCATATAAAGGGAAAGCCCATAATATGCCTATATATCTATACATCTAATACCAAATATGTAACACTGTGGTGGTATTTAATACAAAGATATGCGCTCTCGAATAGAAAAGAGGAGGCGACGGCACTTCACACACTTAAGGGACAGTAATTGATACCTACATTTTTTACTTATATTTATCTACTTATTTGCTCAACTCTTAAACTTCGAGAGATTCCTGGCCTTGAGAGTCAGTTCTAGTTCGTTTGACATGGCTTTTAGAACCTTTACACACATATTCAAGATTAAAATAGAAGCCACAACAAGCCAAATCGCTTGTATTTTAAGAACGATAAGCAATTAAGTATATAGGCAGATCGGTGGATAAACTGTAAAGAACATCCCAATGTAGCCATAGAGGCCTGCGACAAGGTATGGTAACATTTGTTTTTAAATACAAAATAGAAATTACCTGCATACCAACCTCAATTGAGATTGTTCGTGATGAAGAGATATCGATGCCCAGCATTCTTGAAAGCACATAGCCAAAGAAAAAGCCAGATGCATGCAAACAACAAACAGATAGAACCACTTGTAGACCAGATACCAGGATGGCTGATGCATTCTGTGCAATAGCATTGCCACAAAGAACAGCTACTGTTGATACAGCAATGAATGGCATCAGGGGAGAAACTAGTTGGACCAAACCAATGCAGTACTGATTAAGTAGAGCACCCAAAAGGATAGGTGCTAGGACAACCTGCATTCAGATATATCAATGTCAACCAGAAGGTAATTCAAAATCGTACATAGAAATTTGGAGCACCGGTGATTCAACGTTGTACATAGAAATTTGTTGTACCTGAGATGTAGACACGAACAGTCCAATTGGATCAACTGCTACATATTGTCCAGCCAATTTGGATGTTAGAAGAGGAGTCATGACCTATATAGGAAGCTAAATAAGATAAATATTATGCAGCTAAGTAGAAATATAATGACTTATGTAAGAGTAGCTCATTACCGCTGCAGCAAAAGTGCTTGCTGCAGTCATCAACACTGAAAGAGCAACATTGCCCCTACAACAACACAAGGACACTAATTACTATCCAATAAAAAGATATATAAAGTTGCACTCTCTTCATTTCTATATATAATGTCGACAACTCTAACAATGCCTTTTTCAAATTCTAACTATTTAGCGTCATGAAAATCTAATGCAAACGCACTATGCTATTTCAAAACCACTTTCATAACTAAACTATCCATTTCAGATTCACTTTTGTTGCTAAGTATTTATTTCAAATTCACTTTTATCACTAAGCCATTGTGAAACTTATTAATCAACCATATGATTAGAATGCTAGGAACTAGATCATAAAACAGTGACTTGGGATCGCACCATCGAAATCATAAACATTGGCTAACAATCTCTCTGAATATTTTAGGTTGGAACATAGAAAAGTGCGTAGATTCATCCTAAAATTATTGACACAATATTTTGTCTTGAATGTTCGAGATGAAAATAATGTTCCCCTATGCAGCGGCCAACCACCCCATTTTTGCCCTAGATGCCCTAGGCAGTCCCAGATGCTTGGTTTGAACACTTTTCGCCCGTGATCACTGTCGCCAGCTTTGTTGCTAGTTAGCACAACCCAACTATCTTTGTTCACACACTTCCTAGCACTATTCTCCTTCTCTATGTGGATGACATGCTCATCTCGAGAGATGATCCTATATTTGTTGGCGTTTGTTAAGGCCCACCCTAGTGAGCAGTTCTAGATGTCCAATGTTGGTACTCTTCGCTACTTCCTTGGGATTGATGTCACTTCCACTCCTACATCCATGATCTTCTTGACCGTGCGTGTCACACTGATCAGCGCACTACTGACACTCTGGTGGAGGTCCACCTCCAGCTTCGTCCTATTGATAGTGCCCCTCTTGCTGATCTCACTCACTAGCGTCACCTGATTGAGAGTCTTGTTTACCTTGGTATTACACGACCTAACAACTCTCATGTTGTTCACATTCTCAGTCAGTTCGTGTGTCCCACCAATCAGCTCCACTAGAGTCGCCACCTTCGTGTTGTTGGATGTCTTCGGGGCACTATTGATCGCCATATGTTCTTCTCGAGCTCCAGCTCCCTACAGCTCCAGGCTTACTCTAGTCGCTATCTACTCATCGTGTTTTCCTTGGCTCTTCCTTGATCTCCTGGAAGACCAAGTGATAGACAGTTGTTTCTCATTCCAATACTAAAACTAAGCTTTGTGCGCTTGCCTCTGTGACAAATGAGATGGCTTGGCTATGGTGGCTCCTAAGAGACCTTAGTGTTCCACATTCTGCTCCTGCAACCTCCTACTTTAGCAGTATTGGTGCCATCAACATTGCTCGATGCCTAGGCTTAAGAAAATCATTGACATTGATGCCTTTTACGTCTAGTCTTAGTTGCAGGATCAAGTGGTTACTATTCGTCATGTGCCATAAGATCGTTAGATTTGACAACACGCTCTCTTGTGGAACCATTATCTTCATTGTTGTGTTGCCGCGGTCCACATTGCTCTTACATCTATCTCAGCTTATACACCCTATACATTCTTGGCCATTGTGGTCGACAATGCTCCTGGTTCGATCTCAACCACCGTACCTTATGCCTTCTTAGCTGTCCCACAACATTGGACAGATCGAGTTCATTATAAAGTTCAAAATATTTTCCTAGAGGCTAGAGCTACACCTTACAAGATCACCAAGACTCAGACTTTGGATGTCCCTTTTATTTAAAGGCTAGAGGTCTGTGGTTTCGAAATTCAATATGTATATTTAAGAGGGATGTTAAGCGTAAGGGTATTGAAGTCTTTTCCCTTTATGGGATTTCCTCTTTGTACACTATATATGTGCCCCTAGCACAACTAACCAATCAGACTTCACTCCTCCCTCCAAACATCATACGAGAGGTCATTGTCGAAGAATAGATATATAAAAGCCAGTCTAGGGAGAAACCAGAACTAGGGGCTAAGAAATACTTCATTATCATTATTCCGGTTAGAGATATATTGGGAGTCCTTTATCATTTTAGGATCGATTAGATCTTTTGCCATTATCTGGATTTTCCTATCTTATTTAGCCTTCTCATGTATGCTATATATACCGGCCCTTGGTCTCATATATTAATACAAAAGTGATATTCCTAACATGGTATTAGAGCCTGGTTAGGGTTTACCTGCAGCTGTCACCCTTCCCAGCATTGCACTTGCGTCATTGACCTTCCTCACTTGGCCGTAGACGTTTGCCACTCTTCTAACGCTGCTCTCCCGGCCTCCTCTCAGCCAGATCATTGTCATCGCAGCTGTCGTCGTCCGCGCCGCGGCTGTCTCGCTAACTTTGCGCCGTGCATCGTCACAAATTCTGCCGCCGCCGCTCGTCGCCGCTGCCGTTGTCCATGCCGCAGCCGGCTCGCCGCGTTCTGTTGTGCGCCAGATCCAGCCGCCGCAGCTCATTGCCTCACAGCCATCCGCGCCGCTGCGGGCTCGACGCTCCCACGCAGCCGCTCGTCATCGTGGTAGCCCCTAGGTGCCGAAGCTGGAGCCGCTCGTCTTGTTCTTGGTGACATCGGCTTCTATGTCCACCGGGCTCATCACCTCATCTGGTTCCTATCCGCTGCCTCTGCTCTCTGGACTGCTGCTCAGCCATGGCAAGGCCCAGATGTTTCTGCTTCATCCCCTTCTTCCTAAGGGTAGCACTGTTGCATCCTTGTATGTGGGCTGCAACCTATGAAGGTTAGCTTTGTTGGATAGGTGGAGTCAGCTTGCTTGGTGCACAGCGTGCTGTTTTTTTCTGCAATGCAACTGCATGCTTATTGCTTTGCTGCATGTTGGGCTTTGCCTTTTTGCTGCACGGTGGATCTGCTGCTCTGCAACCCGGTTGACTGTGCCACTCTCGGTTTGGTTCAACTAGCTTTTGACTTGAGTCAGTCTTTTACGGGAAAAAAAAATCCCTTTTTCTTTTAGGATTTCTAGCTTTTTTTTTTTTGTTGTGTCCACCCAAAGTCCTATACTTTCTTTATCTCTTAGTTCGTCTATATCGTGTGAGTCCACAACAATCAAATCAACTTTTTATAGCATGCAGTGTCCGTTCTTTTCTTGAGTCTTCTTAGATCACCTTGTTTTATTTGTCATTGCGTGTTTCTTTTACACAATTGACTTTCAAGGCTTTGATCTCCACTGCCATGCTTCTCCTTTGTTCCGATTTGACACTTTTAGGGGGGGGGGTGCTTTATTGTTTTGAGTTTATCTCTTTCAAATGCAATGATTGCTACACACCTTGCATTTGAGGGGGGTAATTTTCTTTTCGCTATTCTCTTTCAAATGCAATGTATTTGAAGGGGGTGTTAAGAGATATATTAGGAGTCATTTATCATATTAAGATCTTTTGCCCTTATCTCGGTTTTTGTGGCTTATTTAGGCTTCTCATGTACGCTACATATACCGGCCCTTGGCCTCATATCAATACACAAGTGCTATTCCTAACAATTCCAAACACTTACATGTCCCTCTTTATATAGAGGATTGACCCCTATGCACTTTCGTGCAAAGGATCCCAGATTGTTTCCTATGTTCCCATGTTTTAGCTAGGCCAGCAAGATGAGTTCCAAGGGACAAAAATGGTTCTTTGCACTTGTGTACCTAGAAAACTTAGGCGGCATATGCTATGTACACGGGGGTTTCCGTGTAAACCCATGTACACCAACTATCAAAAGTAATAAAAAAATTCAATAAAATTTGTAGATATTGTTCATTGGTTGCTCCACCTATATATAAAGTTTATATAAAGTTTAAAAATCAAATTCATTCTATATTAAAAGCTAAAAAAAAGAGGAAAATTGATAAATTTTAATAGTTTAAAACTGATATGGCTTTCACTTTTTTATAACTCTTAATATATAATAGATTTGATTTTCAAACTTTCTACATAGGTAGATCAAGTTCATTAGAATATCCATAAATTTTTCTAGATTTTTTCATGACTTTGGTAATTAGTGTATATGGAATTTACACAGTAACCCCTGTGTACACGGAATATGTTGTCATACATACATACATACATGGTTGTTACGGCGCTTAAGGCGTGTGGCGGTTGCCTGAACCATTTTACCTTTTAAGCGTTTAAGGCGCGCGGCGAGGCGACGCCATAGACACATACTTATGGCGGATTAAAGTAAATAAATTACCACTTCTATAGTCCAGTTTAAATTCTTTGCTGCATTTTCAATTATCAATTAGAAATTATAAAGACCCACTTACAAGGCCCAACTTACAAGGCCCAGCCCAGCCAGTCTCCTAGCACAAGTGAACTGACGGGCAAACCTTGAGACCCTAGCCTCTCCTCTCCCTCGATCAGTCGATCCCTCCCCGTTCTTAACCAAGCCACCACTCCATCCAACGCTGCCTTGTCTCCTCTCCCATGCTTCAGTGCAGCCCCATCTCCCCTGCTCCGGCGCGGCCTCCATCTCCCCTCCTCCAGCGCCACCTCCATCTCCCCTGCTCCTCCAGCGCCACCTCCATCACCCCTGCTCTGGCTCCTCCATCTCCCCTGCTCCGGCGCTGCCTCCCTCTCATCCCACGGTTAGGCGGTGGCGCAAATCCGAGGAGCACTAGGCGGTGTCGCGGATTAGACGAGCACCAGGCGAACTCAATACTAGCCAAGGTACGCAATGATTTGGGGGGATTTGGGCTCTGGATCTGGGGCAAAATCGCCGCCTTAGATGCCACAGGGACGCCACGGCGACGCCACGGCCGATGAAGCGATGCCATACACCTCGAAGCTAAGGCGTCGGCTATGGCGTCCGCAAAAAACCTTTTTGACGCCTTAACAACCATGCATACATACATACATAGAGAGAGAGAGTGGCTAGTGTACTCTCGAGAGCATAGAATCCCTCCATACTCTCGATGTGTTTACGCTATCCGAGAATTTATCAATCGATCCGAACGGTTAATCTTGTTCGTTTCATCGAAATGTAGCTATCGAAAAAGTTTCATAACTTTATGAATTTGTTTACTATTTGTTTTGTAGTTTGAAAAATCAGCCTTCTAATTACTCGAGCATACAAAAAAGCTGACTTTCGAAAATGCCAAGCAAATAGTAAACAGATTCAAAAATTACGAAACTTGTTCAGTAGCTACGTTTCGATGAGGCGAAAAAATCAACTGTTCGGATCGATTGATAAATTTTCGGATTGCGTAAACTCATCGGGAGCACGAAGGGATCCCATACTCTCGAGGGTACACTATCCATTCTCTCTCTGTATATATGTACACACACATATAGAGGAAAGTTTGCAAAGTTCAACTGCACACATCCCAAAATTTTTAACACTTTTATATCTAGAATATTATATGATTATATGACATTATTATTTTTAATATATTAAATAGAAGATAGTAAGTAGAGTTGCAATTAGGGACCTCGTTCATGTCAAAAACATCAGTAATTTGTGATAGCAGGGATTAGTATGTTTTCTCCCTGGATAGGATCACAATTTCAAAAACAAGAGGGAGAAGGAATCAGGAGACATGGGATTGGGGATTGGTAAGAAGAATAAAACGGGGACAAAAAGAAGCTAAATTCTATTTCGTTCTTCGATAGCCCTGGTCTGCTCATATACAAGCCAATAAATACAACACACAGAGAGCTGGGCTCCTGGCCCAGATACAATCAGCCCCATCGAACATGGCCCAGAAATTCAAAATCACAAATACCATGATACCCTCCAGTCCTCTTGCTTGCACTCTGCTACCACTTCTTGGCAGTCACATTGTAATACTAATAGGGATGCATGAGATGGCCTACTTCAGGAAAACTTGTGATTATTCATTACTGGACAGTAAGTTGCTGTCAGTTTCAAACAGTTAAATGAAATTGATGTGAGCTCCACACCGCTATATGCTATATGTAAGCTGGCCATGTTTCCTCCTTTCATATATCTAAATTTCAAAATAGATACTCCCTCCGTTCCAAATTATAGGTCGTTTGACTTTTTTGACACGGAGGGAGTAATTGATAGTTATATTGTTATAAAATTGTATTATAAATTGATCAGAATTACTATAAATTCACACTTGCATATGACAAAAATATGATCCAGATCAGATAGTTTTGTTTCAAGTCAGTATGATCACTGGAAACAGGCTTATGACCATTAAACATCAAATGGCTCGCACAAAACAGATGTTAAGGACTTCATAATTATATTCAACCACTTTCAAAGTTCAAAACTAACTAGTCATAAAATGTAACATGTAATTTATTACTCCTATCCTCTATGGAGAAGATATTAACAAGATTTCGCATATAGCAAGAATGACTCTTTTTTTGTTCCAATAAGGTAGTGATTACATAAAAATATCTATATTTTCATCAAAATATTTCATATTTCTTTCATTACCTTGCTAAATAGGTGACAATGTTGCTTGCTGTGCCTGCGAAGGGTATTGCCTTTTCAATTTATTAACAGCTGGTAGCCAATCTATAAGCAAAACTAAGAAATGCATGCATACCTCCAGGGCAACAGGACACTAAAATCAATCCAGCAGCATAATGGGATGGCAGATTTAACAGCTTGCTGACCAAAAATCCTGACAGTGGCATGACCTGTATGTGCATAAATCACTCACTCTTGATTTCTGGAGTAAACATGACTAGTTCTCCCCACAGACAATATACTAACAAATAACTTTTTTTTAGTTTTTATCATTTTATGACATACATGTCAGAAATTAGGGTCAGACAGCATGCCTACGCAGCCCCTCCTGCCGCTGCCGCCGCCCGTCGGCCTCCCCGCCGATGGAGTTGGCTGCTCCAGCTCATCCCCCTTCCCCAGTCCCTCAAGTCCCCCACCACGCCCATACCTTGCATCAACGCCGCTGGGTCGGAATGCCCAAGGAGTTCCTGCGTCTGCCCCTCCGGTTCCTCTGCTCCGGCTTGTCTACATCAGACCCCAAGCTCTGCCCCTGCCGCCGGTCGCGTGCTGCCTTGGGCTGCTAGCTCCGCAAATCCGGCGGATGGGACGGCGAATTGGCCGGCTATGCAGCTGGGTGGATGGCTGCTCAAATCCAGCGCACGCGATGACACGTCACATTCGCCTTAACGCCTCAGCTCCTCCACTCGCCCGAGGCACTGGCGCCCCCCTTCACTTTGCAGACAGTGATAGGACTGCGCCCTCTTGGACCGAAGTTAAGGCGCAGTACTAGTAGCGGAACGGTGGCTCTGCTGCGAGGGTCTCCAGCGTTCAAGCCACCTCTGCTGTCCGGCCATCCTCCGCTCCTGCCCCTCGTTCGTTCGTTGTTGTGATCGCACAACCATCAGATAGGAGCATTCAAGGCGTAGCAACGACTGGTTTGCGCAACCCGTCGCGTCGCTTTAAAGCTGTCTTGCCCAAAGGCAAGCCTCGCTGCTTCAACAACTTCGCGTTCGACCACCTCGCTGCCGCCTACAGAGACCCAACCTGCTGCCGAGCCTGCGGGCGTAGCGGCCACCTCGAGCGTGCATGTAGTACTGTCCACTGCCGTTGCGTCAACGACACCTCCCCAGCCGCCATGCCTAAGCAACACCAGAGCCGCGACCCCGAGGACCCTCTAGACCGCCCGCGCAGCTCGTCCTGGCTCCATCATCTGCTCCGACGACAGGCACACCAACCTAGAGGTCCTGCTTTCCCTCTACGCTGCAGGCACTCACAGAGGTGGCGGCCAGCTCTCGGGCCATTAATGAGGCCTATATGGCCATTGCCGCTGCTGGGGCCTAATGAGATGGTATTTCCATCGCCTGCAACCACCAGCAACACTAACTCATCAAGTTCCCCTCCACCAGCTACCGCGACATGGCCGTCGTGTAGGGTCACTTCATCTACGGCGACATCGCTCTTGACATCCACCCTTGGCGCCCTCACCCGTCGGAGCAACCGAAGCCGCTCATGCACTCCATGCTTGGCATGTCAGGGCAATTGAAGCCATCCTTGAAAGCCCCCTGTGCACTCCAATGCATCGAAGAGCGCACTCGCAACCGCGATGATATCTCCAACCTCTAGGCTTGGATGGTTAGGCCGGAGAATGTGCCAAAGATTCATCATCTCTCTATCGCTGGCCTCTCCAACAAAGAAGGGGACCCGAAGTACAGTGAGTTGATCACCTACGGAGTCATTGTCCATCTCTACGTTGCAGAAGACAACTCTATCGGCCCCGCCAAAACTTCTCCATGACCAGCCTAGCATGGAAGCTGGGCAAGGTTGATGAGGAAGACCCCACCTTGAGCCCACGATTTCCACGCCTCTGGAGCCGCACCATCATCACAGCCACGACTCTGACAATGACTCGGAGGTTGAGTCCTGCGTAACGCGCTCCCTGCTGCAGCACGGGATCGCCAACGGATGATGGTCGCGGCGACAAGATGGAGTCCAGCCGGCATCACCAGGGAGGCGGAGGTAAATCGGGTCGGCGCCACAATACCTTCTCGTCCTTGCGGACGTGGAGTTACATCGTCCCTGGCACTGACCCCATGCCTCTACCTCTCCCTGCTCCAACGCGTCTGCATCATCACCATGGAGCTCCTCGTCACCTGGCCTTGCCACCACACCGTCGGGATGCTTCCTCCTCACCGCGGCATGGGGACGACGTTTCTCTAGCGCAGACCAACCTTCGCCCCTCCTCTGCCTCTCCCTAGGGAGGCCGCACTACTGTTGGCAGTCTACCGTGTCGTTCCCTCTCGCTAGTGCGGCGCAACCTGCCTCCTTTCAGTGCGGAGATTGACCTCGTTGCATAGTAACCCTCAACCCAACGCAGACTATCGCAACTCTCGCTCTCCTCCAACGCGTTGCAGTGATCCGAGTTCAGCTCCTAAGGGGTCTCGCGGTCGCTCCTCCACAATCCGTCTGGCCCCTCCTGACTAGCGGATCCCTTTGGCTCCTTCCACGACGGCACCTCCACCTCAGCGGTTGGACATTGCCTTGCCTCCGCCGCCTCAGTCTCCGTTGATCCAATCGATGGCCTTTGGTGGGAGTTAGGGCCAAGGCGGCAAATTCACCGCAACGATGCCTCCCCAAGCAAAGTCCTCACCTTTGCAAGCCGCCCTTCAGATCTTGGCCACCCAAGCGCCTCCCCTCCCTTCACGGCCTCAACCTTCAGTAGTTGACACCTTTGTTTGGAACTTCATGGTGCCTGTGAAACCTCCAACCTACAATTCTTTCATCGCCGGCTCCGCAACGTCTTCTCTCCTAAGGCCCGACGCCATCGGCCAACCTTCCGATCGAGGCGAAGGCCCGACGCCTCATTGCTTATCGCCTTGAGCCCTGGCCATGATGCGACTATGTTTGGCATCGATATGACTAAGGCTATTTCTACTACGATGCTTTTATGTACATGGCTTCACCCATCTCTACCTTTGCCACAACGATCACAAAGTTGGTCGTTGCTTCGGCTTTCGGACATGGCACCATCACATCTAGCAATTAGGCCGCCACGTTGGCCGCCTCCCATACGTGATGGCATATTCAGGAAAGATATATCTCTACATTTACTTTGTCTACTCCTACATGTCATGTCGGTCAAAGAAAGGCATGCAAAAGAATCAATTTACAAGCCCAACTCGAATTCTACTCCGGTTTGGCCATCAACGCGCAGCTGCAATCAAACGGATGACCAGGCCGCATACGAACTCCGTTTTAGAAGTTCTTGGTATCCGCGGAGAAGCCCACGACGAGATCTTTCCAACGGATCCTCCCTCACCTCAAAATTCATCTGGAATCAGCGGTGATCGTCAAAACAAGTTGTTGCATCAACAATTGGGCCAAACCTGGGCCTTATAAGCGTGTTGGGCCATAGTCCAAGTGGAGCACGCCCCGAGGAAACCCTAGAATATCCAGGATCCCTCTTGGCCGCCTGTATCATGATAAATAGGGTAGCCATGGCTGTTTTTAGTTTTCGGTTTTGTTTAGTTATGTTTTAGCCTTTACTACATACCGGTATTCGCGCGTGTCGGTTGGACTGCTTGTTTTATCGTTACAGAATCCCACCATATTGTGAGTTGATTGTTTCATCTTGTTCTTGCTAGTTCTTCGATCGCTTGCAGGATCAAGGACCTTCGTGGTCGTTGATCGTATTTCCGTGAGGTCAATAACCATCTAGAGTTGGTGTACCGGTCGCTAAGGCGCAACATCCTGGATGGTTGTAGTCGGGCCGCCAATATCGACTCCTACCAGATCGTAATTATACTTCTCTCATCGAAAGATCGAGACCCCTACCCCTATCAGGCCACCTACGAAGACCGCGGCCATGGACAACATTGGCACCATAGGCAAGCTCCTCAACGCTTTGCTGTCGGACAACATTGTGCGGGCATTGGCTGACCTCGCAGGCGTGCACCTCAGCTCGCCCTTGGCACCGTATGGCCAATCCTAGGCGTAGCCCCACTCTAAATGATTTGGCGCCCTCATCGGCGTCTGCAGCCACTAGATGCCACGGTGGCACCTTTTGCAACTCATCGTATGGGCCGTCGTAGCCTTCGACCTTCAATTATGTGAGAGGCCACCTCCCGTTCAGACTACTCGCTGCACGACGGGCCTTCCAGAAGACGAAGCATATGCCCTCCTTAGGTTTCGGCCTAAAGTCTACCATAGCGACTGTGCTTACCGACCGCTGTACTGAAGCTTCCAAAGCCAAGGCCTCCCGTCCAGGACGGAGAGCGTTCTAGGCCAATTTTGTAACCACATGTGCTGTTTCCCATGCAATCTTCTGTACTTGGGGGTTTCGACATGAGCTTACTTCGTGCCTGTACGCGTGCTGTTTATGGTTGCATCCTTTTGGTCGTCTTCATCACGCTTTGGCCAGCACCAGTGCTGCGACATTTGAGACGTTTCCTTGGCTCCTTGGTGTCCCCGCATCCCCATGAAATATTGGAAACTGCTTAGCTGGAATGTGCGTGGGTTAAACAGCTCTGCTAGGCGCAACATCCTACGCAACCTCGTCCTCTCCTCGCGAGCCTCGCTTGTTTGTTTCCAAGAAACAAAGCTAGCCTCCGTCCAGCCTCGTATTGTCATAGAGTGCTTGGGTGCAACATTCTCTGCCATCTTCGCCTAAACACGGCCTCGAACACTACAGGGGGGGGTCCTCCATGCCTTAGATGACGTGTTTGCCCTTGACTCCATTGCCCTCACCGAACACTGCCTCTCACCTAGCTTGAAGTCCCACCTAGATGGCACCTCCTAGTTTATTACAGTGGTTTATCGCCCCCAAACTCGTGCCCATAAACTTCAGTTCCTCCAAGATCTCCGATCGTGCGCCCCCTCATAAATCAATGCCCTAACTGCTCCCAGGCGACTTCAATCTAATCTACCAAGCCGCTGACAAAAGTAATGGTAACATCAACATCTCGCTCTTGAATTCTTTTCGCGCCACGCTCGACCAGCTGGTGTTGATGGAAATCAACCTCACAGACCGCAAGTTCAATGGAGCAACGAACGCGCAAATCCAACCTTATCGAGAATTGATAGAGCCTTCGCCTCAACTAGTTGGGACCTTCTCTTCCCCAACTACTCGTTGCGTGCCTTGCTGACCTTGATCTCAGACCACACTCCGCCTTGGCTCTCCGGGGATTCAGAGCAGCGTTCAGCCTGGTGCTTTCGCTTCGAAAATTATTGGTGTTCCATAAAAGGCTTCCACCAAGTGGTGCACAGACCTGGCTAGAGCCAGTTGCCACACCTAACCCCTACCGTTCCTTCCATATCAAGCTCTCTAAGTTGGGGAAAACCCTCAGCAAATGATCGAAATCCAAGATCGGTAATCTCAAAGTCCAATTAGTGATCGTCAAGCACAATCAGCTCATTTGGCTCTTCAACTGTGCTATAGAATCCTCACCTCCCTCGAGTATGTACTCAGGAATCTCAAGCTCCGTGCCTCATATTAGCGTCCCTTGAGAAGGCGCGTATCCGACAAGGGGCCAAAGTCCAACGGATCAGCGCAGGAGATGCCAACACCAAATTTTCCACCTAAGGGCCAACTCTTGAAGGCAAAAGAATTTCAACCACACCCTTCTCTCCCCCTCGGGACATGTGTTTTCCCACGATGGAAAAGAATCTGAGTACCGTCACTTCTATTCTAAGCACCATGGCTCCGCTGTCCGTCGAGACCTAACAATCTCTTGGGATCGTTTAGGCTACACGACCTTAATTCTGGCGGACCTGGAGATTCCCTTCTCCGAGGAAGAAAAAAAAGGTTGTCTTCTCTACCAATTGATAAGGCCCCAGGGACGGACGGGTTCACTGGCCTCTTCTACCACTCCTATTGGGTCGTCATCAAGAAAGATCTACTAAGGGTTTTCCAAAGGTTCCACGAACAGGATGGGACTGCTTTCGGCCTTCTAAACTCAGCAAACATTTTGCTGATAAAAAAGAAAGAGGAATGCCAAAGCCTCCTAGACTTCAGACCGATTAGCCTGATCCATAGCCTCAGTAAAATTGTGTCCAAACTAGTCGCAAATAGACTAGTGCCATACCTAGATAGCATCATCTCCACGAGCCAAAGCGCCTTCATCAAAAAGAGAAGCATTCAAGATAACCTCCTTCACGCCCAGAATGTCCAATGCGATTTTCAAAAACGCAAAGTTTCGGTTATCTTTCCCATGTTAGACTTTCGCAAAGGCTTTTGACTCCGTAAGTTGGGGCTACGAGTCTTTCCCATGTTATACTTTCGCAAAGGCTTTTGACTCCGTAAGTTGGGGCTACCTCCTTGAGCTGTTGGAGCACCTTGGCTTCAAAAGGCGATGCAGAAACAAGATCTCCATCCTGCTGGGCTCGTCTCTTCCTCAACGGTCAACACGGACCCAAGTTCTGGCACCAAGTGGGGTCCATCAAGGAGACTCGTTATTGCCTATGCTACTCATCATTGCGATGGACCCCATCCAGTGCCTGTTTCAGCTAGCCACTGAAAAGGGGATCTACTCAACAATCAACTTGAGGCCCACCTCGTTGATAGTTTCTCTATGCGCAGATGACGCAGCAATCTTCCTAAGCTCCATCAAGGAAGAGGTTGAAGCTACCATGCAGATCCTTCCAAGCTTTTGGGGCGGCCTTATGCCTCTGTACGAACCTTTACAAGTGTGCAGCCTACACTCTCAACAGTCAGGACATTGACCGTGAGGACACTCTCGCTGCCTTCCAAGGCCTTAGGGGTAGCTTGCCTTCTCGCTATCTATGGTTCCCTATTCACAGCCGCAAGCTAAAAAGGGCTCACTTCCTCCCGCTCATCGAAAAGCTTCGAGCCCGGCTCCCTGCTTGGAAAGGGATACTCCTCTCTAAGGCTGATCGACTTAACCTCATTTTCTCGGTCCTCTCGGCGCTACCAACGTATTTTATCCTTGTCTTCAACCTTCCCAAATGGGCGATCAAGAGAATAAATAAGATCAAGCGCTCCTTCCTTTGGAAGGGCTCAGAAGACTCACATGGAGGACACTCACTAGTCAACTGGGATACGGTTTGCCGCCCCAAACAACTCGGGGGCCTAGGTGTTCTCGACCTCTCCAAGTTTGGCAAAGCCCTCCGTCTTCACTGGATGTGGCATGAGTGGAAATTGTCGACTAAGCCGTGGGTCGAGACGGATACCCCCTTGGGACGACTTAGGCCCTGTTTGTTTCAGCTTGTAGCCAGCATTTAGCCTCAGAAGCGAAAAGCTCAAACAAACAGCCAGCTTTTGGAACCCCCTTCAAAGAAGCCAAAAGCCACCAAAAGCCCAATTTGTGCTGCGATCTGAGCTTTTCACAGAAGCTAGTTTTTTCTGGCTTTTCCCAGGAGCAGCTTTTAGAGAAGCTGCAGCTCAAACAAACAGGGCCTTAGATAGGGATCTATTCTGAGTTGCAACAAAAATCCACCTTGGAGATGGAAAAAAGGCAGACTTCTGGCATGATAACTGGTTGTAGGGCTCCTTCCCCCACCTCTTAGCCCCAAGCCTTTATCGGATCACAACGCACAAACACCGCTCAATAGTGGACGGATTCCAAAACAACTTGATTGCCTCGATTTGACATCTCAGTGACATGTAGCAACTCAGGGATTACCTAGTCCTCTGGCAGTTGATTGATTGGGTCAACCTTCAGCCGAACGTCAACGATGACATCTCTTGGGTCCAATCCTCCGAAACTTCTCAACCAAATCCACGTATAACCTACAGTTCCTTGGCAGCATACCCTTTATTCTTGTAACGTCCATTTGGAGAGCGCACAAGAAGAAAAAATGTAAATTATTTGCTTTGAACCTTGGTCATAGCAAGATAAACACTACGAACGTCCTGGCAAGGAAGGGATGGCCTCATCAAACTTTTTGTTTCATCTACGGTTCTGCACCGGAAACACTGGATCATCTTTGTGTCCACTGCCCGTTCTCGGTTGCGGTCTAGACAGCTTCGCTCCCTTTCGGCCAGTACAACACCCAACCGTGCAACACTCATACGAGTTTTCAACATTGGTTGCTCACTGCGGAGAACTCCCTACCCAATAGTGCTAGGCCTGAGTTCAATGGCTTGGTCATCTACGTCATCTGGAACATATGGAAGGAGCGAAATAGATGCATTTTCCAAAATAAGGCCTTGTCCCATGCGCATCTATTTCAAAGAATCCTGCAGGACTTTCTCCTCAGGCGTGGGATAGGGGTTTCCTGTAGCACGTTGCACCTAGGTTCATCATCCACCCGTTTCTCCCCTCTCTCTTGTACAATGTATGGTAGGGGCGGCAACGGGGGCAATCTCTAGCGAGTGCCTCCCCATCCCCGATCCCCGCGACCACACATTTCCCCGTTCCTTGTACCCGTCCCCGGTCTCTGGGAGGATTTCTCCCTGTCCCAATCCCCGATTGGGTGATGGGGCCCCGACGGGTCCCCATCCCCGTCCGATGGGGCAAACTACTGGGAGAAGACCATGTAACTCAATCTAGACTCTAGATGCGGCGGCTGCTAGGGATTTCCCATGCGCAACCATCGCCTAGACTTGATGCCGCCATTGGGGTCTCGCCGTCAGCAGGCGTCGATGGAGCACACGCCCCATGGAAGCTCGCCCTCCCCTCCATGCCGTCACCGGCGGGAACACGCCCTCATGCAGCCATCGCCGCAACGAGCCTCTGCTGCAGCCCGTCCTTTGACCGCTAAAGCAAAAGGCCAACACGGCTACTGCTTTCTTATCGCGAGCAGGAGCACATGAGAGCAGATGCGCCACACCACTTCATATTGCACCGCTGACGTTGAAGATGAGGCGCTCTCGTGAGGGATTTGTGGCTGTTATTGCTCGATGGTATCTGGTATTTCTAAACTTGGCTATGATACGAGAGTGTTGGGCTGAGCATGGCTTCCTTTGGGCCATACGAGAGCTACTGGGCCAATATTTATGGCTGGTATTTTGCTTGGGCTATGCCAGTGGCGGGCCTATCTGGATCCCCACGGGGACAAAAATTCCCCGTCCCCATCCCCGCTTCACCCGATGGGGATGAAATTTCCCCGTTTTCATCCCCATGGGGAACAATCTTCCCCCATAACCATTCTCTAATAGATGAATTCCCCGTTGAGGATCGGGGAACAGGGCCCATTGCCACCCCTAGTGTACAGTGCTTTATTATTTAATGGAATGACAAAGCCCCTACCTATTTTGCTCAAAAAAAAAGAAATCAGGGCACCTATTCGTTGCCTTGAAAACTTCTCCTATGCTCAAGAAGTTACAAAATAGAGCTAAAACAGAAAAAAAAAAATATGATTGCCAGGTTTGTTTGCTTATGAAATGAAGCACTAAACTTAAGATGCTGGAACTAACCGAGTATTGAAGTACAAACCCAGCAACTAACTCCTTAGGCATCAAGAGTGCAGTTCTTAGGTCATCTAGTGTGAGTGTCATCCCCATTCCTGGATAAGTTACATATTCAGCCACAAGAAAATTCAGTTAACATCATTCTTCAATTTATCATGAATAAATGACAACAGAAGCAAAAAAAAAGTAGCAATGTTCAATTTATACATGTACAAGTGACTAACATAAGCAAAAAAAACTTCCTGGCCAGTGGGCCAGTGATCATTCCACACTTGAAGAAATCACCATAATTTTTATTTTTGAAATTAAGGCAAAAGCTCTGCTGTGCACCAGAAAGGGAAGTGGATGACAGACATGAGAATTTGAATGCTGCCAAGCCAGTGCCCAACTGCACGTACTAGCCAACTGAACATCGCAAAACATCCACTTCCACCAACTATATATTCTATGTAAAAATGAAAAAATTGTTGCAGCCTAGTTTTCTCCAGTATAATGTCGGATAATGTCATGAACAAGTAAATTTCTTATTTTTCTAAGCCAAAAGAGGTCTTTAATTATGGGTTGTTTTAGGTCGTACTAAAATGATGTGAAAGTAAACATCAAAAGATGGTTGCTTGAGCCAGTGTAATCATATCTAAGTTGATACCCTCGCATATTTTTTCCCATTTTATTTCCTGCTCCTTTTTCTTAGTTTGCCTTCTTCCTCTCGTATCTTCTTTGGTGCTTTATCTCCCTTGTACTTTGGTACCGTGATACGGCAATGACTATGGGGCAGTAAATGCATGATAGCTGGACCCAGATACCCTTTAACAAAAGGGATGAAAGGATTGTTGTAGTTTCAAAATCTTGAGCCATAACTATATCAATGGTGGGCCAATAATGAATTTTTTTGCATATGTATTAAGACGCTTGGCCTGATTTCAAAATTGTCCAGAGTTTTTTATGTTGTTTCATTGCAAAATGATGGATCTCCTTCCATAACTTTCCAATTACGAGTACGAGAATTAAAATACATAAAAAAATTTGTAATTATCTACGGCGTCTAGAAGATAGATGGAATATTTTGAGGAACAAAAAAATCAAAAGAATCTTTCTCTCTATTCCCTACCATTCCGCGTCTTAGGTTCTGTTCTTTTGAGCTCATCTGAACAACTGAATGGCCGAAATGACTAAATTTTAAGAGCTTCTCGAGATAAACTCGAAATTCGGATCCATTTCGTTTGACTTGTTTTTTAAAGTGTTAGGACCCATTTTCGAAACAATGACAAAACAGACTCAAAAAACCAAAAATATATGTCGTTTTAAAACATTATCCGTTAAGCTATTAATCTGAAAAGAACAAGCCTTAGACTTCTATTAGTTTCTTTTCTACTTTCATGCAATAGATATAGTTTGATATAGAATCCATTTCTCGAAGTAATGAAAACCATCCTGTTATAGGAAATGCTTCGCAAACCGCTATTCCATCTTTTATGTATCGTGAAAAGTGATAATTGTGAAGATCGTGCATTTCAGTCACATTTAGATCCATAGATTTCTGAGTACATTTTAAATGGCCAAACACTATTCTCCACATTTACCTTAATAACAGCAATTTTTTAACCAGAGATAAAATATGAACAGATGAAATCATATATAAAGGTATCATCGTTGCATATTTTGCAGTTCATTATTTTCTTCAATGCAACCTTCTTAATGCAATATTTAAATTGGACAGTTAGCACTTACAATGTTATAATAATGTCATGAGTAACTTGGATTCCGACTTTCTAAAATTAAATATGTACCTTGGGAAAATGCTGAATTTGACACTCATTCATCCATCTCAATGACATGTGGGACTGGCAACGTCTCTAAAAATGGTCCAGGTTGTCAAATCCTGAAGCGCGAATTTTAAAAAGTGTCAAATTCTGAAATCTCCCATGTACCTTAGGGTGACTTCCTACTTAGAGCATTTGCATGTTTTTTGTTTCAAAGTCAACCAGTACATTAAAGCCGTGTAGACTGATAAAGGATGATTATATACAAAGCAGGGGTGGATTCAGGGGGTGTCGGGTGATCTAAAGATTTGGGCATAACTCAGCTTGTAGATAGTTTGCCTTGAATATCTAAAGACCTCAGGTTCGATCCATGCTCACTGCACACCTTTGTCATTTTTTACTTTCCAGTTCCCATTATTCATGCCAAGAACATGATTGCAATTGCGCATGCTAAAAAGTGAAATGAAATCCAAGCCCCAAATTCGTCATCTATCTATTTCTCTCATCCATTTCTCCATTTGTCGTCGTTTGCTGTATTGATGACTGAAACTTTAGTATTCAGTTCAGCCGGGCTTTACAGCAGCCGCGGGTGCGCTCGGGCAGCACGCCGGCACACAAATGCATAAGTGCTCAAAAACTTAAGATTCTCCGCCACAGCTAAGAAGTGCAAACAGTAGACGAACTAGTTGACTCGTCGACATCACTGGAGCAAAACCTCGGTCTGCTAAATATCTAGCAAATACTACAAGTGAACGACTCAGGGAGTAAAGTGTACTGTACAAGATGATATCGAAGATACGTACCGAGCATCGTTATGGATATGCCAACGATCTGGGCGGTGGGGCCAACCCAGAGGAAGGCCGCCGGTCGACGCAGCGCGAGCGCGCAGGCTGATGCGACCCACACCGGAAACCCAAGCGAGAGCGCCTCCCCAACGCGCACCAGCGCCACCCGCGCACTATCGCCAGCCGGTGCAGGAGATGGCGGCGGATCGGCTGCCGCGGAGCACCTGCTGAACGGAATGCCGCGGATGGGACGAATCGAGGTGGCGAATGGGATGCCAAGGTAGGTCGAGGGAAGGGAGGAGTGGGTTCTGAGGGCGCTGCGCGGACAGAAACGGGGCATAGACATGGCTGGGGCGGTGATCGGAGCTTGCGGCAGCTGGCGGAAGAGAGGCATAGCGTTGGAGGGTTGGAGGAGGGAGTTGGAGTTGATCGGCGCGGCCGGCGAGATTAACAGGCTGCGTATATAATGAGTGTTGGATCTAGAGATAAAAAATTAGAGTGTTTGATTGTCTTTTTATCCATCTGAACCAGGCTCTTTAGATGCAATTACCCTCTCCGAATTAGGCTCTAGAGATACAACCAAATTAGGCATTTCACCAAAGACAGGCTCCACAGATGTAGCAACAACCACATGCGCGACATATTTGATTTATTTATTTACTATATTTTTTATTAGTATTTTTAATTACGAACCGATTTCAAAAATGGGTTATTGATATTTTTCCGAACAAAACCACACCACACTTGTCATATAAATTTTAAAAGTTTAAAGTTTTTATTTTTGAATTTATTTATTTATGAGACTTTCTTTTGAATTTTTTATTTTCGTAATTGATTTTTTGTTATTTTGATTTTCTAAAATTTATTTTAAATATATTTCATCCCTCCCTTTTTTGAATTTCTCTATGCCATTCTCTTTTTAGTGCAGTCAACCAAACGACATCTCTATGCAACCTGTACAATCTCATACACCTAACCAAATAACAACCATTTTTGATCATCTCAATTTTGTTCCAACTAACCTAACTCATTTCATCTGTTTGGTTCAACTAAGAAGTCGACCAAACGATTTATTACCTACAAAGCCAACCAATTAGATAGCCTTTACCAAAACGACATTAATTTAGTCTGTCTTTACGTGGACGACACTGGTCGCGAATTTGTTACCCTAACGACATTTTGGACTTTTAGCCCTCTTTTTCAGTCATTAGCCCTTTTTATCGCAAGTGAACTGACCGTTTTGCCCTCTGTCACTGTCCAGGGCCATAGTATTTGGCTGGATGTGGAATTACACCTCGCTCACTGTCCAAATACGTGATTAGAGTAATTTACAAGAAGAAAATACTTTAACGTGTGAAAATAATATTCAACAATTTGAAATTTATCGTTTTTGACAAATTCATCACATTTGACATAAATTTATCGTTTTTGACATAAACTCATCTTTTTGACTAAATTCATCACATTTGACAGAAATTTATCGTTTTTGACTAAAATTCATCACATTTCATAGAAATTCATCATCATTTTTGACATAAATTCATCAAACTACATCCATTACACAGAAAAATGCATCAAAATGCATCCATTACACAGGAGGGGGCGCCACTACGGTTTCGCAGCTGTGGAGGAGAGGCTGGGTCGTAGGGAGGCGGAGGAGGCGGCACAAGCGCAAGAGGGAGGAGGAGCGAGGAGGAGGCAAGAGTGGGAGGAGGCGATGAGGAGGGAGGCAGAGAGGAGGCGGGCGAGGGGAGGCAGAGGGAGGGGGCGATGGGGAGGGATGGAGGCGGCGGCGGTGTAGGGCACGGTGGCACCGCCGAAGGGGGCAGGGGAGGGGGCGGCGGGGAGGGAGGGAGGGGGCGGTAGATCTGGCAATATTTGGCTGTGAAGAAAGGGAAATATCAAACAAACTGAGCAGGGGCATATCCCGTATTTGGCTGGACAGTGACCGAGGGTAAAATGGTCAGTTCACTTGCGATTAAAGGGCTAATAAACAGGAAAAGAGGGTTAAAAGGCCAAAATGTCGTTGGGGTAACAAATCCGTGCGTCCAGTGTCGTCCACGTAAAGGCAGACTAAATTAATGTCGTTTGGGTGGCTATCGAATTGGGTGGCCTGCAGGTAAATCTCCCCACTACCGGAGCGTAGCGGTGGATTCTGTGTGTTGCAGCCTCGCAGGGTAGTGCTGCGGACCGTCTTGTTTGGTCAGAAGGGGAATCGAAAGAGGCGCAGTAGTTATACAAATTTTGAGAAAATTGGTTCAGTGCTATAAAAAATCGGTAGATTTTGTTTTTACCGTAAAAAATCTAGGTGTATTTTAATACCATACAAAAATCCCGTTTACCATTTTATGCCACTCCATCTCCATTCTGTCCTCTCCACAAGCCTCCATCCTCCTTTGTATATCTGTGTGCCCCCGCTGCTCCGCTTTCTTCGAGGTGCCTCACCAGCATTGGTACATGTCCCACTGCTTAACGTCCTCGTGACCACGTCTCCATCTTCATCAATACGTGGGCCAAGGTTTATCAGCACACGGTCAAGTTTCATAAGTGGGTTCTTCTATGTTCATATAAAACATTTGAAAAGTGAAAAATTCAAAAAAAATTAAAAAGTATTTAAAATGGGTTGCCCTCGATTTTGCAAGGATTATGAAATTTATTCCATGCATTTTGAACACTGTTTTAATTTTATACAAAAATCAAAAGTTCAATTGAAACATTATCAACTGCAAATCTAGCCAACGTCCGCGCGAACGGGTGGCTGATCGAACGGTCGCCGCTGGTCCGACGCGCGCGCGTCTGGACGGACATCCGGACCCTGGCCGCCACCAAATAGTAAAGGCTAAACGGGGCTTCGACAAAATAAATAGGGAAAATCATACGATGACAATTTGTTTTTGGCTATTTTCTGGACTCTAGGACGAACAAGGACAAATCTAAAAAAAGGATAAAGGGTGTTCTCACCAGGCAACCGTCACTCTGATACCACTCGATGCTCACTAGGTTGTCCCGATCTTCTGATCAGAACGATACGTCCATTTGGTGTAATGAGGACGCTACTAATTCACGGGATCAGCAACTGAACAATCGCAATGTCACCACACAAGTCGATCAACCGAGCCAAGCACAATTGATCCTTGAACCTACTATCAATCGAGTACTAGAAAGAACAAGATGATAACTGATAAATCAACTAATGAAAGGGTGAGGTTCTATTCTCGTCATGGGTGTTCTAGTCAACACACGCGGACACGAGGAGAGACACACATGGGGTTAAGCAAACATAACAAAACATAAAGATAGATGAGAACCAGCGGCCACATATATAGCGGCGACCAGGGGGAGTGGGGCACCCAAGAGGGCAGCCACCACCAAACCCTAGTGATACATGGGCCATAGGCACAAAAATATGGTAACGCAGCACCTTGAAATCTTGGCCAGTGACATTTTTTCTGCATTTTAATGTTGCTCCCGGACGATTCTAGACATGGGGCTGAATCCATTGGAAAGCTTTATCTCATAAGTTTTCCAACGAGTGGTCGCACGCTGAAATCGGAGTTTGGGAGCCTAAGTTACACTCATTTGAAGTTGGCGTGCTGCTGGATGGCCGAATCGGACTTTTCGGCGTCTTGGGCTTCCATGTGGGCCTTCCTTGATTCGTCGAGGCCTCGCGAGTCTTAGAATTGTTGCGCCTCTTCTTCGGAGAAGGCTTGAAAGGCTGGGCTTGAGGATTAAGGCCCGTCAGCGACGAAGATATCTCGGCGTCGATAGTAGTTGATGGAGTTGCCTGAGAGGGAGGAGGGGCAGCAGTCACACTGGTTGTATCCACGCTGGTGATATCCTCATCAGCCACCCTCTCTCGGACGAAATGCAGGTAGATCTCGACATGCTTGTGCGTTGGTGCTACACTAAATTTTTGGAGAGGTAGACCGTCCTAACATTGTCGTAGTAGATAATGGTGGTTCAGCGAAGTGAACTCTGAAGCTCCTAGAGAAGCTGTCATAGCCAGCACACCTCAGCTATTCCGTTGGTGGCGGCACGGTATTCTGCCTCAGTGCAAGAGCGGAAGACAGTGTGCTGGCGTCTGAGGAACACGTCGTAGCTCGAGGCGGACTTCTAGTGTCAGGACAGCCAACCTAGAAAGCATCCAAGTAGACTGTGAGATCAAGTGTGCCCTGAAGGTAGCGGAGCATGTGCTTCAAGGTAGCAAAGTGAGGCTTTCGGGGATCATTCATGAAAAGACAGACTTGCTAGACAACAAAAGTGATATCTGGCCTGGTGAACGTGAGATACTGAAGAGCACATACTAAACTACGGTAGAGAGTTCTTGCAGAGACTACAACTCCATCAGTAGAGAGCTTTGACTGAGTGTCCACCGGAGTATTGTAGGGCTTGCAGTTTCACATGCCAACACGGTCCAAAATATCAAGAATGTCCTATAGCTGCAAGAGATGCATGTCACCAAACTGTGGCTAAACTAGAACTCCCATCCATTATATTCCTCCTAGGCAAAAAGGCATTTTGACTTTTACTAATTATCCTGCAGACAACTACCTCCATTCTCAAGGTCAAAGTCTTAGTCATCCATTTATAAAAACTGTTCAACAAACAGTTGGGCCTGTATTGTTTAATGTTTTCTGCATTATCTTTTTTTGGAAGAAGGATGATCACACCATAATTCAATCTATTCATATTGAACTTGTTTCTATGAAAACTCTCAAAACATTTCAGAGCATCCTCCTTTATTACTTCCCAACATGCATGGAAAAATTCAATAGGCATCCCATCAGGCCCAGGAGCATTGTTCTTACTCATTTTAAACAAAGAACTTTTAATCTCATTCATGCTAAAGGGGTGCTTTAACAACTCATTTTCTTGAACTGAAACCTTTTCCTTCTCATTCCACACATTATTTTTAATTCTAAAACTGCTACCACTTCCTTTTCCAAAAAGGGTTTTATAAAAATCAGTGGCATGCCTCAATAAATTTTCATCCCCTTGGATAATGTTGCCTCCATCATTTAGAGTTTCAATGTTTTTTCCTTCTTCTGCCATTTGCTATCACATGGAAATATTTTGTGTTATTATCTCCTTGTAGCAGCCATTTGCTACGCGAATTTTGATGCCAATTTAATTCTTCTTCCTCAAAGATTTTAAGCAAGTCTATAGCATATCCCATCTTACTTTTTCTTTCAGCCATACTTAAAATGTTGGCATCTTCTTTTTCCTTCAATATTTTCAAACACTGCATAGCTTCCTCCTTTTGTCTTTACCTTTTACCAAATAAGTCCCTCCCCCAACCTTTTAAAGATTTCTTAACCCTCTTAATTTTCAGAAGGAAGGTACTTAAGGGATCCAAACCACCAATGGGTTCACCCCAACTTCTACTAACTACATCCAAAAACCCCTCTTTCTGCAACCAAGCATTCTGAAATTTAAATTTTTTAGAAGTCACCATATCCTCCATCCCAGCCTTGACAATTAGAGGGTTATGGTCAGAAAGTCTTGCTGCCTTATGGATCTTGATCATGTTAAAAGACCTTTCCCAGTCAAGACTAACTAGGATTCTATCAAGTTTCTCTTTAGTGGGGGATATATGATTATTAGACCATGTATACTGATCCCCATTATTACTTAATTCTTTCAGGGAATAAGCATCAATAATACCATTGAACCAGTCAGAAAACTTGTTTAGAGAATGATTTTTGTTCTTGTCTTAAACCTCAAAATATTGAAATCACCCCCCAATATTAGAGGAACATCTATTTGTCTACAAAAGTCATTCAGCTCATTTAGAAAATCCAACTTTTCATCTGACTGAGCAGGACCATAAACACCTAACACAGCCCACCTTTTTCTTTTTTTCTTATCCCAAATGTTGAGTAGAAGCATATAATCTCCTTTTTTAACGTTCAAAATTTCAAACTCACTGTCCTTTACACCAAGCACAATACCACCTGATTTACCCCTGGATGGAATCCAATGCCACAAAAAAAGATTGCTAGGGTCAAATCTGTTAAAAAATCTATCCTCATATTGCATCCTTTGGGTCTCACAAAGGCACAATATGTCTAATCTCTGTTCATATATTAGGTCTCTAATATATGAACTCAGACCTTTTTTATTGATACCCCTACAGTTCCAAAACATAAGATTGACTTTATCCATCATTATTCTTAAATATATATTTATCCCCCCTCTTACTCATCTCCTCATTCGGTCGCTTTGCTCTCAAAGCTCTCGAATGAGATCTAGCAGCTAGATCTCTGAGCTGCAACCTCGGTTTTCTTCTACAACCCCTTCCAATAACAGGAGAACAATCCTCTTCTATTTCATTGTCCACTATATCCCAATCAGTATTTAACTCAGCTTCCCCCTCCTTCATATTACCCTCAACAATTGTACTACATAAAAACTGATTCTCTTTGTTTTCTTTTCTTTCTTCATTCTTATTTGCCAACATCTCTCTAGAAGCCTCCAAAGCTTTAAGTACCTCAATTTTTTTTCCTATCTTTTTTTACCGATTTTAACACCCACATTCTTAGCAAGTTGGACCATGTCCTCATTATCAAGAATATTAAAGGAGTTAGAGCTCTGAATCATACCTTCTAGATTTTTCTTCTTTACCATGTTAGCAGCTTTATCCATTACATGCATGGTGGAATTCTTCAGTCTGAAACTTCTTCTAGTAGGGCCTACCATCTCATCCTCTTTAGCTATATCTTGCATCTTGCCCATCTTTTCTTTCTCAGTGACCTCATCTTCCTCTGGCTTTTTTTCCATAATTTCTTGAATAACCACATTAGATGTTTTATTAAGAAAAGAGCCATATTCATTTATATGCTCCTGACTCCTATCCACCACATTGCTTATAGTAGAGCACTGCATCATCCAAACATCTCTGCAATAATTAAGTTTGTCCAGATCTTCTTTTTTCTTCACCACCTTTGATAAAGCAATTGTTTCTTGCAGAATCACATTATCCTCCTCCATGCTTTCTGATTCTTGAGAATTGTCAAAGTTAATATCAAAATTCTCCTCCCCTTGTATTACAGTCTTTCCTTTACTAATACTGGACTTAGGAGGAGCAGATTGGGCCAACTCATGATTACTCTCCTGTTTCTTTGGACTCACATCTGCTTTGTCACCCCCTTGTTTTTGCCTTTTACTTTTGTCTTTTCCTTCTTCATTGTTTACTTTGAGACCTTCATCAGGGGGCCCTCTCTTCATGAATCCAATTGGCCACTCAACCTCAAAGAAGAAGTCATAAACCAAAAGACCAATGGTTCCTTCGGCAGATTCAGGAATGTCCTCGATATCCCTACAAGCAATTCTTACCCTTACTGCATCTAGCCTGAACATACTTGATAAATCAATCTCTAGAGGTTTGCCAATCAAATGGGCCACACTAAAAATTGTTTGTTCAGACCTTTTGTCCATGGGAATATTCCCTATCCTGACCCAGACCTCATTAAGTTTGCCTTTAGCACCAATATCAGGTTTCCACTGCTTCACAAGGAAAGCTGCATCTGCAAGCCTCATATTCATCACACCCATAGCACTTACTTCTTCAATTTTTTTAGTAGTAGGAAATCTCATTAAGAATTGCCCTTCTTTAAAAGGTTTAGCTATACATCTCCAGACATTTGACCCCTTGAGGGTTCCAATATCCAACTCCACATCCCTAGCCGATGCATTCCTCCTTGTGATCTTAATGACAGCAGTGCAGAAGAGGAAACTCACCTCCAGGAATCCCCTTCCCAGTCGCACCATTGAATCTCCACCCTCCACTCTGCGACATGTCGCTGCGAGAGGACTCGACTCCTGTAGGGGTGGATGCCATCCCACCGGGCCCTCGTACAACCGCCATTTGCGACCCGCACGATCTCTCGATCCATCAGCCCTCTCTCTCTCCGCCATTTCCTGAGTTCTCGTTGCTGATGGGTGGGCGCCACGTGTTGGGGCGGATCATTAGTTTGAGGAGACAGCTGAGGGTCCAACAATGGATCTCAGTTAGGTAGGCCTGCCCGGCTAACTCTTTTGGGCACACACGCACAGTTGATGCACATGAAGAACTGTTGCAGAGCATGAAAATGATTTTGCTATTTCTAGTTTTTGCATATATAATATAAGGCATATATTTATACATAGTAATCAATAAAGCAAGTATTTTCCTTTTTACCGTTATATTTTATAAAACATATGATGCTGTATAGTTTTGTTGGTGTAATAAATACCAGGGTAGGAAGAGTCCTCAGGAGGCCAAGAGGGCCCCACGCGTCAGGCGGGCGAGCAAGGCCCCAGCACGTGGGCGAGCCCCTCAGGAGGCCAAGAGGGCCCCACGCGTCAGGCGGGCGAGCAAGGCCCCAGCGCGTGGGCGAGCCCCCTCTGAAGGCGAGGCGAGGGCCTCGCAGCCGCCGGGTGCGTGGGCGAGCCCCTCTGGCGAGAGGCGAGGCCCCACGCCGGGCGGGTGCGTGGGCGAGCCCTCTGAAGGAGGCGAGGGCCCCGCGCCCGGGCGGGTCGTGGCGAGCCCTCTGAAGAGAGGCGAGGTCCCACGCGCCAGTGGGGCCAGCGGCGAGCGTTGCGAAGGAGTCTTGGGACGAAGGCTCCCTCGCTGAAGGGCGAAGCGCATTTAATGAGACATCACGCGGATAGACAAATGAAGACATGATTACCGCTTCTGATGACCTTTGCGGTGGCGGTATCATTGCGGGCATGTGAAGAATTGACCGCAGAGAGGTTTACTTGAGGAGGCCGCCGCGTCGGGAGGAGCAGAAGGGCCCCACCCGCAGACTCACCGGTGTGATGTGCGGGTCGAGGCCACCATGGCAAGCCTGCGAGGCGGCGCGCAGCGGCGTGGGCGGTGACGCGTTTTCGTCTCTTCTGTCGAGTCGTGTCGATTATCTTGAAATCTTGTCTTGCCTACCCCTCGGCTCTCGCCATGACCCAAAGCTTGTATAAAAGGGGAGAGAGAGAGGAAGAATACGGCACTAGCATTCGTGCATTCAAACGCTCTGTAAACACATCCCATTCAACCACAATCGGAAAAGAGCTAAGGCTCGGCGAGAGTAGGACTATTACCCGCGAGGGGTCCGAACACAGGTAAATCGGCGAAGTCGCTCCTCGTTGTGCCCGACGCTCAAATCGAACCGAGCTTGATCGAGTTGGCTAGCGATCTAAAATCTGACCAGGTGTGATCCGCGATGGTTGAGCGGAGAACACGCCGTCGATGGCGCGCGCAGTGGGCGCTAGCATCGGTTCAAGCTCTTGACCCTTCTTCAGCGGCGATGGCGGAGCGGCGATCGCGATGGAAGCGAAGCGGCCGCTAGAGCCGCGGCCGCGAGTCGGCCGCGGCGATGGCGATGAATCACCGGCGGTGGCCGCCCGCCTAGGGTTGGAACCTGGCGGAAGCGGCCGCCTCGGCCAAGCTAAGCGGCGCTGCCTTGGAGGAGTGCACCCAAGACAGAACCCCCATGCGGCTAGGGCCTTGTTGGAGAACCCACGGTTCCGTGACTCGGACTTTGGGTGGCGCCGTGGTTGGCAACCTTGGCTTCGTCGGCGCCATGGCTGGTGCAAGTTTGGGAGCGGGGAACCGGTGTTTCCGCGTCCTCCGTTCTTTGTTGCCCTCGACTCCTCTCGCAGATCTCGATGAGGCGGGGCCAAAACGACAAAGCGGCGACCCTACGGGGCTCGGCGGGCGGCGTCGCAGTGGCGCGATCTCGGTCTCATCGGAGGACCGCCACTTGTCGCATGGAAGAGACTGCGTGACAAGCTCGGCAAGGGCGCGACCGAAGCGTGTGATCACATGGCTGCCGCCAAGACGCGGGACCAGCAAGAGGGCTCCCGCAGAGCTGCCCGACAATGAGGGTGGCGCTTCTTGGCGCCGCCTAAGCGACGGGGCGGCGGGCGAGGACCGCGTCCAGAGCGAGGCTCCTCGACGTCGGGTGCGCGCTTTTCTAAGGCTGCGCGCGTCCGATGGCGAACGGTTTCGTCCGCCCCATCGAAAAGTATGACGGCTCCACCAACCACGATGAGTTTTTTGAGATCTATACGACGGTGATGCAGCCGACTGGAGGGTCGGGGAAGGTTCTGGCGAACTACTTCCCCGCGGTCCTCACCGGCGGAGCCCGCTCGTGGCTCATGAACCTGCCCCCGGAGTCCGTGGGGTCATGGAAGGAGCTCTCGGAGCTCTTCGTCACCAACTTCCAGGGCACCTTCGAGCAGCCCGGGGTAGAAGACGACCTCCACAACGTGGAGCAGAAGAAAGGAGAGTCGCTGCGCGACTATATTCGGCGCTTCAGTCAGGTCCGCAACACCATCCCTGACATCTCCATCGACGCCGTGGTCACGGCATTCAGGAGAGGCGCCCGAGACCCCAAAGTCAAAGAGAAGATGGCCACCCGCAAGATCAAAACGACGGAGGAGCTCTTCACCTGGCGACAAGTCGCCTTCAAAGTGAGCTCGCATCCGCCCGGCCGCTGGGAGGGACGGCCATGCGGGGCGAGGCCGGACCTCGAGAACCCGAAGAAGGACAAGAAGAAGCGCAAAGCGGCCGAGACCGAGCAGGTCATGGCCGCCGAGCGCGACGACGACGACAACAGCCATGACGGCCAGCGCAATGGGCGCGATGGGCGTAAAAGAGGAGGAGGTCGCGGCGCCGGCGAATACGGCCCCTGAGGGGCGGGCGAGGCGGCGGCTATGGCGATCGCCGTAGCGCGGCGGTCCCCGCGGGCGCGACGAAGGCGAGACCATCACCCGTGAGTGGGGCGGAAGGCCTTCATGTCCCATTCACGCAACAACTCCCCGACTTGGCGGATTGCCATGTCGTTAGCAAGATGGTGGACAAGCGAGTCCACGAGCGGCAGCGGAAGCGGCGTCCGGCGGCGGCAAGGGCAGGAGGCGGCTCGCTTGGTTTTCGGCAGCGGAGCGGTTGCCGTCATCCACGCGGTTGACCACATATCCGTCCCCACGCTAGCTTTAAGCGTGCGATGAGAAGTGTGCACCACCGTGCCCGCTTTGGGTCGACAAAGCGGTGGCGTGGTCGGAGCAACCGATCGCGTTGATCGAGCCGATCACCCACCAAGATCTGCCGCCGACCTGGTCATCTCCCGATCGTGGTCGCGCCCCACGGTCCGGAATGTAAAGCTAGGGCGGTGCTTTGGTAGACGGAGGAGTTCCTCAACCTCTGTCCGCCGGGTTGCCACGGCGCTCCAGATCAGCGGCGGGAGCTTCGTCCGCGCTCCCATTCTTGACATCACGCAGGGCCGAGTCCGTCGGCTGAAGCGCGTCGATCTCCGGTGGCGTTTGAAACTCCGACAACTTCCGCACCGAGATACTCGAGTTCGGGTGGCGGACTTCGACCTCCCTAGCGCTATTTGGGTGCCGGCCGACCAAGTTCATGGCGGTTTGCCACTATGCGTACATGGTGGTGAAGATCCCGGCCACCGCCCCATCGTCTTGAAAGTGGACCGCCGGGCGCTCCGCTGCGACAAGGACGCTCTCGCTTTGGCGAAGCGTCGGTGCCGAAGGCGAAGCCGACTCAGGAGCTCCTCCGGCGAACCGTGCCTCCCGGTTCATCGCGGAGGTTAAGGCGGTCTCCCTGAAGCGAAGTCGACCAGCGAACCGTTGGTGGCGCCTCTTAGCGCCAAATAGGAAGACGCTCGTCTCCTTCCTCCGATCTAACGCGTGTTTGCGTGGCAACCGTCCGACATGGTGGGGTCCCCTGCGAGGTGATTGAGCACAAATTGGCGGCGTTCCCGGCCGCGACGGTCATGCGAAGGTCGGAAGCGATCGGTAAGCGCCGAAGTTATCCGCCAGAGGTAGACAAGCTCTTAAGGGCGGGGTCGTCCGCCTTGTCGCCCATCCGGTGGCTCGCGAACCCGTCCTCGTCAAGAAATCCAGCGGGCGGAGGATGTGCGTGGACTTCACCGACCTCAACAAGGCGTGCCGAAGGATCCGCACCAGCGCCCTTGATCGATCTCATCGTCGACTCGACAAGGATGGCGTTCGATGAAGAATGCGGGCCCAACTTATCGAGAGGGCCATGCACATCGCCACCGCCCCAAATAGGGCGAAACACGGAGGTGTATGTTGATGATCTGGTGGTGAAGTCCAAGAAGCGGAGGAGTTGATCGGCGACTGGAAGAAACCTTCACCAACCTGAGGAATCTCGCATCAAGCAACCCGGAGAAATGTGTGTTCGCCGTTCCGTCAGACAAGCTGCTGGGATTCCTCGTCTCCCGGAGGGGATTGAGGCGAACCGACAAGATCGCAATGATCGAGAACATGAAGCCCCCGACGCGATTTGGCGGATCACGTGCTTGGTGGGTTGCTTGACCTCCTAGGCCGCTTTATAGCTCGCTTTGGGGATAAAAGTCTCGCCTTGCTCAAGCTCCTAAAGAAAACCAACCAGGCCGAGTGGGGCAGAGGCGCAGGAGGCGTTCGGACGGTGCAAGAAGTATCTCACCTCCCGCCCGTCTGGTCGCCCGGACCAGGCGAGCCGTTGATCCTCTACGCGCGCAAACCCCAGCGGTCGGCCGCGGTCTTTGGTGGCGGAAAGAGAAGGCGTTCAGCGCCCATTTACTACGTCGGCAAGGTCCTCCACGACGCAAAACAAGATATTCACAAGACACGGAAGATGCTCACGCCGTCTTGTGGCGTCCGAAGTCGCGCCACTACTTCGAGGCGAGAAGTTACGGTGTTGACCAAGTATCCCTTGCGGAGATCCTCTTCAACCGCGAGGCGACGGTCGCGTCGCCAAATGGGCCATGGAGTGGCAGAATTCGATCTCAAATTCGCTCCCGAACGGCCATCAAAGGGCAAGCTCTGGCGGAATTCATCGTGAGTGGACTCGGCGGACACGGTCTGAAGACACCCAAGCACCTCGCCGTGGACTCTCTTCTTGACGGCTCATTCAAATTTGGAGGGGTCATGGGCGTCGTCTGGTGTCTCCACCGTGATGTCGTCCGACACTGGTGGCGCTGGACTTCAGCGCCACCAACAACGTCGCGAATATGAAGGATCGCCCGGGCTCGGGCGGCCGACCCATGGCATCCGCGGCTACAAGTAAAGCGACTCTCTCTGGTCATCAACCAGCGAGGAAGGATTTCTCTGCTCGGATCCCATCATGGTGGCCTACTGGCGGAGGTGCGCCGGTTGGGCGACGCCGAGGGCTTGGGCCAGGCACATCCTCGCCGCGACAACTACATGGCGGATGAACTGTCCCAGATTGCCTCATCAAGGGCATCTGTTCCGGCTGGGGTCTTTGAAGAAAGACTTACGCGGCCGTCCGTCGCAGCCCCCAACTCTGGCGGGGACGACGCTTTCCCTGACGCAACTCCCACTTCTGGAGGAGACGTCACCAACCCTGCTGCAGCTCCCCGGTTGGAGGGAGGAGGCGGAAGAACTGCTGACGCGGTTGAGGCGGAAACGTCAGGCCAGGCGGAGTACGTCGGCGGCAATGTACAGAACGTCGTCACACTCGTCCGGGAAGGCCAGTGAATGGATCCGATCCTAGCCTACCTGCGGGATGGAGTGATCCCCGGCGACGCGTCGGCCGAGAAGATAGCAGCGCAAGCGCAAAGCGCCACATACAGTAGGTGGGGACTCAGACGCTGTGGCGCAAAGCGGAGTTCTTGAAGCGCGCCACTCGGGAAGCGGGAGTGAAATTCTCTCACGAGATCCATGGAGGCATGTGGGAGCCATTGAGGGCCGGGCGTTGGTTGGGAAAGCTTTACTGCCCTCCAGGATGCCTTCGAGCTGGTGAGGAGATGCGAAGCGTGCCAATTTCATGCTAAGCAGATCCACCGACCGGCCCAGGCGCTGCAGACCATTCCACTCTCTTGGCCGTTCGCGGTCTGGGGGCTGGACATTCTGGGCCCGTTCCCGCGGGCGACCGAAGGTTATACTCATCTGTTCGTCGCCATCGACAAGTTCACTAAGTGGGTTGAAGCCTCGCCGGTCCCGGCAATCACGTCCGCAGCTGCTATCAAGTTTATGAAGAGCATCTTCGTCCGGTTGATGCCAATGAGAATCATCATCGACAACGGCCTTTCGGTTTAAAAGCGCTGATTTCCAAGATCGGTGCGAAGAGTTGGGTACCTAAGCGTGCCGCCTCCGTTGCGCACCGAAGAGCAATGGGCAAGTGGAGCGGCAATGCGAAGTACTCAAAGGACTCAAGACAAGGGCTTCGATCGCTGGAGAAGCGCGGCAAGCGGCAGGCGGAAGAAGTCCCCACCAGACAGGGCGCCGCGGACAACTCCTAACGAGGCCACAGCAAGACCCCTTCTTCCTCGTGTACGGCTCGAGGCGGTGCTCCCATCGAGCTCGCCTTTGGGTCCCTAAGGGTGGCGGCGTTCAGCAACAGAGACCACGACCGGCGTCGGGATGAAGTGAATCTCTGGAGGAGATCCGAGAGCAGAAGCGGCGATCCGGCCGCTAAGTACCAAAGAAAGGCCGATCGTTATCAAGCAAGCGGGTGTGTGAGAACACTGGCGATGGCGACCTCGTTACTGCGCAAAGTCAAGCGCAAAGGGCGCCACAAGCTATCTCCCTATGGGAGGCCCTTCAAGGTGGTCTCGGTCTCCCCCAGCTCTGGTCCAGGCTCAGATTCGAGGATGGTCGCGAATTGGCGAACACTTGGAGCGTCGGCGGTGAGGAAGTTCTACCCGTGGAAGCGGTCCAAGAGCTTTTTTGGCCTTCCTTTGGAGCCGAGTGGCGAGGTCTTCTTTCTTCGCCGCTTCGCCTCGGATTGCATTGTACAAAGCCATCTTCAATAAGAGATAAGTCTGTCTCCTTGTGGGCACCCGTTTCTTTTCGCCTCAAGTCTGTTAGAAAGCATTACATTTGAAAGTTGGTAGCGAAAAAGTACTCAAAGCGGATGGCCTTAGTTGCCAGGACGAACGCTGCGACTTCATGGTTGGGCGAGGCGAAGCGAAAAGCGGAGTTCTAGCTGGTCGTCGGCTCGGTCTAGGCAATGCGCCAACAATGGCACCGCGACTAGACCACTTAGGAAGCTAAGTTCTCGCCACGCGACGTCCGAGTCGGTTCAAGAAGAGGCCATAAGGGTTGAAGTAACCGGATGCCTTAGGAAAAAGCGCTCACTTTCAGCAGCTACTGTCTAAAACTTTTGGCGATCAGTGGTTTAGCCTGGAAAAGGTCTGTTAGAAAACATTCTACCGAAAAGTCGGTAGCGAAAGTACTTATGGTGATGGCCCTTAATCGCAAAGGCAAGCGGCGATAACTTACGCTGGTGCGAGGCAAAGCAGCGAAAGGCGGGTTCTAGCCGGTGTGTCGGCTCGGTCTCAGGCAATGCGCCAACAGCCGTGCACGGCGACTAGACCACTTCAGGAAGCTAAGCGCTTCGCCACGTAATGTTTAAGTCGGGTTGCGAGAGGCCATAAGGGTTGAAGTAACCAGATGCCTAAAAGCAGCGCTCACTTGCGGCGTAAGCGTTGATCTAAAGCCTTCGGTGGCAGTGCCCGGTTGATTCGCCGCAAGTTTAAATTGTGCGAAGTTCAAGTGAGACTCACGGCAAGAAGCAAAAGTTTGTTTGCATTGATAGGCAACATTTACAAGGCAAAAAGACGGAGTCTCGCTACTCCTCCTCGTCTTAAATCTTCCGCCGAGCGGCGCCGCCCATCATGGACACGTGGCGGCGGCGGTGTCGACCGCTACCGCTCAAACCGGTCGGTGGGCGAAAGGCTCCCCGATGGCGGCGCCGAGATCAAACGCGCGTCTCGAGCAAAACGATTGCCCAAGATGAACATGTTGCCGAGCGCCTTGGCGGCAAATCTTAGATCGCCGCGTCCGCAACGCCACCGGAGATCGCGCGAGGCTTGGCGGCTCGTCCCCGGCGCCGGCGTCTTCGCGCCGTCTCCTCTCAGCGAGGGATGCAAGGTAACACCAAGTGGATGCAGAGCGTCTGGAAGCCCATGATGGCGGTCATGGAGCATGTCGGCGAGGTTGGGCGCTTCAGCGTTCGGCGAAGGTCTTCGATCCGCTTGGCGGCGGGCGTGGCGGCTTTACGCCGACCTCGCTGGTCATCGCCTCGCCAGCGGCGGTCTCGGCCAAGGGCCGCCGCGGCTTCGCCGGCAGATCGCTCCGCCAAGCGAGGCTTCCTCCGCATCGCCAGTGCGGGAGAGAGTAGCGCGCTCCTCGAAGCGCTTCTCGTCGGCGGTCCACGGCGAGATAAGCGGCGGCGCCACGAGCCTTGCGGTGGCGAAGGTTCTCCGGACGCGTCGCCGGCGAACTCTCCGCCCGCCGCGAGCGACCTCCGTCGAAGGCGAATTTGGCGGTGAAATTTGGAAGTCGCGAAGCGAGCTCGGCATCAGCGCCCGCCTGTTCAAGAAGGACAAAGCAGGTTGGTATGCAAAGCGTGTAGCATGCTAACCCTAATGTGAAATATGCGTAAGCGCCAGAAAAGCCAACTGAAGCGGTGCGCCGCTGAAGCCAGCGAAGAGCTCAAGTCGCTTGTTTTGGCGGCCGTGCTGCGCGTGATCGCGATCGCCGCCCGTCAGCAGGCGCCGGCCGCCGTAGCGAAGTGGCGCCGGTGGCAGAAGCACCAAGGCAAAGAAGCAGCAGCGATCGGCAACCGGCGGCGCGCCGGCGTGGAAACACCAGCGTGGGCGAGGCGGAAAAAGATGCCGCAGCGGCGCCGATTCGGAAAAATCGCCGCGCTCGCCCGATGGCGGGCGGCGGCGGTAGCGTAGCCCTCGCGCCGAGGCAGCGGATGGCAGCAGGCTTCGGGGTTGGAAGGCGAGCCCTCTTTGGACTCGTCTCTCCCTCCTCGTCATCATCCACGGCGAGGATGGCGGCGCTTCCCGGCCTTGCTGTCGGAGTCGGCCGCCCTTGGCGAAATAGCGGCGACATGAAGCTTGGGCGGTCGCCGAGGCGATCGCGGATCTGTAGTGGCCCCGTGCCACTTGGACCGCAGACCAGAGACCTCCATGAAAGCGGCGCACTCAAGTATTAGTTGCGCCCCGTAGATCCTAATCGCGAGAGGGAGGATTCTGCGAGCGTGCAGTGTCGGCCCGGTGGGGCCGATAACCCGCCGGCCGATCCGAACACGTCGTCCGGCACGTTCCTGCGGTGGATGAGCGAAAAAACCATAAGATTGGCGAAGGAAAGAGCGCATCGCAAGGTCGCGAAATCAAAAGAAGCGAGTATTCACCTCCAAGAAGCGGTCTGGGTCCGTCGTTGTCGCCGTAATACGTCCCAGCGGGGCCGCGCCCTCAGCGAAGCGGGCAAAAGCGGCGCCGCAAAAGTCCGCCACCCGTGGGTTCCGGTGAGCCCCGCGGCGGGAGCTTCGGCAATCGCGCGCCATCATCGCATCCGTACCATTGGATCGTCTAGTTGGGCCCCCGGTCGGCGGTGGGCTCTGCGGGGCTGTCGGGAAGGACAAGATCGTCGCATGGCCGTGAGTCTTCCACATACCACCCGCTGCGGTGCAGTCCTTCCAGTTGGACTTGACCGGCGCAGTATGAAGGCGGAGAGGCCTCGCGGGCTAAAATAGTAGCCCCAACCGCGCTCGGCGCGAGCGTGTGCAGGATAAAGAGTCTGCGCGGAGCGGAAGGCAGCATCGCCCCCACAAACATCTCGCAGAGGTGGGCGAAGATGGCGAGGCCATGATCGAGTTGGGGGTGGTGCGCTGGATCCCATAAGCGTAGCACCCCAAGAGGAATTGAGTCTGGCGGGACAAGGCCCGCCAAAGACGCCAGAGAAAGGTCACGATCTCCCCGGCGAGACTTAGCATGATGGTGCCGACAGGAACCGGCGGCGGTCGGCGGCACGAAGACTCGGCCGCGCCACCGATCCTCATCGGCGGTGGAAGCAGGCGAAACAGCTCGGAAGGTGGTGCGGCATCCCATGGCGGCCCTTGCTGCGCTTAGGAGCCATGGAAAATTTGGCGGTGGCGCTGGCGAAAAGACTTGGTGGCGAAGAGAAAGAAGGCTCTGTGGTGGTAGTGATGGAGGCAAGTAGCGGTTTGAGGACTTAAGCGGAAGGATTAACCGCGGCGCCAAGAGAAGTATTTATAGGCGTGGAAGCGCGGCGCGGCGGTTTGAATTCCGCCACAGCGTGCGGCGCCATCATTGCCTCGCGCGTTTCGGTTTCCAGCAGCAGCGCGTTCCCCAAGGAAGATCGTGCGCGGTGGAGAATCAGCGTCTGCCGCCGTTGCGGGGTTGGGCCCCCACGATTCTGTCTCCATACGCAAAAGATAACCAGACATCGTGTGACGGTTCGCGTATCACGGTGGTCCCGGGGGCTACTGTCGGTGTAATAAATACCAGGGTAGGAAGAGTCCTCAGGAGGCCAAGAGGGTCCCACGCGTCAGGCGGGCGAGCAAAGGCCCAGCGTGGGCGAGCCCCTCGAGAGGCCAAGAGGGCCCCACGCGTCGGCGAGCGAGCAAGGCCCCGGGTGGGCGAGCCCTCCTGAAGGCGAGGCGAGGCCTCACGCCACGGGCGGCAGTGCGTGGCGAGCCTCCTCGAAGGAGAGGCGAGGGCCCCACGAGGCGGGCGCGTGGTGAGCCCCTCTCAAGGAAGGCGAGGGTCCCACGCGCCGAGTGGGGCCAGCGGGAGCGCAGGAAGGAGTCTTGGGCGAAGGCTCCCCCCTGCCTGGAAGGACAGCGCATTTAATGAGACATCACGCGGATAGGCAGTGAAGACATGATTACTGCTTCTGATGACCTTCTGCAGTCTCGGCGGGCATCCTTTATGCATGAAGAATTGGCCGCGAGAGAAGGTTTGCTTGAGGAGGCCGCCCGCGTTAGGAGCACGAAGGGCCCCACCCGCAGACTCACCGGGTGTGTTGTCGGGTCGAGGCCACTTCTGCGCGAGCAGGCGGCGCCCATGCAGCGTGGTAAGTGACACGTTTTCGTCTCTTCTGCCGAGTCGTGTCGATTATCTTGAAATCTTGTCTTGCCTACCCTCGGCTCTCTCCAGCCCCAAAGCTTGTATAAAAGGGGAGAGAGAGAGGGAAGAGGTGCGGGCACTAGCATTCGTGCATTAAACGCTCTGTAAACACATCCCCATTCAACCACAATCGGAAAGAGCTAAGGCTCGGCGAGAGTAGGACTATTACCCGCGAAGTCGAACACAGGTAAATCCATCGCTCCTCGTTGTGCCCGCGCTCCAAATCGAACCGAGCTTGATCGAGTTGGCTAGCGATCTAAAAATCGACCGGGGTGTGATCCGCGGTGGTTGAGCGGAGAACACGCCGTCGATTCAATTCATCAGATTCTTAATGAGCTCTACAAACCCTCGATGAAGACATTGATTTGCATTGATATTTCAGGAAATTAATTCAAAAGAAAAACAAATTTTCACATTTTCCATTTTTTCTAATTTTTATATGATTTTTTATTATTTTTCTAATTTTTATGAATCTGTACATTTTTTCATATCTGTCTGATTTTTTTAAAATTTGTACAGTGTTTTAATTTTTTTATATTTTTTTGAAATTTCCCATTTTTTTATTTTTTAAACTTTTATGAATTTTTATGATTTTTCTAGTTTCCCTTTTTTATGTTTTTTATATTTTTTTATGTGGGTTGCCATGTCAGCATTCAGCTGCAATGTGGCATTCATGTCTGCAGTTAACGGCCACGTAATTATGTCAACACTTAACGGTTGTTCTAACGGTTTTGAGGTAACCATGCAAATAAAGACAAGTTTAGGAAGGCGAGAAAGCAAAACTCAAGTTCAGCGGGCTACGTGAGAATCGCTGCAAGTTCAGTGGTCAATAGTGCAATTATCTCTTTGGAAAATATGCATGCTTTACTTTACCAATTTACTTATTTGTAACCACGTAATGAGTCTAGATAATTTCCAAGTTGTGTAATTGTGTCAATAAGCACCAACCATATCCTTAACTATAATTCCAACTTGTCATTTGTTGCCTAAGGACCTTTTATACTGCCTTTGTTTAATAAATCACTTAAAAATGTTTAGCCTTGGCTGTCTAGGTCAAAATGGTTTGATCGTTATCTATTAACGCTTACGCGACATGACAGATTGATCCTGTCAACGTTACAACGATATATCCTAGTTATCGACGGGGTAACGGCATAGCTGATCGCTAATCCCGACTATCAACGTAATCGGTATAGACGGGAGAATTCTCATGTGCTTGGGTAAGGTCTGCCTGAGTGTGAAAGTATTTGTCCTTTAGACAATAATTAATTACACTGTTGAATTTGAGGATCCGAGGATCCTATCCTTAGTTGAGCTCAAAGGGATCACTCCTCTTTTCTAAGAGGGTGAGCCTACTGCCACTTAGGGAGACGTGTGCCATGGTTATGGACACGGGCTTGCCTGTTGTTTTAGAGATAGTACGCCATAACCATAGGTACTAGTTTGCCTGTTTGTTCGGGGACCATGTCCATGGCGATGGCTTGGATCCGCCGTGTTTGCAAGCACGAGGTGTTGCCCTATTGTTGAAATACCCATAATGATTTGATTCGCGTATATAGCACAGTAATCTTTGATTTGTAAAATGGCTAAGTCTTAGGTCTTCTATTATTATGATATCGTAAAACTGGTAATTCTGCAAATAAAACAACCTAGCCTCCACCCAAAAGCTTAGTATCACTATTTGCATAGGTGAGGGAATTGGCTCGCAAGCACAATTGGTGTGCTTACCTTGCCTATATTAATCTTTTAGGAGACGGTGACGACGATGATGCCTACGAGCCTCTCGGCGAGGACTACTAGAAGGACGATGGTTAACGTGGCCTATAGGACTCCAGTCGCTTACTTGTGTTAGGTCTTAACATTGGAAGCATCTTCCCTACTTTTGCTCGGTTTCCGCGGGGTATCGGGCTCTGATAAGAGTATCAAGATACAGTAATTGTTAGGTATTGTGTCGAATATGTGTATGCGGTAGGTGTCGGTTAATGCGGGAATCGCGCTCTGAGAAGCGGCGGGTCCCTTGACCGGCGAACAATTTTGTAGTCGGGTGAGGCCCAGCAGCGGCCCTTCTCGACAACTTCGGTGGCGGTCGAGAACTGCGGGAAGGCTAGGACGCGCTGCCTTCGAACAAGGGCTGGTGCGACTTGATGATGCAGGTGCAGATCCTCGGCCGCGATCTTGAGAAGAAAGAAAGAGGGCGTGAACCCGAAGACGGTCGATTTACCTGGTTCGAGCCCCCTGCGGGTAATAGCTCTACTCCGGCCCTAGATGATTATTTGGTGGAAAGCGGTACAAGGGTGCAGAGGCCGGACTTGAAGACACCGATCCAGAGCTTACAACGAAGGTGGCTAAGGACTAAGACTATTTGCTAAGGAAGCTTCGGATGCGGGTGTTGCTTGAGCTTGAATCAGATGGAATCGGATCCGCCCGTTCGAACATCCAGGAATCCTCCTTTTATAGGCGCGATGGGCCGCCGAGGTAATCTGGCGAACCACGTTGGTCTTTGCTTTAGTGGCGAGGCTCTTGTCTTGTTATAGGGTCTGTCGGGTATCGAGCTGCGAGGAGAAAGTGGTCGGATTAGTATTGAACCGTGTTTGTCTTAACATGCCCGTTCAAGGGGAGAACTTCTTTAGGGAAAAGCACTTTCCCTTTATCTAATATGGCCTTGGTTTGGACCGAGCCAGACTCTGTGCCACCCGTTAGAGGCGTCGCGTGGCATAATAACCTTACTCTGCACGCCAAGAGGGCAAAAGCGACAAAACCGGTTGTCGCACTAAACTTCCCAGGCTGTGGATCCACTGGAGATCTGATTCGTTCGATCAATGGGAGAAAGCATAGTGAGCCATAGCGGTTGTAGCCACACTTACGGTTGAAGCGGATCACGAGGACCTTCCGAACTGAGAATAGCCGGGAAGGACATAGTGCCGCACGGTTTGACCTTAGTCAAGCCGGGACAGCTATGGCGAGTTAGGTGGCTTCTTTAATGCGGTTAGGGATAGCTTGCTTGGTTTTACGTTAGTGTGGTGGGCGATGCGAGATCAGCCCAAGGCACGCTTCCGGATAAGCCGTTTACTAATCATCAACACCCAGCCCAGAGCCTCGGCGGGTCGCGTCTTGGCGCGGTGCGAGGTTTAAAAAAAACCCTTACCATGCGCAGCGAAGATCTGGCTCGGCCGAAGTCCTAGGCATTGAATTTGACTTGACAGGAAGCGGGCAGTTACCCCCCCTTTGGGGCACGACTCCCATGGCTTAGTTCATTGCTTTGTCTTCTTTTTGTAAGCGGCGCTCTAGAGGAACTCCTTACCGCGGAATCACCCCCTCTGCTTTTCTCTTCGTCTCCCCAACTCGCCCCTCGCATTCTTACTTCTCGCCTTCCGCCGCCATGGTTCTTATTGGAGACAGCACCTTGACGAGGGAGAGGATGAAGGAGCTGGAGAGGGACGGCTTTGTGGCCGGGCTCGTGGAGAGCTCCGGCGCGGAGCAGAGCCAAAGGCCGGAACCCGGCAATTGGTGTGTTTGAGAGCTCGGCCATCTGCGGGTTTCGCATACGGAATCTCGGTTCATCACGACTTCTTTGCCTTTCTGGTGAGGCAGAGAACATCCCCCAATCCTATGTTCATCTATCAATTTTAGCATTCTGTGTGAGGCGCATTGCGGGGTTGGCCCGGCGGTGAGCCTCCTTGACACTTTTTGAATTGAAGCCCGTCGGTATGAGTGGCAGCAGCGGGGTTTTCTACGCGACAGCGAGGCGGGAAGCGGTCGTACCTGAGTGCGAGGTGAGGGCGAGGTCGATGGTTGGGCCCAATGTGGTTCTACTTGAACCGTGGGGCTCGACCACGGAATACTCGTGGCGCGCCGAGATCGCCAATCTTCCGGTAGCGAGCTCCCGGTAGGAGGATCAAGCCACGCGAGGCCGATATCAAAGAGCTTGTCAGGGCGACGGCGGAGCTCTGAGTCGTTGTTGATTTTGTCGACACCGGATCAGCCATTTGAAGCGCCGCGAAAGCGATCGTCGGTGACATGGATGGTTGGGAGGATCCCGACCGGGACTTCCATGAAGGTAGGCGTGAGTTCCTTCCTTTGCCTCGATCTCTAGTTGGGACGCGTCGTAGCCGTCGGCGATGCCACGCGGTCTCTCGAAGCAGCGAGTGCGCATGGTCGCGAGGATGTTGCTACCCTGGGCAAGTCCCTCGCCCGCATCACGGTTTGTGAGGACAAAGCTGTCCGAGTAAGTGCGGAAGGTGTTCGATTGAACTCTGACGTCGCGGCGCCCTCGAGGTTTTGATGAAGGCGGCGCGCTTTGCTCTGCGGCGGGCGTGGAAGGCGGTTAGGCGGAACTACCCGAACCCGCAGGCTCGAACAAAGGGGCCCTCGCCGGCGGAATCGCCCGATGGCATCGGTGGGGCACCCGTCCGTCGCCGGCAGCGAGCAAGGGAGAAACGGCACCTCGGCGGCGCGGCGGGCTCAGCAGCGGCGGTCTGAAGGCAGCACATGGGAAAGCAGCATAGCGCCCGCCGGGTAATTCCACTCTCCGACACGGGTTGGGTGCTGAGCACCGCGGTGCATAATCTTCACGCCGGCGTGTGTTCGGGCGGCGCCCTCTGAAGAAGAGAGAGCGTGCGGCCGGCTCAGGGAAGTGATGGCGAGGAGGTTGTGGTAGTGTCGACCCGCCGCCGACAAAGCGTCCCGCGACGAGGACCCCGAGGAAGGTTCCCGAGCGCGTAAAGTAGCTTTGCTCACCTCGAGTGTCTTGGCGGGTTGGAGCGAGACTCTTTCTTAAGCCTCGCCCGAAGGTGTCTGAAGGCACCGAGTTGGCCGTGGCGTAAGTTTCAGCGCTACATGCCATCACCGCTTCTCGTGTTTGACCGCCGTGCCTTTTGTTATAGTTAAATGGCGCTAAAGTGGTCACCGGTGTTGCTCCCCTTCGATGAGGCCGTGGCGGGGAGGGCAAAGCGATCGATCCTCTGGGAGGCGCCTTTGGTGCGGCAGTTTGGAGGCAGCAGACTAGCGAAGGATGAGGACGGTGAGTCCGAAGGAGATCGCTCAAGATAAGCGTAGCTAGAGGCGCTTGGTTGGCGGAGTTGAAGGGCAGAATCAAGCGACCCGCGGAGGATCAAGAATCACGCCTACCGTGGCGGTGTTGGATGCTTCGCGGAGATTGCGGAGAGCGGTGCAAGTCGAATCGTCGTGATGATCCCGTATGGATTACGCCCTTAACGCGTGGAAGGCGCCGCAGCGCAGGATGGTGGCCGATCGACCGCAGAGGATTGCCGACTATTTCAAGACGGTCGGAAAAAGCCCTTCCGACACGACCGGCGGATCTTTCTTTGGTTAGTGGATCTGGCGGTCCGGCGTGCTCACGCCGGATGGATGGACAAGCGTGGTGATGCCTAAGCGTGGCTCCGCTAACATCTGCGTTGCTGGATTACTGCCACCCAGAATGGGTGGAAGAGCGAGACGCCGCCAGTCGCGAGGCCGGCAGACAGGGCGCCGCGTCCGAAACTCGCCCCATCCCTCGGCTAGAGGATCCACACGGCTTCGTGGTGGCTAAGTGGGCGGTGGGCGAGCTAAAGGACGCGTTGATAAGCGCCGAACTCGACTTAGCGGCGCCGTGCTAGCCGAGGCGAGCCACGCGAACGAGCGGTGGCGACCAAGCTAGAGAGGCCGAGAGGAGGCGGCGCGGATGGGACGGACCTTGCCTTCTTCCGATTCTGTTGCCGGCTCTACCATGCCCGAGCCCTTTGGAGGAAGGTGGTGAAGAATCGTACCCATTGCCACTTGCCCCTGCCATGCGAGGGCTCAAGCAAGCGAACTGGCGAGGGAACACGCGCGGCATTATCATGGCGAGGACATAGGATATGCTCGCTCATACCAAAAAGGTAGCGCCTTGACCTGCGTCCTGCGTGTCACTCTTAAGTGCCAATTTCTTGCGCCTTGACTTCGGTTTTTCCGGTTTGAGCTTTACGCGCTTATCGCCGGCTTCGTCGTCGCTTTGGAGGCGATGGGCCAGACGAAGCCGGAGATGTGGCAGATTGAGCATCTCTCCGCCGAGCTAAGCGCAAGCCGAACCCGAGCAAAAGCGGGCGGGCTCGCCGACGCCGATGCCACGTGCCACAGCGCGCATCACCGAAGCTAACATCCGCTAAAGACGGTAAGCAGAGAAGGAACAAGAGGTTATGACGAGGCTCGCTCGAGCTCGGAAGGTGGAGGAAGCCGTGAAGATTCAAGCCCAGGCGGCTCGCGAAGAAGCGGACAGGGCTCGGATCCTTTTTGACGAGGAGTACAAACGCAGAGAGGCGGCCGTCAACGAGCTGGTGGCTACCAAGTCTGACCATAACTCCATCGTTCGCGGGCTCGAGGAAACTTGTAGTAAGCTCAGGGCAGAAACTACCGCGTTGCGCGAAACTGGGGCGAAGTCCGTGGCTGAGTCGGAAGCCTTGAAGAAACAAAGAGAGGAGCTTGCCTGAAGCCCGGGTCAGACTGCGCCAAGAACAGAACGACATGGCCGCGCGAGCCATAGAGTTGCTTCAGGCGCAGACGCGAATCCGGGATTTAGAGAACGAGCTAGAGAAGCTCAAGTTGCGGCATGGACCGTAGTTTGACCTGGTCCAACCGTTCCCGGGCTCTGCGCCACGTACTCCTGTTTATTTTCTTTCGAATATTTATTTTAATCGGATAAACATTTACGTAATGTGTGGCGGCCGAAGGGCTATGCCGTTTTTTACCTTAGTTTATTATGTCAAATCGCGCCTTTGTGGGCTCTGCGGTACGCACGTTGTTCTCTCGTCGGCGAGGCACGCTTGCGTGCATGATATCGGAGGCGAAACCGCCCGCGCCGGTTCACGCACCCGGCCTGAGCCACGCGCCGAGCCGCGAATGCATCGCTGGGCCTTGCTCGCGCTGGTGGGCCAGGACCTACGGGGTAGGCCTTGACTCATGATGACTTCTCCAGCGCCATTGACAGTGGGGCGAGGCACGGTCGCGAAGCGACCGGCGCGTTGGTATTCATGGCGAGGCGGCGTGCGCTTCGCGTCTCTTCGATTCGAGCGGTGGGTTTTAATTACTTGCCCTTCGCCGCTGCGACGCTTTGGGTAGCTTCGCCTTGATGGGACGTTGTACGATCGCCGGCCTATAAAGCAAGGCGCGGCACGTTGCGTGGTCCTTATGCCTTGTCTGCGCTTTCCATAGGATAGAAAGCAGAGAGCCCCAGACCCGAGCAAAGGCAGAGCGGGAGAGCTAAAGAGGAAGGAGAGCTTCAAACCATGTCTTCTCGAGTACAACTCGCCACTGTGGCGGCGCCGAGATGCTTTGTTTATGGAGCGAACCCGCCTCTTCCTCCATCGCCGCCGATCCGGCCCGCGGGGAGAGGAGGAGGTCAGAGACCTTCCGCCGCTGCCCCTGCCGCTGCGGGCCCTCATCGAACCCAGTTGCCGCATTGGCGGACGCCCAACTTCGCCGACGAGAGATAGCCATGGCGGTCGCGCTTCGCGTAAGCGAAGAGGAGGAGGCTGCGGTGGCGGCGCAGGTCGCCGCCGCCGCCCGCGTTGTTGCCGCCTGGCGGGGAGGAAGAAGCGCCGATGCTGCTCGGCTAACTGGCGGAAGGAGGTTCCGCCCGCAGTGGCGGAGACGAGGAGATCGAAGCGATTGCGGGAGCCATCCTAAGCGGCGCCGCCTCCTCTGCAGTCATGGGTGCCCGGCATTCACCGCGGCGTGGCGCCACCCGAGCGGGACCACGGAACTCGTGTGATGGACCCGTCGTCGTCATCCTCGTCATTGTTGTCGTCGTCGTGGCGGCGGCGGCGGAGTCCACCGGCTCGCCCACTTGCCGCCAAAGACCGCTGGTAGGCGTGGCGAGGATCGTCGATTTGGGCGCCGTTGGCGGTCGTAATGGCGGCGCCTCTTTTGCGATGAGACTAGGAGCCCGGCCACCTTTTGTTCTTGTAAGATCTTACAATTGTCGAAATGCAATTTCTTTTGGAAAAATCCCATCGTGCTGCTCCTGCTTGTTTGTTCGCTTCTTTTTCCTGTTCGAATCCTGAAATGCGAAAAAGCAGGGGAACTAGATGAACAGTAACGGAGTTACGAGACGAACTTAGGAATTTTGAGCAAACAGATTGCTTTTCAGAGAGTTTGTTTTTGGTGCGCTTTGATCATTTTCGGCCCGGGCTAAGTCCGAAAAGTCGCGATCTTGAGTTAGTAGCGGTCTAGAGACTAGAGTGATCTAGGAAAAAATTCGCGCGAACTCTGAGCCCCCGAGCTTTGGTGGGCCGCACGGCGATGCGGGCCCAGTGAAGCTAAGGACTTAGAAAAAACTTGGGCGCAAAAGAGCCTTCAGTCCCCGAGCGCGGCGGCCCAAGTTAGCCATCCAAACAAATCTGACGTGGGCTTATTGTACCTTTGGGCCGCGGGAATTCCACATTCTTGTGAGATTCACTAGAGTCGAGAGATCGGCTTATCCCATCGTGGAAATGCTCGGAATGCTTTATCCTTAGCCTTCGGGCTTTTAGCCACTGCTTGCTTGAAACAGCCAAGACTTAGACCCGGCTGACTCGTGATTGGGGAGAGGTTTTTTTTTTGAATTGGGCCGAGGCGAAAATGAAGAAAACTTACGACACAGTTAAGCGTGAGAAACGTCGTAGCGAGGAGATGTTCCATGAGCTAGGAGCTCGTTCCGCCCTTATCGCCGAGACGTCCGAGCCCGCAAGGCCTGTGGCCGACAACTTTGTACGGACCTCCTACTTGGGGCTAAGCTTGTTGGAGCCCGCGAGGTTCGAATCGCCCGAGAACCGGTCTCCTACTTGCGGGGTCCTTGTGTATGCGTTCGTGCAGCGTAACGCAGGGGCTGCCGGTAAGCCGCTTGACCCGGTAAAGGATTGCTCATGGCGAGCCTCAAGTAGATCGAGGTCAAGCTGCCGCTCCTCGTCGTTGACCACAATTTGGCGAAGTCAACGCGATCGGATCCTAGTCTCATTTCTGCGGAAGGGCGCTCGAGCCATAGATTTAGTCGGAAAGGAGTTTCTCCTGTGTCTTACCGGGTTGTTGTCCGGACTGCCCAGAGGACTGACGGTAGCTCGTCGACCCACCCTTGCTGCTTTGCCTTGAGGGCGTCGTAGACTCTCTTTTTGATGCCTTGGACTAGCTGTCCGTTAGCTCGTTCAGCCGCGCCGTTGCTCTGTGGGTGGGCCACAGAAGTAAGGGCGAGCTTCATGCCGATTTCCTCGCAGTAGTCGTTGAATTCCCGGCTCGTGAATTGGGTGCCATTGTCAGCGATGATTCTATTAGGCACGCCAAATCTTGCAACGAGCCTCCGGAAAAAATGTACGGCGGCAATTGCAGTGATGTTGGAGACCGGCTCGGCCTCGATCCACTTGGTGAAGGTGTCGATGGCTACGAACAAGTATGTTTTGCCGCCAAGACCTTTGAAAACGGTCCTAAGAGGTCCATCCCCAAACCCATGACAGCCACGCTAGTGGAATTGTTTGCGCTCATACTGTGGTGGTGCGTCATCCGTGCATAATCTTCGCAAGCTTAGCGGCGCTTTACCAAGGCCTGCGTCGCTCATCATGATGGGCCAATAATAGCCCATACGGAATGTTTTGCCGGCGAGAGTTACGTGTGAGGCGTGCGCGCCACAGATGCCCTTGTGAATGTCGACTAGGAGGTACTTACCTTCTTCTTGGGTAACACACTTACAAAGCACGCCATTAGCACCCTTGATGCAGCAAGCCCGTGTAGACGGTGAAGCTCGGGCTCGCCTTTTTAGCCGGGAGCCAGCGGCGTCCCGGGCAATGTCCCTGCCCAAGAAGCTGGATGAATGGCGTCATCCTCGAGGTGCTTTGCTCGAGGAATGAGACGATACCGGATGTCTCCGTTTAGGGAGTAACAGACGCCCCTTGGCCTCCTCTCCGGGGAATGGAGGGCTTTAAAAGGTCTTTGCACTAGCACCCGGCCAGGGCAGTTCTTGTGAGGATCCGAGTCTGGCGAGCTTATCGGCCGCCATTCTCTTCCCAGGAATGTAGCTAATTTCAAGCTTCGTGAAACGCTTCTCCGCCTCACTTCCGCCAGTACCGCGCCATCGAGTCGCCGATTGCGAAACTCCTCCACGACCGGGCGGACGATTTAGCCGCGAATCCCCTTTCGCAATAAGCCGCTTAATGTCGGCGCGGCGCATGCTCTTAGGCCCGCAATTAGGGCTTCATACTCGCTGGCGTTGTTCAGAGTCGCGAAGTGTATTTGTATGACGTCTTTGGAGTCGCTCTCCGTTGGGGAGATGAGAACGATATCAAGCATCCCGATCGCCGGACCGTGTGAACCGTCAAAAACAGAGTCCACCGAAGCTTCTGCTGTGTTGACCGGGAGAGCCTTTCTTTTGCTCGTCGCCCTGGTCAATCTTCGCGAAATCAGCCGGGCACTGGGCCTTGATCGCGTTCGGGATACAAGCGGATGTCGAATTCACCGGCTCGACTCCCCACTTCGCGACCGGTGGCCTCCGGGTTTCGGAGAATGTCCTTGATCGGGTAAGTAGTCGGGACAATGACTTGGTGGGCTTGAAAATAGTGACGCAACTTGCGCGAGGCCATCAGCAAAGCATAGCACAGTTTCTGAAGGTCGGGATAACGCTCCTTTGACCCGGTGAGTACTTCACTCACGTAGTAGACGGGCTGCTACCTTCCTTCTCGCTCTACTGCCAGCACCGCGCTTGCGGCGTTTGGTGTCACCGAGAGGTATAGCAGGAGGGCTTCCCCGAGCTTAGGAGTAGTGAGGACGGGTGGCGAAGCGAGATACTGCTTAAGTTGCAGAAACGCGGCCTTGGCTTCCTCGGTCCACTCGAAACTATCGTGCTTGCGCAGAAGCTTGCAGAAAGGCGCGCTCGGTCTCCAAGGCGGGAGATGAAACGGCTTAAGGCCGCCATTTTGCCCGTGAGGGACTGGATGTCCTTGACACAGGTCGGCGACCTCATCTTTTCGATGGCCTCGATCTTTTCGGGGTTCGCACCGATCTCGCCTACCGACATTCGTAGCCTAGGAGCATCTTGGGACTTGACGCCAAGACGCATTTTGGGGTTTAACTTGACCCGGTCGTCTCAGTCGTTAAAGGTCTCAGCTAGGTCGGACACGTGGTCACGGGCATCCTTGCTTTTGACTACGATATCGTCGACGTAAACTTCTACGTTGCGCCCTATTTGATCAGGGAGTGTTTTTTGCATGAGACGCTAGAACGTGGCGCCAGCATTTCTGAGACCGAAGGACATGGTCGTATAGCAAAATGTGCCGAAAGACGTTACAAAGGCGGTTTTTTCTTCATCCTCTTTACACAACGCGATCTGATGGTAACCGGAATAAGCATTCAGGAAACTCATCAAAGCTGAATCTGCCGTAGCGTCAACTAGCTGATCTATGCATGGAAGGGGAAAGTTATCCTTGGGGCAGGCGGAGTTAAGGTCGCGGTGGTCGACACACATACGCCATTTGCCTCCTTTCTTCTGGACGACGACTGGGTTCGCAAGCCAATCGGAGTGCTGAACTTCGCGGATGAAGCCCGCTCGAAGCAGCTTGCCGAGCTGGTCTTGGATGATCTTGGCCTTCGATCGGGACACGCCTCGACATCGCCTTACCGTTTCTTGTCGGTAGGACAGCTAGCTCGTGTGCTCGATCACCTCCCTCGGGACACGGGCATATCGGACGGTTCCCATGCAAACGCGCCCTTGTTAGCCCGGAGGAAGGTAATGAGCTCGAGTTCCTATTGAGGCTCGAGGTTGTCCCCACGTGGACCACCTTGGGGGTCGACTCCGTGAGGACAGCGGTTTTGGTAGGCTCTCGCGCTGCAGTGCCACCCTTGACGCCTTGTGGAGCGCTCCTTGCCAGCCAGGACCACGGGTAGGGAGCTGTCTACCATGGCGTGGCGGTCTCGTCGCAATCGAGGGCCGTCTTGTGGTTGCCGGGACGGTGATGACTCCTTTGGGTCTGGCATCTTCGTGCAATGGTAGGCGTGGAGAGATCGCCATGAACTTGGAGAGCGCGGGGCGTCCCAAGATGGCGTTGTAGGGGAGCTCGGTTTCCACCACCTCGAAGGTGATATACTCTGTCCGGAAGTTGGCTGAGGAGCCGAACGTGACGGGCAGCACGACCTGCCCAACGGGCGGCGATTTATCCCGGACGATCCGTGGAAGGGGACGGTGATATCCTTGATCTTGGAGCGCGGGACCTGCATGAGGCCTAGGACGCGCGCCGTGATGATGTCCAGCGAGCTCCCGCTGTCCACGAGGACGCGGTCGACCCTGGTATTGCCAATGGTGGGGCAAAGTACCAGTGGGAGGCGCTGGGTTTGGAGAGTCACCGGGCGATCTGTCACCAAAAGGTGATGGCTCAGCAGACCAAGGCAGATTTCGCGCGGGCTTGCCGCAGAGATGTGGAGGACTCACGGACGCGGCTTTGAGCTCGCCGAGAGGTGTGGTGACGATGCCGCCAAAGATGACGGCGACATGGCCACGGGCCGGGAAACCTCGATCCCGCCGCTTTGGGTGTAGGTGTCGCCGTCGTGCTGTAGCTTCGGGCATGGGACGCGACCAGTAAAAATCCTCCGGTGGCGGGCCCATGTGCGGCGATTCGCATGCACTGTGGTCGGGCGCCGATGCAAAGCAGAAGAGGCTAGGGTCATGGAACTGGTCTCACCTCTGCTTTTCTTGCCTTTGTGGACGGGAGGCCGACACAGGGTGCCCTGCCCGCCGCTGCCCACCTCCACTGGGGAGGTCGTTCGGCACCTTTGCCAGAAGGGCGCCGCGGCGATCTCGAGGCGGTGAGCGACGGTGAGAGCGCGCCTGGCGGCGGGCACTGGCCGGTCAGCTCGACGCGGCGATGAACTTAGCGGGTCGCTCTGCCGCTTCTTCTTCTTCTTGTCCGCCTCGGTTTTGCCCGGGCCGTCGCCGATCTTGGCCTTCTTCTTCGCAAGGCCCTTCTTGCGTTCTACTACCTCGGAGGCGTTGACGTAGAGGGCAGCTTGCGGAAGAGCTCGCTCGCCGTGTTGACCGGGAGGAGCTCGAGATCCTCAGTGTAACGCCGGTCCCTTACACCATCCTTGAAGGCCTCGGCGATGGCCTCATCCGAGATGCAGGGATTGTGTTATGGCTCGACGAACCGCACACCAAGTCCTGGAGACTCTCATCGCCTCGCCGCACCACGAGTTTGAGGTCCAGGCGCCCAGAGCGGGCGTAACACCTCGAAATCGAGCGCGGAGGGCATCCTATACCGAGACCGGTATGGATAGAACCAGTCATTGATTGAGCAGCCAGTCCGAGCCATGCCTTCGAGCAATCAGAGGGAAGTAGTTGACCATGATGACCTTGTCTCCCCCATGGCTCCTGGACGGCGGTGGTGTAGACGGATAGGAACTCTTCGATTCTTGCTCCCGTCGAACTTCTCGATTGGCCGGTTTGAACCTTGGTGGCTACGGTGCCTCGCGAGAGAGCTGGAGAAAGCGGGCACTGGCGCAGCTTTCGGGCAGAGGTGTCCCGAAGAGGGCCCAGGCGGGAGAACACCCCGTCCGGGCACGTGTTAACCCCCGCAGAAGAGGCCGCCCGAGCTCGGCGCGCTTCCCGCGGCTGCGGCTACGGTGGGAACGGCTCTGGGCACCATCGTGGCCGAAGTTGTTCCGAGTGCCACGTCGATCGGACTCTTGTCCGCGCCAGATGTCTGGGCGACCATCGCCGTTTTCATCCCGATGCATGGCGATGCCGCAGGTGATGACACCGAGGCCCTCAGCGATAGCTGGAGCCAAATCCACCATGGTGAAACCGCGGGGTCTCTCTCCAGGTCGCGGATGACCATGGCGATGGCGCGGGCCTTTTGCTGGCTACGCAGGAGTGGGTTGCGCCTGGTTTCAGCAAGAGAATCGACCGGCTGGCAACCCTGAGGAGTGCGCTGGCGACTGTCCTCTTGCCAAATCCCGTCTTGGACGCGTCGGACGGCATCGTTGAAGAATTTAGAGGTCGCAGCTGCGGTGGCAAATCGCTCTGGGCCTCCTCATTCTCGACGCCATCGCGGCCGTGGCCGCCAAGACGCAGCGGACGGCACGAGGTCAGGAAACGTCCGTGTCGCCATGAAGCAATGGTGTCGTCAAGTACTCAAACTCCATGGGAGTCTCACGACATGGGCGACGGAGGGTCCAGCTCGAGGGCGACTCCCGGCTAAACTATACCCCCGGGGCGAGAGAAGCATCCACCTCCATCTCATCAGCCCCGGCTTCGGCGAGGTACTCCTCTCGCCAGCCGTCGTACGATGGGACCAAATCGTCCAGATCGTCGCACTCATCGAACTCGAGGTCCAGAGCCTCGTCGTTGCTCGAAATGTCAGGCATGCCCGAGGGAGCGGAGTGCTGAGGGCTAGCCATGGGCCCCACGGTGGGCGCCAGCTGTCGGTGTCTGGGAATCGCGCTCCTGAAGAGCAGCGGGTCCACTGACCGGTAGACAATTTTGTAGTCGGAGTGACGCCCAACGACGACCCTTCTCAGCAACTCAGGTGGCGGTCGAGCCTGCGGAAGGCTAGGACCGCGTTGCCTTCCCGAACAAGGGCCTGGTGCGACTTGATGATCTGGGTACAGATCCTTAGCACAGTGCGAGAGAGAAAGAAAGAGGACGTGAACCACGAAGACACGGTCGATTTACCCTGATTCGAGCCCCACTGCCGGGTAATAGCTCTACTCCACCAAGATGATTATTTGGTGGAAAAAAAAGACAAGGGTGCCGAGAGGGCTTGAAGGCACCGATCCCGAACTTAAACGAAGGTGGCTAAGGACTAAGACTATTTGCTAAGGAAGCCGGACGGGTGTTGCTTGAGCTTGAATCGATGGAATCGGATCCGCCTTCAACGCCCAGAATCCTCCTTTTATAAGCGCGATAAATTTGCCCGAGGTCGATGGCGGGCCCACGCTGGTCTTTGCTTTAGTGGCGAGGCTCTTGTCTTGTTATAGGGTCCTGTCTGTATCGAGCTCGCAGGAGAAGTTGGTCGGATTAATATTGAACACGTGTTTGTCTTAACATGCCCGCTCAAAGGGAGAACTTCTTTGGGGAAAGCACTTTCCTTTATCCCCAATATGGCCTTGATCGACCGAAGGCCTCTGTGCTACCCGTTAGGGGCGTCGCAGAAGAACAACCTCTCGCCGCTTCGCCAAAGAGGACAAACGACAAGACGGATCGTCACAGATACTTCCCCGGTGTGGATCCTCGGAATCTGATTCGTTCTTGGCCAAGACCGGAGAAAGCATGGTGGGCCATGACGGTTGTCGCCACCTGCCCACGGTTGAGCGGATCACCCGAGGGACCTTCCCCCGGGCTAAGGAATAGCCCGGGAGGGACATGGTGCCGCACGGTTTGACCTTAGTCAAGCCCGGGACAGCTATGGGCGGGTTAGGTGGCTTCTTTAGTACGGTTAGGGATAGCTTGCTTGGTTTTCTGTTCGTGTGGTGGGCTGGTATGGGATCGGCCCAAGGCCTGCTTCCAGATAAGCCGTTTACTAATCATCAACAGTAGGTTACATGGACTCTGTGTTGTAATAGGAAGGGTTGGTTAGTGTTTGAGTCGGACTCTATCCAGGCCTCCACTATATAAAGGGAGACAACCCTGATGTAACCAAGACAACGACTTCATAATAGTAGCATAGGCAAGAGGAGGTATTGCCAAGATGTGGCCGTGACACTGTTAGGCGGTGTCTTTGCGGTATTATGGACGGGAGGAGCACCCATAATCGAGCCCCGCAGATGTAGGCGAAAGCCGAACTGCGTTACCAAACATCATGTCTCCTGGTGTCGTTCGTGATCTTGCATCGGCGTAATTCCTAACAAGTGGTATCAGAGCTCAGGTTGGTGAGGTTGACCATGCGAAAGATTTAGGGGGAGACACGGGGTTATGCATACACGGGCGCCGCAGAAAACACCTCATCGGCGCAAGGTGGAGCATGGCGGCGATCGGCGATTCGATCGGTGGTGTCGGACACTTCGGACAGGAGGCTCGAACTGTAGCAGCGTTGTACGGCGACGGCAGCACTTTGGCAATTCGGCACCGGCAAGGCCCTAGGGATGCATGTGGTATGTACGTGCATTGGTGTATGTGTGCATGTATCCATGCATGCATGCAAGATGCATGTGACACGGCATGCTTCCTTTTGTGGTATTGGTGTTGCTTGCAAACGCTAGGTGGGAGCAGAACTACTGTTCGGGCCATGCACGTGAGGTGAGGGTCCATGGTGGGACCACAGGAGGTGCAGGTGAGGAGTCAGAACTGAGCAGCGCAACGATTTTTCTTTCCTGGCGCAGCGCATGCGATGGTGGGCACCATGGCGACTGGTCCAAGGCAGCGGCATGCAGGTGCCGGATTGGGCTGCGCGTGTTCTCTGGTGCCAGCGCGGGACCCACGTGGGGGACAGCAAACATAGGGGATTTGCAGGCCGATTCCGAAAAGAAGAGGAGAAAAGGGTGCAGGAGTCCGAATTGAAACAGAGGAGGACTAGAATTTCTACACGAATATGGGGTTGTCTCACTGCTATAAAAGGGATCTAAGGAGGAGCCAAACCCAATAATCCAAAGCAATCAATAGTGTTTTTGAGCGCAGATTTCGGAGGAGTTTTTAAGGCGTGAGATTCCGAAGGAGGGAGGCGTTCTTGAAGGGCTGTTGGCGATCTGTTCAAGATGGCGAATGGGTCGGATGGCGATACATCCATTGACAAGCAATTGGCGTTGGTAGAATCGCAGGTCGGCAGGATGAAGCCGACACATACAAATTTCGGTATGGTGAAGTTTGACGGTACATGAAACTTCAGATTATGGCGGCGAGGTCCGGATATCCCGACAAAGAGGTATTGTGATGGCTCTTAAGGCGAATAAACCGGAGAAGGTGGAGGCCGGTGATTGGGAGGAGATGCGGTTGCAGGCTGCGGCAACCATATGCCTTTGTCTCTCAGATCAGGTCATGTATCATGTCATGGAGTTATCATCACCGAAGGAAATTTGGGACAAGCTGGCCAGTCAGTTTATGTCCAAGACTCGACCCGAGAAGTCAGATTCAAGCGCGAAGTTGTATGGACTGAAGATGCAGGAGAGGTCAGATCTGCAAGCACACATTGATATTTTCAACAGGTATGTCACGGATTTATCACATCTGGAGGTGACAATCGCTGATGAAGACAAGGCAATTATTCTTCTTTGTTCGTTGCCTCCGTCCTTTGAGCATTTGGTCACAACGTTGACATATTGCAAGGATAGCATCAAAACTGAGGATATTACTGCGGCGCTTATGTATCATCAATTGAGAAAGAATAAAAATGCAGTGGAAGAACCTCGTTCTTTTGCTTTGCTAGTCTCAGGTGATCAAAGCGGTCATAAGGCCGGAAAGAAGAATAAGAAAAATAACAGGGCGGCGCGGTGCTTCAGATGTAATGAGTGGGGCACATGAAGAGGGACTGTCCAGATCCACCAAAGGGAGCAGATGCTAATGTGGCAATAGGCTCGTATGATTCCGGAGGCGACAGTGCTGAGGTTCTTCTATTAGAAGGGGGTTCTGTTGCAGGTGGAGCTGCTAAGCATGTTGCAGGATCGGCGTCATTTGTTCCAAGAGGCAGCAAGTTTGATGAGGACTCGTCGGGCGGCCCGCTGTAGGCTGCAAAAGAAGGAAGCAATTAGAGTCCGGGTGCACGGGTTCGCGCAAGACGCCGGAACGACTTCAAAGTGGAGAGACCATATTCTCCAAGATGAAGTTTGTTAGGTATTGTGTCGAATATGTGTACGAGTAGGTTACATGAACTCTGTGTTGTAATAGGAAGGGTTGGTTAGTATTTGAGTCGGACCCTATCCAGGCCTCCACTATATAAAGGGAGACAACCCTGGTGTAACCAAGACAACGACTTCATAATAGTAGCATAGGCAAGAGGAGGTCAGCGGCCGGCATGTGGCCATGACCTGGTGTGCTACGGTATTATGGATTAGGGAGGAGCGTCCATAATCAGAGCCCCGCAGATGTAGACGAAAGCCGAACTGCGTTACCAAACATCATATCTCCTAGTGTCGTTCGTGATCTTGCATCGACGTAATTCCTAACAGTAATCCTTGTAGAGCAGCTTCTATTTTGTTCCACTAGGATTCTACTTGCTATAATCTGCAAACTAAAATCAGCTCATTGTAATTTGATTGTCTGAATTCTCATAGTGGCACAGGTTGATCTAAATGTATAAAATTAATAGTTAACTTTCACTTCTTTATCAGCTTGGTTGCTGGCGATTTTGATTGTATAAATATGTTATTGATGGGTTATGACCAGCAGTAAGCGAGATACTCAATATAACATCGTTATGAATTTTTGGTACAAGTAAATTAGAACTTGATATGTCTAGCTTACAATAGTTTCTTGCTGCATCCACAACTTATCTGGGAATGTCTTCTCAAGCTATTGGTCATTTGGTCCATTTGAGAGCAGTTTGCTTGATTATTTATCAGGAAGCATGTCTTATTATGAGTAAATTGCTTCATGTCAACTGGCTCAAAAGATGTTACAACTCTCTCTGAATTTCAGAAAGAGATGTTTGTCCATCATTAAAGACCTTAACATGGCAAAGCGTTCCTCCAGCTTCGTCTGCAAATATTATCTTCCTTTCTTTCCTTGGCACTTCAGGAAGAGAAATAGCCTTCTTCCCCGCTAGAGTCTGCCAGAACATTGTGACAACAAAAATGTCAGTTCAAAATTCAGAAAACACTGCAATATTAGCTAAACAGGCAAAGATACCAACCAATATTTTACAAAAGCGATTGCAATCCTTGTTCATCATCATCAACCATTTCCTCGTAGTTCTCTCCACCTCTAGTGCATCCTCCGAGGCTGCCATGATCTGTGCTTGAAATTGCAGATACTAATCAATTATCTAACCAATTTAAAGTTGCTTCACTTTCACAGTAAGACAAGAATGCCATCAAACAAATATAATTACAAAGGTTCTTATGTGTTTTTACTTTTCTTAAAATAATATTTTGAACAAGGCAATTGAGAAGCTAACGTCTCATCTACTCATGAAGAGAGGTACTGACTTCGAACAATCATTTCAGTATCAGAGAAATTTATTTATGTTCTTATTATATTTTAATCACAAATAGGTCTAACCAAGTCTCCCCTTATTCAGAGAAGAAAAGAATTATATTTGCACAGATGCACAAAAGGACTAAGGAGTGCAGATTGTATAATGACTAATGGTACATCACTCTCAAAAATGAACTACCATGTCTATGTCGGCACCAATTTAGTAGTAAAAAGAGTTCATTATAATGTGTTTAGTAGTAACAAGAGTTCATTATAATGTGTTATAAATAAACGTAGGCAGCCAAAAAAATAAAATGCAGAATAGCAAATGTAAAATACTAACATTTGGTTCAGCATTAGAATTTCCATGTACAATACTCAATATTATAATAATAAATCTACAACCTCTTAAAGCATGTTCCTGGAATAACATCTTTTAGTATTTTAGAGATAACATAATAAATGATACATGGTATAACTTCACCAAATAATGATTCTTTTTTTTAAAACAAACATAAAAATTGTGGTGTCATCAATCAGTCGCACAGCAGTAAAATTAACGATAATTTTAAAAACAAACATATGTTCCATTTACTATTGTCACCTCAGCAGTACTAAAATTAGGCAGTAAGGAGTGTGCTGCTTCTGATGACAAACTTTCATCCACTATACTTTTCATGTGCTTCAAGCTCCGGATAAGTTTTGCTGCAATATTTTCTATATCGTGCATCTGCCTTTGTGAAAACTGAACAGCTTTCTCAGTATCGAAGAGAACTGATGAACTTCTCATGCAACAACAAGTCTGTTGAGGGGACGGGGATTCCAACTTGAAAACTTCTTTGCTTGTCGGGGAGAGAGTCCTTCCCTCAAATCTCGCGTCTGCACTTAACATTGATTGGTCTTGCTTGCTTTCTACCTTAGGTAATGTTCTTCTGATTGTATCACAATCTTCAAGAAGTATCTTTTTTCCTGCAATCAGTATTGACCACATAAACAAGTACAGTGATTATTAACAACTGTTTTAAAAATATTGGAAACATTCTAGATAGCATAGAATGCTTACTCAGCCTTTGGACTCCACACAAATTGATACCAGTCAAAGCATTACAAAGCTTCTCCTGAGAAGTCGGTGACATAATCTGAAAACAGAAAGTAGTTGCAAATATATCAAATTTGTTCATAAATTTGTTTTTGATACTAGCTTAAAAGAGCATCACAGACCTTTCTCTTGGAGAACAGTTTTTTTGGAGCATGCTCTTCAGTTGATCCAGCTTCATCAATGAAAGGTCCTGACTTCAAACGATGTCCATGAATTTCCTGGGGGTTTAGAATGCCACCTCCAGCAGGCATTTCCTGTATTTCCTCGGTAGAGCTCTCAGATGTTACACAGACAGTTTTATCCATGTCAACACAAGCCTCCATCAATTGAGGATGAAACACAGATTGTTCCCTTGATCTTGTATCATTATTAGACCTACAAATTTCACTATCCATTGTCGCATTTAACTGACTCGTATCTTTTGACGACCACTCTGTATTATCAGAAAATAAGATTTCACCATCAGGTTCATTGGGACAATTATCAATGAACCCATCTTCCTGTGGGCTTGAAACCATAGCAGCATCTCGGGCTCCAAAAGTTTTATTTTCAGATTTCTTCCTCTGTGCATGATTATTCAGAGCATCATAGACTATACTTTCTAGCCGCCCATCTTGTGTAGCACAATTGGTTATCTGAACAAACTCAATAGTCTTGTCAAAAGCAAAATTATAGGCAGTTGCTGCTTGGTCCATATGCAGTAATACATCCTTTGGTCTAGCAGCATGATGTAGTGAGTCAGATTGACCCTCCACCTGCATTTGCACAACCTCCTCAAGTGATGTGCAAGTTATATCTCTGCTTATGCATAAATCAGATTGCATGACCACCAATGGAGACTGTATCTCTGTGTTAAATTCATTGGTAGGAGAGGACTCTTCCACAGTCTTTATAAATTCTGGAGAGCCTTGGACTCCTGGATGCCAGTATGCATCATTATCTATATCACCATCACAAGACTGGTTGACGCAGCATGTCAAATATTCATTACCAACAGGCACATCTGAACTAATTATATCTGATTGTTTGGGATGGCTGCTCACTTCATCTGTCAAATCCATTGAAGAAACAATGTTAAATGTCTTGTTCTGCAGTACAATGTTATCCAAAGAGTACGCTTCAACACTGTGGGTTAGTTCACAGGAATTAGCAGAAACATCATGTAATTCAGATGGTTGGGTGATGAAACATGGCTGTTGTTCACATCCATCATCCTCTATTGGCACCTGAAGCAGCTCAACAGATGAATGCTCAAAAGAATCCTTTGTAGGTCTAGATACTCCAACTTCTTTATTGATATAAATATCTATATCTTCTGTTTTGGGTTTGCAAGATGTGTCAGGGCTTCCACTAACTGTTAGAGCTCCAGCAGATAATACTGCACCTTCCATTTCATAACAGATAATGTCATCCCTAACAATTTCATTAGTAAGATCTGAAAACGTAAAAAAAAAAAAACATTTATTCATACAATTGAAAATAGGAACTTCAGAAACTTTTTAGATTGGAAAATATAGTAGCAGAAACAATGGGAAAGTTTTTATGATTCGTCTGCTGCTACAGGAAAACATAAACTTTAATAAAAAAAACTGTATTTTGTTCAAACAACAAATGACTTACCGACAACAGTTTTAGAGTGCTCTAAACCTGTACATCTCCTTTTACGCTTCCCTGTCACAAAGTCATGCAATGATATCTCATGTGGGGAAGCTTGCACAGGACTAGTGTTATCTCTCTTTGATGTTGTATAAGGAGCATGTGGGGAAGATATTGATATATCCTTCTTTCTTTTTGTTTTACTGGGGGGTGTCTTTTGACTCTTCTGTTTCAAGGAAATAAGGGGCTCATCAAGATCGACTTCCTCTATTGGATTTTCCTTCACAAGATTCCCATATTGAGTATGATTCGTAGTGTTGGGTCCATCAGAAATAATTTTTTGAGCCTTCCGACTCTTAGCTTTGCAATGAGCCCTTAGATCCTTGAGAGATACATTACAGTACTCTTCTTCAACATCATTTCCACCAATAGAAGTAACATTAATTTCCAACATTGAAGGAGGGACAATTTCTTCAAGATCAATGATCTCAGTTTTGACATGCTTCAGGGTAGAGATTTCTTTTTCAGAATATTTATTGTATACTAAATGTGTGTTTATGAACCTTGGAGATCTTCTAGGACTTGGGTGTAGACTTCTGTGAGTGGAGCTAGGCATTGTGGATTTAAGTAAAAGTCCACAGATTGACCGTCTTGCTTGTGGCAAATCAACTAGTGATGTAATGTTAAAAAGATTCCTGTTGAACTATAAAGAAAACAAGTTATGATCAAGTACATGCTCCACACACGCATCAACATCTTAAACAAAACACAGTGTACTATTAGGAACAGAAATCCTTTTCATCTAAAAGCATTAAACAAAAGATAAAAAGAGATTATCGTGATTAAAGAACCATAATGTCTAGAGGCATGACAGTTAGCTCTTATCTCTTCATAATAGAGCAGAAAAATGCACTTTACTTATCCAAACAAACGAAAAAACAGGTCACACAAGTATCTCATATCGTAATAAGCTACTGCGTTTTTCTAGCAGTTACACAAAGAATGCCACTAGCAATCATAAGAAAAGAGGTTAACCCTCAAAACACTACGGACCAAGCTGGGAGATATATATATATTTTTTTTGTATTTACAGATGGGACCAAGCTGCAAAACTCCCATTTGGAACCAAAGGAAATGCAGACAAGATTCACATTCTACTCCAGTGGCGGATCCACCGCCCGGGCAGGGAGGGCAACTGCCCGGACTCCCACGGATGCAAGTATCATCAACAATGTAGGTTTCAAGTCCAAAATTAGGGGGAAATTCACAAACAAAATCTGAAAATAATACTAATGTTCTTAAACGTAGTTATGAACAATATTTTTCTGAAAAAAACAAACCATTAGATCGAATGTGAATCAAATCGAACTCGCAAAATCGGGGAAAACGTACCAAAGAGAGAGGGAGGAAGGGAGATGAGGCGGGGGAAGGAGAGAACCGCAGGAGAAGGCAGCGCAGCGGTCTCGAGAGGGGAGCGGCGGATAGACGCCGGCCTGCCGTGGTCGCACGCGTGGCCGTGAGCGGCGGCGGAGGCGGAGCAGGAGCACAGCGGACAGCGAACCAGGACTCCAGGAGGCAGGCAGCGACGCAGTGTTGGTTTGGTGCAGGGCAGGACGGTTTATAAAAAACCTAGTTCGCTGGTTCGATTCCATTCCTTTTTTTTTTCCCAAAAAAATCAGGTTCGGACGCGGGAGTTTGGTTCCGAATAGCATATGTTTAATACGGTTGGAATAAATATTCGGATAAATACCCGATTTATCGGATCGAGTACGAATAATGGGGGTATTTAAAAAACAAGTATCCAATATCTTACCTATATAAAACACCCATCTCCACACCAAGCCATTCCCCGCCCAGTGCCCCGCCGCCTCCCCTCCGTGCACCGCCCTGCCGCCCATCCGTCGCCGACCGCGGCGCCCCTCCATTAATTGTCCCTCCGCCGTTGTCCACACCGCCAATTTGCTAAGCGTCGCTCCTCCGTGCGCCACCCACCACCTTCTATCCTCGCCGCGCCTCGAATGCACCACCCTCCGTTGCCGCCACACCTTCCTTCGCTAAGTCGCCCTCCTCGGCGCCGCTTCTCCGCTGCCGTCGCTTCAAGAAGATATTCAAGGCCACCTGTCGCTTCTCAGTCGCCGCCCTCCGCCGTCGCCGCCCTCCGCATTTGCGCTGCGCCCTCATCGGCGCCACCTGCCGCCTCCGCTGCCGCCACGTAGCCCCTTCGCCGAGCACCAACCCTCCGTGCGCCGCAAGCCGCCTCAATTCCATGTCGATGTCAGGTCACCTCTTTTCGCGAATTAATATTTCTTTTTAGGGTTAATAGGATATATGCCACTACTCAAACCCGAAATTCGAGAATTGTCATTGTTCATTTGCTTATTGGATATATGCCATTACGAAAACACGTTTATTCGATATTTGCCACTGTGTGCGACACATTGTCATCGTTCATTTGCTTATTCGATATATGCTCTGGAATTATATGGTGATCTGATGATCAATGTGAAGGAATATGTCTCTTCATGGATGGATGTGAAAATGATGATCAACCGGCCGAACCAGGGCTCCCTGCCCGCCTTATATAGTGAGGGACATGGTTACAAGATAGAGTCCTAGTCGGTTACGAGGTAGGATTCCTATTTCTATCCTCTAACCAGATATGTAGTTATCCGGGATTACAAGTTTATCTTCCCTATTAATTAGGGATAGACTTATATCTTGCCGGTCAAGCCTTCTAGAGTCCGAGTGGAACACATCCTTATCCACCCAACTTGGTCCATCCCCTGTCGGGTGGTCTCTTAGACCCGTCCTGTGGGTACCCAGGGTCTATGTTATCCACAGTCATCTTACCAGAGCTTCAGCTACTCCTTGATAGACCTTGCTGGGACTGAGAGATTGGCCACAGAAAAAGAACCTATCTAGCCACATGTTGAGGAAAGCGATGTGCTCTTCGTCCTCAACGTCACCTATTTTCTGATGGGTAGTAATGTAGCGTTGCCAGCCGAAGTTCTTTTCAGGAACTAGCTTGAGGGTAGCAGGAAGGTCAAAAACTGATAGCATCTCTCCATCGGGGCTAAGACCAGTTAACATGGCCACATCCAAAAGTGTAGGGCCTATGGGTCCTGTTGAAAAGAGGAAGGCATTGGCCGTGTCACACCAGAAATATGCCGATGTTGCCATGAATGGTTCATCTGCTGGGGGAGGATTCAGAGAAAGGAGAATGGCATCGGTAATTCCTAATTCGTCCCATTGATTCTTTTTCTGACCATAAACCCGAGAGAGCCAGTCCTTATACCCCTTGATCGGGCTAGGCCAAGATCTAAAAGCCGATTTCCAACTATTCATGTTGAGTTCATCAGCAAACAAGGGAAGTATCGCTACTGAGTGATCTATAAAGGCCGATGGATCGTTTTCTCCTATCGGACCCAGAAAATATAAAGCTTCAGGATCGGAACAACGGATTAATACCAGAGACATATTTGCCGATGGATCGTTTTCTCCTATCCATCCGAGATTTATCGCACGCATAATCCACTGCATTAGGAATTGGACCGGTAGGGCACAATCGAGGGTGGTCATAACCATTCGATGTTCTTAACTGATAGTGGGTGGTAGTGAATCGGCTGAGTTCTGACAAAGTTCTTAAAACAAATCTCCAAACTAATATCTGCTAGCTCAACCTAATAATTGATTTGAACTATTAAGGGACTTTAAACTCTTCTCGTTGTCCTCCCAACTATCTACCTAACTTATCTTTTTATACTCCTCTGTGTGTGTGTCACCGGTCTTATTATCTTATTATTATCCTTACCCCCGTTAACTATCTGGTTGGTATCTTAAATAATATAGATATTAGAATTATCCTTCTCCCTCATTCTCTGTGGATTTAATACTCTGGAATACTCCCAGGTGAAAACTACAAGCGATATCCATCCCCGGGCTTGGCCTTGAGGCGCATAACTCACGCATCAGCAGCATGTACTAACGGTTGGAGGCGTAAGTTGCAGAGCCACCATGGATATACGTCGCTGCATGCTCCGCCGGTTGAAAACCCAGCGGAGCCGGGCCTTCATCTTCGTCTTCTTTGGGAGGGCTGTGCTCCTTGAGCCGCTTCTCCACCAGCTTCGACACGACCTATCTCACTCCTTTCTTCTCTCTCCCGCAAGAATATAAGAACAGACACCAAGTTTTCCCAGGTTCAGGGCCCCTAGTAGGGTAATAACCCTTGTCCTGCTCAAGCTCCTTGCAATATGAGTACTGGCTATCTTCGGGCGTTCAATCCGAAAATGATCAATCCTCCTTACAGAATGCACCCTCATCCCTTATACACCTAGGCTGGCGTGGGTCACAAAGTAATAAACAGTGTACATTAAATGATTCTGGCCACTGTAGCTATCCCATCACTGATCGCGCGTCGAAGTCGCCACCCTGCGGCACCCCCGTAGCATCTGGGAGACAGAAAGGAAGTGACAGGGCAGGCACCTACCCCCCGCTACCCTGTCACACACCTCCTTGCATGCGCCTGTAGAAGCTACTGCGTAGCTAACGCCATGGAGTGGCGCATTTCGTCAGGCCCCCGTCTACCCCATCAGACCGATTTCTTCGCATTAAATGCACTAGATTCGGGGCATTCCGCACCCATCGTTTGGAGGGAAGCTATCTCCCACTTTCGCTCTGCACCCTTTTACAGTGGGGCCCTACGCCCTCTAGCTGCCCGTGGGACCAACACGTGTACTAGGCGCTTGGCTTAGGATCCTGCTCGCCCACCTGCTCGCCATCACGCCATGAGACTTGATCGCCCGGTTCTTGGGGCCTGCTCGCCCGCCTACACTCCGGGTCGACACGTAGCCTACCCCACCTGGCGCTTGGGGCCTGCTCGCCCTCCTGCACGCCGAGTCGCCACGCAGCCAAAGTAGACCTTAACTGACCAGCTTACATGGAACCAGACCTTGACCCGCTTGGGCTAGATGTTGCTGAGGATGGGATACTCCCAGACGGACCATCGGTCCCACACATCAGCGGCACGGGGTACACCTCGGTGTATAATACACCAACAGCATGCACCTGGTTGGAAGTTATTCTTGCATGCAAAGTTGCCTTTTGATCCTTTTATCTAACAGTCATTGAATGGATGGTAGATATCATCTCCAAAGATGTCCCATGGATCACCAGAGGAAACTCCAGCCCAATTGGGCTTAGAGTGGCATCAGCCGGTTTGTTTGGACCGGTCGGCTTAGGCAGGTACCTTCGTCCCACTTTGGCCCCATTCTCTAGATATCCCTATCAATGCACAACTCACCAAAAGTTGTGGAAATTATTAGTTTAACCCAAATCGAATGCATAAAATGATGATTATACCCATTTTACCTAATGTTGGCGTATGGAATTGGAAATTAGAGAACGCCAACACGCCCCGTCTCCTCCCTCCACCCGGTGACCCCCTCTCCACATGTCCCCCCTTCCCTTGCCTCCTCCTACTCTCTCTCCCGCCACCCCTGTCTCTTTCTTTCCCGGCTCCCCTCTCTCTCCCCCCTCCACCCGGTGGCTTCCTCCTCCCTCCACCCGGTTCCCCTCTCTCCACACGTCCCCCTTCCCCTGCCTCCTCCTGCTCTCTTCCCTGCCACCCCTCTCTCTTCCCCGGCTCCCCTCCCTTCTCCCTCTCCTCCCCGCTCCACTCTCCCTTCTCTCACTCTCTGTCTCCCTCCCCGACGCCTTCACCACGATGGAGTGCCGCCCCGTCGCTGCATTGCCCCGCACAATCATTGCGCGCCTCTATTGCAGGAGCTTCGCCGCCATGTCGCCTCAGGCATGCCACCACCGACCACTGCTGCTCGGCGGAATACCCTCCACGCTGTCGCCAGCGGCTGTTCCTCCTTCCCTTCTTGCTCCCTCCCTCCCTCTCTCTATGTGTGTGCATGTGTGTTTGCGCCACACCGTCGTCGCGCAGCCCAACCACCATCGCGTCAACCTCACCCTCAGCTCCACGCCACCGCACCGTATCCCCGCGCCCCGTGCCACCTCCTCCCTTCCCTTTCATTCTCTTTATCCCCCTCTGGTCCTCGCCCGTAGGCGACGCCTTCGGTGTCATAGCCGTGCACCCCCTTCGTGCCAAGCCTCTGCGTCGTCCCATGCCGCCGGCCGCCACTGCCGCGGCGCCATCCCCACCTCCGGCACCCACCTGCCGTCACCTTTTCCTCTCCTCTCTCTCTCTCTCTCTTCATCTCTCTCTCCGCCCGCTCTCTTCTTATAGGGAAACGCGGGATTGCTACGCTAGCAACGAATCAAAATTCTACTGCGGAAACCCAGAAACACCATGCAAGTAATTGACCATAGATCGAGATTACCTTACGATGAGCAATGCAGCGGCAGACAAGTTGATAAAGCCGGTTCACCGATCACCACATAGTCGTACGAAAGTAGTCGTTCACGGCGATCCCATCGTCTCCTTCTTGCTGATCAGTAATCATCCACGAGGTGCACCATGTCCGATCCCCATGCCAAACGGATGCCCAGCCATATCCGGGCTCCGTTTTCGACATTCTACCACTCGATGGAAAGCTAACAAAATTATCTTTCCAACGCATAAACTTATCAGACGTTAGATCTCTCATGCAAGCCCCACATTTCAAACTTTGATAAAATAATACGGAACATTCCGATCCCTGCAAGGTACGAGCTCCCCTATGTATGGCCAACAAATACATCATAAAAGGAAATAAAGTAAAGCAACAATAGAATAAAAATAACAAAGAATTTGAAACAAACAATGGTAAGAAACAACTTGGTTAATAAAACTTAGAAATCTGACTCGGAAAGAATTTTTGCAAGCACATCTGGGTGTTGTGGGAGTGTTTCCCACGCAACCTAGGGTCTGGGCCACGACCTGGGTTGCGCTTTCGACTGGCTGGAGGATTGATTTTGCCGGGAAAAATCCTCCCCACACCCAAACAAGAACTAAGCAGGCAAGGTTTCCGGGTTCGCCTAAACTTATCTTATCTTCAAATTCTTACAACAAATCGAATGTGTGTGTTTTTATATAAATTTAGAAATTTAAACTCAATGTAGGTGTCATTCTTTTCACCTAAACTTATTTTATCTTCTGAGGCGAAAAGAACGTGTTCACCTTAATTTAAAATATGGAAGATGTATTGTTTCAAAGTTTTAAATTTAGAAATTATGAAAGGGTATTTTGGGTATTAATGTAGGTTTTTAGCTACCAAATCTAATGGAGCTAACTGTAGTGACATTGAGGGGATGACAGACCAGGGAATTCAAATGGCGGATAACTGATGACAGATCAGGGAAAAGCCTAACTTTTAATAGCAAATAAGGAATTGTCGCTATCTAATATGCTAATTTACACTAATATACTTTGAATATCTTGGATATGAGGGTACGAATCAGATACAGAATTGATATTATTCTTACCATATCCTAACCTGTATGTTTTTGGATATAATTGAATTCAGGATCAGATGGGACTTTGGCGCCCTGCAAGGTTACGAGCTCCCCTACGTATGGCGAATAAATACATCTAAAAGGCAATATAGTAAAACAACAATACAATAAAAATAAGGGACTGTCTATGAGACAGTCGCCTATTTCCTTTTCTAATTGCCCAATCGACTGTCTTGTTTGTTAACAACATAGGCGATTTTGTGTTGTTTTGGGTTGTAAAACTGCAATTGACTGTTCTGGTGAAGACAAGCCTAGTCAACTTCTTTTTCGCTTTGAAACAAATTGCAACAGGCTGTTGCTGCGCTTTGTTTTTTCAGCTTTGGGCCACGAAAAAAATGGGTTGTGACGCAGATATGGTCCAAAGAAAAATAAATAAATGGGCCAGCTCACAAAGGTCAAAAAACCCTAGTCTTAGCAGCAAAAAAAACGTACCAACCCATCCACACGCATAGGCATCGTTGTCCCTTCACAGCAAAAAAAAAAAAAAAGAAACAACCTCTCTCGGCCAGGCGACATCAGATCTTTTTTCAGAGCTGTTCCTCCATGGTGGAGGATGAAACATAGATGGATCATGTAGTGTGGATGCTTATCTTTTTGAAAATCATTTTTCTTTAGTTAGCCTACTATCATATTTCTTGATGTTCTTCTACCTCCTCCCTATCTCTGTTCAAGAATTCTTTTCATCCTCATTGTGTTTTTTAGAATTTAACTACCTGGGAAAGGAAAACCAATCATTTTCTATATGTTTTCTGTGTAATGAATGTTTGTTATGCAAAAACATGTCAAAAAGCCTCCCTCTCCACCAAAAAAACTATCATGATGTGTTTTACATGTAGTCATGTTAAAAAAATGTGTCGTTGATTGAGTTAATATTTGTTTTTCAATTTTCCCTCTAGGAAATTAACAACACCATCATCGCATATTTCACTAGTAAAAGCAAAAGTAAGAACAATAAAATCAGCAAAAAGAAACGTGCTGATACCTTCTGTCGCATAATATAAAATAAAAACTACCAACCTGAATACTAGACTAATACGTGTTTATTCCCCACATCCTTTTTCTTCCTCCCCCACATAGCAGTTTATTCATAATTATTTAAAGTAAATTTCACTAATGTGACATGTGAAATACACATGTCTGCCATGTGAAAGAAAATGTATTCTTATCTGTAATATTATTTTAAGCACTAGTTGGTGTATGTTTTACTAGTAATGCAACGAAAAACACAAAAAAAAAATTGCGTGTGTTCTTTTGTGTAATATTATTTTGAATTGTCTTTCAAGATGTTTACTTTGCGCTATTGTGCATGACAGTTACATTTTGTGATGGATGAACTATCAAGCAACATATCAGATGAGAAAACTATAACAGCGAAAGAGAAGTAAATGAACAACTCAACAGAGGTGTTTTGCATGATAATAGACTTTCCACCCCATCTAACGTTTTACAGTTATATGGTAAGCCAAAAAGAAATAAACTGGCATTGTTCTTACTTATACCATCCACACCCCTCCTAATAAAACAGTAATAAATGTTCGAATGTGGCGAAAGGAACATTGAAACTTCTTTTTTCTAAAAAAACAGGTCAGTTTATCTTAAGATAACACTAGCACCTTATCAGAAAATACTAGACTACTATGTGTTTATTCCCCCACATCCCCCTCCCCGGCACACCACCACATAGCAATTTATTTCATCGTAACTCAGAGTAAATTTCACTAATGTGACATGTGAAAAACACATGTCTGCTATGTAAAAGAAAATGCATTCTTGAGCGTAATGTTAATTTAAGCACTAACCGAAGTATTTTTTACTAGCAATACAATGAAAAAAGAAAAAATTGCATGTTTGTTGTTTAATACAAAGAAAGTAATTTACATGTGTTCTTTTGTGTAATATATTATTTTGAATTCTCTTTCAAGATGTTTACTCTAGGTTGTTGTGCATGATAGTTACATTTTGTAATGGATGAACTATCAAGCAACATATCGGATATGAAAACTATGACATGGCAAGAGAAGTCAACAAACAACTCACCATAGGTATTTTGCATGTCTTGTCATCATCAATCAGAACTCCCACATATTTTGTGCTAGGAAAGCTGATGAGTTGGAGCATAAAAAGGTGGACAAGGCTACAAGTAAAAACAACCTAAACTCTTTGCTCAAACCCGATTGTGCTAGCAGATTGCTAAAAAAATTTAATATTTTCCATGCTGATTGGTTGAATAAACTTAGAAAAATAAATTCCTCAACCTCTGTAGTTTTGCTTATCTCTAAACCCAAACAAGGGGTACCGAGGACCAAGTGGATGGACTTAGGGTTGATAGAAATACTTTTGTTTCCCACTACTATGTCTAAGCAGTTTACATCTATGTGGTTGCAAGCCACTGCACAAATGCTCTTGAAACATTAGAACCTTTAAAAATGAAGCAAGTATCCGAACCCATAACATCTGAGTATATCCTTACTTTTGTTGCTTAGACCCTCAACTATAGTGTGAAAATATGTCAAACAGCAGCAGCTCGATGCCGTACTTCGATTCTTATGTTTCATTTTCTTGTGAGTCTACTAAAACAAATAAAAGCTGAACATGAGAGCAAAAAAACATGTAAGAAAACATATTGAAAAGTAATTAGGGAATTTTTTTAAAAAAAACACAAAATATATGAAAACAATACCTTTGTGGTTCTCTTTTCTTCATCATTTACACCCTTTTTTGCTGATTCGTCTGCAAATCTAAAAAAATGCAAATGTAACTTGAACAAAAAACCAGACCAAAAATATATGGCAAAAAAAGGTACATTAGCTTTGCTATTTATAGCGCGTAGCGCATCCCTCACCCAGAGCTCGCCCTGCCTCCTTCCCTGTTTTTTCGTTAGGCCATGTCGCCCTTATTTGCTGCATCGTCCGATCATGTCCTGTTGGCCACCCATCCGGCCGTCCGTTTTGGTGGCTTGCCTAGTGGACAGGTTTACTAAAAACCCCTCGGAGTTCACGAATTTCTGATCGGGTCCCCGTCTGTTCGCTAAACGGCCCCTGGTTAGTGCTTTTCCTCCCGTGAATATTTCCGCCCACACCCTTCAAATTTTCCGACTCAAGTATATGAGTCCTTTTTGTCTTTGTAGATACACCTGGAGCTGTGGAAAAATTACCCACAAATGCCACTAGGTATAAGTGTGCAGACCCACCACCTCCGTCCCGCCTCTCCATCCTCGCAGGGCCTCCGCCGCCTCCGCTCCTCCTGCTCGCCTCCTTCAACGCACGCGGCTACCCGCACCTCCTCCTCCCCTCGCTGCCTTCAAAGCGTCACCGCCTTCTCTCTCCCGCGCCACCGTTTCCTATCCCCTCGTCGCCATCGCCGCCACTGCTCCCATCACCTGCAGGTGCTCCCCTGCCACCTCCTCCCGCCTTTGCGCCGCTGCCTACTCCCGTCCTAGGTGTCTTTCCCAGCGGGTGATAGCAGATCAAGGCATGGCATCACCATCACCATGTTAGAATTATTGGGCCCGCCCATTTAATATCTAAATAATTCCTAGAAAATCTCAAAGGCCCATGTATGCATGAGGCATGTGAAATTCTTTAGTACCATATTGCTAGTGGGAGGAGTGGAGGACATGCTTAAATAGTGGAGCTTGCTCCTCCCACTAGAGAATGTGATGGGAGAGAAATAGAGAATCACATCGCCTGCGCTGGCTCACGGGCCGGGACGGGCCGGGCTCGGGCTCGGGCTCGGGGCGGGCGTGCAAGACGCCTGGCTCTGCGTGAATGGTCCGCCAAACCGGACCCTCGTGCTTCTTGCAGACGCAGCCTCCTTTTGCGCTTTTATTTCTTTTGCTCTCCGGATTTTGCGGGATGATATGGAATATACAAATCGTGTTGGACTCGGTCGCGGCCCGTTTCGCGATCCGCTTGCCTCACGATTTTGCTATATAAATCTGCCGCTACCGCCCGCAGAGAGAAGATCGATCGATCTAGGGTTTTGCCACCTTCCTCTGCGCGCCGCGCGGTTCTTCCCCATCCGTGTCTTGGCGTGCACCGCCGCTCGGGAGAAGCGGTGTCTCCGAACCGATCGCCTCGAGCTCTGACGGGTAGGCGAATCAGTTTTTGGAAGCGCTTCGATCGCCGCCGCTTCTTCTTCTTCGCGAGGACTTCTTCCACTACGCCGTCGCGATCTGCGTCGGCACCACCTTCTCCAACACGGCGCCGATTCGGAGAATCGTAACCGCACTCGCCAAGAACTCGCGTCTGCGTCTGGCGACGACGACCAAGTCCGAGAAGTCATCTCCTTCGCAAGTTCACCGAGAGATATACGTGTATTTCTTCTGCACGTGTATCTAGGTTGTGCTTCTGTGGTTTCAACCTGTTTTTTCTATCACTCAATAGTTGTGCGTGTTATATCTCCTGTTTAAAATAAACCTGAAAGTGCTAATTATTTCAACAATCCAAAAACCTGATATTAGGCACTTTGGTTTATCGATGGCTCGCTTTGCTGATGCTCTGAAACCGGAGAAATTTGGTGGAGTAAATTTCAAAAGATGGCAAGTAAAGGTGCGCCGTGGTGATGACTATGAACGTATCTTGGGTAAAGATGGCAAACCAGAGGGAACCCTAACTCCTGAAAAGGAGAAAGAGTTCCAGGAGGCCACTATACTTTTCCGAGGTGCAGTTCTTAGTGTGCTCTCTGACCGTCTGTGTGATGTGTATATGAACATCACAGATACGAAAGAGATCTGGGATGCGCTGAATAATAAATTCGGTGCATCGACGCCGGCGAAGGAATCAGATGTCATGGAGCAGTACCACGACTTCAAGATGGTTGATAACCGTTCTGTTGTCGAACAGACTCATGAGATACTGGTCATTGTGAGGGAGCTCGAACTCCTTAAGTGCAAGTTACCCGATAAGTTTGTGGCTGGGGGCATTATTGCCAAGCTACCTCCTTCGTGGAGAAACTTTGCCACATCTCTAAAACATAAGAGACAAGAGATCTCCGTTGAGGGGTTGATCGCGTCTCTAGATGTTGAAGAGAAAGCTCGGGCTAAAGATGCACAGGAAAGGAGTCGAGGACGATCCAGCGCCAATGTTGTCCAAAGAAGATGGCAAGAACAAAGGAAACAATAAAATCAAGCAAACCATCGCATTCAAGAAGAAGAAGTTGAACAAGGATGAGATGCCTTCTTTGGATTTGCGGTGAGGTTGGGCTTTGGGCTAAGAAGTGTCCAAACCGCAAAGACAAAAGGGTAATTCGAAAGCAGACTTCAAAATCATCAATGTGACCATTGGCGACCTTCGTGAGGAAACCGATGGGTATGTTTTACCCATCGTTCTTTCGGTGAATCACCACCGATTGGTGGATTGATTGGGGCTAATGTGCATGTGTGTTCGACATTTCAATGTTCACTTCTTATCGAGTGACTACTTGTTCGGTGTTTTGATGGGAACGGGTCCAATGCTTCATTCTTGGTGTTGGTACAGAGATCTGAAGTTTACTTTGGGAAGATCGTGCAAATCAAGAACGTCAAAGATGTCCTCAATCAATAAGAAACAGTCACGGATCCCTTCTCTGCGAGATGGGTTTAAAGTGGTGTTTGAGTCCAATAAGGTAGTCTTGTCGAAACATGGTTTGTTTATTGACAAAGGCTATGAGTCGCGAGGCTTGTTCCGCTTTTCCTTTTCGATAATTGTCATAAAGTTGTGAACCATATTTGTGATCATGCTATTGAGAGTGAGATCGATGTTTGGCACTCACGCTTATGTCATGTTAATTTTGGTTCTATGTCTCGGCCATAGTATGGGTTTAATCCTAAATTTCCCACATCAAATGTTCTAAGTGCCGGACTTGTGTGCAATCAAAGCAACCTCGTAAGCCTCATAAGGCCGCCGAGGAGAGAAATTTGGCACCTCTAGAGCTCATACATTCGATATTTGTGAAATGAATTGTGTGTTGACAAAGGGTGGAAAGAGATATTTCATGACTCGATTGATGATGCTTCTAGATATTGCTATGTGTATTTGTTGAAAACTAAAGACGAGGCTCTAGACTTCTTTAAAATCTATAAAGCCGAGGTTGAAAACCGCTAGACAGAAAATCAAGAGACTCGTGTCGGATCGTGGTGGAGAGTATTTTCTAGTGAGTTCGACTTATTACATGCGGAAAATAGAATTATTCATGAGAGACGCCCTATTCGCCCCAATCAAACGGGTGGTGAAAAAAGAACCGCACTCTAACTGATTTGGTGAATGTCATGTTAGATACTGCGGGTTTATCTAAGGCATGGTGGGGGAGGCCGTGTTGACTGCATGTCATGTCCTGAATAAAGTCCCTGCAAAGAATAAGGAGAAAACCCCATATGAAATATGGAAGGGAGGAAGCCATCACTTTCTTATCTCAAGACTTGGGGTTGTTTGGCAAAAGTCAATGTGCCAATCACAAAGAAGCGCAAGCTTGGGCCTAAGACAGTAGATTGTGTCCATCTGGGTTATGCTCCTCGAAGCATTGGTAGTAGATTTTTGGTGATAAGATCAGATGTGTCAGACATGTCTGTTGGCACGATCATGGAGTCTAATGATGCTACTTTCTTTGAGAACATCTTTCCAATAAAAATTGAACATAGCGATTCGGTAACACTAATGAGATAATTCCGAACCTTCTACTCAAATTGAATATCCCGAACCAACACCGAGGAAAATCACGAGGAGGATGGCGGTGAGGCTCAGGAGGAGCAAGAGATGAGGATGGCAAAATCCTTTGGCGATGATTTCCTGTGTACCTCGTGGATGATACTCCCACGCCGATTTCGAGCGTTTGCATCCCCGATGCGATTCATCGGAAAGAGGCGGTTCAGAGTGAGATGGATTCCATTCTTACGAATCAGACTTGCGAACTCACAGAACTACCTTATGGTTGCAAACCTGTAGGGTGTAAATAGATATTTAAGAAGATGCTTAGGCCTGATGGTACTATTGAAAAGTATAAGGCTCGGCTTGTGGCCAAGGGCTATACTCAAAAAGAAGGCGAAGATTTTTTTGATACATATTCACCCGTGGCTAGATTGACTACAATTCGTGTACTACTTTCCTTGGCAACCTCACATAGTCTTATTGTTCATCAAATGGACGTTAAGACAGCTTTCCTAAATGGAGAGTTGGACGAGGAGATCTATATGGATCAGCCTGATGGATTCGTAGTAGAAGGTCAAGAAGGCAAGGTGTGTAGGTTATTGAAATCTTTGTATGGCCTGAAACAAGCTCCTAAGCAATGGCATGGGAAGTTCGACAGAACTTTAACTTCTGCGGGCTTTGTCATGAATGAGGCCGATAAATGTGTATATTATCGGTATGGTGGGGGCCAGGGCGTTATTTTGTGTCTCTATGTGGATGACATATTAATTTTTAGGACAAGTCTCGATGTGGTTCACGAGGTCAAGTCTTTCTTGTCTCAAAATTTTGATACGAAAGATCTAGGAGAGGCTATGTAATCTTGAACATCAAGCTACTGAAGGGTGAGGATGGGATCACTTTGTCACAATCCCATTATGTGGAAAAGGTTTTGAATCGCTTTAGCTTTACTGATTGCAAAACTTCTCCAACACCCTATGATCCTAGTATTGTGCTTCGAAAGAACAAGAGAATTGCTAGAGATCAGTTGACTTACTCTCAAATCATCGGGTCACTTATGTACCTAGCTAGCGCCACAAGGCCGGACATCTCGTTTGTTGTTAGCAAAGTCGAGCGGTTTACTTCTAATCCGGAGATGATCATTGGCGATCACCGAAAGGGTAATGCGCTACTTGAGAGATACTACAAACTTTGGCTTGCACTATCTTTGGTTACCCAACAAATATTTGGAAGGGTATAGTGATTCCAATTGATATCTCGACGACGATGAGATAAAGGCCACAAGTGGATATGTGTTCACTCATGGTGGCGAGCGATCTCGTGGAGGTCTTGTAAGCAGACTATCTTGACACGCTCAACAATGGAAGCGAATTGATCGCTGGACACGGCCATTGTTGAAGCGAGTGGTTGCATGAATTCTTGATGGATCTTAGGTGGTTGAAAAGCCGATTCCGCTATCCTTATGAACCGTGATAATCAAACGGTGATTGTTAAGGTGAAGCAGCTTCTAAGGACAACATGAAGTCCTCAAGACATGTGAAAAGACGATCAAGTCTGTCAGAAATTGAGAAACTCCGAGTGATAGCGTTGGATTATATCCAAACGGCTAAAAACCTGGCAGATCCTTTTACAAAGGATTTATCACGGTGTGTGATAGACAATGCATCGAGAGAACTGGGTATGAGACCCACGTAAGTTACACCATAGTGGTAACCCAGTCTATGTGATCGGAGATCCCGTGAATTAGGTTCGGGAAAAACAAGCTATTGGTTAGCCGGATGAGAGTATTTCCTAACCTGCTCCATGTGAGATGCAATACTCTCAAATCAGATGGCGGGTTGGTATTTACCTTAATGTGTTCATTGTTTTAATTAGTAAAGATGTCATCCTACAGAGCATCTTGAAAGAACACACCTATATGAGCCCGACTGTTGGAAGTCGTAATCTATGAGACTTGGGTAATCTCTAGTAAGCTCATGAAGAGACCATGGAGTACGACTTATATACTCCAATTGCATGGGGTAGCCTATTGGCGACCAAGTATCGCTTGGCTTTGAGTGAAACTTGTTCACACAAAACTTGCAATTCAAGGCGAGTCCATTGTCCAAGTTGTGAATGAGTGTAGCTTAAATGTCTAGGTGCAATTCAAGGCATAGTCCATTGTCACCAAACACTGGTATATAAACAGATTTTGGGAACAGAGCAAACTTGATGGGATCGAGACACAGTGGGGATTGTTAGAATTATTGGGCTGGCCCATTTAATATCTAAATAATTCTGAAAAATCTCAAAGGCCCATGTATGCATGAGACATGTGAAATTTCTTTAGTACCATATTGCTAGTGGGAGGAGTGGAGGACATGCTTAAATAGTGGAGCTTGCTCCTCCCACTAGAGAATGTGATGGGAGAGAAATAGAGAATCACTGCGCTCGCTCGCCTCGCCGGGCCGGACGGGCCGGGCTCGGGCTCGGGCCGGGTCGGATTTGCCACAAGACGCAAGACTCTGCGTGAATGGTCCGCCAAACCGACCGTGCTTCTTGCAGACGCAGACCTCCTTTTGCGCTTTTATTTCTTTTGCTCTCCGGATTTTATGATGATATGGAATATATAAATCGTGTTGGACTCGGTCGCGACCCGTTTCGCGATCCGTTTGCCTCACGATTTTGCTATATAAATCTGCCTGCCGCCCGAGAGAAGATCGATCGATCTAGGGTTTTGCCACCTCCTCTCATGCGCCGCCGCTCGGTTCTTCCCCATCCTGCTTGCGCCGCTGCACCGCCGCTCGGGAGAAAGGGTCTCGGAACCGATCGCCTCGAGCTCCTACACGGGTAGGCGAATCAGTTTTGGAGCGCTCGGCGGCGCATGATCGTCACGCTTCTTCTTCGCTTCGCGAGGACTTCTTCCACTACGCCGTCGCGATCTGCGTCGGCACCACCTTCTCCAACACGGCGTCGATTCGGAGAATCGAACCGGACTCGCCGCAACTTCGTGCCGACTGGCGACGGCGACCAAGTCCATAAATCATCTCCTTCGCAAGTTCACCGAGAGATATACGTGTATTTCTTCTGCACGTGTATCTAGGTTGTGCTTCTGTGGTTTCAACCTGTTTTTTCTATCACTCAATAGTTGTGCGTGTTATATCTCTGGTTTAAAATAAACCTGAAAGTGCTAATTATTCCAACACTCACTACCACCAGCACCACCACCATCGCTGCCATTTTGTTACCCGGCATGGAGCCCCTTCGTTTGACATGCTCAGACGCAGCTGCTCTTCCTGAGATCCTCACCTCCTTTTTCATTCGGCTTGCCGCCCGGTTAAATCATCAGCAGATCTTTGAGTTGGTGGAAAACTCTAGCTGCTCGCTCATTACAGTCTCTCGGTCTTCTTAATTTGTAGGGCTTTCTATGAACTACTTTGTAGAATAGGTGGTGCAGAACAGGTAGTTAGAGCATCCCTATCTCACCCCCCAAATGCCCCTCTATTTCAAAATTTTTCAAATGCAGCAGGAGGGAATTTGATGTATGTGAGAGAATTTACCAGAATGCGATTTCTTGGCGATTCATTGTAGCGATAAAGGAAATTTAAAAGGCCTTTGGATGCTCTTACTTTTTCATTTTTAGATACCTTCTCGGTTCAGGTGTTCAGTCCCTCAAAACAGCTAGTGTTGCCATGCTACACTGTTGATGTCTTTGCTGATTGCTATATGTCTGTTCCTTCCACAAAGGGCTCCAACCTATGAGACAACTCATTGCTATGCGCATGAAATCCGCGCCATATGTCTTCATTGATTGTTTGTGGGATATAGGTACGAAAAGCTTAGTATAAAACAAATAAGAATTTGGTCTTGCATGAGATACATGTTTTGTGATAATTGGTAAAATTGATGGCCTTACTTCCAGGTGCAAAACATTTGTTGTGCAGATGTTATATGCCAGCATCTTGTTCTACCAGCAAAGATTGTGTGCTCTAATGGTTCACACTTCTCGAAGATTGGTGTTCATTTTGTTCTCTCTGTATTTTAACTTTTAAGCATTAGTTGCTCTGTCGTTGGTAGGCTATCATTGAAGTAGGATGGCGACAATAAATTTATGTTATTAGTTTTGTTTCCACTGTGCATTGTTTTGTGATTTGAGGAGACTTTTCCTCTTGTGCAATGTTTTACGGTGTGCTGCTGGAAATTGTGTGACTATGCCGGTCTTTTTAATTGCGCGGATTGTTGCTTTGCTTTTTTAAAATTTCTATGGTTGGTTTTGCTATGCAGGTTGTGACTATATCTTGCCCGCATAATGGTTTTAGGTTTGCAGCCTCTATGGGGCCATTTTTTCTAAGTGGTGTTTTCTGATGCCATCTTGCTTCGGTGTACATTATGTTTTATAGTGATTATACCTTTGATTTCCTTCATTTCTCTATCATTTCTTATAAGGTACAGAGGCCGACAATTAACATATAAAAAAAATGACCATGATGAAGAGGAAACTGTTTTAGTCAACTGAAGAAAAATAGCTACCGAAATTGACAGCATCTCCAACAATAGAAGAATAATTTGGCCTCTGACCACTTCAGTTCTTTTGCCTCTATATATCCATGTACCACACTAAATAGGTTGTAATATTGTACCTAATGAGGTCAATACTATGACTAAAACATAGCTATGTATATTAAGCATCGTTAAAAACTGATATTGTATATTGTCATGTGCACATTATATATATTAACTTGACTAACGTATAGACGGGTTATCTAACGCGCGAGGCGCGTTAATCCCGCTAGTATAACAAAAAGACCATGTATTACCATCTCAGCAAATCTATTTAATGTAGCATTGTCTGATGTGTCAGTTTTGTCAATTTTTAAATCCTAAAACAGAAAAATCAAATAATAAAAAAAGGTACTCATTATGCTTAAAAATGTCACCTCCCTTGAATGTAAAAAGAGATAGCAAACACAGGTACATTGTCAATGTAGAGATAAAAATAACATCTCCAGGAGTGTTCTGTGATGAGTAATCATGTTCAATTAATGTTTTCTCAACACTGTAATCACTCGAGTTCCTTTCGGAAGAATCATTAACAATTCGTTTTCCCTTCTTTTTTCATGCTATAATAAAATATATTTTACAAAAACAAACATTTGCTTTATCATAATGCTGCTTGGGAATATCATAAAAACAAAACATAGGCCTTTGGATGAAAAACAAAATGCTCCAAAAAAAAGCCCTCTCATACCTTTGCATTCAAAACTTTCATTGCTATCATCATGATCCTCCTTCATGCTTTTCATTGCTCTCTTATTTCTTGTCTTCATTGCTAAGAAGACACACAAAAAAAAATCCGAGAACTCCCAAGCAATCATCTGTAGTATAGTAAATGAACACAGTAACTTGTCTCTGATGTCAAAACATGTGACTGTTGTCCGCACACAAATCCAACAATTTTTGGACGCGAGAAGCTATAAACGCACATGATTTTCTCATGCAAGCAACACAAGATAAGGGAAAATGATTCATGAAAGTAGCAGCGATATTCAAGAAAGAAAACTGTGACATCCTAATAAATATTAGAATGTCCCAAGTTTCATTTCAAAAGAAAAACTTTGTAAAATAATTTCTATTGTTTTTCTATATGAAAATCCCTAAATTTTCAAAGAAATATTTACATATAAGAATTCATTTTATTAAGTGTTTTCATTATAATTTACAAAATTACAAATTTACATATAGAAAGCTCTTTCCTATTTTCTCTTTTCTCTCCATCTGTCCTTGACCGAAACCTTGATCTCCTGATCGAGCCAACCTTTCTCTCTCTCGGTCGAAACCCTAACATTCTCTCTCGATCGAAACCCTAGCTCGACTTCTTCGACCGAAACCCTAAAACCCCTAATTAAACCAGTCATCCATTCCCTTCCTTGACCAAAACCCTAATTCGCCTGGAGGAGTGGTCCATCGTCTCTTGACCAAACCCTAATCGACCGACGTCGTCCGAGACCCTAATTCCACATGACTTCCCTTGAAAACTCTCTCGACCGGATCTTTAACTTCGGTTGACATCCATCGCAACCTACGTCGTCGAACGTCCGTCCTTCTCGCCCGACACCCCTCGAAACCCTATCTCTTCAACCTCTAGCCGCCGTCTTTCCTACCTGGCAACATCCCCTTTTCTCCATCTCTCTGAACCCTTTCCATCTTAGCCAGCCTCTAATTCTGGTTTGACCGATGTCGTCTCGAGATCGAGTCATGCCCATGACAAACTCTACTCCGATTCGACCCAGATCTCATCCAACCAACCAATTAGGGCCCTAAGCCCAATTCCAAATTACCTCTAATCTCCGGCCAACCCCTCATGTCACCGAATCCCCATCGCCGTAGACCGTCGACGCCCTGGCCGCATCCTTGTCGAACCAGCGTCCCTCCCACTTCCTGGCCGACCACGCCGGCTCGGGCGATTTTACATCCACCTCGGTTTGTGCCAAATCATGCCCAATGGGACTCAGGCCCAAAGCCCATCTCCCTGCAATATAAAAGAAAACCTAAACAAGTTTAACCTAAATCTAATCCCCTTGCAGCCGTCATCACCTCCACGCCGCCCCCATCCTCAGCTCACTGCCGCACCGGCCTGGCCACCCAACTCGCCGTCGCCACCCTGCCTTGCCCCCACGGCAGTGCCTCTGCCGTGGACCGAGCCGCGCCCTGGCCACCCAACTCGCCGTCGCCGGCCCTGCCATGGAGGTGCCGCCGCCGGAGCCAACTCGCCGTCGCCGCCCTGCACAGCCACCGCCCATGCCCCAGCGCTGCCCTGGTGCCGCCGCGCCGCCCCATCTCGTGTCGCCCCCATCCCGCGTCGCCCAGGACAGAGCGCCGCCGCCCAGGCTCCCTGCCCGTGCCGTGCCGCCCAGGCCGAGCCGCCGCCAGGCTGGCGCCGCCGTCGCCACGCCGCCGCCCTGCCTTGCGTCGCCGCCTGCTGGCCCGCCGCCGCCGCCCTGCCCCGGGACCTCGCCGCCTTGCCCAGCAACCGCCGCCCCCGTTCCGCAGCCGCGCCGGACAGCCGCCCCGGAGCACCGCCGCCCATCTGCCTTGCGCCGCCGCCAAGGGTCGCCGCCTCCTTCCTTGCCGAGCCCACGCCGGAGCCATGGCCGCCGCCATCTCTCTCCCTCTCCTGCTCTCTCTTTCTCTCAGCGTGGAGGGCTGTGAGTGTGTGTCTGTGTGAGGGGAAGAAATGGGGATTTTGCCCCTATGTGGATCCCATGGCCAGGCAAGTCACTGTTCATATGAACAGTGACCCTCCTCCACTTCCCACCTCATAAACCGCCGATCCGATCAAGTCCCAACCAATTCCGTTGATCTTCTTTCGGTAAATTATTCTCTCATTAATTATTTAGTATTATCATTAACTTTATTGCTATGGTTTATTGATTGCATCTCGTTTGGCGCGTAGGCCGTTTCGATATTTATGCCGGAGTCGCGATTGTCGATAGGTTTCCGGGAGATGGTCAAGATCAAGGTTTAGGTCGAGACGTCGCCAGCGGTGGCACCGGAGCCGAAAACCCTAACGGATTCGCGGAGGATCGTCAAGACTCGGACCTTGGATCGAGATGCTACTGGTGACTGGAGTCGTGGATGCCGACAACCTTCCAGGAAAACATGGAGACGTGGAATTAGGACCGAGACATCACCACGAACAAGGTTGATCATTAACGTCGACGATTCGTTGCGAGGCCGATCGCTGTCAGGCAAGCACTAGTTGTTTGCATATTCCTGTCCTATGTTTTACTATCTTCGTCCGTCCAAAAATATGTGCTCTTTTAACTATAATTTAGGGCAACAGTCTTTTGACGGAGGGAGCTTAATCGTATTTACTTTTCATAATTAATCTTTGCATGCATATCAGAATAGTGTGTGTATGCCTTATTCATGTTAGTCATCTACTAGCATGACTTGACCTCATTTGATAAACCCTTTACTGTTCCATAGCCTATCTTTTGAATAGATGTGTAGGATTGAATTGGGATTCACTATAAAATGTGCCCTTGTGAGCCACTTGTGCCTTTGGCCCTGGCTTAGTACACTACGAAACCCACTAACCGCTGGCTCATAGGCTGTCCGGTTACGTTTCGTCACTATTGCCGTAGGGTGAGGCTCATGATCTTACCTGAGGGGTAGGTGCTTTCCTGAGACCGAATGGTTTAAATGGGGAACGACCCACGGGTGGTGCCTAGACGTAGGGCGCCCTCTTGTGGCGAAGCACGGTGGGCCAGAAAACCTTAAGAGATTTGGTGAAGTGGTGGGCGTAGTAAGGTGGAAAAGTCTTGTACCGTTTCTCCTAGTGGATGAGACGGGGCTTGTGGGGAAATTTGTACACACTCTGCAGAGTTAAAACTATCATGATAGTCGTGTCCACGGTCATGGACGGGGCGAGAGGTTTGCACATGTAGCTTCACCCCTTTTTAATAATTAAACCTGACTAGAGTAGGTTGGGATTGGTCTGGTGTGATGAGGCACCTTCCTTTGAGATTGGCCGGCGTGATGATGCACCTTACTTTGATGTTCGTGATGATCGGATTAATTCATGTATTCAACAATTAAAACTTGACTACTAAAATTTGATTAGTAAATAGGTCTTGGTGTAAAATAGCCAATTTCCTCGATCTTTGCCTTTGCATACATTTGTTAAGGATTGCTTGCTGGGTAGCCGCGTACTCATTATAGCTATCGCGGATAATTTTATTATTCAGGTTACAAGTCTGATTAGGACCAGGAGGGTCCGAACTTCAAAGTGTCTTGAGGACTAGTCTGCGGGTGGTGTCGGGTTAATCTGCTTTCGGATATAAATCATTGAAGGTCATTCTTTGCTCGATGTTATTTTTATTTGTTATTAATATTTTGTTATATCTGTTTTACTGTAATAGCCTATGATGCTACCTTGTAATACTCCGTTATTTTGACTAATAATGGAATACCAGCGATGATAGCCGGTTAATTGTCCATCATGAGATACTAGTCTGGGCCTAGTATCAGATCATGGTGCCGGACTCCCTGTGGTGACGCAGGGGGTCGCGACAAAAACAGTATGTGGCCATTTGTGAATATCTAGACTACATGTAAGACAAAGAAAAGTACAAAAAGCACACTACAACATGGACGGGCACATGTAATTGTAAAAAAAAAAATACAACTTCATAATGAACCACTTGGCATTGAACAATTTTACTATTATGTTTGAAGCAAAAAATCAATCTAATTTTCATAATAAAACAATATTCATTCTTTCAAAAAGATCAATTGCAGATATACATGCTAAAAAATGCATATTGCTTTTTATTTCAGAAAAAGTTTGAATGATTTTCACAACAAGATGGTATGAAAAAATTGCCTTAAGTAACTGAAAAAAAATCAAAATACCAATTCATAGTTAACCACTAAGCATTGAACCATTTTACTCTGTCTCAATGAAACCAACATCCATTGTTTACGAAGATGGCCAGGAGTGTAGAATGTTCTGTCATGTCAAACGCTTGCAAAAAATAATCTTGAACAAAATAAAATAGGTCTTCCACTAAATTTACTAAATGGAGAAATTAAGAAGACCAAAGCTAGACAAATCTCGTATGCCCCTCTTTTCATGAAACCATATTAGTTTTTATGCATCAGCTGAGTAACATACCTTTGTAGCGAGTTACACAACAAAATATGTGAGGATTTTGACAGCACAATTGAGAAAAGTGAAAAATTGAACGAAAATCCTCAACAAAGAGGGGTATTAACTTTAGGAACCAGGTTGATGAAATAATCATTTATAGTTTATAAATTGACTTGCGCATGAAATAAATCATGACAAAGACTAAAAGTCTTCTTTGATGAAATGCCAACACTTTTTAGTAAAAAGACTAGAAAAACCATCAGCCCCATTCGACTTGAGGAAGTAGTTACAAACCACAAATCAGACTAATTAAGTGGACTGATTAATTTACCTAGGCAACAACATGAAAACAGTAAAAGAAATGATTATAGGAAGTACAAGAGTAATAAATCAGCTCATGCTGGAAGAATAGGGACATAGAGTGTTGTTGTTTAGCCTCCCGACCACATTGAAATTAATTAAAACCCAGTTTAGCATGATAGAAGAAGAGTAAAAAGCAACAACATTATATACTTGCACTGTCGAGCTAGCTCCACACCTCCACTCACAAGTACACAAGGTTTAAAAAAAAGTGGCGAATGGAGGAGGGGATTTCACCATGTGAAAGGTTCACTGAGATTTTCTAGCTTCCCAATCACTTCTGGGATTATATTGACCTGATTATATTGCTTTTTGCAAAATACTAGAGGAAGAAAACAAAAGCCCTTCTAGATACAACACAGAAAAAACTAGCAATGGCAAGCCATGACTTCATGAGAAAGACACTCGCGCGGTCTCAAGATAGGTCAAATTTGCTATGCTTGTGGACAATGGGGAGAGCGTGACAGAAAAGATTCTAGCCTAGCGCTGCCCTGCTCACCATACATTGATACAAATGAGAAAATTAAAAAGGACAATCTTATTGTACTCCCGGTCATTCGATCACTGGATATGCTTTATCTTGATGGTAAATGGCAAAAAACAATTACTATTACATGAACTAATAGAAGAGTGACAAAACCATAGAGCAAAAAGTTGTAGTGCAAGAATAAAAAAGGAGGAAACATCAATACCATCAAAACAGTAGAACAATTTCAAAAAATTTCAAACACCAATTACAAGATGGATCTCAGCTTTGGCCTCATGACTAAAAGCTAGGGTCGGGATATGATTACGGCGATGATGATCAGAGCTAAAGCATGAAAAAATATTTGGAGTTCTCGTCCCCCAACTTAACCCATCTGATAGTGGTATGGTTTTCATGCAATATTATGTATGGTTTTCAAAACAACAAACGATGCGTAAAAACTAGGTCAAAATAATTGAAAAAATAAAATAACCACTTTAGAGTGGATCGTTTTCAATCATCAGATCAAAAACACATGCATCATTAACTTCTCAAAAAAGGAAACATAAATAGAAATGTATGTCTCAAAGACCCCCAAATGTGGTGCTTCGTGGTTGATCATCGGAGATGACAGCGTGTTCTTCACCGAACCACAGCGAATCACACCCCTATCAGATTTCTACTCTGCTAGCCGATCAGCTCGAGTTCGATCCAATTCGAGCGTCGGGCGAGGCAAGGAGCGACGCACAGCGATTACCCAGGTTCGGACCCCCTGACGGGTAATAGTCCTACTTCTGCCGAGCCTTAGCTCTTTTCTTGTTGTGGTTGTGTGTATGAAATGGTTACAGAATTCTTCCCCTCCCCCCTTTTTCTCTCTCTAAACTCCTTTTATACATGCCACGGGTCGGCGGAGAGAAAGAGGGGTGGTAGTACAGTACATTGATAAGACTGGAGAGACAGGACCGGAGAGACGAAAATGTGCCGCTGATGTGCCGAGCGGCGCCGCCCATGCACGCTCGCAAGTGGCATCTGACTCGTGTGAACGTGTCCGCAAAAGGACAGGCGGGGCACTGTCCCCACCGCCTGACGCGGGCGACCAACCTGATGACGGCAAGCTCTCTCTGCCAGTCAGTTCTGCAGAGTTATGGTGACGATTGGTCAGACCTGCAGAGGTCGCTGTAGCGGTAATCATCACTTCCTCGGTCCATCCGCGCACGACGTCGCATTAACTGCACCTGTCCTTCGCGGCGGGGAGAGCCTTCTCCCCGAAGACTCCCCTCTGGACGCTTCCTGCCGCACGGGCCCCACCTGTCAGAGAAGGGCCTCCCGCGCGCTCGGGCCTGATCACCCGCCCGACGTGTGGCGGCCTCGCCTGGTCTTCTTTAGGACTCTTAATACCCTGGTATTTATTGTACCGACAGGAGAAAGAACACATATCCCTCCCCTGCCCCCATCCCTGCCACCATGTCGCCTCCTCTTCTTTTCCCACGTTGCCACTTCGCAACCGTTCACACAAACTATCGGTCCAGAGCGACATGAACTATCATTGATAAAGCACAATAAAAAAATCCCCAAAAATCATAACACAAAACTCAAGCCGCTGCAAAGACGAATTCCATAAATTACTTCAACATTAACTTGTTCTGATCACTACAACCTGTATTTAACTATGCCGAGCTACAAATCTACTCCAATTTCACCAAAATGAGCAGCCCTGAATGTTAAACCCTAGAAAAACACACACAAATGCGCGTTGTGTTGAATCGCGAAAAAGAAACACACCAACAAAAAAGCTCTACCTCGCGCTCGTCGATATTGTTGTTGCTGCGTTAGTGCGTCCCCGCCTCACACTGCAACATATCCCGGCTAGTCGCCTAGCCCTCGTTGAAGATGTCGCTAGTGCTGCATCACTGCATTGTGATGCAGGGGACTGCAGGGGATCCGGCCTTGATGCCTCGCCGCGGGAGATCATGTCGTCTCGCCGTGGAATCAGTGGGCGACGGCAACGCGGAAATAGGGGCTATTTGGTTGGAGGCCTAACTGAGCCATAACTAAGGTTAGGCTTGCCACATGTGCTTAGGCCATTGTTTGGTTGTTTACTTACGTGAGGCACGCCACAAGTCTCGCCACAGCCGCAGTTCACTCGCCAGCAAAAAATTTGCCAATTGTGTGGCGTTGCTTTTCATAGCCACACTTGCCACACTTGCCTACCAGCCCCATCCTCCCACTGCTCCAGCCCGACCCCCTCACTCCCTAGGGTTTTTGATGGCGAGAATGGGCGCAATGGCGGGTGTGAACCTGAGAGCGGAGGGCGCCGGTCTTGTGACACGCCTGAGGCGGCGGCGGCACGCTGGCGGCGCCGGACCTGCCGAGGCGTCGCCGAGGCGGCGGCGTCGGCGGCCCGGCAGCGGCGTGGCCCATCCAGAGGAGGCTTGCGGTGGCGATTGAGCCACAAAGGGCGCGCGGCCTGCGGGCGACCTCACCCTAAAGAACAGGGCATCGATCTGCTGGCTAGGAACTCGATCTACTAGAAGGTAAAGGCCGATCTACTCAAATCCCTTATTTGATGATGCTATGATTTTTTCTGTATAATGCAGTGAGATGATGCTATGTATTTGGTGGAATGAAAATTTTCACCGAGTACTACACTAGCTATTGCAATTACTTGCGGAGGAGAAGAGCAATTATCACCATTGCAATATGTCTAGCTTTATTTTGGTATAAGCTTCAAGTAAACAAGAGGAGACGGGTCACATATTCTATGTTGGCTAGAGATGTGTTGAGGGAAGCACGTTTGAACCGTTTGTACAATGGCACCGAAGCTCACTGCCTTAGCGAGTTGCAAATGAGAAAAATTATTTTTCATAGGCTCTGCTCTCATCTTAGGAACCGTGGAAAGCTAGTGGACACATTGCATGTCACGGTAGAAGAACAAGTTGCTATTTTCATGCATGTTGTTGGACACAAATGGACAAACCGATCAATTGGTTTTGAGTTTTACCGTTCTGGAGAAACAGTTCATAGGTATTTTCATGCAGTATTAGATGCTCTGTGTACCATGTCACATGAACTTATTGTGTTGAGAACCACCGAGACACATGCAAAGATAACAACTAGCCCTGGAAGATTTCACCCATATTTTGAGGTAATTTCAAACCATAATTTTTTGATGTTAGTGTATGCCAATGTGAATATAACAATACTAACAAAATGTCTTCTCATCTCGTAGAAATGCATAGGAGCTTTGGATGGTACACATATACCAGCAGCGGTTCCTATCCATATGCAGGATAGGTTTAGGGGTAGGAAACTTGTTCCTACACAAAATGTGCTAGCTGCCGTCGACTTTGACCTAAGGTTTACTTATGTCTTAGCTGGTTGGGAAGGATCAGCCCATGATTCTTATGTGCTTCAAGATGCACTATCACGACCAACAGGGCTAAAAATACCTGAAGGTACTATTACTACACATTCCTCATATGGAATTAAGGATTCTTGCCATCCTTAGGTACTTATCATTTGGTCATCATGTAGGGCACTACTACCTGGCTGTACTTATGTCCATGTAATGGCATGTAATGGACTCTTGTAAATACTTATGGACTTTAATGGACTCTTGTAAATATTTATGGACTTTAATGGACTCTTGTAAATATTATGGTATGTCTTGAATGGCTTTGTTATGTAGCTGGCACAATGATGTTGGCTTTTGGTCACCTGAAAATTGATGACATTATTTACTTGCAAATATTTCTACATACATTTGATATTTTTGGATGCTTCATAGTTCATGCATGTTCATTCATTTTTCTAAAATGTGTTGGCCTATGGCATAATGTTTACTTGTTGGTCATGTCAAAATTATTGGTATTATTCATTTCTAAATATTTTTACAAATATTTGATATTTTTGGATGCTCTAGAGTCCATGCAATGGTTATTTTCTAAAAATGTGTGGCAGCCAACCAAACACATGCCACAACTTCTTAGCCTGCCTAAACTGAGGCATAGGCACAATCCAAACAGCTGCCACATAATTCTTAGGCGAGCCTGTCCTTAGGCGTGGCAGCAAACCAAACAGCAGCTAAGTTCAGGCACTTAGGCATGCCACACCTGTGGCAAGCTGCTAAGTTTAGGCTAGGCATTTTTAGGCAACAACCAAACAGGCCCATAATCACTAACCCATCGCCACCCCTCTCGGTTTCTCTCCAGAGCTACGGGATAGTTCCGGTGCTTTGCAAATTAATTGGCGCACAATCCGATGTGCAAAAAAATTCAAATAAAATGAAAACACGAATCTCAATGAAAATAACGCAACGAATGGTTGAGTACAGATGGAAAAAACAACTGCGTGGGTACGTAGCAACCCAGGCGACTAGTGACAAGCCAAACTGTAAAAATAATAAAGAATTTGAAACAAACAATGATATGAAACAACTCGGCTAATAAGGGCTCGTTCTTTTCAACGTATCGTATCGTTGCGTATTAATGTAACAATTTTTTTATATAGCTTATATGTTGTGATAATTTGTAACGATTTTTTTCATGGCTGTTAGTAGTCATTCCAAAGATGCTAAACTATTTATTAAATATTTTTTTAATAATCTTTGACATTTTGAATGTTCTCAAATTTGCTACAGTAATACACCAACGAATCGTTACCCCGAAAAAACAGAGCCTAAAACCGAGAAAATCTGACTCGGAAAGATTTCCTGAAGCACATCTGGGTGTTGTGGGAGTGTTTCCCATGCAACCTTAGGGCCTGGGCTGCGCTTTCGGCCGATCTGCCAACGGCCCGACTTGGTTGATGCGGCTTCGTTCGGCCGGCTTCGTTCGGTTCTCGGCCCGGTTACTATGCAAACCGGGCCAAACGAACCAACAGGCCGGGTCACCAGCCTAGGTTTGGTTCGCTGGAAGAACCGAACGAACCGGGCCGGCTCGAGTTCGGTTGGCGCGGGTTGGCCCGGTCGGCCCGGTTTTCGTGGAATATATCAAAAAATTCAGAAAAATCCAAAAAAATCAGAAATATGAACCATAATTCATGTAAAAAATTTTTAAAATTCAAATATATATGGAGAAATATAAAAAATGCATTGGAGAGCTTTTTTTATTAACGTGTATTTACATGGCTGCCTCGTTAAAAACTTTACCAAGTAAAACTCAATTTAAGAAAACCTTGGCAAAGAAAAAAGAGTAGACTAAAGCTCTACAATATAAGAATAAAAAATTTTGGGCCCTTCTTTAATCTTCATCAAGTTCTAAGCCCCTGAATGAAGCTGCCAACTCTTGATTTTGTCTCTCCGCGACGATGTTTTACTGTCGTCTTTCGGCTAATGCCCAATCCTTTGTACTCATCAGTATTTCGACCATATCACTATGGAGGGAAGTCTGTCTCTCCTCCAGTATTCTCCCAGCGAGGCTAAAAGGGGACTTGGAAGAAACCGTGGAGACCGGAACAGTTAACACATCCTGTGCTAGTATGGATAGCACCGGATATGTTCTACTATGTTGCTGCCACCATAGAAGAATATTAAACTCTTCTTCTTGTAAGTCGACGACGTCCTTTGCTAGATAGGAGGCAAGCTCGCCAACAGCTCCGCGAGATGCCTGTGCAGTCGGGCGAGTTGAACTACCCGAAGAACTTGAAGTGTCCTTACTCGTGATAGTCTTCCAAAAGGAAATCATTCTCCCCGTTGTTGAACTGGTGGTGCTCGTGCTAGATGAACTCCTGCATACTTTTCTTCATATTTTCTATACAAATTATTAAGTTTACTTCTAACTTCTTGAAAATAATTTGAATAATCTATTCCAGTAGCAGCACCAAGTTGTGTTAAAGCATTAGTTAATTCAGGAAGTTTAGCTCTAGGGTCTAAGATAAAAGCAAAAGAATATAAGAATGGAATATCACGCCAATTTTTTTAAATATTTAGCTTTCATATGGCTAACTGCATCAAATAAATAGCATCATTTTCAAACATTTTTAACTGATTAGCAATGTAATAAATGGACATAATAATAGAAGAAAATATAGGCTCATACACAGTAGAAGTGCTAACAGTAGCTTCATAAAAAATCTCAAGAAATGAATGTAAATGAGTAAATACTTGCCAAACCTGTGGGGGACAAAAGTGGTGTTCCATCTTGAGTTGGATATTGAGTTCGATACGAGTGTTAATAAAAACTTCAAAAACCTGTCTATATGGTAATACATGCTACAACATAAGATAGGTGGAATTCCACCTAATAGGCATTTCTAGGCTAAATTTTCTAGGCTGAATAGATGACGCACGACAATAGTTTTTCCATGCTGCAATTCTCGTATTAAAACTATTTAAAAATGAAATGGCATCCCGAATAACTTGGAGATAGAGTTGCAATCTTTTTAAACCATATTTAACAATTAAATTTATAATATGACATGCAGAACGTTGATGCATTAAAAATGATTCGGCGTACGTAGATAAAGCAGGTTTCAAAATATTCATAGCACTAGTATTAGCAGATGCATTATCCAAGGTAATAGCAAAAAATTTATCAGTAATTTTAAATTCTTGGACAACATTCATAATGCAATTAACAATATTTTCGTCAGTTTTGGTTAACATAATGAGCAACAACACTTAAATAATCTTCTCTAGCCCTACCAGCCCAGATGTCTGAGGTTAATGACACAGAAAATGTGTAGGTTTTAAATTGTTCTTTTAACTTTAATTTGTTGGCGGTATACAATTTTTTCAAATCTCTAGTCATCATTTGACAAGAAACACTACTATATCCAGGATTATGAGAAGTTTTAATATATTCTTTGAAAGCAGGAGAATTATCAAAGCCTAGAGGTAAATCTTCAGAAGCAATTCATTGGCACAACGCCTCCCTAGCTATCTCGGGATTATACTCCCAGTTACTTACCGACCTATCAGGATTATAGCTCAACTGTTGCTGCCTCATTTGAACACCTTTCTTCTTCTTACATGCCGCAGCGTGCCTCTTCAGATGTCCCGTACCTGAGCCCGTCGCCGCCGATAACTCCTGCCCACAAATTTTACATTTAGCCCGTTACCTCGCTAGTCTGCCATCCACCAGGTGCTTCAACTCCTCGTAGTCGTTCCACACATCCGACCGGTTCAGTCGAGTCTGCTTCAATCCGACGGTATCGGAACCGGAAGCACATGTTGAACCGGATCCGGAACCATAGGGATGATACTCGGTTCCGGTAGTTAAACCGATTGAATTAGTTCCGAGAGACTTTGACCGATTGGCTCGTAGTCGTCCGGTGTTAATCCGAACTGGCTAAGGTGAAATTTGTCATACGGAGAATGAGCATCAGCCATTTAAGGAAGCTGTCTACACATGACAAAACAACAGTTAATTTACAATCACAATACTCAAATTAAATATATAGCATACAAATGTATGTAAATATATCAACCTCACAGGATCACACCACCAAATATGAAAGTAAATATTTTTCTGAAATATTTCGAACTTTACCCAAATTTGCAATTAGCAACGCCTTTTTAGCTCACAAATTGCAAAAACGCAATGTACACAAGAGACTCAAGAGAGATTAGGTTACAAGGGTGGCCGGCAAAAGAAGGGGTGGTTACCAATTTATGGGAAAAATTTAAGATTTTTTGAAATTGTTTGCTATTTTTTATGAATTTTTAAAGCATTAAATGGCTATAAACGGCTATATTCGCAACGGGTATAAAAAACAAACTGAACGAATCAGCCTGCTCGGTCTGCGCCACGTGTCAATGCCTGGAGCCGCCACGCCGATGCAGGCGGGGAAAGGCACGGGCTTGAGCGGGCGGCTACGTGGCGACAGGCGTTTGGGGCGATGGCGGCGGGCGGCATGGGACACGCCACGGCGTGGGGCTCACCGTGGCGTGGGCGATTAGCACACACGAGCGTTTGGCCTGGCGCTGGCGCCGTGTCGCATCTGCGGCGTGGGCACCCACGGAGCGAGGCGGCGGGGCAGCGGCGCGAGGCGAGACGCGGCCGGGCGGGATTTTCAATTTTCAAATTCGGTTTGCTCTGAGAATCCAGTTAAACGGTCGAGCCGCGGCGATTCGGGCCAAGATAATAATAAACCGAACCGCGCCTTACCGACAAGTTCGGTGGTGCAGCCCAGACACGGTTCATTTGGCCGAACCGGCCGACATTTGTTCGTTTCCAAACGAAGCCGAATCGAGCCTACCAAGACAGTAACAGGCCGCTCGGTTCGGTTCAGTTGGTTCGGCCCATTTGGCCGGCTCTACTTTGGGCTGGCTGGGGGATTGATTTTGCTGGGAAAAATCCCCCCACACCCAAACAAGCCCTAATCGGGCAAGGGTTCCGGGTTCGTCTGTCTCGACCGCTCCTCATCTCGTCTTCCTCTCTGGCTCCTCCTCCGGCCTCCTCCACGTCTCCCTCGTCTCTCGCCGGCACCGCCTCCACGCCGCCCCATCCCTGCCTCGACGCGCCTCGTCCTATGTCCTCCGTTCCTGTCCCCGGCCTCACTCGATCCTCCCCATCTAGATCTCTAGCTTCGCTCTCCCGGGCAAGCTGTCCTCAAGAATCGCACGCTTAGGCGAACGCTAGGGTTTAGTCCCCATACTTTGGGCTTTGGCTGGCGCAGGCAATCGGGAGTCGAGGAATAAGCGGTTCGTGGCGATGGGACGCCCGGAGCCGGTTGTGTTGTTTGCGCAGACGATCCTCCACTCCCAGCTGGACGAGTACGTCGACGAGGTATGCTTTCAAACTCCTTTTTTGTTAATCTGGTCTGCAATTTGTGCTTTTTATATTGCTACTGCTTGGCGAGAGATGTTCGAGTAGTGTAGTTGGACAGCTGTTCAATATTTTGCACACACAAGGCCCAGGGCTTTTGCAGAAACCCTGTTCATTACGTGGAGTCGTGGAGCAATTCTATTAGGTCAATATTCTGTCATAATCTTACTGGAAATTCCATCCCAAGATCCCCATTTGACAGGATGGCAGGAGAATTTATTCTTCTTCTTCTTCGTCATACTCCCTGTACATAAGGGTACTGATCATCTAGTTTTTATCTATTTTTGTGATTTGCCAAGACACGCAGGAGTTAATCCAAGCGACTCTATCACCAATAAAATGCGCATTTCGAGAATTCAGTCACACATGAGGGTTATTACTAATTAACAGGGAACTTACCAATCTGACAATTAAACATTTCAGAATGAAGCACAGCTTAATCATTGTACCATTTATAAGCATAATTTCACTCCAAGAAAATTGATTTTCAGCCTTGAGACCAATTCATACAAATATAAAAAAATATTTATGAAAAATTACGGCTAGCAGGTGTGTCCAGGGAAAATCTCACCTTTTTTATAAGAAATCCATACCTATACCTATGCCTTTTAAGACTGTCCCCACTTGTCTGTTTCCAGTGTATTGAAGTTTCTTAGTAATGAGAGGATGTAATCAGTAATATAATTAGCATCAAGGCTATCCTAGCCCTTAGTCGGGCTTAAGCAGGGGCCTAGCGCCTCGGGGGTCTTGGTGTCTGGAAAAAAAAAAGCAATTTGGATATGAGACATGTATACAAGGTACCATACCACCATTAATGTAATGATACAAATATACAATACAGTACACAGCTGTACTCTAGTACTACTACAAAAGTAAAATAAAATAACTGGAACAGTAGTATCCATCTACCGTCGTCCCATAGCTAATTAGTAATTACTAAAGTAGCAGCAGCATCCAAACCACGAGAAGGGCTCCAACAGAGAGTTTGAGGTGGAGAGGTGATGCGAGTAGTGTAATAAATTATGGCAGAAACCAGATGGCAGCGGAGGCAATCAGATTTGAGGTGATTTTGGTGGGTGGCAAGCTGGTGACAGCAATCGAGAGTCCTGGGTAACCCTAGCTCCCCAATGTCACCATCCACAATACTCGATTCATCTCACTGGATGCTGCTTACAGCCACTCCACTCCAGGTCCACCCACTCTGCCTTGCTTGAGCCTCCCAAACCTTGGCGGAAGCCTCATCTGGCGGTTATGGCAAAATCGGAGCATCCACTGCTGGGCCCAGATGACCGCCTAGCGGATCACTGGTTAACATACTGTTCATTGAACTGATTTAGTGCATTCAAGACCATTAAGACAGATATCAACTGTTTTCATGCCCTGTTCAAGGCTACTTGGGTGGGCCTTAAAACACTTCTGTTCATTTTTCTATGATCAACTTTGTATAAATTAACAAATACAATAACAAATGCAAGATCCTTTACTAATTCATAAGTTTGATCTTGTTTGTTGCTGTCTTACCTGGGACTACCACATGTGCCCTAACAAATGCACACTATCGAAAACAACTTTATATTAGTAATTAGCACTTATATCAGTTTTTTAACATAGTAAATATTCAGAAAGCTTCGTAAATATAAAATATATCATATATATGCGAAGGCATAGACTAAGGTTGCCTTTATAGCTGATCTGCTTTGCTGATGAGCTGAACTTTGAGATTTCCCAAAGCAGCTTTAGAGAGTTTGACCCTTGTTTCTTAGAGCTTTGACACACATTTTTTGAGATTAAAAAGGGGCTCAAAATACCAAAGCGTTTGCGTTTTTGAAACTGGAGATAAGCTTAAGTAAACAAGCCCTGGAGAATGTGCCTATATATATGAATTTTTATGGTACTGTGAACACCTTGTCTTTAAGCATTCAGAACTGTGTTCTGTTATTTCATACAGGTGCTTTTTTCTGAACCTGTTGTGATTACTGCTTGCGAGTTCCTTGAGCAGAATGCCTCTCCTTCTACACCAAACATATCCCTTGTTGGGTAAGACTCTTTTTCTAATATAATTTTTGGACTTGCATTTGGCTTTTATTTATTATTTCAATAACATTTTTCTCCATACGCACACCTGGTAAAGTGCATATAGGGTGTTCGCAAACAGTATCTTCGGGCACATCAGTGACATGAACAGTACCTGCAGTATTGCAGCTTATGCGCCCAGGTTGCTAAGACATAAGAAAGTATATTATTATATTAGCTGCTGTCTGTTAGAGATAGGATTAGTTGCTATATATTAGGGTGTGTTTGGTTAGAGAGTGAAGGACTAGGAAATGGGAAGTCTAGAATTGAGAGAGTTAATTCCCTTGTATGGTTGAAGGGAGTTGTCACTTAAACAAAGGGAAGTTTCTTCACTCGGTGGTCACATATGTACTGAGTGACTCTAGGTCTACTCAGATTCAGTTTCAAGAAGCTTATTCTTCCCAAGTTCTTCCCGCTCTCTTTCCTCTTCCCATTTATTGCCAAACAAACCGTTAGAGTTGGCCATCCCTATATAAGGAGGCCTAGTGTAATTGTTGTAAGCAAGCAATGGTAAAAAAGTCTTTAGTAGATCAATCGATGTATGGCTGTGCCTCCGAGGCTCCAATTAACAGGCCGGTGGCTCTGTACAACCTTTACCCTCCATTGTTGCGAGCACACAACAGTATGTCTGCCCTGCAGCAAGACATATGTTTTGACTTATTTGGCTGTTACTGTTTGCCAAGAAGCGAGGGTCACTTCTATGATGCTTACATCGTGGTCTTGGACTTTTCTGTTTATCAAATGTTTTAATCTTGAGGTGGATGACTCTAGGCAGGGTAAATGTATCACCATATAATTTGTTTATTGTTGAAGGTAAGTGGTTGTTCTTTGCAATATGACCAATAGAGAGAGGTTGGATAACCAGATCATTGTAACATGTTTTTGTTCCTATGGGATGGAAATTATGGTGTTCCCCTTTGCAAAAAACAAGTCTCATTTTTGGAGTGTACTTTATATTTTTAATATTTTAATTATACATTACTATTTATTGATTTTAAATAATGTATGCGAATAATGTATTTAGATCTATAATATACTCAAATGTCCCTGCAAGAAAGTTTACAATTTTTTGAAGTATTTTAATATTGTTGATTTTCTGATCATAGTTTCTGGAATTAATTTTTTGCCTTGCCAAGTTAGTGTCAATATCAGAAAAACCCGTTTTTGAATATGTGAGTGGGTTAATATTCCTGGTTTTGAGAGTTTTTTTTTGTTGTGGTGGAGGGGGTGTCATTGTCTAGTTTTGTATAGTCATGGGTTGAATTTTAAACTTGAGTTTTCTTTTTGTGTGAATTCTTTAACGGGTTGTCACTTCAATCGGATGTTCTTCATTAAGGTGTCATTCTTTTTGTCTTATCTTATCTTAAGATTACGATAAGTTAAGATAAGACAAAAAGAATGAGACCAAAGCTTCATTTTCTTGATATGTGCAAAAGAACCAATCATATCTTTATGTTCTAATTTTGATGTTTTTATATTCAATGACTAATGGGAAGTAGGTTGTGTTCGGTTGGTAAACTTATATGTGATATTGCACCATATATTGTGAATGAAGATGGCATTGGTTCCTATCCAGTTTTAACTTCCCCTTATTTACTTTTTTGCCTATTATTTGTATTGACCATAATGGTATGTGCAATATGCATATTTAGTTTATTTATAGTTTTATTCCTATACCTGTACTCAGAGGTTTACGACTTGAGTACTTTAAAGAACTGTATATTCACTTGCATTTTATTTTGTGTTAACAATTTTTTGCTTTTAAATTTTTATTCCTGTTGTGAACCATTTTTCTTGATTAATCCAAATTTGTTATATTCAGTACTACATCCCCACCTTCATTTGCTTTGGAAGTGTTTGTTCACTGCAATGGGGAGTCTCGATTCAGGCGTCTTTGTCAGCCTTTCTTGTATTCACACTCTTCCTCGAATGTGCTAGAAGTTGAGGTATAATATTTATATCCTGTTTGAAGACATTTCTAATCTCAGTGGGTATGGATCATTTTGCTGCTTGAGATAGTTTTATTTGGTTTTGCACTTTGCAGGCTATTGTTACAAATCATTTAGTGCTGCGAGGAACTTATCGCAGCCTCACTCTTGTAATTTATGGGAATACTGCTGAAGATCTTGGTCAATTTAATATAGAACTAGAGCTGGATTATTCTCTTGCTAATGTGGTTAGTTCTCCATCAGAGGGAAAGCTCGAGGACCTGCCACCAGCACTACATTGGTCCAAATTTACATTTGAGGAATCATTATCTTCACTAAAACCATTGAGTTTTCAAGCAACAGAGTTGGACCTATCAATTGATGCGAAGAAAATTCTATATTTGACTCTTAAAATGCACCAAATACCCAATGTGGAAATTATTGTTCCTAGCCTAGGAATTGCAGTTATCTCAGCCGTTTCAAAATATCTGAATGTTATTTCTAAGTGTGTGCTACATAGTTGTAATCAAGACTTGTTAAATGACTTCTCCAAGAGTAATCTTGATCCTCAGGGGTCCAGCAATATACTTACTGAAGCTAGCAATGAACTGTTTGAGATATGGAGAAATGTTAACAGTACTATTTTTGATGATAATGTATTTTCCTCTGACTCTGAGGAGTTGCCCACGACCAAAGTTCTATTCGAATTGTTTGATAGCTGTTTCCCATACTATAGAAATTGTTCGTTGTTTGATCTACAGTGCCCTTCTCAGGTAATATTTCTTACCTTATCTCAACTTGAGAAACTGTTATATGCCTTTAATGTGTTACAAGTTCTATATTTATGTTAAGCCATTTTATTTTCAGAACAAATGGTTGGTGATGTCTTTGAATTTGGTTCTCCTATTATGCTCCTCAAAAGAAAGTTGCTTTTATTTTGTTGATGCTGGTGGGATGGAGCAAATTATTAATCTTCTGTATTTGAAGACCCCAAAATCTGCTGGTACTACAATGCTTCTTTTAGGTATTGTCGAGCATGCTACTCGGCATGGTATGGGGTGTGATGCTTTCTTGGGATGGAGGCCACGTAGTGACCATGGCAGTATACCTATTGGCAGCAGTGACGGTTATTGTTCTTTATTGAAGCTTCTACTGGATAATGAAAGACATGATATTGCCTGTCTTGCTACGTATATTCTGCAGCGCTTGCGGTTTTATGAGATATTGTCCAGATATGAGGTTCAAAATTTTCTGCTTCCCTAACCGTACAATAGGTCTGTTTATTGTGTATCGTGCAGATTATATGACACTTATAGTTGATTTGCAGTCTACAGTGGTTAAAGTGGTTTCTAATCTACCTTGCAATGAGTTTTCTGCCGATGGAGTTTCATTTATTATTTCTGCAAGTATTGAGCTTGCTGAAATGTTGGTAAGTTCCTTCTTTTTCCTTTTAAGCAAATACCAATTTTATACAGCTCTAATACTATCATTCTCCTTGGAGTTAAAGTGGGCTGGTAGTTAATTTTTGCTGACGGCTGCTGCTGATGCAGAAATTGATAAATATGTGTGGCCCAATTGAAGATCCTTCACCAGTAGTTGCTGCAAGAAGAATATCTAAGTCTGGTCATTTGGAAGGTTTACTGTCATATGAATCAACGGTTGCACTTTTAACATCTTCTAAATACTGTTTCTTGCCGTTCGATGCTGATTCATACTTGTTATCTCTTATCCAGGTGAATGTGCAGTTCTTGTTCTTGTTTATATGTTCTTTTGTGCGTTTCATTGGGCTAATGTTTGTTGCCAATCTCCATTAGCTGCTTGTCGTTGAAATATTCTGCTTATTGATTTACCTATCTGTCATGAACATGGTTTAAGGGTGGTTGGACTATGACAACCTGAAATCGGATGGCGCTTGACAAAGAAGGGCACCAATTCAGGAGGATTAGATCTATAATAGCCTATCTAGGGAGAGACCGAGACTCAGAAATTACTGCATTACTGTGCATTATTGATTGCTTGATTGATATTATGGCCTCCTCATTTAGATGGTCGAACTTAATAGATAGAATCTTATCAACAATCTAATCTTATTCCATGTAATCTGCAGTAGCTAGAACTGGGACTGCACGATACCACAGCCACGTGCGACAGCACCATGGGTATTGTTCATGCAGCTAGTGTTCATGTGTGCTGCCTATGAGATCAAGATTGTGAGCCGTGACACTATCTTTGCTTATTCATGAAACAGTTAATTTGAAGTCAAATTCAACATGGTAGGTCATTATTAGGAAATTGTCCATTGTGTCTGGAACAAGGTTTTAAATAGCGGGCTATGACATTTAGCGGTGACTTCATCTAAAAGCTATAGAAAGCTATAGCGGGCTATAGCGAAAGCTATTTCATTTAGCGGTTTTGTAAAAAACATGAAAAATTTCAATTATATGCATAGAAACATTGAAGTAAGAAAAATTTATGACCACAAATACTCAAATATATGTCTAGGGATACATGAGAACATGTATCTCGGTCCATTACTTCACAGTCATTCGATCAATTAACATACTCATGGCTATAATCAACATTCATATTCATTCAACATCCAACAATTAACAACTCAACAATTATTCAATTGTTTATTACAACATTCACTGAAGTAAAGAAAACAACGAAGAGGCATAGATTCTAGTTATCTAGAGTGAGTAATGAATATATGCCTCGATCAGGATTAGCGGTGCTAAATAAATTTCGCGGCTAAACCAAATAGCGGTATTTAGCGGAGCTAAAGCATCATTAGCTGCAATAGCGAAAAAATTAGCAATAGCGTAGCGCCTTCTAAAAGGCTATAGCGAAGCTATAGCGGAGTTATAGCGGGCTATTTAAAACCATGGTCTGGAATGAATAATTTGCTTCAAAATAGTTCGCCATCTACAAATGAGCCACCTTTCATTATAATTACAATATCCTGGTGCCATGAACATGGAAATTCTACCTGTAGAAGATCCGAGGTTCGATTTCTATGACTATCTGAAATTCTGAATTGGTCGGGCACAGTGTTTGGTAGGTTGTTGACTATTCCAAAAGTGGGAATTAGACTCGAAAATGCCCACTTATCTATCATTTCTGTTGAGGTTAGTTTTCATACCACAAGCGGTGACAACCTTTGATGCTTGTTCCCCTCCCCTCTTCCCCTCTACGACACTCTTGCCAAGCCGCAGTTCAGACCACTTCACAATTTGCACATTCGGTTCTATAGTGGTTCACTTCTAGATTGTTTTGCTTTGATTCTACATTCGCTGTTTGGTTCTACTTGACTTGCTCTGGCCAAGAATCTGGGAAGTGGAGTGGTGCCAAACAGTTTTCATAATGTCGTTCCTTACGATTGTGAATTCCTGTTCATCTTTACGCAAAACTCCCAATCAGCATCCATGAAAAATAACTCCCAATCCACGAAAAGGCAAAACACCCCATTGCCCCTACCCTCTTTGGCCTCCTTTAAAGTTGACAGCTCAAATCTTGGAGGTTATAGATGTAGGTGTAACGCTACATATGCGATTCCAAATTGCATCTTCTGTAGGTGTTGTAACTTTCATCTTCCCGGTTGATAGTTTAATTTTCAGTTCAAATGCTTAAATTTCCATATGAAGTTTCCAAACCTTGAGGTCATAGTTCAGCCATAAATTTAAAAGCTTCAAACTTGGTGAATGCTCAATTTTTAGTTGAATTAATGCTCTTTTTGCGGCTTCGAAAAATAGTTAGAAGTCTGGCATTTGAGGTGGGCAACATCCACAAGTTGGCAGCTTATGGACAGATTAAGAGCCACCATATTAAATTAGCCAATACATATATCCGAAGATAAAACAAATTGTGCTCTTCATAAGCCAGTAAATGCCAACTAAGCCCAAGAAAATAGTTTTTTTTTCCGCTCAAATATCTGCAATCAAAGTGAACAATTATTGAGGACCCAATATTTTTATAATATGGTGTGCAAAATATTTATTCTCTTGCGTTTTGAAGTACTCAGGCCCAATTCTCTCCATCCAATCTATCTGGTTAGTCCCACCAAAATGTCATGAACATGGTTATTAATACGTAATATGAACACGATACGACCGACTACCTTGTTGACTTTATAAATATAAAAACGACCTTGATAATGTCTTGATACGCAGATGGTAAAACGAGTAAACAACTTTGGGAGCAAAATATGTATGACATATGTATCTTGATGTTGTAGTCTTCTTCCATGGAATCTGAGATCATATACCATGCATTCTTCTGAGTAGAGCACTATGATGAGCACTAAGCAGAGCAGATTAGAGAGGGTAGAGAGTAGAGACAGAGCAAGAGCATCAGCAAGAGCAGATCAGATCAACAGGAGCAAGGGGCGGAGAACTGGAAATGACGGCAATATACCTAGAGGAGCTGGCAGCCGCGATGATCAGAGCAGATCCTGGTGGCGGTGGACAAAGGAGATCCTAGCTGCGGCTGTGGCAGGGAGAAGAGGATCCCAGTTGCGGTGGCGGCAGGGAGGAGAGAAGATCATACCAGCGGTGACAGCGAGGAGAAGAGAAGTGGGAGAGGGCGGCTACAGTGGTGGCCTTTCGTCAAGCGCAGTGGCGCGACGCGCAAGGGTTAGCACCGTCGCGGGGAGATACAGTGAACTACGGCAGGATATGGTTTATGCTTGGTAAAATTAGAATAGCTAAATAGGATAATGTCATAACAGGGATGTTAGAGGTCAGACTGCAGATTAAGAAGCTAACAGAGAGATAAAAGTATTATAACTGAGAAGGCTTTGATATTGATACTAGTTCCTGCCTTCCTGGAAGGGTGCTGTGAACACAATGTCCATAATCCGATAAAAACATGGGAACTGAGCTTTGCCAATTATTCTTTTAACTTTAGAAGCTACTAAATTTGCAGTGCTTTTGATGTCATGGGAGCAAACTGTTACAAATGCTTTTATCTAAATAAACTGTGTTGTCACAAACACCACTTGCTTGGTTTTTGACAGCTGTTATTAACTTGATCTGTAAATGACAATTACTAACTGACAACGATTTCTTTAAAGAACCACAAAATTTAACTAATGCTCATTTTAGTATGGTCAAGGCTGATTGACTGAGATGCAACGCGGGATTTCGAGTTTCGAAAATTCAGAACGTTGGTTTGACTAGGACTTAGAGAGAATTGAGAAGCGGCTTTGAGATATTTAAGAAATTGCTTCAAGAACTTGAATAATTTGCTTCAGAGAGAAACAGCAAAAAACACGTCAGTCATAAGCTGTGGCCAAACTAAAGAGGGCCCATAAATTTATACTGTAATCAACAGCACATCATTGCCCAATTTTGTCCTTATATGTACATGGTGGCCCTTTCTAGATCTGCCAGCTATTGCTCGACTTACACTCTAGTCATCAATCTTTTAACTGAGTATGAGTGCAACACTGTTCTTAGAAATGTGACTTTACTTTGTTCATTGTAAAACAGGAAAGGGGTTTTTTCCCTCTGTCAGCAGCATTGTTATCGTCGCCGGTAATGCATTTAGCAAGTGGGTTTGTTGGTGAACTTTTCATGGAGATAGCATCGTCAATTGAATCTATTGTTCTCTCCCTTCTTTTCTGTCGTTCAGGTTTGATTGGTAGTTTCTTAAATTGGGATATGTTGAATCTTTATTGTGAATTATGAAGTGAACTTATCCTATTTTTTTTTCCAGGGCTATCTTTCTTGCTTAGTCAGCCTGAAGCAACGGAGCTTGTAGTTCTCTCTCTTCAAGATGGTGAAGATATGAATAAAACAGAATGCATGACCCTGAGACAGGCCTTTGTTCTCTTGTCGAAAGGATTCTTCTGTCGTCCACAGGAAGTTGGAATGATCACAGAGCTACATCTTAAAGTGGTTTGTGCAGGCTCATTTGCATGAGAATTATTTATTTCAGTGTTTTAAACTCGTTTTATATATAGATCAGAATATATTGACCACTAGGATGGGAATTTTGATAGGAAATATCTGTTGAAATCAGATTAGGCGGGAGTACTTAACTGATTGTTTCACACAAGGAATTCTTTCTTATAGCTTAGTCCTTGCAGAATTCTCCTATATAACATAACACTATTATTCAGTGCCATCACATGCATATGTATTGTTTTATCACTTTTTTGGTTTTTGCTGGTGTTCACCTCCATATGCTCTTGTTTGTGCCATTGTGAAGAAATGTGCAATTTGGAGCTCTGAAGGCACATGCTGGAGAGCAACCACCTTCTGCTGCACGTTAGATCGGAGATAGGATGTGTCAACGCCAATATGCAGTGAGCTCAATTCTTTATTTGTTCTCGAGCTTTGCTGATGGCGCTGGTGTTGTTAGATTACACCGTTGTAGGCTGTGATAGGGTCACCCCCGCCATCACTGAAACCAATGCTCGTAGCTTAGCCTCGCTACTAGAGCGAGAAATAGCGTGTTGCTTCTTGGTTTTCCAGGCAATCAAGGAGGAGCCAAGGAAACCAGAATAGATAGGACTTGCGATGAGAGGGATCACCAGCCCATGAAGCATCATAATAGGCCTGGAGCTGCAAAGCGCTGGAGTAAAGGAATAGATGACGATCACTAGTACCATGAGGGTACGGCAAGACATGAAGGAGGTGACTAGTGTATCTGAGTGGGAGTAGACGTGAATTGGCTCAGGACATGAACAACATGGGAGATATCAGGGCGAGTAATGCCAAGGTATACAAGACTCCCAACCAGGTGGTGGTAGTAAGTAGGATTCTCAAGAGGGTCACCATCCGTGGGTCGGAGCTGAATGTGAACCTCCATATAAGCGTCAACTGTGAACTAATTAGTGAGGTAGGCTCGATCAAGATCCTAGATGTACATCCGTTGGGAGAGGTAGTAGCCCACAAGATAATGCAATAATCATGATCCATGAGCTCTCCAGTAGATATGACTTGCATATCAAGTTAGAGATGGCAAGCCCATTAAATCCAGAAGTGGAGTGAGCCTAAGCTGAAGACTCGAAGGTGAGTACCATTTGCCGTTGGTATGGAGAGAGAAGATGGAGTAGGCCTCAAAGGACTAAGGTGGGCAGTATCTTGTCTCATATGGAAAGAGGTGAGGAACTGTGGAGAGCTGGTGGAACACATGAAGATGGACAAACATAGAGAGCTAGAGGAGCTATCTAGATAATGCTCCAGGTGCTCGAGTCGTTGGAACAACTGCTGGGCAATGCATGTCGGGGATACAGGAGCAGAAGTGGCGTGAGCAGCAAGGAAGTTGGCCGAGCAAGAGTAACTAAGCTGAGTGAACCCGGTGTAAACGTCGTTGTAGGAACCCGCATAGATCCGGGCAGGCAGAGGCTAGGCACCGTTGATGTGAGCAGAATAAGAGGGTCATGTGGTAGGCGAGATCAACTCTAGGCGCCAATGAAGTTGTGGCTGGAATGACGAGGCATGACTAAGCTTGTGGAAACACTGGCAGCGCTTAGCGCAAACAATTGGGCCATGCTTGTCGACATGGTTGTGCTTTTGTAAAGAATAGTAGGCACAAAACAATAAATGGGCGTATGCGAAGATGCCAAGGACGTCAGATGCATGGCACTGGGCACGTAGGGGAGCACACTAAGGCAGCATGTTTGTTGGTGGCGCACTGTGGATTCGGTGGAGATGACATGGGCATGAGTTAGGTTGCCGCTGCGACTAGTGGCCATTGCTCACGTGACAGTTGGATGTTCGTACCGGGCTGATGGCCATGAGAGTACGAGGGAGGCACGATGTAGAAGAGGGACCGGGATGGTGCATGGTCGGCCATGGTGAGATGGCTGCGTTCGCAATGGCGATCGACGTAGGATGCGGGGCGCGAGGTGCCAAGGCAGCATGACCCGGAGCCAGCGTTAGGGGAGCACAACAAGGCATTCTTTTGAGGGCGAGCAGCTGAGTGCGTACTGACGGGAGAGGTGGCACCGACCACTAGGAGACATCGAGGTCGATGGCGTTGTCAGGCTTGGACCCATGTATGAGGCGGCACCGATAAAGGGCTTGGCATGGGAGATGGAGGGAATACTGGGCGGGGTGCGACGCCGGTGGTGATCTGGCCTGTCTTGAGGCGGCATACGACAGTTAGTGGTGGTGCTGAGAGGCGAGCGGCGACTGAATGTGATGCTGGAGAGAGGGAGGCGGCGACGGCGACTACATTGTATGGAAGGGGAAACCTTAACCGTGCTCTCATACTAGCTGAAGTGCAGCTTAGTATTGCAATAGGCCAAAAGGGCCAAAGCCCAAATATGTACATGTATAGGTAAAGGGAAAAGCAGAAAAGACCCTATAGAAGGTACTATTGACAGTCATCACCGAAGGACTTGACTATGTCAGTCATGCTAGTTGCATTGGATCAATACGTAGTGGATTGGGCCACCACACACCGTTGCGCCACCTCGCATAGGGTGACATGGAAATTGTGGCGCTATGTTGCCATTTTCCGCATTTTGCTTGCCGGTAATGCATTGGGTATGTGCAGAGGTTTGGCTTTGCTACGCGGCTTCAAGCAAGATCCAGCTGATGTTGGACATGGCTATTTGAAAACCTAAAACAAATTCATTGAACAGCGTTGCAAATGCTTCAGAGAGACTAATTTTGCCAGAAGCCGTGGGATTCTTATTGGAATGGATTGTTGGCTTTAATACCTAAATTTCTAGGGATTAGATAGCCTCGGACCAAGGAGTGCCATCAAGCTAGCCTCATGAAGCCAAGGGTGGTGTGACACATCACGAGCAGGTAGAGGGATAAGATGAAGTCGTCTAAGAGTCTAAGATTAATTGATCTATTTCTAGATTCATCCTAGTGAACGTATAAGGGAATCCTTATTTGGAGGGCTTTCTCCAATAAATAGAATCTAAATCTAATCCTAACTAATCTAATAAATAGAAACTAACATGATACAATACCTAACGTCTTAATCTTTGAGGTTCTTAGCCGTCCAAGTGCATGACTCCATGTATGTGCTATAGAACCGTGGGTACAATTGATCTGTACTCTTGAGTCGGTTAATGAATTGATACCGATGTATGAGATGTATGTAGCCTTCCTTGCTCTCATGCCTATGTGTATATTAGCAAAGAAGAAATTAAGAGGCGTGTGAGATCTTAGGTCAACATTTATGACACTACTAGGGTTGGCAACAAGCCAAGCTAGCTCAGTTCAGCTCGTTTAATAAATAAGACAAAGATGAGGCTTGGATCGAAACACTAGTATTGTCTCATGAGCCAACATCATAATTAGGCTTTCAAGAAGCAGAAGGTTGGGGATTTATCACACAAGTCAATGAATTGATGACAAAGCTTAGAAAATTGTAGTTTCCCAATACATACACACACACATATGTATTTGTATCTACCTTATAATTTTAAAATAAGAATGAACATATTTTAATTTTCCAGCGCAATTTTTTTAAAACATTATATAGGTCAAATCCCTAGCTTGACAAGATGACACCCAGCAACTATTAAATTGAATTGCATAAAAGGAAAAGAAAAATAACTATCAAATACCCCTAAAACACATCTATGTATGTGTTCATTTTGCAACAAAATAGGTGGATTCTTTTCTGACACCCTCACAATGTTGTACCATGCCTTGTCCACCAAAAAGTGGATTATGCGATTGTGAAATCCCCAAATCACCAAACCTGCAAATACAATGAGAAAATGATGAACCTCACATGAATCCCAGCCATTTTGTCACACAGACCATTTCCAACGTCGAAAAGTACCTAGCGCCATGGATCTGACTTATGCAAAACTGGAGTAGCGGCACTGCCTTGGGGGTCCTTGCATAGGGCACCGAAGGGCTGGGAGTGCACAAGGCGGTAGCCGGGAAGAGAAGTGGTGGCTGGGGATTAAAAAGGACGCAGTGACCTATAGGGTAGCCAGGGTGGTTTGAGGTCGATGTGTGTTGCTCGTTAACCCTAGAGTTATAGAGATTGTATGTCACTGCTAGGGCTTGAACATGTCTAGCGAGCCACTTGTGAATAGCTTGATGTTGGCTTGAAAAATTTCTGGGCGAAAAGGTTGGCTTTGATCAGGTTATTTTTAGTCTAAGTCCAAGTTGAACCGAAACAGTACCAAGCGATGAGCCTCAAGAGCCTTGAGCATTTTTCGAGCTCAAGACACTAGAGTACCACAAGAATGAATGCCACAAACCGAAACTCATGATATTCCCATGACAAATTGATGTAATTTACAGTTTGCCATGGAGGGCCACCTACTGAGGCCCATGACAAATTGTAGTAGTTTTCTATTTTACAATTGGTTGCCTAATATCTGTAATGTAGTTACACAATTTGTTTATATATTAACTGATCATACTCCAATTCTTTTTTTTTTTTTTTTTTTGTCTATGGTACTGATTGATATATTGTCCTGTAGGGTAGTGCTGCAAACCGGCTGCTTGCCGTTCCTGCGAATTCTGATGAACTTTTGTGGGTTCTTTGGGAACTTTGTGCTATTTTGAGGTTAGTATTTTAGTCGTCATTTTGTGGATAATAAATGAAAATTATTATTTGATCTAAAATCATAGTTGTTTAATAACAAGGGCAATGATATCTTGTGATTATCTTTGAGCTCAGAATGCCTAAAATTCATTTTGGCAAATTATTTATTATCTATTCTGTCTCAATAATTAGGGAAGACATTTGTATCTTCCGCTTTATTTGCTCAATAACTAAAATTCTTTTATCCTCCAATTTTGCAGTTAATTTTTTTTTGTAACTTCCATATAACCAATGTCATGGCAGCAGGCCCATGATCCACCTAGGACCCGAATGAACAGTACCCAAGGTACTGTAGCGAACCGTTACAGTAACTTGCTAACAAATCAATTGCTATCTCTTGTGCACAGTCCCAATGCGTTAGCTAGGACATCTCCTTCCACCTGTGTTAAGGGCCATACCTCCACTGATTGTGTGCTTGGGATCGGACTCGCAATACTCTCTTAGAGATTGGTTATGATAAGATTTGTTAGGGATTTCAGGACAGCCCTCCCTCCTGCCCTGTATAACAGAGGCATTTTGTATTCATTATGAATCAAGCAATAAGATCAATCTAGCCTAATTTCTAGTCCCCTTCATCTTCCCAATCTATGGTCTAATCGCCCTATATTAGGAGACACCATACAACTATCTTCCCAGTGGTGTTTATCCCTGTCATAAACACAGTATCTTGACAACTTTTGGTTCGGTGCATTTGATTTTTTTTCTTGGTATCAACTGTTGAGATTGAGAATCTTATTGCTTGTGGGCACTCTCGTAAGGCATAGCTTCCTTCGTAATGCTACTTGATCTACTTTGCATTTGGGGTGAATCTCTAGTGGCTTCGATAGGGAAGAATATATCCCCTATGCAAGATCACGACCAAGGTGACCACCACAATTCCGGAGCCATGGCCAAGATCATGGCAGCCGGAGTCTGCAGTGGCTTCAACAGCAGCAGATCCAAGCGAGCAGCTTGATCACATCAACAATATGGAGAGCAAGGTTGCGCGACAGGTCGCAATATCTTACAACAAGCTCAACAATGGCTTGCCCTGACTGTATTGGTGGAGGGCGACCTGTGGCTGTGCAGATGCTTGTCGGTGACGAAGGATGGTGGGCCTGGTGGCTGATTGCAGTTGGCTACTTTGATGCCATCAGGAGGTGATGGCAGAACACATGCAAGCACACAACGGCACAGGGAGACCTAGGAGTATGGCTTGTGTGGTGTGATTCACTTTGGGATGATCCAATGCTCATTCCTCCTCAAGAGGCTTAGGTATTGAACATGGCCATCACCTAGCTGCTTGACGGCGAGCTGCCTGTCTAAGAAGGGTGTAAGTAATGTCATGGCAGCAGGTACATGGCCAAACTAGGGCTTGCACAAACAGTACCTGTGGCATTGTAGCATGCTGGTACAATAGCACAATATGAAGTTATTTTTCAATATATAATTGTATAGATTTCTGAATATATATTTATTTTTAATTGATTTGGGTACTATGGCACAATATGTAGCTATTTTTCAATATATTATTGTATGGATTTCTAAATATAATTTTTTAGTTGACTTCGTTTTTATTGACTTTATGAACTTTAGTGCATAGGTTTACAGAATCGGTATATTTGATGCAGGTCTGATTCAGGTCGGCAAGCATTATTGGCTCTCAGTTACTTCCCTGAGGTGTGTGTTGAGTGTCTCCGTTTGTCATTCTTATAAATATTAATGCAACCTATATTGCTTAGTGATGTTGATGTTTTTACTACAGGCAATATCAGTTCTTTTGAGTTCTCTCTCTTCATATAAGGATCTTGATTCAATCGGGACTAAAAACGGTTAGCAGTCTTTACATTCTTTCAAATATATCTTTGAGGTTTTGAACAAGAACATGAGTAGACCATGGACTTGGTAACCAGCTGATAATTGATGGTTATTGTTCGTTATCGGTCGTATTTGGAGTTGATATTTTTGCTTACTAGTAATATGTTATTCTTTTTGCTGAATTTTGTTCAAATCCAAACAAATTTGGTAGTCATTTATTTTAGAGATATATTAGATATAATAGAGTTCATGTCTATCTAGCCCTAGCTGCGAGCCGAGCTTGGCTCCGCTCGTTGTTCCTTGTGAGCTACAACTTTGGCTTGGCTCGGCTCGTCAGTGGCTTGCAAGCGGCTCGTTAGCTAGTCGAGTCTACACTCAATAACAACCAGCTTTCCCATGATCCCATCATATACTACCAAATTAATAATGTGAGCACAACAACGAACATGGACATATTTTGCAAGGAAAGCAGAGCCTTGTCTAGTAACAAACTTAGCCTTCAAACCGCGGTCATCAACATCGTTGTTTGAAGCATTATCAAGAGTGATTGAGATGATGTTGTCCTCTATTTTCCATGCAGCAACACATTCAAACACAATTTGAGCTATCACTTGATCGGTGTGTGGAGGGTCCAACTCAAAAAAATTCAGCACACGACATTGCATTTTCCAATCATTATCAATATAGTGTGCAAATAAACACACAGGAAAGTGTCTGGTTGAATGTCCATAAATCAGTAGTTAATGCAATCCTATCCACACCTTGAAGACTCATTCTAAGTGTTTCTCTTTTAGTCTCAAAAACCTCCATGCATTCAGCTTTTACGGGTTTTCTTCCAACAAACTCATAAGCACGATTCAAATACTTTGCAAAGATACCATGTGTGCTCTACCATCCTAAATGGGTACTCATGAACTATTATCATCTTAGCAATTAATTTCCGAGCTTGCTCATGATTATAATCTGTAGGAGAGATAAAAGTAGGGAGTCCAAATCGATGTTCACCTGGAAGGAGCAAAATTGAGAAGAGCTTGATCTTGCTTCTAAGACAAACACTTCAAGTATGTACCTCACTTCATCTTGTGCCTCTTAAGATGAGAAGAAGCTGAACCTTGTTGATACGAATACAATTTCTTGCAGTGCTTGCACTTCCCCTTTTTTATCATCACACCCTTATCTGTGGAGGATGGTGTAAGGTTTGCGCTAGTTAGGGTTCTTTGCCATGACGGCGTGGGAAGGAATGGGGGTGAGATAGAGTTGGAGGATGGGGAAGGTAGATCACTATTCTCTTTTTCGATAATTTGTCTTACAGCCACATCACTAGCACACCGGCCTATCGCCAATGCTTACACCCCCATGTCCCTTTCTCCCTTGCTGCTGTCTTCTCTGAGAATTGATGACAGTGCCGCCCCCCTTGAGAAGCCGCTTGCCCCCAAGCGGCTGCGCCTGGAAAACACCTGTGCAAAACTTCAGAGTCTTCCCAAGTTGCTGAACTAGCTGGTAGCAACGTCCACTTCACTAAAATTTGTAAGCAAGCCGAGTTTCCTTTCTTGATCAATCTCCTGTCCAGAATTTCCTCTCGTTCCACATCCATGATATCCAAGGGTATTTTCTCTAGAAGCTCAGAACAGATTGGAGTAAAGTCTAGGGTTAATGGTTTCAATTGAGAGACATGAAAAAGTTGGTGAATCAAGCTTGTTGCTGGTAGTTGCCTTTTATAAGCCACTGAACCTACTTTTTGCAAAACTTCAAAGGGACCAAATTATTTGAGGGATAGTTTTGGGTAGGGTCTATTAGCAACTGATGTTTGAGTATATGGCTGGAGCTTCAAGAGGACTTTTTCCTCCACGTGAAAGGTTCTGTCAGATCTCTGCTGGTCAGCATAAAACTTGTATTTCTGCGGAGCTTTTTTCCAATTGTGTCTTTAGCAAATCAGAGAATTGTTGTCTTTTCTTTAACATGTCCACAACATCCATGTGTGCCACTAGTGAAATCTGGTATGATGCCAAGTGAGGGTCAGTACCATAAAGTGTTTTTGAATGGAGTTTCCTGGAGAGGAGTGGTAATTGGTGTTGTACCAAAACTCAGCCATAACCATTTAGACCAGCTCTTAGGAGTGTGAGAGCAAGCATTAGACAACAGTGTAGGAGGACTGGTGCAGGTAACTAAGGTCATCCTGGGACTTAAGGAGGAACTACGAGCAGCTGTGGAAATGCAATGACCTGATAGTGTGTGGAAGGCAGCAACGCTGGCTCCTGTCCAAGAACAAATCATAGCAGGGACAAAGAAACAGGGGGTGTAAGGGAGCATACACCAAAACCGCTCTGGTCACTGAGACTACAAAATTGATGGGAGGCTTGAGGCAAGAGAAAGGAGAAATGTGGAAGACAAGGCAATTGGAAGAATACAGGAGAGCTAATGGGCTGTGTTTCGGGTGTGGAGAATCTTATACCACCCAGCATCAATGCAAAGCTACAACTAATGGGAAATTACAAGCAATTCAAGATGAGATTTCTAAGAGATGGAAGTTGCACAGCTGTCCACTCATGCCTCCTCAGGAGCTGAGAGTCACAATACCATACAGCTAAGGGCTCTCATTGGAAACAAGGTTATGCTAATATTATTAGACTCGGGCAGCACCCATAGTTTCATTGATGAGAAATTGGTGCATCATATGCAGCTCAATCCTACTCCAGCTTCAACCATGGTTGTGAGGGTTGCTAATGGAAATAGCATGACGTGTTCACATGAGATTTCTAACTTATCTTGGTGAATATTGTTAGGAATATCACTTGCATTTATATGGGGGTGAAAGGGCCAGTATATATATAGAGTCCAGGGCCAAAAGGGAAGACTAGAAAACCCTAGCCCATATACACAGCCCAAATATATCTCTTAACACCCCCCTCAAACTCACGGTGGATCAGCAACACTGAGTTTGGAGAGGAATAATGATGTTGTCGAGTCTGTGCCTTTGTGAAGAAATCTACCAATTGATCTGTCAATGGCACATACTGAAGAGCCACAACCTGCTCCTGAACCTACGAACTCATATAAGAAGCATCAACACCAATATATTTGGTGAGCTCATGCTTCACCGGATCCCTGGCAATACCAATAGCTCCAATATTGTCAGATAAGCCTCAACTAGCCAACGCAGCCAGGTAACCTCTGTCGTCAATTGAGCCATAGCCCGCAACTCAGCCTCTGCAATGGAACGAGAAACTGTCTTTTGCTTTTTAGTCTACCAAGCAATAAGAGAATCATCAAGAAAAAACACAATAAGCGGAAGGAGAGCGGCGATCAGGAGGATCCCCAGCCTAGGTAGCATTTAAACAAGCACGAAGGTGTAAAGAGTTGGAGCAAGGAAAGAAAAGACGACGAGAGATAGTGCCACGCAAGTAACGCAATACACGAAGGAGATGACTATAGTGGGGCTGAGTAGGAGCAGAGACAATCTGACTCAGAATATAAACAATATAAGAGATATCGGGTCAGGTGACACCAAGATGGAAAAGACTACCGAGGTGACGATACTGAGTAGGATCCGAAAGAGGTTCGCCATCGGTGGGTCGAAACTGAAGATTGAGCTCCATAGGAGTCTCAGCTGTGCGATCATCTATGAGAGAAGTCCGATCAAGAAGATCCCCAATATACTTCTCTTGAGATAAAAAGATACCCTGCGACGTAGAGGTAACCTCAATCCCAAGGAAAAAACGAATGGGACCTAGATCAGACATTCGAAACTGTTCATTGAGACGAGCCTTGATAAAGTCAATAAACTGAGTCATCACTAGTAATGATCATGTCATCGACATAAAGAAGAGTGCGCCCACGCCCACGGGATGAGGTGTTGACAAACAATGCAGGATCATGATCACTGATAGAAAAGCCAGCATCAGTAACCGCTGCAGAGAAGAGGTGAAACCAAGCCCTAGGAGCTTGTTTAAGCCCATATAAAGCATGACGAAGGCGAAGAACCTTGTCATCAGAAACAAAATACCCAGGTGGAGGCCGCATAAAAACCTCTCATGCAGTTCTCCATTAAGAAAGTCATTTTGAACATCAAACTGATAGATAGGCCACATATGAACAGAGGCCACAACAAACAGCGTCTTGATTGTGGTCATGTGTGCCACAGGAGCATAGGTCTTATCATAATCAACACCAGGCTCCTGCTGAAATCCATGATCCACAAGATGAGCTTTATAACGCTCAAGAGAAATGTCAGAGCGAGTCTTGATCTTGTAAACCCACTTGCATGTATTGGGACGAACATGAGACGGAAGAGAGACAATTTCCCAAGTGCCATTACGCTTAAGCGCATAAATTTCCTTGGCCATCGCATGCTGCCATTCAGGATAAACGACAACATCACGATAAGAAACCGGCTTAGCAGAGACAGCACCGACAAAACCAAAACGCTCAGGAGGTCGAATAGGGCGATCACGAAGAGCGTATGGCTGGGAGGTAGAAGCTGATTCCTCAGATGATGAGTCAACAGGAGAAACCTCAACCGGATGTTGACGACAAGTGTAAAAGAAAGGATGAGTAACAAAATCAGATGAAACTGGTGGAGATGAGATAATTCTCTCTAGGAGAAGGAACACTAGACTCGAGTAAGAAAATCAGTGGGCTCAGAAGGCTGTGAAAACGTGGTAGACACTGGAGGTGGGGCATACACAGGCACAGATTGTGGAATAGGAAGAGTAGAAATAGGAGTACATGGAAAAGTTAGGAAAGAGAGGGATTCGACGGTAGAGGATGGAAAAGGACGCGGATAGAAAGAACGAGGCTCGTCAAAGGTAACATCCTAAGAAATCAGCATCCGACAACCAGTATGATCCCAACAACGATAGCCCTTGTGCGCATCACAATATCCCAGAAAAACACAAAACTGATTGGGCAGTTAGTTTAGTGCGTTCACATGGAGCGAGAAGAACATAGCAGACACCCAAAAGATCAAAGATCGGAGTAGTCTGCTGGGTGTTCAGAAAGACGCTCTATAGGAATACCACCTTGAAGAGCAGAAGGCTGAAGATTGATGAGATGACGAGCAGAATAGACAACGTTAGCCCAAAAGTGAGGTGGAACAGAAAAAACAATCATGAGAGCACGCGGTTTCAAGAAGACGATGTTTACGCTCAGCCACACCATTTTGAGCATGGGCACTAGGACGAGTACTGAGACAGAGTGCCCTGCTCAGCGAGAAAACTACGAAGATGCCCAGAACGATACTCCCTTGCAGAATCAGCCTGAAAAACAGGAATAGGAGTCAAACTGAGTATGAATCATGGTGGAAAAATTTTTATAGATAAACAAAACCTCACTACTACAAGAAGACATAAAATATATCCAAGTGTGGCGAGAAAAATCATCTATAAAAATGATGTAGTATTTATGACCACCTTTTGACACAAAAGGGGTTGTACCCAGACATCAGAATGAACAAGATCAAATGGACGAGCTGATACAGACTCACTAGAAGGATAAGGGAGTTGCACCTGTTTGCCAAGGTTGCAACCTGCACAATCGAGATGAACATGACCTGACACAGACCCTAAAAGATCACGACGAACCAAAGACGATAAATGAGAACCACAAAGATGTCCTAAACGATGATGCCATTGAGCAAATGACGCCGTGGAGGAAGTAGCGGAGACGGAGAGACTGGCAGGAGTAGCGGAAGAAGGACGAAGCCAGTCAAGCTCCCAGAGACGCTGCGAGTCACGGCGCTAGGGGCCATTACAAATCAAGAGACCCGTGCGACGATCCTGAATACAACATGAGTCAGTATCGAAAATCACAACCTAGATCAGTAAGCTGGCTGACAGAAATAAGCTGCATGTTTAGTTTTGGAACATAAGAAACAGATGGTACATGAAAAGATGACAAAAGAATGCCTCGTCTTGTGATAGGAAGAGGTATCGTCTGCAGTCTGAACGATCAATGGTGTGGTTAAAGGATGAACAGAAGTAAGATCGGTGGAATCAGGTGTCATAAGAAAGAAAGCACCTAAGTCAAGAATCCATGATGATGTACCTGGTGTCTCAGAAGAATGCAAAGCAGATGCAGAAGAACCCGAGGGTGAAGAGGCAGCTATGCGACGCAATAGCATAAGAATATCAGAAAAGGCATCTAGACTGCACTGGGAGTTTTGAGTCCTGTGGCTGGTGCTGCAAAACCCTTAGGCGAACGCGACAAGCAATATCCTTCCTGTAGCAGAACTGCTCCACATGATCGTCCTTGTCACAATAGGTGCAGTGAAGACCAACCTTCGTCATCACTCAAGAAGACAAGGATAATGAAGAAGACGACCGAGGACCAGTAGAAGTCGAAGCTGGTGGTCGAAGAGCAAGAACTGACGGAGAACCTACTTAGTATGAAAGTAGAGAGAGCCTCCAGCGTAGTGACATGAGGGTGACGGGCAAGAAGCTGAGCACGAACTTGTTCAAACTCAAACCGAAGACGTATGACGAATTCGTAGACACGACGATGCTCCAAACGAGATTGCTTACGCAGGTAACAGGCACAAGTCCGAGAGTCATGATCAGCTCTAGTATCAAAAACCGCATCCAGAGAGTCCAACCGACTCCATACTCCAGAAAGCTGAACATAAAACGCATCCATTGTAGAATCACCCTCTTGTAGAGACTTCTCATGGCTCATAACAATCCCAAAGATGAAGGTAGCGCTGGGGGGTTAGGACACGGCGGTCACTGAATCTCGCTAGTAAGAAATTCCCAGAGGCATTGTCTATGCATTTGAATGCGCATGTGCTGGGCCCAATCCTAATAATTAAGCCCATCAAAAAGCACGGTGCACCGAGGAACAGACACAGTTCCCGATGACATTTTTTTACTCACTACACCCAACTCACACGTGAACACAACACACACGAACACCCACACACACGAAGACCCACACACAGGAAGCTCAGTGCCAAGCGATGGACGGCGGGTGAGGCCAGCGACGGCTGATTGCAAGGGGCGAAACGTCGGCGACAGGCCGGCGTCGAGCTGGTGAGGCTCGCGACGGGCGGCACTGAGCGAGGCTAGCGACGTCCTGGCGGCGAGGGGCGAAACGCCGGTCCGGCGACGGGCTGCACTGGGTGAGGCCGACGATGTCCTGGAGGAGGGCAGCGACGTCCTGGAGAGGCCGGCGATGGCCCCATTCCAGATCGACTGGCCTCGACGGTGGTGAAAGAGGTGTGAGCGACGGCGGAGCAGCCGGCGTCGAGCGGTGACCTGCGAGGGTAGTCCGCGACGAGTAGCGGCGCAACGATGGCTGGCGGCAACGCGGTGGTGTGACGGCGACGACCCTGATGTAAATCGGGAAAGAGACGGTGGCACGATCTAGATCTGGAGAAGATCCGACCTTGGAGGGAGCCGAGGTCGCCGGGAACGAGAGAAGCCGAGGTCGCCGAGAAGAAGGCAACGACGGCCAGAGATGGTGTAGAGACTGAGGTCGCCAGGATGAGACGACGTCGGCCAAAGAAAAGATGGCGCAAGTGCAACGCATGTGAGGAACCCTAACCCTAAAAACGCTCTGATACCATGTTACGAATAGCACTTGTATTCATATGGGGGCCAAAAGGTCAGTATATATACAGAGTATAAGGGCAAAAAGGGAAAATAATAGAAAACCCTAATACAGTAAAGGGATGGGCCGGGCCCATATAGAAAGCCCAAATATATCTCTAATAGATACAAGGGCATGCTTTCCAACACCATATGAGGGTTCTGCCTCTGGGACGATATGATGCTATTTTGGGGACTGATTGGTTGGGCAAATGGGGCACAATGATACAAGGGCATACTTTCCAACACCATATGAGGGTTCTGCCTCTTGGACTATATGATGCTATTTTGGGGACTTATTTGTTGGGCAATTGGGGCACAATGCGGTGCAATTGGAAAGAGAATTGAGCAGAACATGAGGGACAGATGATCATGTTGAAAGGGATGGTAGAAAAATTGGAAGGGGCATTATTGGAGCTATCAGTGGGACAGTTCCCAAATAGCAAGCTGGTAAAGACATATGGGCAGTTGCTTTACTAAGGATGTTTGAGGTGGAACCAAAATAGGAGATTGTTCCCCCAAAGGAAATTTCCAAGTTATTACAACAATATTCACATGTATTCAAAGAACCTAAGGCTTTACCCCTCATAGGCAGTATGATCACACCATACCTTTAGTACCTCAAGCAACACCTATCAATGTAAGACCCTACAGGTATTCTTCCTTTCAGCTGTCTTCCTGAGAGTTGATGACAGATGGCACATCGATCTTTTCAAACACTTCTCAAACATCTAAAGTTGACTTGCTGCCGCCTTGTACTTCAATCTTGCTTGCAGTCTTTCACTCCCTTTCTTTGTTTTTCCCTTTTTGATGATCTCCAGGATACCCGAAATTACCTTCATCCTCCTTAGAATCGTCAATCGAGACATGGTCGTTCCCTTCCCCACCTGGCATGAATTTGTCGTCCTCAGACATGTCATTGTTAATATTGAAAGAATTATCTTCTTTATCCTTCTTAGTTTGAGTTGTCTGTTCAATCTATTCCTCGCCCTAGTGATAACAAAAACAGTGAGAACAATAAAGAATTGCTCAGCTCATTGAACATCCATATTGGAAATTCGTAATGCTCATTGGCTCATAGCCTTAGTCCGTACTGGTTTTCGTGGTTTGGCAAGGGGTAGCGGTTGGCGTGCTCCAGATCCATTAGCACTTCGGTGCTTGACCATCTTCTTCCCCTTTCCTATCACAAATGACTCCATGTCAATTGCTGCACACAATTATCAAAAAAATTTATTATACATATATACCAACATGGACATATAGTAATTCATGTTGGCCTTTTCATGTGCACAAATCTGCTGACCATGCCCATGGCCTTTTCATGTGCACAAATCTGCTGACCATGCCCATGGGCCATGGCTATATGTATGCGATGCAAATAGAATCATGCAATATCTTAACTGATTAAATACGTGAATACACTGGCCGACCAATTATCTATGACAGATTTATAAATCATACTCGAATTGAGACACTAAACTTTTGCTATCGCTTTTACATCTTTGATGTAACTGAATCGAGTAAAACCACATCATATATTTTAAAGATCGAATCGCATTATCACAGTTCGCAGACCGACACACCGACATGGGCCCTAAATCACATAATCTAGATACCTAAATCACAACCTAGTTAGCATTTAGCAATTAGCCCTTAAAGGTTGCAATTTACCAAGTTACCACGAGTTCTTGACGCCTTGACTCCTTATCCTTGGGCCTTGGCGTTGCCGAATGGTGAGTAGCCGAGTAGGCGACGCCGCTGCCTTCGCCTGCTGCTGTCGGATTACCAGCAGGAGGACTGGAGAGCGGCGGTTGTCGGGTAGCATTGTTACTGACCGGGAGGTGGGAGGCCGAGAAGGAAGTGTCGGCGATACGATGGTCGATGTTGGCAAGTTGACTGCCACATCAGAGACGGGGATTGGGGAGGTGGGAGTCCATGGTCGAGTCACTAGGTCAAGCTGGGTCACGAGACACACGGTTGCCGGTTCCTGTACTATTCGCGTGGGCCAATGGGCCGTTGGAGGACCGGGAGGCAGTTCCTATACTATTCGCCGACAACTGCCGCTGGACTCCGCCTCCTGCAGCCGGTGTCGGACTACCAGTAGGAGGACTGGAGAGTGGCGGTTGTCGGGTAGCGTTGTTGGTGACCGGGAGGCGGGAGGCCAAGAAGGCAGTGTCGGCGATACGGCTGTCGATGTTGGCAAGTTGACTGCCATGCCGGAGACGGGGATTTGGGGGGAGTCCATAGTCGAGTCACTAGGTCAAGCTGGGTCACGAGTCACGCACGGTTGCCGATTCGCGTGGGCCAGTGGGCCGTAGGGGTGGTGGTCTAAACTACTGGTTGGGGCCGGTCTGCCTGCCCTGCCGAACCTGTTTCTTGCTGACCCACTATATGGTCGAACTGACCTGACTCGGCATTTACCTGAGCTAGGAAAATAGGATCTGCTCGATCTTGTTCCCACCTCCGAACCGAGCTTGATCTTCCAAGCCTGAGCCGAGCTTCAAGCCGCGAGTTTTTTTTCCAGTTATTCTTCTATTCTCGCCTCCCCTGGGAGGAGCTATTTTTGAGACAGCCACTCATCGCTCTCTCTACAAGCACCACCACCACCACCACAACAACAAAATGCTGCAGCTTGTTATTGTTGCTGCTTGTTTCCATGGGGGTTCCTCCACGACTTTAGCTTGTCATCATCGCTATTCGTCCTCGTGGAGCCGCGGCTTATTCTCCAGGTTGCCACCTAGACTTACGGATCTGCTCCAGGGCACCGCTTCTTCTGCGTCTTCCGGCCCAGACCGTCGGCTCATTAATCTGGTCAGTCGTTATCGTTATTCGTCCTCATAGTGCTGCTGCTTATGTGTGCTGCCACTGCCGCATAGCATCTCAAGTGGGGCTGCTGCCTCTGCTGCTTTGTGTTATCATTGGTATTCGCCACCAGCTTGCCTGCTCGGTTTTGCTAGTGCTAGCCATACCAGTGCATCTTGTTCTGAAGCAGTATGCGGTAAACTAGTACTAGTGCTGCTGTGGGCAAGTAAAATAAACAGAAACACATGCACAACCCCCCCCCCCCCCTCGACCTTCAAATGGTGGTAGTTTTCACAGATTTTGGAGTCTGATCGGCTTTCTCTATTCTGCTAATTTCTCCGTCTCTGTTTTTCTGTTCCATGCATGTTTGGTCTTTGTTTTTAGGGTTTTTTAGTTGTTTTTCAGTTGCATCCACAAGTCCTTTGTTTCCTTTGTCTCTAAGGTTGTCTATGCTGCGCTAGTTCACAATAGTCAGACAGGTTTCTTTCTTTCTTTTTGCATGCAATGTCTGCTCTTTTTCTTGAATTTTTTTAGATCTCGTTCTAAGTAGTTGCATTTTCTTTCGCGCTCCGAACTTTCAACGCAGGATTCAATCTCCACTGCTATGCTTTCTTGGCTTGATTTGACATCAGATCCATCAATGTCCAGGCCAGTCTCGAGCCACTGTGCCCTCACGGCACCAGATCTGCTGCCATGGCATGAGGCTGCTGCCTCTGCTCCTTTTCTTTTACTTTTTTTTAAATGTTCTTTATGTTGGTTGTTGCATTTTTCTTTTGTGCACCCAACTTTCAAGGCTGAGTTCAATCTCCGTTGCTATGCTTTCTAGGCTTCATTTGACGTCAGATCCGTTGCTCTCCAGGCCAGTCTCACGCTGCTGTGCTCTCACTGCACTAGATCTGCTGCCACTGCATGAGGCTGCTGCCTCTGCTCTGCATAGCATGGCTCTGCTCCTGCTCCCTTTCAATGCTGCTCTTTCTTCTTGTAGCATAGCAAGTTACCAACTGCTTTTCCTTGAAGCACATATCACTGCTCTGCTTTCTTCTTGGAGCTCTTCTTTGAGTGCAGCAAAGTTACATCTGATGTTGGTTCTGGCTTTGGTTGATCCATGGAGTGGGCTGCTTGCTCGCTTTTGGGCTTCGCTGTCACTTAGGAGCAGTGCAGCAGCAGTGAAGAAAAAACAGCACCACACACACATAAAATCCTTTTCTTATTGGGGTTTTCTCTTCGGCTGCTTTTTCATCGTGTCCACCCAAGTTCAAGTCTTCATTTGTCTCCAAGTTCATCTGTGCTATGCGAGTCCACAACAGTTTCTTTCAGCATGCAGTGTTTGCTCTGTTTCCTGGTTTTTTGTAGATCACCTTGTTCTTGGTTGTTTCTCTATTGCGCAATGCTGGCTTCCCCTTTGCACCCTATGCTTTCTTGGCTGTCTTATGAATATGGATTTGGCATTCTCACAATAGGGCTGCATGCTCTACCACTGTTACACTAGGCGTCGCCTAGATCAACCCAGACAGTGACATTTTGCCCTGCCAACGGCCTAGGTGGTGACATAGGCGGCCAGCCCATATTGATCGTCTGATATAGTGACTAGGCTGTTCAAGGCGACCCTAGTGTCTAGATGGGGATTAGGTGGTTTAAATAGCTATTAATGATTGTTACATATGTAGAATATTTTCTTCAGAAAAAAAAAAAATTGTCCTCTAACATCTTTAAGTATGTCATATAGGGTGTTGATAAGTTTGGCCACCTAGGTGGCGCCTGCCCGCCTACTGCCTTGGATATATAACCTTATACTCTACACAACTACAGCGACTTTTACAATACCTAGACATTGTTTTCTATTTTCTTTCAAATGCAACACTATTGCATAAGGCTTGCAATTGAGGGGTCCCTACATATGAATATATCTCCTATCCACAACAATTGATCTATGAAATTCAAATTTATATATTTAAATTTACCTGCCAAAAACTAGTGGCCTCCAGTACTATTTCAAAACCGGTAACCAGAACCCTGTTGCTGACATCTCTTTGTGACTGTCTGATTTTAGGAGGGTCCCCGTTGGGTCTTGCCATCTTCCATTCAGCTGCAGAAATTCTTGAAGTCTTGGTTTCAGATTCAACTGCTTCATCACTTAAATCATGGATTGGATTTGCTGTTGATCTCAACAAGGCTTTGCATTCATGTTCTCCGGGTTCAAATAGGAAAGATGCCCCAACAAGGTTACTTGAATGGATTGACGCTGGTGTCGTATATCAGCAAAATGGTGCTGTTGGGCTTCTTCGTTATTCTGCCATTCTGGTTTCTGGTGGAGATGCTCATCTTTCTTCTGGAAATGTGCTTGTGTCAGATTCAATGGATGTTGAGAATGTAGTTGCAGATTCAAATAATACTTCAGGTGGTCAAGTCATTGATAATCTTCTTGGTAAGCTTGTTACAGACAAATACTTTGATGGAGTTGCCTTGTGCAGTACTTCTGTTGTTCAATTGACGTCAGCTTTCCGCATTCTGGCATTTATTTCAGAAGATATGGTAAGAATTTTATTCTCATAGAAAACCTGTTCACTGACGACTTCTATTTTGCAATGATACCTAATGACATTTTTTTGTGCTGTTTATGAAGGCTGTGGCCTCGGCCCTTTTTGAAGAAGGTGCAATTACTGTTATATACATTGTCCTCATGAATTGCAAATCTATGCTTGAACGTTTGTCCAATAATTATGGTGAACACCTCATTGCTTTATATTATTGGATTTTTGCTCTCAATGTGATATTTTTATTCAGTATTCATATGCTATTTGTATAGTAAAACTGATCTCACAATTATTCACTTAATTCTTTCTTCAGATTATCTTGTTGATGAAGGTGCTGAACTGAGTTCTACCACAGAATTGCTTTTAGACCGAACTCATGAACAGGCCCTTGTTGATCTCATGGTTCCATCTCTCGTCTTGCTGATAAATCTTCTTCATATATTATCTGTAAGTTGCTCTGTTCTATTCTTTGTGACATGGCAAATTTGAATATGGCTCTGTGTATAAAAGCATGTAATTTCCTCAAGCTGCTCATTTTATAGCGTTGGGTTTGTTTATCTTTGCAGGGAACAAAGGAACAATATCGTAACAAAAAGCTTCTGACTTCTCTTCTGCAGTTACATCGAGAAGTCAGGTCATCTTTATTTATAACAACACCCTTCTTCCTCTCTCTTTCTCGCACATGTTTTCATTTTCATTGTTTCAGCCCGTGCCTCATCCTCACACACATTTTCATTTTCATTGTTTCAGCCCAAGACTAGCAGCATGTGCAGCAGAGTTGTCCTTCATGTTTCCTAGTTTTGCTATCAGTTTCGGGGTTGTTTGCCAGCTTATCGCATCAGCGCTTGCTTGTTGGCCATTGTATAATTGGGCACCTGGTCTGTTTCACTGCCTTCTTGATAATGCAGAGCCTAATAATGCAGCCCTTCCATTAGGTCCAAAGGATGCCTGTAGCCTGCTTCTTCTTCTGGTAAGCTTTATAGGTACATTTGTACCTTTTCTAATTCTTGCGATGTCAATTTCATTCCAGTCTCCATGAACAAAAGTAGATCAGTCAGACTTGTACAATTGTAGCATTTCTTATTTTTATGTGGTTTGTCTGGAATGGAAGGGTGATCTTTTCCCAGATGAAGGCATATGGCTGTGGAAGTTTGAAGTTCCTTCGCTTTGTGCTACTAGATCTTTGAGTACTGCAACAGTTCTTGGTCCTCAAGTTGAGAAACAGGTGAACTGGTACCTGCATCCTGAACATGTAGCCATATTACTTGTAAGGTTGATGCCACAACTTGATAGACTTGCAAATGTCATTGATAACTTTGCTACTTCAGTAAGTCCTGGCTTTATTTTTTTCTGTTATCTTTTCATTTGACCTGTTATTTAGCAAATAATCAGGTAGACAACCGTATCTCACAGGACTTGATGGTGATACAAGACATGCTTCGCATATTCATTGTTAGGATTGCTTCTGAAAATGTGGATTGTGCGGTTGTTCTTCTTCGACCAATTTTTACATTGTTAAATGATAAAGTTCATGAAACCTCCCTGTCAGAGAGTGAGATCTTTAAGGTATGTTGACAAAGAAAAATGGTTATCATGTTTCTTCACTTCTGTTCACAGATATGCATGCGATGACTATGTGAGAAGTGCAGTTCCGTGTTTGATTGACTAGTCCTGGAGGCTACCCAGCAGCCTCGTAAAAAATGCAGATCCTTGTTTGGCTAGTTTTTTAATTACTGGTTACCCTAAATTCAGTAGTCATTATTGTTAGAACTGTCTTGTTTCACAAGTCAATGTGAGTGCCTTTCTCTAGTGTTTTGTTTGGGCTAAATGCTGCATCGGCCCCAAACAAACTTGTGCTTCGAATCACCGTTAGCAGAAGCATGCCAACTGATTTGATACCGCAATCAGCAAGAGATAAAATAATCAGCTTTAAGTAGCCGATTAGATCACACTTGACAAGTCCAAGCAAAAGTGAAAGACAACGAAATATCGGCTTAGATTAGATCTAAACCAACAGATTCAACTATAAAGCCGATGAAATAACCAATTAGCAGAGTGATGGGTAAATGGACTTTTGGCTAAACCAACTAGTTGATTTAACCAATAGAATGAGGGTAAACAATCTACCGACAAATATCAAGCTATAAACTAATAGAAAGAGCGTAACTATTAACTAGATTTGAAAACCAAACCATCCAATAAAACTGAAACCTACTTCTTAGTTGAAATTGTGATGTGCCACAATATCAAATAAGATAATGTTTCAACCAAAACGCAATGTAAGCCTGTAGGTTAAACTGAATGAAGATAGTACTTATTCGCAAGCAACTCTTGTGGGGTGTATCCTAAAGCTCATCGAGAAAGCGATGCACAGCAAGTTGATTGCAGACAAAATGCGGTGAATCTGCTCTACACTAGACTGAAGTCTACAAAAAGTAAATGACAGTTTATTGGATTTACACACCCCCTGGGCAAGGTATTTAAGCAAGTTGATTGAAGACAATACGGTGAATCTGCTCCAAACTAGACTAAAGTCTACAAAAAGTAAAAGACAGTTTATTGGATTTACACACCCCCTGGGCAAGGTATTTATTCAGTATTCCAATGCACAAATCTAAGGCTCTTACCTGTATTCGATATGGACTGAACCCTAATATTTTCCTATTTTATCTGTCTGTGGTACAAACTTCACCTTCTATATCTGTTTTAGCCAATCCAGACTCCTTATCCATCCAAACCGACTTGGACTCTTATTTGTACTCGATCCAAGCATGTATTGCTTCTGGCACAACCCATCTTTTGAAGCTTCTAGAATATAGCCTACTTTCCCAAAATTAGGTGTCAGTACTCAGTAGTTTTATCTGCTGATCCTAACAGGTTTTGTTGCATGCCAACAGACTTCTATTTATATGACAATTTTAATTAGATAGTCTTGTGAGTAGTGAATTCCATGAGAATCATCTGTTGGGTTACCATTCAGGTTCATGGAACTGTGGTCAATTCTTGAGCCATGTTAACTCTGGTAGACTGTGTTTCAGTTTTTCTGTTTTTATTTTGTGGGATGCCTTTTTCGTGAAGATTATATATTTGTGACATATGCTAGATGCAGTTACATTGGAATATCACACCAAAAAACCCCCTCACTGCTGGCCATACATGTTAGAGGTGGATTGATTATGGAAAACATGCTGGTTTCTTGCTGGAACCTGAACTTTGTGTGTTTGTGACTGACTGGCAGTAGAATGTTCACTACGGAATTTCAGAACTACTTCTATTTTCATGGCAGTACATGTATCTATTTACTTATGGCAGTTACTGTAACTAAGAAACTGTGAAACGTCACACCAATGAAAAATAAAATAAAAGAAACAAATTTCAATTGTCTTCTTTCATGACTGCACTCAGCATTGCCAATCTGATGCTTGCTTAATGCATTGTTTGCAGGCGCATCAGTTGCTTAATTTTGTTGCAAAATTGTCAGAGCACCCAAATGGCAAGGTGAGAGTTTCTGTGCTTGTCATGTCTCATGGAAGTTGTTTATCTCTTGTGCCTAACTCATTTTTATCTGTTTAGTCATTGCTATGGAAAATGGGAATCTTGCGGATTCTTAGGAAGCTATTGCAAAACTGCAGCAATGGAGCTTGCTTGGAAGATAAGATGATTTTTGAAAGAACAGCCTTCACAAACAACCTCACTCTCAAATGGAGGATTTCTTTATTCAAATCTGTTGCATCTATCTTTAGTACCCACCCATCTAAGACTATTATTGAAGAGTATATACAAAACTACACAATTATTTACATAGAAGCATTTCACTATTTACATGTTAAAACTAATTACTTCCATTCAAATTAGGTCCCAGAATGAGAATACTACTACTGCTGAAGAGTGCTCTTCTATCATGCATGAACTTTTGATGTTATGCCAGGTAATTTGCTTTGGTAGAATAACCATTTACTTTTGAAATGTGATTGTGGATGCTTACTGAAACACTTTTTTTGCAACCATATTTGTTTCCATGCTTCAGCTCTGTAGTGAAGAATGAATCGCTTTTTTTTATACTATTTTATTTCCAAGCTTTAGCTCTGTAGTGAAGGCAGGCAGCGTAGTTGTATTGTGCACCCTAAAGCCTTTCATGATTTCCACCTCTGCGACACGTTGTTTCTGTATGTTAGTGTTACGTGCAAGCACGCAGCATGAGGGATACGGCCCTTGACGCGGCCGAGACGAGCTGTTGTTGAAGCTAGCATCTAGGCTGTTATCGAAGCCACCGCCTAAGATCTACTCTTGTCGTGACGCCGGCTTCATCAGGATCACTCACAATCGATTGATAGTCCCAAAGATCAATGCTTCCAACTTGTGAGTGACAGTTTGTTGAACATCATCACACAGTCACAAATATCTAAGAGAAATTACATATTATGCAAAAGTAATTGTTACACAACTACTTATCACAATAGTTTGATTTAAAGATGACATAATATTGTCCATAATATATCAGAGTACGGAAATTCAAATATGCAGCGGAATTAAAAGTATGATGATGCTCCAATCTGACCCTTGAACGTCAGCTAATCCTCATCGAAATCCAGGACAGAATCCTCCTGATCATGAAGATAGATCGGACCTATGTCTTCTCATGAATGCAAATTTATCCGTGGTTTGTATAGTAAGAACACGATCATCCAACAAGAATCCTTATAATGATGCAAGGATAATAACAAGAACAGTGGCCATTTTGCATAAAGACCTACTTTAATCCAATTATTTAAAGTGTTGTAAAACATATTTGTAGAGCAATTAATGTTGATACAGATTACCAAGAATAACACGCAGAGCTCGGCTTCGAAAGCCCCTCTGTAGAACAAAGCTTGCCTCGAACAACTCAAACTAGACCAACCCATAAATTATTAACACATGAGACTATCATGTATGACCTTCCTCCCCTCCCATGGCCGTGAGAACGGCTATCATGATAGTTTCAACCTCTGCAGAGTGTAGCACACTTTACCCATAGGCCTAGTGGTACGTTTCTGTCTTAGCTCTTTGTTAGGAGCCTAGACCAAGTAACGATACAAGGCTTGAGCCAACGGACCGTAGCTCTATCTTTTCAAAGTACAGAGTGTTAACAGTTTTTCCTAACTACAAAGCCAGAACTAGCACATGTTGTGCATCATGATGACGCTAGCATTTATGGTTGCGCTTGTTTGGTTTGGCCGGATAAGCATACGTCAAGAGTTCTTAGACCAAGTTGACTACCTCCACCACAATCCTCAATCCACAAAACCACCCGACTTACCACCATTAGTTAACACACGCAACGTAGGTTTAGTTGATTAGGTTGATTAAAAGTAGACATCTCCAATCATACCAAGTCATAAGAATGAATAAATGATGAATAACCTAATCAACTACCAACTCACGAGCAATAGCAACTATGCACAAGGATAGGCTAGGAAAATAATCAAGGCAGGAATAAATGGCTAAATTCACAAGGTAGATGACTCAGTGTGAATATAATAGGTTTCTACCCTTTCCCATCATTTCATGAATGAGAAAAATAAATAAAACAATAAAGGAGTGGGTTTTGCAAACTAGGGAAAGCAAGATTCAATCTATCTTGCCTTGATAGTACTCCGGGTTTTGGGAACCTCCTCTGAACGGCTCATGGAAACCTCCCGAGCAGCGCAAACACGGACGATCTACACGTATATGCATATTGCAAGAAACAACAAAACAATCAACATATAACTCAATAAAATATATAAAATTCTAGACTATTTATGGAAAATAATGGCTTTGGAATCATCTAATTTGGAGTTCGGATTCTTTTGGAACAATTCCTGTAAGATTTGGATAAATCAGAAATCACAAAAAAGAATAAACCGGTTTATTTAGGTTAACCGAAAGAAAACCTCCAACCCGGCGATTTGCGTGGCTTTCCAACACGCGGCGGCAGTGCACGTGGCGGCACATGGCGGTTGCGGATTGGGGCGGGAGCGCGTGGCTGGGCGGCGGCGAACGCGGCGTTGCTACGTGGCGGCGTGCAGCAATAAGCGCACACGAAAGCACGGAGGCGGCGACGCATGGCGAAGTTGCGGCGTGCACGCAGCGGGCGGCGGTGTTGGTGGGAAAGCGTGGCGAGGCGCCGAGTGGCGAGGCGGCGGGTGAAACGGGTGGCGACACGTGGCATGGGCAGAGCGCGTTGCAGGCGGCGTGGCGAACAGCGCGGCGACGCGTGGCGGCGGTGTCGCTGCTGAGGGCGCGAGCGCGACTCGGCAACTACGGGAGGACACGCGGCAGCAGATCGTGTCTGGGGGCAGCGCATAGGACGTGGTGCTAACGACGAGGTGGCTAGCGACGATGACGGCGTGGCGGCGGCGGCTGCAACTTCCGGCCAACCTTCGGCGAGCCATAACTCCAAATCTTAGCCAATTCATATGATCCATATATTCATCTTGACTGTCTCGACGAGCTCTACAACATGGTACCATCTATTTTAGGGTTTGGGCGCGGTACAGGAAGGGATCCCTCGAAAAGTGGCTCGGTGGCTATGGTTTTGGATTTGTGGAATTTCATGATGGGGTGCTAGGGGAGGGGTCTTGGGGATTTATATAGTGTCAACGACGACTTGGGTTGGTCCTAGGGTTAAGAGGGGTTGGATTATGACTCGAATTCTAATCCGGGTGGGATTCGGATAGAATTTTGGCCTATTTAGCAAGAAAACGGAGTTTCCTTTGGTGGATGGGGCTGAATTTTGGAGGGTAGTTAGGATTAGTCTTCTAGAAGCTCTCTTCCAAATTTGAGCATGAGATTTTATTGTTTGCTCGTTATTTGATAGGTTTTACGAGCTTCCGGCAAAACGGCAACACTTCGTAGAATCTTGAGCTAGCCTTGGAATTTGGGCATGAAATTTGGAGGTGGCTAGATGATGGATTCTAAGAATTTCTGGAATTTTCCTAGAATTTTCCCAAAATATTTTCTAGGGTTTTGGCTTAAACCTAATTTAAAATAATTTAAACTAGGGTTTTGTATATAACAATTCCCTTTTATTTAATTTTAATGTTTTTGAAAATACAAGTGACATACTATAAAATAGAGGTTGTCACAACTCTCAAATTATTTCATTGCTTGGATAAAAAAAAAGGTTACATGGTCCTCCATTTTATAGGGAGCACTGACTTCGACCTAAGGAAAAGATCGACTTAATCTGTAAGAAAAGACTTGTCATAAGAATATATTCCTAAATCCTAATAAAGAGAAACTAATATGGTAATAACTATAACCCTAATCACAGCGAGGCCATGTGCTACAGTACCTGCGGGTGTTGTTCACCCAGTACTGTTCATGGGCCTATGTCTTGTTGGGCCTGCCCATATCATTACTCCCCCATCAAATCAACCTTGTCCTGAAGGTTAAAGCCATGACGTTCGCTAACTTGACGTTGATGTTAAAGTCGAGGCGCATCACCATGCGCACGGCGTAGCCGCGTTGGCATAGCATGTCCGCATTCCATCGGCTGGTGATGGAGACGTCGTGGTCGCCGATGGTGTGCTTGGTGTCCTGGTCGCTGAGTGTGCGCTTGGCATGAAGGAAGCGACGCTGGGCCGGGCGTCATGATGTTGCTTTGGATGGACACTCGTCGCTTTGGGAGCCACCTCACGAGAAGAGATCGGTAAGGCGTTGTCAGCGAGACCATCTTCCCACTGCTCGATGTTAGTGTTGCCGTCGCGCAATGCTGGTGTCGGACTTCTCCAAGTCAACCGGCGATGCCGTCATCTTGCCAAAAGCCTTGACGAGATTCGCAACCGTCTTGCTCTTGGTGAGGTAGTCGATCTTCGCCTCCATGTTGGTGATGGACGTCTTTATCTCCGCCATGTCCATCTCGATCCGATCGAAGTGCTCGTCGGCGTTTGCCATTCGAAGAAGAGCGATCGGGTCTTTGTCGATTTGCCGATGGTAGCGGTCAAGCCGCTCTTCTCAACGTCACTGATAGCCATTGTATAGTCACTGCCAATCAAAGGAATGCCGGTCGTCGTTACACGACGACCATCGTCGTAGGAATGCCGGTCACCGTACCAATGACTCTTGTAGTACTTGGAGCGGAACGCCATCCCAAGGGATTGTTCTGCTCTGATGCCAGTTGTTACGTGGGCGAGACGAGCTGTTGTCGAAGCTCTGTTATGGGAGCCACCGCCTATGAGATGTACTCTCAAATTATTTCATTGCTTGGATAACGGTAAAGGATACATGACCCTCCCTTTTACAGGGAGGACTAACTTGGACTCTAAGGAAAACACCCACTTGATCTCTAAGAAAAGATTTGACTTGTAATAAGAATATATCCCTAGGCTCAACATTGGCTGCCTTCTCCCTCCCTATCTATGCGTTGAATGTCAACACCCGGACCTGATCCACCATAGGATGCCTCACGCTAGATCCGGCCACACTAACTTGCTTTTGACAAGCATGATGCTGCTTGCATCGCCGTGCCACCTTGTGTGAGATGTCGGGGAAACCACAGGTGCCTTCCCCGCAACAACCTTGTGGTCTACTCGCTCCCTCTACGTTGGCGGTGTCAATGCACTGCCATGCCGTCTCATGTGGAGCAACGGGTAAGCAGCTGCAGACCACAGGTGCCTTCCCCACAACAACCTTGTGGTCTACACGCTCCCTCTATGGTTGCGGTGTCAATGCACTGCCATGCCGTCTCATGTGGAGCAACGGGTAAACTGCTGCACACTTCAAGTGGCATTCCCACCATCTCCCTCCATGCCAACAGCAAGCTCTTGAAGAAACCTTTTGGCACAAAACAGAGTTAGACCCAATTTGGCAATGGATTTCCTATATCGTGCCCGCAGCCTCGCAAGAGTAGCCAATACAGCAGAAGCCATGGTGAAGGGATTGATTGCTCTGATACAAAACATGTCGCGAATCAAAGGTAGACGGTCGTGTGTGTCGACTGGATGAGAGACTGTCGGCACTCCTAACGCTGTAAAAATATATAGTAGCTAATCATGGATCTAAGGGATTACGTACATGGAACCTAAGAAAATGATCTTTAGTATGTAGTAACTAATCTGATTTGATCTCTAATATCGCAATCAGCTAGAAACCTAGGCCCACGTGCCAAATATATCACGAATAAAAGGAAAACTGTTTGCTCAACCTGGTGAGAGTAGGCTGACAACACTTGTGATGCCTGAACAGCACAAATAGATGGGTTAAACCCTAATTCTTAATTAATAATGGATGCATGGTATCCCTTTTATAGGCATGACTTGTTGTAAGAAAGCAATCTTTAATCCATAGTACCTAATCTGATATAATCCATAATGTCTTATTCCTTAAGCAACTTTAGACCATGTGCGACAGTGTGGCAATACTGTTCATATGGTACAGTACCGCGTGTACTGTTCACACAGCCTGTAGATGATCAACGGCAGACGCCCATGACAGGTATCTCGTGCGTAGCAGCCGTAAATACAATTTAGACAATGCGCTGATCTTGTTAATTCTTGGGGAGGATGAAGAATCCAATATGCCACTCTTCTCATCGGCGAGTAAGGTAGACCATGATCAGGCCAGTTGTGTAAGAAATCATCGTTGGCGTTTAAATCCAAGCCACCAGCGTTTAAATCCAAGCCACCACTCTTGTCATGTTTCATTTAATCCAGATGTAAGAAATCTTGGTAGGACAAAATCAACAGCAATGCAAAAGTGATGACCAAGACCAACTAGCTTCTCTCTCTCTATGGCGCTTGAGCTCTCGGTGAAGTTGAGTACAGAAGATTTAGGGGATCTGGGAGCTTAGGCATGTGGCGAACTTGGGGACCGACTGCTGATGGGGACGGAAGTAGGGAAGAGGAGGCAGCTGGTGCTGAGCTAGGGGAGGGAGAAGAAGGTGATAGGGGAGAGAAGATGGAAGAGTGGCTATATATGATGGTGACCGGGAGTGCGACGTCAACAAACCTCTGTCCACATACTTCATTTATGAAAATACACTGTTCTATGAAATTTGGACCTAGTCGAATTAGCATCACAACTTCATGTATACGAATACACAGTTTTGTGAAATTTGGTTCTAATTAAAAAGTCAGGGCATCTTCATGTACCTATGGTTTAGATAATGTTGGGTCTATATAATGATGGTAAAGTAATTTTATAAGGATCATCTCTACTAACTTTTGATTTTGGTAAACATCATCCATTTGAGGTGGAAAACCTAGAGGATTATCTAATGTTCCAAAATGATTGCTTGTAGAGACACAAGAAGAAAAGCTGCTCATGTTAACAAGGAACAACTGTACAGTTTCTAAAGTTTATTTCCTTGATTGTGATGTCGCTTTTTAGTGTTTTAGAAACCAGTTCGCAATTCCCGTTGGTTGTGTCCAAAAGCTTAAGATGTCCAAGTGCACTGGAGTCTTATCAAATGCTGCTCTGTAATGGTATAACTTGTGGCAATTTCTTAACAAGATATTCTTTGTGGGAAGAGGCTTGAAGTTCTTATTAGAAAATTTTTTCTGTTAGTGTGGTGCATGCTGTATTTAATTTTGGATCTTTATTATTAGTCAATTTTTTATATGTTCTTCTTTCTTTTTTCCCATATGGTACTTATGATGCTGTAATGTCAATGCCAGGTTTTGCCAGTCGGATCTGAAATGTTAGCATGTTCCCTGGCATTCAAGGAAGTGGCTTCTTCCTACTTTTGTAGAAGTGCAGTGCCTTTGATATTTTCACAAATCCAGACTTACAACCATGATGTGCAAGCAAAAAATGAAAGCAACACTTACCATGAAAATGTCGATAATTGGTGTTGCCTTTCTCCTTTGTTGAAGTGCTGGAAGAGGCTCCTAAAATATGTTGAAGCTAATCATCCAACAGATTATTTCATTGAAACGATTTATTCCTTGACACTTGGTGCTATTGCCTTTAGCCAGTATGGTGAAAAGTATGCATCACTTTCTCTTGCTTTTGAACATCTCAGAAACGTCTAACACACAAATTATTATACAAGTGTGCAAGGTGCTAATATTATGTTCCGAATCAGTGTGTGCAAGTGTGCAAGATGCCAAGATTATCCTTTGAATCTGTAGTTAAGACTGGGCTTGCGATGCTATTTAGTGATCCTTTTCATTTTCTTCATTTTGTTTTCCTTGATACAAATTTGGTCATCATGATCTATATGTTGTTTGCCACTGTGTTGGCAGCAATATGCTTGAGTTCAAGGACGTAAATTAATATGCTTGTGCTCCACCGTAGGGCCATTTCCCTAATTTATGTTTTTGCCACTGATGATTGGCTTTTTTGTCTGTTCATCAATACCACTGCAATTTTTTATTGCTGCTATATTCATGCTGGATGAACGTTGGACCATGCATCGTAAGACAAGAATGTCTTAGAATTTTGGGGGTCTGATTGTGTGGAATGTTGTCAATTTTATGTGATTTCATATAATCCTGACGTATATTGGTTTTGAAATAAGCAATTTTTGTTCTCTAATGGAGAATAATATGAGTGCATGATCCTGAAATGTTGACCTTATGCTGAACTTCTTTAAGTGCTCATGCTGAACTTCTTTAAGTGTTCATTGTTGATTTCCATTATAGGCATACTTGTTTTTTCTTAGTTTAGTTGCAAGTCTATATACTCCATGCCCTCACAGACCCAATGCACTGCAAGTTCTACCTTATTAATGTGTCAGATGTTTATCTATATCTATTTTAATCAGTAAGCATCAGTTCCCTGCATTAATTCATTAATTTGTGCATGTGTATGCTAGAGAGGGAAGTACTAAAGAGGAAGCTATATATTATTTTCTATTTAAGGTTCAATGCCTTTTTTGGGTTCACAATCATAGACATGTTCATATGGTTAAGCTGGCCCACATATGTATTGCCTATCAGATGCTGTATTCAAATTTTCCCATGTTTGAAAGCTAACTGCTAATTTGCATAATATTTGTTCAGGCTAATTGATTTTTTTTAATGAAGTGTAAATGCGTCGGTTTCTAGATTTCATGACAACATATTTATACTGATTGTTTTGGTCGGCTAGTGATTTTTTTTAATGAAGTGTAAATGGGTCGGTTTCTAGATTTCATGACAACATGTTTATACTGATTGTTTTGGTTGGCTAGTGATTTTGATGTTTTTTGTAGATTTAGTTTTCATATCTGGGTTGATCCGTATTGACTGAATTGTTTCTCTTCTCGTATGTATTGTCCTTATGAAAAGTAGATCTGAATGTTTACGTTTTTGTATGGTACAAATGGTTTTAAAATCAATATAGACACCGGTAGAAGCATTTATGCAAGACATTCTTGGTTTTTAGTGCAGTTTTTTTTATGTATCCAAACAACAGAAATATTTATTATGTTTTTATTTGTTGTAGTCTTGAGGGTATCGTTGTATTGAGGCATCTGTTTGGACACCACTTTGATGCTAGTGGTACTTTGCAATCCTCTAACGAGAGTTTCAACGAGATGACAGTTTTAATGAAGGCATTTCAAGAGAAGATATGCCAGGGCTATGGAAATTTGTCAACTGCTGTTGGAAAGTCTGTTTTACATAAGGTAAACCATAGTCTTCGAGATTTTACATTAATGTCAATTTTTTCTCATTTGGACTTTAACTCACAGGTACAGAGTTCCATCGCACTGTTGTGTTCTATTCTCGAGAACAGTCCATCTGCAAAATCAGTGCAGATGGTTCTTGAAGCCGACACTCATTTGCCATTTGGAGTGGTTCATTCTGCTGTTACGACAGCTCATCTAATGCCATCCCTAGCTCGTGCGACTGCACACCATGAATCTGCTCTCTTCTTTTCCAATGCATGGAAGATTATTGCTGATTCAGAAGAACCTGTTGAATGCCAAGATGTTGAATTTGCAAAAAGGTTGGTGTGGGAGTTGCCTGATTCCTCTCTTGATAAACAAGGAATGCCTGGCCAATCCGCCAGGAGGAAACTGGCATTAGGGGAGAGCACAAGTAGACGTGTAAGGGATAACCAAGCACCTGAACCTACTGGACAGTATGCTCGAGGCTTAAGTACATCCAATCCTTGTACTGGTCATACACGTAGAGACACTTTTCGCCAGCGGAAGCCAAACACAAGTAGGCCACCTTCGATGCATGTAGATGACTATGTTGCAAGAGAAAGAAACATAGATGGTGCAAGTAGTGCATCAAACATTGTGAATTCTACTCCACGCGGAACACTTGGTGGAAGACCCCCATCCATTCATGTTGATGAATTTATGGCAAGACAGAGGGAACGACAAAATCATGTGCCAGCCCCATCTGGGGATACACCTCAAGTAAAAAGTCAGTCAAGTATGGATGACAATGTCCGTGCTGGACCAGAGAAACTACAACCAAAGGCTGATTTCGATGATGATCAAGAAATCGATATAGTCTTTGATGAGGAATCAGGTTCAGAAGATAAACTTCCTTTTCCTCAACCAGATGATAGCCTACAATTACCACCTGCCATTGTTGGTGAAAATTCTCCAGGTCCAGTCGTTCGGGAGACAGAATTGCAGCAGAATGATAGAAGCCCATTTTCTCATTGGGGTACACCTGTCTCCAAGAATAATGAAAGTCATGGTGCTGACATATCTTCCCAGAAAGCAATACTTCCAGAAGCCAATGTTTGTTTGGAGCAGAATGTTTCAGTTTCTAGCCCAGAAAAGCATGTATTCCGTGATGAATCAACATATATTTCCTCTCATAGCAAGTGTTCTGCAACTCTCCGACAATTGCCTCCTTATACATATCAGAAGAAAAATCCACAGAAGTTATCTGAGAATTCTCTATCATCTGGATCCCATGGGCATGAACGTAGATTTTCCAACAACCAGCCACCTCTGCCACCGATGCCACCACCAGTTTCTTTGATGCCTGTACCAAACCCTGACTCATTTCATAGACGGTCCTCATCTTACAGTGGTAGAGATAACCCTGACTCATTTCATAGACAGTCCTCATCTTACAGTGGTAGAGATGGAACGCCACCTTTTACATCTAGTTCTATACAATCTTTTGACGCTGGTGTGCCTAGTTCTTCTGTTGGGGGTCTTCAGGTAATATAGTACAAGTCTTTTGGAATTTAAGTTATGATGTTTAGTGCTGCTATGACAGGCTGTTGAGATTTAAATTCTTTAAAATGAACTCCATTTGCAGGCTCAAACTGAAAATGTCCTAACAAGCACTGGTGGTTCATCATCAAATGCATTACCTAATGTTGATGCAAAATTCTGGAACACATTTCCTGTAAACAGGCTCCATGTGGAGCAGTTCAGCTCTAGTTCATCTGCCCGGCTGTTGCCACCCCTTCCTCCATCTTATGCAACACCAGTGGCCCAACAAGCTGCAATGAGCTCTGATTGTCCTGCGTCACTTTATAACCAAAACACTAGTATAGTTCAGCCTTCTCCACCTGCATCTCTCATCAGCGATGCAACTGCAATTTCTTCTAATTCGTTACCATCATTTGCATCGCAATTTTTTATTGGCAGGCCAACAACGCCCACTTCATTTTTCGGCACAACTCTTCAATCAGTTCAGCTCTCGTCTAGCCTTGTACAGAACGTTTCTAATCCTCAGCCTTCTGTTTCTGCAGTACAACCGCGGCCACCTCCACCACCACTACCTCAGCAGCCACATCCTTCTCATAATCTCCATCAACTTGTTTCTCTTCAATTGCCACACCAAGATCAACATATGTCATACCCACAAAGTAGTATCCAATCACAGATGTCATTGCAGTTTCCGAACCAACTTCCTATTCCACAGGTGCAATTTTACCAGAGTCAGCAGGAGTTTGTTGTGCAACAGCTGAGGCAAGTGGGTGAACAATCACAACTTCTGAACCAGACACAAGCTGATAGTTATTCTCAACAGCAGGGAGACTCAGAAATCAATTTAAACCAATTTTTTTCGTCTCCAGAAGCTATTCAGGTTATAATTTTCACCAAAGCTACACTAGAAACATTAAAGGCGAAGGTTAACCGATTCCATCCTGTTTTGCTTCTTGCAGAGTCTACTAAGTGATCGTGATAAGCTTTGTCAACTTTTGGAGCAGAATCCGAAACTAATGCAGATGCTTCAGGTAATGTGAGGTTGGCACAAGTTCTATATAAGTGCATAACCACAATTACAAGGCACATTTATGCATCTTAAGGGATGAGTTGTTAAATTCTACTATCTGTTGATATATCCTTTTTGCTTTGCATTTGTTAAACAGGATCGTATTGGCCAGCTATAGCTGCAATAGATAGATGGCTTCGGTGTCAGGTGGCTCGTCATGTTGGATTTACTGCCATGCTGCTAGAGTAGTGTGACGAAAGGTTAGATCAGTAGTTGTTGCTAGTCAGCCGTAGAAATGAATTCATATGGGCCTTGTCGTCTGGTTCTGGGTAACATGTGAATGCTGTAATGTTAGTCTCGTAATCAATTTTTTCAGACATGATAATATCATGCTGGGTAGATGTGCTGAAATCGTTGGCAAGTTTTCTACGATCTGTCTTCAATAATGACACACGAGTTGCCATATCCTCAGCCTTCTTTATAGCTTATCTAATTTTTCTCCAGATCGTACCGTGAAACGTTTTTGCCTTTTTCAGTCATTTTTTATATATTTGTGCTCTCAAGATAAATCAAGTCGTACCCTTGAGATTATATTTACTTATGTAGGAATCAAAAAATTAAACGTCTTAGAATAGAATTTTGTTGACCTTGTACAGTCCGTTATTTTTCCTCCCCCTCAAAGATGAGTTCAACTTATAAGAAAATAAAATGATAAGTAAATAAGATATACCGGAGAGAACTGATTGTAACCGTCTTTGATGAAATTTCCTATTAAACGATAGTTATTGATGAAATTTTCAATTAAACTGTAATTGTACTATTGATGATGTTTTTCATTTGGTAAATTTTGTCATGCGTTTTTACTTAGGTTTAACACTTTCAATATTTTAGCACACAAAGTTGTATAGTTGTTTAAAGTTAAATGATATGAAGATGGCTTGATAGCATGGGCTGCATGGTCAGCATAATATGTGTTTAGGTAGTCACATGCCATGAAAAGAATACTCAAGTCAAAAAAAAATTCCATGAGCAGCCCGACCTGACCTGGCCTGGCTTGACCAGTGCATCGGGCCAGGCTTGGGCTTGAAAAACACATTAAGCCGTGGACAGGCTAGGCTTTCAGGCTTCAGGCCTAAAACGGAGGCCCAAAGCGTTGGGTTGGGCTAGGCTCGGGCTTTTCCAAGCTCGGCCTGGACGATGATCAGGCCTACATATATTAGATGACAAGGCAGCCCATGTTGTCAAAAATTACTCTTACCATACTTGTCTGTACTTTAATGCAACGTATTGTACCCAAAAATCCACTTTTTTATGTTTTGGATTTAAATTGTGTCCATTATAAAGTTGACAGGATGGGCTTTTAGGCTTCAGGCCTGAAATGGAGGCCCAAAGCGTTGGGCTGGGCTGGGCTCGGGCTTTTCCAAGCTCGGCCTGGACAATGATCAGGCCTACATATATTAGATGACAAGGCAGCCCATGTTGTCAAAATTACCCTACCATACTGGTCTGTACTTGTAATGCAATGTATTGTACCCAGAAATCCACTTTTATATGTTTTGGATTTAAATTGTGTCCATTATAAAGTTTCAAAAATTGCATGGTACATAAAAAATATGCCACACCATGCAATGGAAATTATACGTGTAAATTTGTCTCGAATACTATAATAGCCTAAGCTGTCTAGCAACTATGAATGTTGAAATGACTATGTTCACGTCAGAGCTCGGAAGATTCACTACTACCCGCTATCAGGTAAGAACTCCGGATAGTTATGCTCATCCTCGATTGGGCTCTATTGGTGTTGGACAGTTAAATTTTACGGTTTTGCTGCTTCTCGGGCGATTGATTTTTAAATAAGTCTCAGTCAATTCTGACATAGCTAGATTATACAGTTAGATCTTTTATATGTCCCATAGAGACATTGATCTAGAAAATCGACTGAGAGATAAATAACTCCCAGGCGCCTGATGATAAGTTAGTACCTAAATTTTAATCCGATGTTATCTAGACGGATTTCTTCAGAAGCCAGAATTAAAAAGAGGTAATATTGTAGATTAGCACGTGCGCCTCCATCTACCTTATCTCCAGTGATTTGTTATGGAAGAGATGGACCACAGCTGTTATCCAACCATAGAAATCGCATCTTAAAACAGAACGAGCATCCAGATAATTACCATCAACGAGGACGACTATAAAAGGGAATCGATCCCCTCAGCACCGAGGATACACGGATTGCACAAGGTTACACACATCCAGGTTACACACATCATGGTTACACACATTAGTACGCACATTACGCAAACAGGACTCACACGGGGGACACAGATTGATCGGTGTTACGCACAGAGAGACAAAAAGCCACGACAGAAAAATAACAGGGAGAGATCAATCTGCACTGAAGATTCATCAACGCAAAAGAAAATAAACTGAAGATCGGGCTGCTGTTTGGAGAAGAAAACCAATCAACGAGGATGATGATGTCAGGTGGTTGACGCCCTTCCTCTTTTTCCATCTTCCATCTTCCAGCAGCAGGTCACCTCAACGATGGTCTTATGTTTGAGGACATATGAAAATTATCTTTGATATGATCCGTGCTAATCCATATGTCGACGGTTGAGATATTGATATCAAGTTGCTAAGGTTCTTCGAGAGTGAGATAGGAGACACGCCGAACAACACGAACAGCAACGAACAGGGAGACAAGGGTTTTTATCCTGGTTCAGGCCTCTCGAGAGAGATAATAGCCCTACGTCCAGCCTTTCTTATATATCACAGATGAATACAAGAGGATGCTCGACGATACGAACAAGTCTCGCCGAGATTATGGTGTACAAGTGCGACAATGCAATAATCAGGTGTCTACGAAGTGCTAAGATACGAAAGCTCTTGGTCAGGGTCGTAAACTCGTGCTTGATTGGCCCCTCAACACGCCGTAGGGGCTCTGTTTATATAGTGCTGAGTAAACCGACCTACCGAGGGAATATCGGGCCGGGCTAACCACGAGATCGTAACGAACTCGACATGCTAAATATATCCCGAGGTAGATAAGGCATACTCCAATTCTTGGGGATCACGACTTCTGCTCCAATCCCGAAAACCACGTTCGGGTCTTCACGTAGCCGTGCAGAACTCTGTTCGAGTCGGACTCAAACACGAATCCTAGGCCATTACGCACCGTGCCAGCCAAAGGGCTGTTCGGCAGGATGCACATGGGCCTGATAGAACTTTTCAGGGAGCTAGGCCCTAGTAGGCTGTTCGGCTGGGCCGTCAGGGAGTGGGCCATGGCAATAGGCCGTGATTTTATCCCCGACAGCTAGCCCCCGAGACTCAAGTGGAAGGACTCACTAGAGTGGGGTCTTCCTCTTGAGACTCTAAGTCACGAAGAGGGTATTTTTCCTGCTATAAAGACGTGCAACAGGCGACCGAACAGGTTATGGTTCAACCGAACAATACTTGTTCGGGACCGAACAAACCCGCCCGGCGCCGAGCAACTCTGTTGCGTCGAACAGGAAACGACATCTGTCCGAGCAGAGTACCCAGCCCTCGATACAGAAATCAGAAGAAGTGAGGTAAATCATCTCCTTGAGGCTGAACGTCATCAAGGAGGGATTGGATTCTTAGTAGTGAAGAGCGTATCACCGCATCCGGTAAGATCAGATCTTCCGGGAGAATAAACATAGCAAGTCACGAGATGGACTCGTGCTGCTGCATCCAGGCATTCAGATGCCTAGGAAAAGATAGGGGATCCACCTCTCGGGTTAGAGCTTGCCCGAGAAAATAGAGATTGCGCTCTCGAGCGAATGTTGCGCTCATGAGCGAAGGTGATGTGCCCCCAGACGTAGATCGTGTGCCAGGAGCAGACAATACATACGAGGGGGAAGATGACTCAGTCCCCGAGCGTAGAGCTCGCCAAAGAAACAAAGTAAGGAGATCTAGTCCCCGAGCACGGAGCTCGTTAAAGGAATCAGAAAGAGCGACCAGGCGAAGACGTACCCGGTAGGAGCCCGCGCTCCGGGCGAAGAGCCGCCGGCGAGGTGATCCGCACCGAGCACGTGAGCTCATCGCGGGACCAGATCGCGCGCCGGGCTAAGCGCCGGCGCGAAGTGAATCACAACCCGATGCAGTCAGAGCCGCAAGAGAACGTGTGAAATCAACTCTTTACCCATGACGTATTCCTTGCGCAGTGTTAGCGTCGTCTTCGCAAGTGCAGAACCGACGCTTGGAGTGCCCGTTGCAATGAGAATCGGCTTACGGTGGGCATGCCCGCTATGGCGAGAATCGGCTTACGGTGGGCGAGGACTCGTTGGTGGCGCAATACCTTGACTTAGCCGAACCGTGAAGGTCGATCTGCGGGCAAAGGCGAAATCATACGTGGTGGAGTGAATCGGCCCCGAACGCAGAGCGCGTACCACGAAGAGAGGGATGCAGACATCGGTTTTGGTGGAGAAGCCTGGAACCTCGCCGCGACCATCACCGAAGTCTGACACTCCCCGCTCCTATACCTCCTGCAGAAGACAAACAAGAAACGAGCCAGCAAGGAAAAAAGAGAGAGCAAGAACAGGCTCTAAGAAGAGCAAAGCGAGTTTTAAAAAACACGCAAAAGACGACCTACCCGCACAAAACATAATTTTTTCCGGGCATGTCCCCTGCTAGCGTTAGTGTCACCTCGGCGAATGCGGAACCGACGTTAGGAGTGCCCATTGCGATGAGAATCGGCTTACGGTGGGCAGGACTCCGTTCGCGGTGCATTGCTCCGGATTACCGTGCTAGGAAGGACGTAGCATGGATAAAAAAGACGTGTGCGGGCAAGTGCAGCCCCGCTGTGGCTAAGACCGCTAACCAGGGAAGGTGTCGGGGATTAAATTACGGCCCAATGCCATGGCCCATTCCCTGACGGTCCAATCGAACAGCCTACCAGGGCCCAGCTCCCTGAAAGGTTCTATCTGGCCCGTATGCATCCTGCCGAACAGCTTTCTGGCTGGCACGGTGCGTAATGGCCTAGGATTCGTGTTTGAGTCCGACTCGAACAAGAGTTATGCACGACTACGTGAAGACCCGGACGTTGGTTTCCCGGATTGGATTAGGAGTCGTGATCCCCAAGATTAGGAGATTACCTTATCTACCGTAGGTTATATTTGGCATGTACTGAGTTTGTTACGATCTCGTAGTTAGCCCGGCCCGATATTCCTCGGTAGGTCGGTTTGTTCTGCACTATATAAGCAGGGCCCTTATGGCGTTCGGGGGACCCTGGCCATTAGATTTTCGCATACTGCTCGCCGAGACCTGCTGATCTCGCCGAGTTCCACCTTGTAATTCTCTTTGATATAAAGAAAGGCTGGACGTAGGGCTATTATCTCTCCTAAGAGGCTTGAACCAGGATAAAAACCCCTGTCTCCTGTTCGTTGCTGTTTGTGGTTGTTCGGCGTGTCTCCTATCTCCTCTTTGAAGAACATTGGTTGACTTGGGTCAATATCCCAACCGTCGACAGCTGGCGCCGTCCGTGGGGACACGCAGATCGAGCATGTCGAACTCCGTCGGCCGATCTGTAGATACTTCCCGAGGGCTACGACTCGGAGGGCGGATGTTTCATCCTCGTCGATTCAGATCGATCTGTTCGGTCTCGAACACTTTCCGCATCCGAGGCAGATGTCTCCGCCTATATGGCAGAGATAGCCTCAGATCGCACTCCCGTCATTGACGATGACTACGGAACCGATGATCTTTACGACGGTTTAGATCTATCGGATTCCAAGGCTATGTCGGTAGATTCTACCTGTGGAGACACAGCGATGACATCGTCTAGTATACCTTCGCACGGCCCCCGCAGCATTAACATGGTCGATGTAGGAACCTCTGAGAATCCGCGACGGCCGTGGCGACCGGGCGAGGTCGGCAGTTAACTCGCCGGCATCAAGACGAGGTCATACCGGCCGCTTTCGCGAGCAAGAAGTCATTCGACGCAACCTCGACGATTCCATCAATCGACCGCGGCACGGTTCGCGATCGGTGCAAGCGATCGCGTCGCGACTCCACCTCGCGTGCCTCGCCAAGTCTCCGGCGAAGTTTCTCCGTCGGGTTAGTTCCTCGCAGAATCGGACTCGATCGGGCAGTAACGCGGATGCCTCGGGGTCCCAGAATCCCCTAGAGCGTAGTCGGGAACGACTCATGCCATGGCCGGTGATTAGATCCACCAACCAGCCGACCTCGCCCGTATGGGCGTCTGTTGCTTCTAACCTAGAACGATTGGTCAAGGTCTAAAGTCTCTAGGAGAAGTCAACAACTCCTCCAGCAAAGCACCAAATCGCCGGAATGGTTGGACACTCGATCGATCGCGTGACCTCGTCACCATCGAAGGATCATCGTCCATGAGCGGGCTACCCGTGGTCGCCGCCGCCGCCAAGTCCTCGTAGTCATCGCGACAACAGGGCAAGCGCGACGCGATTACCACGGACGGTCCCCTCGTGAGGAGCGCGTCGTCGCGACCACGAGGAAGGCGTGGTGGGTTGTCTCGAGAGAGTTTCTCCAAGCCGAATCATCCTGCTCAGCAGAGTTCCTCCGCGCAACAGACCAACGTCTTCTCAAGACTAGGTTCTGCGGAGATGGTGGCGGTCATATGCTTTGGGTCAGAGCTTTCTCGACGAAGCTTGGCTGTCCGGTGGCCCTCAAAGTTCATGCCGGTCACATGGAGAGGTACAATGGGACTCGAACCCGGAGGAATTCCTTTCCATCTACGCCACGGCCATCATGGCGGCGGGGTGACGAGCTCGTTATGGCTAATTACCTCCCGATCGTTCTTGAGGGCGCCGCTGGACGTGGTCTGTTCAATCGGCAGGAGGGTTCCATCACCATGGAACCAGCTTTGTGACGCTCGATCGCTAATTTGCGAGTCATTACGTGCGTCGGGCAAGGAGGATGATTCGCACCAGATGATCCAGATGAACGGGAGACCCTCCGCAACTTCGTGAAGCGTTTCATTAAGATCCGCAACACAGTCCCGAACATCTCGGATGAATCTGTTGTCCGCGCCTTAAAAAACGGAGTCCACGACGAGCGGCTCACCCAGGATCTCAAGATCAATGAGACCTGGACCGCCAACGACCTGTTCAATGCGGCAGAGCGCGTTCAGTACAAGAAGGCGTTTGATAAGGGCGAGCTGCCCGCCCAACCTGGCGTGGATGAGAAGAAGAAGAGAAGCAGCAACCCTGGTGATAAGAAGTCCCAGAAGAAGAAAAACAAAGGTGATGCGAACAATACCGTCGCTGGTATGGATCGCGCACCTCCTCCCAAGGATGGGCAGAAGAAGCCCAACAATAATTACAAGGGTAAAAAGCCTGCTCAGGGAGGCGAACAAGGCAAGAAAGGTCCAAGCGACCGATTTTGCAAGTTCCACCAAAGACTACGGCACGACATACGCCATTGCGTAACTTGGGCCACAAAGCTCAAGATTTCTATAACGGCAAGGGCCCAATGCCCACCCTGCCCGAACAAGGTGATGCCGGTAAGGCCAAGCGCCAAACCGACGATGGTGATCGGGAAGATGATGATGAATATCAAGAACCCGTGAACCATATCGCCGTCATCTTCGGCGGCTCCTTGGCTTAAACCTCTCGACGCAGCCTCAACGAAGCTGCCCGGGAGGTCCACAACGTTAAAAAGGCAAAACCTCAGCCTGAGTCGATGAAGTGGACCGAGGTCCCCATCTCCTTCTCTCAGGAGGATTGCCCCACTGGGATGACCAAGCCTCAGCGGCTCCCACTGGTGGTCGCCCCGACCATCAGCAACGCAAGAGTTGGCCGTGTTTTAGTAGACGGCGGGAGCGTTTTGGATTTGCTTTCTGCTAAGGTCCTGGACGAGATGCAGATTCCTCGTTCTAAGCTGAAGGAAGTCGCAATGCCCTTCTACGGGATTGTTCCAGGAGACGCTGTCAAGCCGTTGGGGCAGGTTGTCCTGCCAGTTACCTTCGGCAACCCAAGCAACTTCCGGACAGAGTTGATCACTTTCGACGTGGTCGACTTCCCATCCGCGTACAACGCGATCTTGGGCAGGCCACCTCTTGGTAAGTTTATGGCCGTGTCCCACCACGCTTACCATTGCGTGAAGATACCGGGTCCTAACGGTGTGATCACGGTCAGGGGCAACTACAAAGTCGCTCGATTGCGACGGCGATCCCTCGCCTGGTCGACCAGCTTCGCCTGCTGTCTCAAGTTCCGCAGAACAAGTCTGCACGCCCTAGGGTCTCCCTTCAGCCAAGGGGAGAAACAAAGGAAGTTCCGCTGTCCCTTGATGATACTTTCAAGACAGTTCACTTGGGGGCCAATTTGGACCCCAAATAGGAAAGCGAGCTCATTGCCTTCCTCCGAGCTAACGCAGATGTGTTTGCCTGGGAGCCATCTGACATGCCCGGAGTCCCAAGGGAGGTCATCGAGCACAAACTGGCTGTCCGGACGGACAAAAAGCCTGTTCGCCAGAAGCTTCGTCACTTTTCGGAATTCAAACAGGGGATCATCAAAGATCGACAGCAACCGCTCACGCCGGGTTCATCCGCGAGGTTGATCACACCGAGTGGTTAGCCAACCCTGTCATTGTAAAGAAGAAAGACGGCAAGGGCAGGATGTGTGTCGATCGCACAAATTTGAACGCTGCTTGTCCTAAGGACAATTTCCCGCTGCCTCGTATTGACCAGCTGGTCGATGCGACTGCGGATGCCCAGCTCCTGAGTTTTTTAGATGCTTACTCCGGTTACCACCAAATAAGCATCTCCCGAGGATGAAGAGAAGGCGCCTTCATCACCCCTTCGCACTTTTTCGCTATATCGACCATGTCTTTCGATCTGCGCAAGAATGTTGGTGTCATGTTCGGTAGCTTAATGGAGAAGACCTTCCCGAACAAATATGGAAAAACTCGAGGTCTATGTCGATGACATAGTTGTGAAGAGTAAGTATGCTCCAGATCATGTAAAAGACCTGGCAGAGACCTTTCGTAATCTCACCAGGCATCGAATAAAATTAAATCCAGAGAAGTGTACCTTTGGTGTTCGATCTGGAATGTTGCTCGGTTATGTTATTGGGTCGCAACGTATTTCTGCCAACCCTGAAAAAATCGAGGCCATTGAAAATATGCAGGCTCCAACTACCGTAAAAGAAGTACAGAACCTCACTGGGCGGATGGCTGCTCTAAGGTGTTTATTTCCGTCAAGGCAAACGCGGTCGTCCTTCTTAAGGCCTCGCGAAGCACAATGGTTTCGAGTGATGTAGAAAAAGCCGATAGATCCTTCCAAGATCCGAAGCGATACGTCCAATCCTCCCGCCCCGACTACTCTGCGGCATGGCGGCAGCACATTGTACCTAGGTTGCACGCCACAAGCGGTGAGCGCGGTCTTGACGGTCGAAAGGAAGGCATCTGGCGACCAATCTATTACGTGAGCGAGGTACTTCACGGATCAAAGGGCGTTACTCGATGTCCGAAGCTCCTCACGCCTTGCTCATGTCCTCCAGAAGCTTCGCCACTACTTCCAGCGCATCAAATCTGGTCCCGACCACGTTCCTCCGGGAGAAATCCTACTGGAACAAGGAATCTAGCGGACGATAGCTAAGTGAGCAATGGAACTAGCGAGTTTGATCATTATTTGTTTGCTGAATCGCTATTAAGTCACGTGTCCTAGCTGACTTTGTCGCTGAATGGACTTGCCGCCCAAATCCCGTGAAGCTCCCGAGCAACCCGATGAACCCCTTGGACCATGTTTTTGATGGCTCGCGACCGAAACTCGGGGCTGGTTTTGTTCTCATCTCCCTCAAGGAGAGCAACTCCAGTATTCTATCCAACTACACTTTGTGGCGACTAACAACGCCGCAGAGTACGAGGCTCTCCTCGCGGGACTAAGAGCGCAAGTCGCTTGGTGTCCAACGGCCGATCGTGAAGGAAGATTCACGGTGGTCATCAATCAGTTAACAAGGAGTATCAAGTCTGCGATGACTCAATGGCGCGATACCTGATTGAAGTGAGGAAGTTGGAGCGGCATTTTCGATTTTTCGAAGTGCTCTTCGTGCCCAGGAAGGACAACTTCCTGACCGACCAGCTATCCAAGTTTGGAACCTCACGCGAACCTGCTTCGGCAGGGGTGCTCGTCGAGCACCTTTACAAGCCCTCAATCACGTCCCCGGACGAGGCAACAGAGACAGGTGGTGCTTTCTCCGTTATCGAGCAGGCTGCGGATTGGACAACTCCATTTGTCCGGTACCTTGCAGATGGGACCCTGCCCGACGACGAAGCCGAGCGTTCCCGGCTTACAAGGCGTGCTGCTCCATACAAACTTGTGGAAGGCATCATTTACCGTCAAGGTCCTCTGGGGGTTCTCTCCAAGTGCATCTCTCAACAGGAGGGTGTGTTCCTTCTTAGGGACATACACGAGGGTGCCTGCGGCAACCACGCCTCCTTCAGAACTCTGGTCGGCAAAGCGTTTCGCATGGGCTATTATTGGCCCACCGCGTTACAAGATGCCCGGGACATCGTGACTAAGTGCAAGGCTTGCCAATTTCACGCCCGGAAAGCACATAAGCCCGCCCAAGAGCTCCAAACGATCCCCCCATCCTGGCCTTTCTCCACATGGGGTCTGGATCTGCTTGGCCCATTCCCTAAGGGGTACAAGGGCTACACACACTTGCTCGTCGCCATCGACACTTTTACAAAGTGGATTGAGGTAGAGCCTGTGTCGTCTCTTCACGCCAAAACGGCTGTGCGCTTTTTCAAAAGCAACGTGGTCACGCGCATCGGGATCCCCCACAAGCTGATCACAGATAACGGTACCCAGTTCAGAAGTGAGCTATTCCAGGAATACTGCGAACAGCTGGGCACCAAGGTCTGCTTCGCTTCTGTGCCGCATCCACAGAGCAATGGAGCAGTCGAGCGAGCTAACGGACAGATAGTCCAGGGTATTAAAAGGCGGGTATTTGCTGCTCTCAGCGAGCGCAATAAGGCCTGGGTTGACGAAGTTCCTTCCGTCCTCTGGGCAGTTCGCACTACGGCCAGCCGGGCGACCGGGGAAACTCCTTTCCAACTGGTCTACGGTGCAGAAGCCATCCTGCCCGCCGAAATAGTACTCGGTTCGCCTCGCACGAGCTCGGTCAACTTAGTTGACGACGAGCAAGAGCGCCTACTCGATCTCGATCTCCTCGAAGGCACGCGCGAACGGGCACAAGTCAGAATGGCACGCTACCAGCAAGATTTTCGCCGGCACGCAGCCAAGTTAGTTCGACCAAGGGCTTTGAAGGCGGGCGACCTCGTTCTGCACCGTGTCCAGAACTTGTCCAATGCCAACAAGTTAACTCCACGCTGGGAGGGCCCATTCACGGTCGTTTCTTACGCCGCCGGGGCTGTTCGCCTGGCAATGGAGAACGGGAGAGAGCTGACCAGCACTTGGAACATCGACCAGCTTCGTAAGCTCTTTGTGTAGGTCTTCTTTGTTTGCTTAGCCTCTGCGCTTTTTGTTAAACTTCGCGCCTTAGTTCGTCCAAGTCCTTCGGGCACCATGTAAAGTTCAATCCAATTCTCAGTGAATCCTCGCTGCCTCTGAGCCCTTTTCACTACTTGTCTTCTCAGACTACGTTCTTCTGGTAACACTTGATGGCTGCCCGGCCTGGCGAACTCTTGGCTCCGCACTTTTCAGGATCTTTCCCTGCCCGTATCTAGTTTCGATAAATTCCTAAACTCAGGGTTGCGTAACACAGCATTTCCACCTTGCGGATAAGTCTGCTCTCGTAAGCCCTCCGCGGCAGAGCCACTTTGTCGGGGATTAGATCACGGCCCATAGCCATGGCCCACTCCCTGACGGCCCACTCGAACAGCCTACCAGGCCGGTCCCGAAGGTTCTATCCGCCCATATGCATCCCGCCAATGCCTTCTTGGGCGGCACGGTGCGTAACGGCCTATGATTCCTGTTTGAGTCCTACTCGAACAAGAGTTCTGCACGGCTACGTGAAGACCCGGACGTTGGTTTCCCGGATTAGATTAGGAGTCGTGATCCCCAAGAATTGGAGTATACCTTATCTACCTCGGGATGTATTTGGCATGTACTGAGTTCGTTACGGACTCGTGGTCAGCCCGGCCCGATTATCCCTTGGTAGGTCGGTTGTTCAACACTATATAAACAGGACCCCCACGACGTGTTGAGGGGCCGATCTGAGACGACTTAGACGCATCTGGCATCTAAGATTACTTTGTCGCATACTACTCACCTGTACACCCATAATCTCGCCGAGACTTGTTCGTCTCGCCGAGCCACCTCTTGTATTCATCTCTGATATATAAGAAAGGCTGGACGTAGGGCTATTATCTCTCCCGAGAGGCCTGAACCAGGATAAAAACTCTGTCTCTCTGTTCGCTGTTGTTCGTGGTTGTTCGGCGTGTCTCCTATCTCAATCTTAAAGAACCTTAGCGACTTGAGATCGATATCTCAACCGTCGACACACTTACTGCTCGGCACGACCACTTGGTAAAGTCTGCTCTCGTAAGCCCCCCGCGGCAGAGGCACTTTCCTTGTTCGGTTACTCTCGGAATTGCCTAACTTACGTCAACGAAGCAGACTATGGAACAAATCGAGCAAGGTACGGGTGTCGCTCTTTCTCTCTACACACGTGCTCGAGTTCGCAAGCTTAGGTTCTCGAGCATCGTCCTTACCGGGGGCTAGGGTGTCGCTCTTTCTCTTGTGCACCTGTTTGGGTTCGCAAACTTAGGTTCTCGAGCAGCTGCACAACGGGGGCTGGGAGTTAGGCAAAGCGCTCTACCGGTTTTCTTAAACTTCCTAGCGCTGTTCGCTTTTCTCTTAATTTCTGTTCGTTCTTGTCTTTTTGCTGCTCTTTTTTGCAGGAAAAAAAGGTGAGTACTTTATTGCGCTAATCATAAGTTTCAGGTACAAGGCCCTTTCGGGTTACAGCCACGGTACTACTTAGGAGCAAGCTGCTCCTTTAGCTCCTCAACTTCTAACTTGAGGCGCACGACTTCACCCTGAGCCTTGATTCCTGGGCTTCAGCTCGGAGGCGTTCGATCTCCTCCTTGCTCCGCTTGGCTTGTGCCGCAGCCTCTGCCCGGACGGCCTCGACCTCTTCGGTCTTGGCACGCAGCTAGTCGGTCAGAGCCTCGCTCTGGCCAACTCGCTGCTCGGTGGTCTTGAGCTGTTCTTCCAGCTCCTTGACTCATCTCTCTGCGGCGATCGCCCGCACCGTCATCCCGTGCATCTCCTCGATCTCTTCCTGTGAAGCCCACAAGGTCGAGATTTTTGCTTGGAGATCCGCGGAAGTTTGCTCTTTTTTGGCGAGCTGGGCCTTAAGCTTTTTGGCTTCCGCCGCGAGCTGCTCCCGCCAGTGGGACACGTCGGCGAGCTGCTCTTCAAGCCACGTCGTACGGCTCGGCTTCTCCTCTGCGGTGCTCGGCTTCTCGGCCTGCGCGCGAAGCTCCTCGGCTTCTTTCAAAAGAGCCTCAGAGGAACGCCTCTCTTTGGTCAGCTCGGCCTTGAGTTTCTTCGCTTTCGCCGGCTCCGGCTTTGGGCCAGGGCAGAGCGCTCCGCCCCGGGATCCCTCGTCCGGAAATGCTCCCGGAGGGATGCCAATACGGCGGCCCGTTCGATGGTGACACCATCCTCGAGTTCCGCCATGGTGTCCCTGTAGACCTGAGGGAGAAGATCAAGTCAAAACACCTTGCGATAATACAGTTAAACTGAACAAGGTTTGGTCTTGGAGTTTACCTTGCCATGCCGATGCTTCAACTCATGGCGCAGCGGTCCTCGAGGCCGTCGTCCACGAAGCCCCGTGCGGGATGAGACGGGTGCGTTGTTCCCGTCGCTGCTTTGATCGCTCCTTCTTCTTGCGGGAGCGCGTCTTCCCGGGAGCAGGGGCAACGGGCGAAGCGCTTTCGCCCCCAAGGCCCTCTTCTCTTCCTCTTTCTTCGCCCGAACTTCTTCGGCGAGGCCGAGCCACTCCACTGGTGGCGCTGCTGCTTCCACGGGCAGATGACTTGCTTAACTCGCCGGGCTTTTTCTTGCTCCTGGCGGCGGGATTTCACCCGCCGCCAGAGAATCTGTCGCCTCGGGGTGAGCAGCCCGCGACAAAGTGCTCGGTAGACCGGCTGCTCGGTCCCCGCCGAGCAGCTTCCGAGCCGTCATCTTGGTTCACGATCGCGGCGCGCTCGCCGCTTTCTTCCGCTTCCAGCTGCTCAACCGCGCTTCTTCAGCAAGGCCGAATCGTCATTGAGCTGGCGGGAGCATGCTCCACGCTGCCAGCTTGTCCTTGAGGCTGGCTAACCTTACTGCCCGCGACGCACCATACAGGTACTTGGGCAGCAGGGATCGCTCGGTTGCCGCGGCAATGTCGTCCGTGGCAATCTCCTCTTGAGCGGCTGACGAAAAAGAGATGATCGTTAAGTCTAACGCGGTCAGAAGGTTGAAAGATCAAAAGATCGGTTCTCACATACCTGTCGTGGAAGGCTTCATCCTGATCTTCTTCGCCAGAATTTTCCGCCTCTTCCTCGGGGGCTCCTTGGCGGCTTCTCCGCTTTGGCCCTTGGGTGTTCACGGCGATGCGCTCAGCTCCCTAGTAAGCTGAGCACTCCTCTCGCGCAGCGCAAGAAGTTTCTCCTTGCGCGTGACCTCTTCGAGCCTTCTTTGCTCGGCGACCTGTTGTAGCCGCGCCAAATGGCCCTGGTGAGCCTGCGAGTAACGCCTAAGCCAGAGGGTCATGTTCTTTACCTCTTCGTCGCTTTGCTCGGCGAGGAGAGAGGAGCTTGGTCTCTTCCCGCTGGGCTGACCGCGAGCCCGCTTGGTTTGTTCGGCGCCCTCCGTCGCCGTAGACGGTCTCTTTGATGTCTGGCGGCCGCCGTGTCGCGGAGAGCTCCGCGTAGGCTCGGCCGCCACCTTGGGCTTTGTGGCCGCCTTGGCCTTGCCCTTCTTCACCTTCTCCTTCTCAGACCCGGAGAGCTCCTCTACGATCCCTCCGAGGATCAGCTGGTCCTCCTGCGTGATTTGGGAAGTGAGCATTAGCACTAAACAACATTGCAAGTCTAGCAACATAGGCTAGGAGTAAGTGATTTACCTCGTCTGTGCGGACAAGCACGTTGCGCGGGCAGGTGTACGCCACCTCGCCGGTGACCTCCCCGTCCTTCTTTGCCGCCTTCAGCATGGCGTCGACCCGCTCGGTCACCCATGCGTCGGTTGGCTTCTCTGCCCGAGCAGAAGGGATTGTTTGTTCCTGTTCGGAGGAAATAATCGAAGTAAAGGTTGAGTCTTAAAGGCACTTACCTGTGCTCTCCCTGGAGATGTCTTCCCATCCCTCTATCTTGTAGAAGGGATACGGCCTTCTCCGCAGCGGACAGATCCTGTTCGCTGTGAAGTCCCGAATGATCTCCCTGCCCGTGAGCCCGAGGCTCACGAGGAAGGCGTGATGCGCTCTGATACCAAATGATGCGCTCTCGGGTTCCCGATCTTCCGGTGAGAGGGATAACTTCGATTTGGGCGGAGGATGACTTTGACGATCCGCCACGAACCACGCAAGGATAAGCGCCGCAATCGCTAAACCACACTCCGATTGTTATCAACCGTGCTAAAGCCCGGATGACCTGACCACGAAGGTCTATCCTTGCAAGCAATCAAGAACTCGCAAGAACAATGATAAAGCACACACTTGAATCGAGGTTTCAAGCTCGAATCGATAGGTCAACCGACACTAGGGATTTCGAGTGTTTCTCCAATCTGAAGACAACAACAGATAAACAAAACCTAAACAGAAAAAGAAAGAGTCTCCCCAATATATAGGGAGAGGGATGGCTCCTAGAAGGTGCTCCCACGCACTAGGAATACAGGGGGACACAGCCCAAAGTAATGGTGACGCAGCACCCAAGAAGAGTAAAAGACTGGTTCTGTTCGCGAGATGTTTTTGACTGCTTCGGCCAGCTCACTTGGAGTTTGAAGGTGAGGTCGGATCCGTTGGAAAGATGGCGAAGTTATGTTTCCAATGAGTGCTCACACGTTCCAATCGGAGTCCGTTTGCATTCTCTAGGCCGTTTTAATTCAGACTGGTCATTGATGGCCGAGTGGAATCCTTTGCATTCCCACCATGCTTTAATGCCTTGTTGATATTTTAATGCCTTGTAGCTGGTGCTTGTTGAAGTTCCTATGCATAACATTGTTATTAGGTAGCACTCTATTCTCTAAAGTATAATTATTTAACCCAAGAAACGAGTTTACTCGATAATTGACTTGTCGCAAGACTGGCTCGTGTGTTTGGTCCTTGCATGATGACCAAAGGTCGCGAGTCACTTGGAAGGACTTTGGTCATTCATCCCATCCGTATCCGATGTAGCGATGTCCTCATCATTCTCCCTTCTTTATTTGGAGTCGCCCTCGACTCTAGTTGATCTTCTATTACAAAGTATGACGTGAAATCTTGATGTGCTTCGAGGACGAATTTGATTCCGAACAAAGAACACTTCCACATATGCATTGGCGCCATGGTTTTCTCATTCTTCCTTTCACGAATACACATCCTCGTCTTTGGACAATCAGAAGGTGCTCGAGAAAAGAACAACGGTATGCTGCGTGGTATATGTATGCATCAATTGTTTTATTATTCCTGCTTTCAATATGCACACAATTATGCAATGTTTTTCTCGTAAACCATTCTTTCTCAATATTTCGCTTGATTGAATGAAAGTAGTCCTCAACTTCACTAAACATTGTGTCAAGTTGTTTGGAATGTAACATGATTTATTTGGGTCATGCAGATTATTAGCAAGTGATTCACATGTGACATATGCGCAATTGAATGGAAATCTATTTTCAAAACAAAGGATCATCGAACAATTTCTTTATGTGCGAGCTACCACAATATGACACAATGGATGGCGTGTTGTAAGAATTCAACCTCAAATAAGCAAGCAAATCTGTTGTGATAAATATTTGATTTAATATAAAAGGTGTTGTCTACACCATAATTTCCACTTAAATAAAATTCGCAAGTACCATCTAGTGATTTGGAACTAGAAATTTCAGCAACCTTGTCAATCATACAAGACAGTTCAATAGGTTCATCAAATAGCACATAGCACAAAGATTTATCTTGAAATGCTTTGTTAAGATTTTTGTCACAAGTAATCAATTCAACATTATGCAAATCAGAATATTAAATTCAGAGAACGATATTTTTCTTTCAAAGACAAGTGTTGTTGCAAGAACTCACCTCTTCTCGATGGATGACTACCGATCCAACACCATTATTACCTTCATTGTTCTTCTCACATGTTTTAGGTGCTGCAAGTAGTTCTTCACGCAAAATTAACCTTGAGGCAAGATGTTCTTGTCCAACCACGGATATCTTGCCATGATTTTCTTCAAGTAGTGGAGGTTGTTCAACACTTAAATTGACATCATCAAAAGGGCTATTACATGGCTCGGCTTGCATTGGATCGTGGGCAAGCAATGGCGCAGCTTGCCATCAACCACGTTCGAACATGGGATGTGGATATAAGAGGTGTAACCACATCTAGCATCATGGTCGAAGGAAAGTCCCATGCTCGACCATATCAACTTCGATCTCTTCATTCTTTCTAATCTCCTGCGAAAGGTTAGTCAAGAAGAAGACACAAGAGCATGCAAATTGTCCATTGAATTATCTTCTTCGCACAAATTACTTCATAAAATTTAGAAACCTCTTTCTTCCTATCATCAAGCATTTTCATTTCTTCCAAAATGTGATTTTCAGCTTTACATGCAAGCTTAACCAAGTGAGAGAGTGAGTTATAGTTTTATTAACAATAATGTCCTGGATTTCTTGATTAAGCCCACTCAAAAACCAAGTTCAAGAGCTTCCTCGCATTCATCTAACCCACAACGCAAAGAAATGATTTTGCAATTGTTCAAAGTAATCCTTAACACTTTTGTTCCCTTGTTTCAAATGTTGAAGTTTGGTGTACAAAAATCAGCATGGTAATCAGAACATACATATCTCTCATAAGTCTCTTCATGACATTCCAGTTATGAGGTGGTCCATCTTTTCTAGTATTCCACCATATTAACGTAAATCCATTTAGCACACTAGTGGCGCCTTAATCTTTTGTTTTTCGGTCAAGTCATATTTCCTAAATTCATTGTCAACCATAATTTCCCAATCAATGTAAGCTTTAGGATCATATGTAATACTAAGAGCGAGCAAGGTACACTTCAGATTACCTTGTTCAATATTTGAAGATGGTCCATCATTCTTGTTGATCCGCAAATCTTCCTTCCAACATGAGGAGAGCTCTCATGCAAAGTGCAGTCCAATTCTCGCATGTTCGATGTTCGTCGTTGCTTATCGCCAAAAGTGAAGATCACTCCATTCTTTCGATATTGCTTGAAACCGTTATTCCATAAAACCCTGCCATGGTTAGTAGGAAACAAGGATAGCACACAAAATATGTGAAACCCTATCAACTATTAGGTGCTGGAAATATTGAGGGTCACATCTCTCTCAAGCTCTTACCAAGTTCTTACCAATTCTTACAAATGCAACAAGTGGTTCAACCGCGGCTGGTTCGTGACAAACCGATCTTAAGTGTGAGTAAAGCGATTGCAAGGTTATCACCTGTATGGTTAGTAGAAAGTGGAGCTTGGATAGGCTATGTATGAGTAGCAATGGAAACAATCAATTAATTTCAGATTTGCACAAATTGAATAAGTATTCAAACTAGCACATAGCCTATGTTGCTGATCAAACAAAGATGTATTGTAGGCTTAAGCAAATATGTTGGTATGAAAACAAGTGCTAGACACTCAGCAAGTCACGGATTTGCACTATGGAACATGGAAACGCAAGTTTGAATCAACTTGTAGTTTTCTGTTTTTCAGCCCTCAGGACAGCAGGTTGGTATTTTGGCCGTAACTCTTTGTCAAGTGCTTCTTTGCTTATGAAATTTTTTACAATTCTTCCTGACGGCTTTTTCAACAACTTTTGTTTTGGGCCAACTTTATGAAAACGAACAGAGAAATTCGCACAAAATTCACAAGTGGACTGATCTGCAGATTTCAGGACAGCAACTAGGTCTGAATCAAACATCCATTACTCCTTGGTTCTTTCATGTATGGGGTTGAAAATTGGCAGGATGATAGAAGAACAAGTCTGGGATCTTCTCCTTTTGGTTTCACTCAAAAAGGATAAGGGAGATGGGAGATATGGTGTTTTTAAGGGCAGCTGCAGAAATGGGAAATTTCTGACCGAGAATTGATACTTCTTTTTGGGTGTTTTTTGGGTGGATTTTGAGGTGGGGAGATGAACAGGAAGATGAACAGCAACAAGACAACACTAGAACGAACACAAACTCAAATTAACAAACTGAAATAACAGATTGGAAAGGCACAAAGGGGCTTGGACAGCGGGTAAACAATCTTTTTGTGGGGAAAATTTTTCTGGACTATGGGAAGAACACAAGCAGCTAAACAAGATACAAACTCACCGGTCAACCGTCGCTCGATACCAAATGATGCGCTCTGATACCAAATGATGCGCCTCGGTTCCCGATCTTCCGTGAGAGGATAACTTCGATTTGGGCGGAGGATGACTTTGACGATCCGCCACTTAACCACGCAAGGATAAGCGCCGCAATCGCTAAACCACACTCGATTGTTATCAACCGTGCTAAAGCCCGGATGACCTGACCACGAAGGTCTATCCTTGCAAGCAATCAAGAACTCGCAAGAACAATGATAAAGCACACACTTGAATCGAGGTTTCAAGCTCGAATCGATAGGTCAACCGACACTAGGGATTTCGAGAGTGTTTCTCCAACTGGAAGACAACAACAGATAAACAAAACCTAAACAGAAAAAGAAAGAGTCTCCCCAATATATAGGGAGAGGGATGGCTCCTAGAAGGTGCTCCCACGCACTAGGAATACAGGGGGACACAGCCCAAAGTAATGGTGACGCAGCACCCAAGAAGAGTAAAAGACTGGTTCTGTTCGCGAGATATTTTTGACTGCTTCGGCCAGCTCACTTGGAGTTTGAAGGTGAGGTCGGATCCGTTGGAAAGATGGCGAAGTTATGTTTCCAATGAGTGCTCACACGTTCCAATCGGAGTCCGTTTGCATTCTCTAGGCCGTTTTAATTCAGACTGGTCATTGATGGCCGAGTGGAATCCTTTGCATTCCCACCATGCTTTAATGCCTTGTTGATATTTTAATGCCTTGTAGCTGGTGCTTGTTGAAGTTCCTATGCATAACATTGTTATTAGGTAGCACTCTATTCTCTAAAGTATAATTATTTAACCCAAGAAACGAGTTTACTCGATAATTGACTTGTCGCAAGACCGGCTCGTGTGTTTGGTCCTTGCATGATGACCAAAGGTCGCGAGTCACTTGGAAGGACTTTGGTCATTCATCCCATCCGTATCCGATGTAGCGATGTCCTCATCATTCTCCCTTCTTTATTTGGAGTCGTCCTCGACTCTAGTTGATCTTCTATTACAAAGTATGACGTGAAATCTTGATGTGCTTCTCGAGGACTAATTTGATTCCGTAACAAAGAACACTTCCACATATGCATTGGCGCCATGGTTTTCTCATTCTTCCTTTCACGAATACACATCCTCGCCTTTGGACAATCAGAAGGTGCTCGAGAAAAAGAACAACGGTATGCTGCGTGGTATATGTATGCATCAATTGTTTTATTATTCCTGTTTTCAATATGCACACAATTATGCAATGTTTTTCTCGTAAACCATTCTTTCTCAATATTTCGCTTGATTGAATGAAAGTAGTCCTCAACTTCACTAAACATTGTGTCAAGTTGTTTGGAAGCAGTAACATGATTTATTTGGGTCATGCAGATTATTAGCAAGTGATTCACATGTGACATATGCGCAATTGAATGGAAATCTATTTTCAAAACAAAGGATCATCGAACAATTTCTTTATGTGCGAGCTACCACAATATGACACAATGGATGGCGGTTGTAAGAATTCAACCTCAAATAAGCAAGCAAATCTGTTGTGATAAATATTTGATTTAATATAAAAGGTGTTGTCTACACCATAATTTCCACTTAAATAAAATTCGCAAGTACCATCTAGTGATTTGGAACTAGAAATTTCAGCAACCTTGTCAATCATACAAGACAGTTCAATAGGTTCATCAAATAGCACATAGCACAAAGATTTATCTTGAAATGCTTTGTTAAGATTTTTGTCACAAGTAATCAATTCAACATTATGCAAATCAGGAATATTAAATTCAGAGAACGATATTTTTCTTTCAGCACAAGTGTTGTTGCAAGAACTCACCTCTTCTCGATGGATGACTACCGATCCAACACCATTATTACCTTCATTGTTCTTCTCACATGTTTTAGGTGCTGCAAGTAGTTCTTCACATAAAATTAACCTTGAGGCAAGCATGTTCTTGTCCAACCACGGATATCTTGCCATGATTTTCTTCAAGTAGTGGAGGTTGTTCAACACTTAAATTGACATCATCAAAAGGGCTATTACATGGCTCGCTTGCATTGGATCGTGGGCAAGCAATGGCGCAGCTTGCCATCAACCACGTTCGAACATGGGATGTGGATATAAGAGGTGTAACCACATCTAGCATCATGGTCGAAGGAAAGTCCCATGCTCGACCATATCAACTTCGATCTCTTCATTCTTTCTAATCTCCTGCGAAAGGTTAGTCGAAGAAGAAGACACAAGAGCATGCAAATTGTCCATTGAATTATCTTCTTCGCACAAATTACTTCATAAAATTTAGAAACCTCTTTCTTCCTATCATCAAGCATTTTCATTTCTTCCAAAATGTGATTTTCAGCTTTACATGCAAGCTTAACCAAGTGAGAGAGTGAGTTATAGTTTTTATTAACAATAATGTCCTGGATTTCTTGATTAAGCCCACTCAAAACCGAAGTTCAAGAGCTTCCTCGCATTCATCTAACCCACAACGCAGACAAATGATTTTGCAATTGTTCAAAGTAATCCTTAACACTTTTGTTCCCTTGTTTCAAATGTTGAAGTTTGGTGTACAAAAATCAGCATGGTAATCAGAACATACATATCTCTCATAAGTCTCTTCATGACATTCCGGTTATGAGGTGGTCCATCTTTTCTAGTATTCCACCATATTAACGTAAATCCATTTAGCACACTAGTGGCGCCTTAATCTTTTGTTTTTCAGTCAAGTCATATTTCCTAAATTCATTGTCAACCATAATTTCCCAATCAATGTAAGCTTTAGGATCATATGTAATACTAAGAGCAGCAAGGTACACTTCAGATTACCTTGTTCAATATTTGAAGATGGTCCATCATTCTTGTTGATCCGCAAATCTTCCTTCCAACATGAGGAGAGCTCTCATGCAAAGTGCAGTCCAATTCTCGCATGTTCGATGTTCGTCGTTGCTTATCGCCAGAGTGAAGATCACTCCATTCTTCGATATTGCTTGAAACCGTTATTCCATAAAACCCTGCCATGGTTAGTAGGAAACAAGGATAGCACACAAAAATATGTGAAACCCTATCAACTATTAGGTGCTGGAAATATTGAGGGTCACATCTCTCTCAAGCTCTTACCAAGTTCTTACCAATTCTTACAAATGCAACAAGTGGTTCAACCGCGGCTGGTTCGTGACAAACCGATCTTAAGTGTGAGTAAAGCGATTGCAAGGTTATCACCTGTATGGTTAGTAGAAAGTGGAGCTTGGATAGGCTATGTATGAGTAGCAATGGAAACAATCAATTAATTTCAGATTTGCACAAATTGAATAAGTATTCAAACTAGCACATAGCCTATGTTGCTGATCAAACAAAGATGTATTGTAGGCTTAAGCAAATATGTTGGTATGAAAACAAGTGCTAGACACTCAGCAAGTCACGGATTTGCACTATGGAACATGGAAACGCAAGTTTGAATCAACTTGTAGTTTTCTGTTTTCAGCCCTCAGGACAGCAGGTTGGTATTTTGGCCGTAACTCTTTGTCAAGTGCTTCTTTGCTTATGAAATTTTTTACAATTCTTCCTGACGGCTTTTTCAACAACTTTTGTTTTGGGCCAACTTTATGAAAACGAACAGAGAAATTCGCACAAAATTCACAAGTGGACTGATCTGCAGATTTCAGGACAGCAACTAGGTCTGAATCAAACATCCATTACTCCTTGGTTCTTTCATGTATGGGGTTGAAAATTGGCAGGATGATAGAAGAACAAGTCTGGGATCTTCTCCTTTTGGTTTCACTCAAAAGGATAAGGAGATGGGAGATATGGTGTTTTTAAGGGCAGCTGCAGAAATGGGAAATTTCTGACCGAGAATTGATACTTCTTTTGGGTGTTTTTGGGTGGATTTTGAGGTGGGGAGATGAACAGAAGATGAACAGCAACAAGACAACACTAGAACGAACACAAACTCAAATTAACAAACTGAAATAACAGATTGGAAAGGCACAAAGGGCTTGGACAGCGGGTAAACAATCTTTTGTGGGGAAAATTTTTCTGGACTATGGGAAGAACACAAGCAGCTAAACAAGATACAAACTCACCGGTCAACCGTCGCTCGATACCAAATGATGCGCTCGATACCAAATGATGCGCTCTCGGTTCCCGATCTTCCGTGAGAGGGATAACTTCGATTTGGGCGGAGGATGACTTTGACGATCCGCCACTTAACCACGCAAGGATAAGCGCCGCAATCGCTAAACCACACTCCGATTGTTATCAACCGTGCCAAAGCCGGATGACCTGACCACGAAGGTCTATCCTTGCAAGCAATCGAAGAACTCGCAAGAACAATGATAAAGCACACACTTCAATCGAGGTTCAAGCTCGAATCGATAGGTCAACCGACACTAGGGATTTCGAGAGTGTTTCTCCAATCTGGAAGACAACAACAGATAAACAAAACCTAAACAGAAAAAGAAAGAGTCTCCCCAATATATAGGGAGAGGGATGGCTCCTAGAAGGTGCTCCCACGCACTAGGAATACAGGGGGACACAGCCCAAAGTAATGGTGACGCAGCACCCAAGAAGAGTAAAAGACTGGTTCTGTTCGCGAGATGTTTTTGACTGCTTCGGCCAGCTCACTTGGAGTTTGAAGGTGAGGTCGGATCCGTTGGAAAGATGGCGAAGTTATGTTTCCAATGAGTGCTCACACGTTCCAATCGGAGTCCGTTTGCATTCTCTAGGCCGTTTTTAATTCAGACTGGTCATTGATGGCCGAGTGGAATCCCTTTGCATTCCCACCATGCTTTAATGCCTTGTTGATATTTTAATGCCTTGTAGCTGGTGCTTGTTGAAGTTCCTATGCATAACATTGTTATTAGGTAGCACTCTATTCTCTAAAGTATAATTATTTAACCCAAGAAACGAGTTTACCTGATAATTGACTTGTCGCGCACTGGCTCGTGTGTTTGGTCCTTGCATGATGACCAAAGGTCGCGAGTCACTTGGAAGGACTTTGGTCATTCATCCCATCCGTGTATCCGATGTAGCGATGTCCTCATCAAGGCGATCTTCCTTGTCAGGTACCAATCCTCGGCGGACATCTCCGGCCGAGGCATTGGGGTTCCCTTTGCCGGCGCCTTCCCGGTGAAGACGAGTTTGCTGTCGTTGCTTCGCTTGCTGTAGAACCACCTCACCCACCACGCGCCCATCGAGTCGAGCAGTGTTGGGCGAGGGTACGGCGCGTCGTCGGCGGTGGCCCGGAGCTTGAGGTAGTAGCACCCCAGCGCCGAAGCGGCGGAGCTGCTCCTCGTCACTGTATAATTGTGGAGGAACAGCCCCACCGGTGGATCGATGCCCAGATAGCCCTCGCATAGGTGTGCGAAGACGGCCATCTGGAGGATGGAGTTCGGATTGAGGTTCGCCACCTCAAATCCGCTGATGTTCAAGAAGGCCTCGACGAAGTCGCTCTCAGGAGACCTCAACCCAACAAGATTTAACTGCTCAAGTCGACGAACTCTCCCTCGAGCGGCTCCGGAGTGTCCTCCTCTTCGGGCAGCCTCCAGCTACCGGTGTCAATGTGGCCCTCTTCCTCCCAGACCTTCAGATCCTCCTCGGTCAGGCTAGTGCCAGTGAACATGGCCATAGCGGTTCCCAAGGTTGGACAGGCAGGGTTGGGGTGGAGTTTGGGTGCTTGATGCTGGGTGCGGTTGGAACTAGGGCTTTGAGAGGAAAGGCGTGAGAGCAGAAGTGGCTGGCCGCGGGCAGCTTGGGTACTTTTATAGTCCCGTGTGAGTGGCTCTGCAACGGTTTTGTCACAAACGGCTAGTTTTTACCACAACGGCTAGGTAAAACGGTCGCCTGTTTTCACTGCGCGGCGATAGGAAGTTACCGTTGGAGTCTGCCAACGGCTAGTTTTTCCAAAGGTCCGCCTGACCAAGGTGAGTGCTCGCTTTCGGATGGATGTCATTCCCTGTTCGACGCAACAGAGTTGCTCGATACTAGTCGGGTCTGTTCGGTCCCGAACAAGTCTTGTTCGGTTGAACCATGACCTGTTCGGTCGCTTGTTACGCGTCTTTGTGACAGCAAAATTTCTCTCTTCGTGACTTGGAGTCTCAAGAGGAAGACCCCACTCTAGTGAGTCCTTCCACTTGAGTCTCGGGGGCTAGCTGTCGGGGATTAAATTACGGCCCATTGCCTTGGCCATTCCCTAACGGCCCAATCGAACAGCCCACCAGGGCCCAGCTCCCTGAAAGGTTCTATCTGGCCCGTATGCATCCTACCGAACAGCTTCCTGGCTGGCACGGTGCGTAATGGCCTAGGATTCGTGTTTGAGTCCGACTCAAATAAGAGTTATGCACGACTACGTGAAGACCCGGACGTTGGTTTCCCGGATTGGATTAGGAGTCGTGATCCCCAAGATTAGGAGATTACCTTATCTACCATAGGTTATATTTGGCATGTACTGAGTTCGTTACGATCTCGTAGTTAGCCCGGCCCGATATTCCTCGGTAGGTCGGTTTGTTCTGCACTATATAAGCAGGGCCCTTATGGCGTTCGGGGGACCCTGGCCATTAGATTTTCGCATACTGCTCGCCGATACCTGCTGATCTCGCCGAGTTCCACCTTGTAATTCTCTTTGATATAAAGAAAGGCTGGACGTAGGGCTATTATCTCTCCCGAGAGGCCTGAACCAGGATAAAAACCCCTGTCTCCTGTTCGTTGCTGTTCGTGGTTGTTCGGCGTGTCTCCTATCTCCTCTTTGAAGAACCTTGGTTGACTTGGGTCAATATCCCAACTGTCGACAGAAGGCGATCGGGACCTTAGCCGCAGGCAAAACGTGCGAGGCGAAATCTTATCCGGGCATGGACCCGTGCAGCGTTGGTGTCGCCTCGGCGGGTGCGGAACCAACGCCAGGAGTGCCCGTTGCGATGAGAATCGTCTTATGGTGGGCATGCCCGTTGCAATGAGAATCGGCTTACGGTGGGCAGAACTCCATCGGTGGTGCACCGCTTCGGTTAACCGGAGCTGTACAGGTCGTCGCCAGATAAAAAGACATGCTCGCACGCGGGGAGCGAAAGACCAACGAGGTTTTGGAAAACCAACGCTAAGGAAAGGAACTGAAAAACTGAAAACGTACCGGGGTTGCCGAAATTCAGCTCGAGTCCCAACTTACCGAGGAGAGGCAGTCCTCCGAGGCTCTTCGGAAAGAAGCCGAGGAGCTTCGCGCGCTGTCCGCGAGGACTAGCATCGCGGAAGGAAGGATCGAGGAGTTGGCCGAGCAGCTCAAGACCGCCGAAAATACCGAATCGAGCGAGAGTCGATCGAGCAGCTTTTCTCGCAAAAAGAGCAAAGAAAAGACAAGGACGAACAGGAAACCAAGAGCAAGGCGAACAGCGCTAGAAAGTTTTAAGGAAAACCGGTAGAACGCTTAGCCTAACTCCCAGCACCCGTTGTACAGCTGCTCGAAAACCTGAGTTTGCGAATTCGAACAGGTGTACAAGCAAAAGAGCGACGCCCTAGCCCCCGGTACGGACGATGCATGAAGACCTGAACTTACGACTTCAAGCACGTGCGTAGAGAGTTAGAGCGACACCCGTATCCTGATCGACTCGTTCTAGGAACTGCTCGTTAATGTAAGTTAGGCGATTCCGAAGGTAACCGAACAAGGGAAGTGTCTCTGCCGCGGAGGGCTTACGAGAGCAGGCTTTGTCAAGTGGTTGTGCCGTGAGCAGTAAGTGCCTCTGCCGCAGAGGGTTTACGAGCGAGCTTAGCCGCAAGGTGGATGCCGGTTACGCACTCGAGTTTAGGAACTTGTTGAAGCTAGATACGGGCAGGGAAAACCTTAAGATTGCGGAGCCAAGAGTTCGCAAGACCGGACAGCCATCAAGTGTTATCAGAGAGTAAGGTAGTCTAAGAAGACGAGTGGTGAGAAGGGCCGCAAGGGGCCGTGAACATTCACCGTTCAATGGGTTGAACTTTACATGGCAGCCTGAGAGACTTGGACGATCTAAGGCGCGAAATTTGAGAAAAAGCGCGAAGCTAGGAAACGAAAGACCTACACGAGGAATTTACGAAGCTGGTCGATGTTCCAAGTGCCGATCAGCTCTCTCCCGTCATCCACTCTCAGGCGAACAACCCCCGGGATCCGGAAGGAGTTTTGATTCAGTCCCCGAGCACGGAACTCGTCGCGGGGACCAGACGAGCGCTCCGGGCGAAGAGCTGCCCGGCGCGAAGTTAATCTAGTCCCTGAGCACGGAGCTCGTCGCGGGGACCAGACTGGCGCCCCGGGCGAAGGGCTGCCCGGCGCGAGGAGATCCAGTCCCCGAGTACGGAGCTCGTCGCGGGAACCAGAAGCGCGCCCCGGGCGAAGAGCTGCCCGGTGCGAAGTTGATCCAGCCCCCGAGCACGGTGCTCGTCGCGGGGACCAGATGCGCGCCCCGGGCGAAGGGCTGCCCGGCGCGAGGAGATCCAGTCTCCGAGCACGGAGCTCGTCGCGGGAACCAGATCTGGAAGGCGATCAAGATCGAAGGGATCGATCCGATCTGGCAGGGGAAGAGACATCCTGCCCTTCTAAGTCGTAGTCCTCAGGAAGAATCTCCTAGTCGCTGATGGAGTTCGACATGCTCGATCTACTAGCTCCCCACGGACGGCGCCAACTGTCGACGGTTGAGATATTGATCTCAAGTCGCTAAGGTTCTTCGAGAGTGAGATAGGAGACACGCCGAACAGGACGAACAACAGCGGACAAGGAGACAAGGGTTTTTATCCTGGTTCAGGCCTCTCGAGAGAGATAATAGCCCGACGTCCAGCCTTTCTTATATATCACAGATGAATACAAGAGGATGCTCGACGAGACGAACAAGTCTCGGCGAGATTATGATGTACAAGTGCGACAATGCAATGATCAGGTGTTTACGAAGTGCTAAGATGCGAAAGCTCTTGATCAGGGTCGTAAACTCGTGCTTGATTGGCCCCTCAACAAGCCGTAGGGGCTCTGTTTATATAGTGCTGAGCAAACCGACCTACCGAGAGAATATCGGGCCGGGCTAATCACGAGATCGTAACGAACTCGACATGCCAAATATATCCCGAGGTAGATAAGGCATACTCCAATTCTTGGGGATCACGACTTCTACTCCAATCCGAGAAACCACGTCCGGGTCTTCACGTAGCCGTGTAGAACTCTGTTCGAGTCGGATTCAAACACGAATCCTAGGCCATTACGCACCGTGCCAGCCAAGGGCTGTTCGGCATGATGCACATGGGCCTGATAGAACCTTCCAGGGAGCTGGACAGTGGGCCATGATAATGGGCCGTGATTTTATCCCCGACAGACCGACACCATATATATGATGCACCCTGTTTATTGCTATTTCTCATCCACGTACTGCATGAAGGGTATACCATGTATTGTACGCCTTGTTTGCTCTCTTCTTGCACATGAATTTGCAGAGTGGAATGGTGCAGCGTTGTGGCTGCGATTGCTCCTCGCCGTTGGTTGTGCTGCGTGACTCCAGCTCCGCCATCCCGGGACTAATCATCTACAATGGGCATGGTGCAATAGATCAGTGTGTGAGGCAATATAGATGAACAGGGCCAAATGGTGTACAGGTCTCGGTGGTGAAGTCATTCCACTCCCAAAGAACAGACTCCGGTGTAGTATCCGCGGCGAGGTCGATTCTTGACCTCTTCCAAGTTCCGCGCCGCCTGGCCCGTTCACCACCACGGCCAGGACGCGCCGCCTTCTCCTCCGCGCCGGCCCACGCCGCAGGTCATCTAGCCCGCCACTTACCTCCACCACAGAGATGCATGCCGCAGGTCGCCCCAGCATCCACGGACGACGACCCAATGCCGGCCTTCTCCATGCCAAGCCGCGCCGCTTGGCGTTGCCACCTCTCCAAGCGCCGCAGCCCCTGTCTGGCGTGCGGTCATGCGCTGTGCCCTGACACCGCACCTCACTGGCCAGCTCCGCCTCTACCCAGCGCCGCCCCTCGCCAGCGTGCTGCCCGGCGCCTCGTCCCTCCATCCAACACCGAGCCATACACACGCGTCTACACTATTGATGGCTGCCGCACTCGCCGTAGCTTCCACCAATTATTTGGAGCCCACAGATGTGGTGATGTGGCTTTGATAATTATGAAAAGTCTACTCTTGGGGCTATCACACTTAAAATTCAATTGTCAACTTTCAGCTTCAAAGTAAGATTCTTTATCATAGATGCGCCTACTTCATATTCAGCTCTCCTTGGAAGACCAAGTACCGTGTTGTCCCATCTACCCTTCATCAGTGCCTCAAATTCCTCGATAATAACGGCACACAACATCCCATCGCCGCCAATTCCGCTCCATATCAGGTCCGGGAGGCTCACCACGGCGATGTAAAATTTTACTTTCCCGTTGCTGATAGCGAGCGACAAAAAGGACGTTCGACGCTAGCAGCAAATATCATGCCCAAGCTCATCACTACATCGCCTATCGTCGAAGCGAAACAAATACCTACTTCGAGCATCTCGACAGATATTAGTAACACTTCAAGAAGCCTTCGATGTCTGGTTCATAGGTCATCACCAAATCAGTCAAGTGGCGTGCAAAGAGCTCCATCGATATTCTCCATATCATTTATGCCAATTACATTGAAAGTTAGATCTTCGACGGGTAGTAATGCTTCATCATCAACTTCGGCACACTCAAAACCTGTCATCACATTTTGAGACCGAACAAGTTCAAAGGTGCGGGATTTCATTACAGAAGATGGTGCCGTTAAAAAGATGGTGACCGGTATTGAAAAAGCAATGAAGAACACTCAATTTTTGCATCCTCCGTCATTATACATCTCGGTGGCAACTCCATTAGAAGTTTGGGCTATTCCAACAAAATACAAGCCCCAACCACCAACAATTTTTTACAAGGCGCCACCATCTCAGGAAAGTGGCGTGACACTTGATATTCATGATTTATTTTGCGTAAAAGTGACAGCGATCACTATCAAAGTAGATCCTCAACTAACGCACATGATGCAAAGGGCGGGAATCACGCAATAACAGGATGCCACCTCCCCGTGCTGTATGCGAACTGTGGTGGGAGCAAGCTGAAAAGCTCATAAAGAAAGGAAAAAAGAGCCACGAACCACTGAAACATGACTGGGCTACATCAAGACTGAAGCTTCTGGTGATGACGAGGATGACGACGACGACGATCTCTATGATCGGGAGCTGTCCATCAGCTACACCACCGTTCTCACTCCAAAAATATTACCATTTGGATTCAGAAATGACGGTGTTACCTTCAAGCACACAATGGCTTCTATTTTCTGCGACTCTTCACCTATGTATGAAGTTCCTAATGACATCACATAAGTAATGTGTCATGCAACTTTTGCGTACATGCTCCACAGCAACTCGAAGACAGTAGATAGCCTACCATCGACGAGCTCGTGCAAATTAATCTAGTTACGTAGGATAATGCTCATCCCACTTTTGTGAGAGCTACTCTCACGAAATACGAACATGAAGACTATCAAAGATTCTTAATTGAGTTCCGAGTTTGCTTCGCATGGATTTATAAAGTGATGCTGCATGACTCCCACGCCCCCCACACCGCCAATGGTCTTCTGGCGTCCAAGTCTATATTGTGGGGCTGACTCCCACATCATGCATCACCGCCAATGGCTTTCTAGCGCCTAGTTCAACTTCGTGAGAACAGTATCGATGCTTCATTACATTGCTGATGGTATTTCGGCACTCAACTCAACACCGTGGGGGCGACCCCACGACTTTCAACATTGCCAACGGTCTTCTGGCACTCAACCCAACATCGTGGGGACAACCCCCACGCCTTCTACATCGCCGACGGTCTTCTGGTGCTCAACTCAACACTGTGGGGGCAACTCCCACGACTTTCAACACCACCAACGGTCTTCTGACACCCGCCTCAATTAAACTTTGTGGAAGCAACTTCATATTGGTCTCATCGTCGACGGATCTTCGACTTTATTAAAGCAACATTATGCTCACTTCATCGCCAAAATATTATTGGCACTTCATGTCAACGCGCGTGCGCGATGTCCACACGTCCTCACACCTTTGCCAAAGGATTTCTGGCACGTCATCGCAACACCATGGGAGAGTCTGCCCCACATCTTCGATTTATGCGTAAAAAGGCACAACCTTATCATTCACCAGAGAAGGTATGCCTCTGTATTAATTTCGTTGGATGGCTTTTCCCATCGAAAAAAATCAGGTTTTACATTCTCGACCCTATTTGAGTTTCTGGATGGCTTTTCCCTCAAAACATAACCTATTCTGGATGGCTTTTCCCTGAAAATTTCACCATTTCCTACTCTTTGGATGGTTCTCCCCTTTGAGAGTTTTTTTATTAGGCCTATAATGCATATTTAATTGCATGTGTGGGCTTCTGCTTTCTTTATATGGTTTTTCCTTTTGAAAACAGATGACAATCATCTACGTAAAAATGGCTTATTTCTGAATAAACACCATGCTGGTCAGCAGAAAATTTTCTGTTCTAGGTCTTTCCAATGGAGCTAAAGCATAATCATGGTCGAGCATACCTGTAGCCATGTGACCTGCACACTATTTTTACACAAGACGCATGCAAAGTAAAGGCTCCCAAGAGCAGCGAGATGATTACTTAGGTTACTTAAAAGTGGCAAATTCTCCATGCTAATCACGCCTTCCGATAGTCTCAGACCAAAGGGGATATCAAGCCGCAGGGATGCCCTATAGCGAATAAATGCACAAGCTGCCAACCCTGTTAGGCGTATCAATGTCAATGCTCCGGGATGATATATAGGAAAAGATGCGGGAGAAGGCTGCCCAGTCGGTCAAAGTCTGACTGCTGTTAAGCTGCTCGCCTATCTCGGAAGCATAAACAAGAGCCAAACAAAAGAAAGCAAGCCTGCGAGGATTAGTTAGTCCATAAAAGGCAGGCGGCTATGTGAGCATTGTTGAGCCCTAATTTTTATTAGTGGCATTGATGTCAAGATTATTCAACATTAAGTGCTAGGGGGTTTTTGGACTTCTCGGAACCCTAGCGAAGACTCGGCTTCTCTCGGAACCCTAATTTGAAGCCTCGACAAATTTGTGAGCTGCTCCAAGTTCTACGTGCGTGACTGGGCGAGAGTTGAGTTTAATCACAATAAAAATAGTCTATAGAATTTGAAGTCCCTGAAGGCTCAGATTGGAGAGTTTAACACCAATACGTGTTCAATCTCTCTGTTGTCCATCTTCATCTCAAATTGGTGGGGGGCATTTGTTGGACGGTAAAATTTCAATCGGAGATTCACTACTAGAAAAACGCTAATATGTGATGAAACAGATGTGTCACCGAAAATAGTATATTTGTCATTAATACATTTCTATGACGACTTTATGACGAATGGAAGATCGTTATATTATCTCCGTCACATATGAAATGCGATGACAAATTTGTTCCTTTCGTCACAAAACTCAATACATCCATGACAATATACAAATTGTCATGGAACTATTTTCAGCACACATCCATATTCGACGTGTCATCCAGCGCCATGTCATCATCATCTGACGTGGAATTATTGTGTGACGAAAACATTCATCATTGAATTTCAATGACATGGAGCCTAACCATCAACTATATTCGACGTGTCAAGTCATCGTGAACGTGGTGTCGTGTGACGTGGCATCGTGCAATCGCTAATCTAACATGGACTTATTTTGTGACAAAAATATTTGTCACTAAAATGTCATGACATGGTTCATAATCGTAAGTGTCATGATCTCTTTCTGTGACGAATATTTTCATCACATGTGCATGATGACGAATCTTCGAATAGAGTAATGAAATTTACAAAACTGGGCACAAAAGAGCATACACTTTCAGTAATGACCACAAGTTAACACACAAGTTCAGACAGTTTCAGATATTGAACACAAGTTCACACAGTTATAAGTTCATATCCAGACCATACAAGCACATAATTAACCATCCATTGAAACAATAAGGCATAAGTAGACATAGTTTAGACTACAGACCACACATAACCAAAAGTTAAAAGTTCACCAAGTTCACTGAGGCCACCAGTTCATCAGGAACACTAATTTCTGGAGTTACCCTAGGATAAGGTCAACAGGCGCTGAAGAATCAGATCGGTCGATTCCTGCTTCTTCTTGAATTCCTCCAACTTTTTTTGTGTATTGGCCATATCCTCATTTGTCCTAGCCATGACTTCCTCTGTTACTTGGGTTTGTTTTTTCAGGCTCTTGAGTTCTTGTTGAAGCACGGCTGATCCCTTTCTTTCTTCCTCAAGTTCCTCTCGAAGAGCTTTTTCAGTAGATTTCGCTGATTGTTTTGAGATAATATATACCCGACATTCTTGAGGAACATGCTATTGGCGCAGGTTTAGGATAGAATCTGAGAGACAACCTCAATGCTAGATCTTTGTGTCTCACCTTCTTCAACAGGTGCTGCCAGCATATTTTCCATACCAGTATACAAAATGCAAGGATTCAATGTTAGCTAGGACAATATGAAGCATGATGCACTAAATAACAAACATATATACTAAAGAACAAACACCTTTGCCTCGTCATATGATTTGGGAAGTTCACATTGAGAGAATGATGAAGACAATAACTTCAATACTGAATTAAATGCTACATTGCTGATCCAATAATATGACTTGATATGAAGCAACCTAACAAGAAAGGGAAATCTTGAGTGGTCAGATTACGGGCAAAGTTGTTTTGCATCTTCTAGTACTCGAGCAAACAACGGTAAACATTCTCCACTTTCCTCTCTGGCTGTGTACGGGTCTTCTATCAGCTCTGGCATTCTATCGTCATCGTTGTCAGGCCCATCCACATCGATCCCACTAGGACCATCAGATTCAACTGCTCTTGATATTCAACAACATCAACATCGATCGATTCCCCATGATGAATCCACCTACTATATGTATCTGACATCCCAAATACATGCACATGATCATATACTTGTGGTTGAGGTCGTAGACTCTGATTAAGACATTTACAACATGGGCAAGGTATCTCGACATCCTCGAGGTATCGTTCTTGAACAAATTGCACGAATTGTTTCACACCATCAATATACTCAGGGGTGAATTGTTTACCATGTATCCACCTTACATCCATCATTCATTGATCCAAAGAAAAATAAAAAGAATTTAGAATTGATATGTATCAAGTTAAAAATTACGATGATTTATAATTCAACTAATTAGCCAATGTAACACCACTACGATACATTGATAGGAATAAAACATCACTAAAAATTGGAAAAGTTGGCTATTATATTATATTCAATGCAATAAATTGATTTTTCTAAATCTAAAAGGAGGACTTATGGTGGGGATCACGAGTTGGAGCAGATAAGCGGAAGCATGAGGTCGTCGTCGTATAGTAGCCGCCTCGTGCTAGCAACTTCACGTTGCTACCTTCACGTCGCTGCGCCTCCAGGACCCTACCGCCGCCGCCGCCGCGTGAGCTTGCCGCCGCCACCTTGCCCGTGTCGTCGCCGCCGCCTTGTGCCGTGCGTTGTCGGTGTGTCGCCGCTTCTGCGTAAACGCCGTCTTCGCCGTCGCTGCGTGCTGTAGTTGCCGCCGCCTCGTGCCTTCGCGGCCGCAGCAGCATGAATTTCCCTACTTGCGCCTCACAACGAATTGCAGATCTATTATATGTTGATCATGCAGGTCGTGTAAGCCACGTAGGACAAGCCCCATATTTGTGACGAACGTCGATTGTCACCTTCACTCTCTTGAGATATATTGGTAGGCTTGAAGTTGTATGACAATTTTTTATGTTGTTCTGTGACACATTAATTTCGTCACAGTTTTCTTTGGGTGGAGGCTACACGTCTAATATCTATGACGCTTAGAGATATTTTGTCATCAATATGTCATCTTTAGTGACAAAATTTGTAATCATTACGAGTAAAATGTTATGGATCAACGATTTTCTACTAGTGTTATTATTTGGATTTCTTTTAGAAACAAAATAAAAATGGAGAATAATATTGGAGATCAGCACGTAGTCTGCAGATAAACAATGTCGGTAGATGTGATCTAATCTCCAACCTCTTCTATTGCCGAGGATATGATCTAACGTGGAAAAATAACATCTGGAACAAACAAGACAAACAAGATGAGGCAGTATATAAGAAAATCGATCTCCTCGATAGGAGGGGTTACACACATCTAGGTTACACACATCAGTACACACATTAGGCAGAGACGGAAACACACAAAAAAGAAGCAGTTTGATCAGGAGAGGCGGAAACGCAGGGTTACGCGGCCGGATTGATCAGAGGACACGCAGATTGAAGGCGCAGGGACACACCAGGCTATTCATCAACATCAAAAGAAAGAAAATAAAGAGCAGGTCAAGTTAAGAGGATGATGCAAGGTTATTAATCCCTTCATACTCTTTTCCGATCTGTCTATAGGTTTGATTATTTTCCAGGAGCAGTTCAGTCCTCTAGTTGCCTTCTGTGCAATGGCATGTGAAAATCAAACATGCATCTGATCCTATCCGTGCTAACACATGTATTAGCATGCAACTGTTATCTAATTCTCATCTATGCTGCAGCATGAAGGCAATGCCATGCGTGTGTGCTCTTTTCCTATCCATGAACATGCAAAGATCAAGATATTATGTCGTTTTAGCCGTGCCCACCTCGCCGCCGTCTGTGTTCGTCGCATGACTTCACCTCCGGCTGGCCGCATGCTGCTCCCGTCGCAGATCCACGCCGACCCGTACACCGCCAAATCTCTTCCGCGCCGGTTCATGCCTGGCTCCAGGACCCGCGCGCCGCCAAGTTTTCCCCGCCGCCTCTCCAAGTGCCGCCGCCCCTGGCCGATGCCTCCTCGGGTTTGCACGCCCCTGGCAGGTTCGCCCTTGGCTGATGCCGTCCCGGGCCGGCGCAGCCCCTAATCGGCGCGCAGCCGTGCACTGTTGAACATAGTGCCATATAAGCATAATGAATTGACCAATTAAACAGAATATACATAATAAGAGTAAAAACACATCAATGTCATGAAATAGAATATTTATCATGTACTCTATAAAATTAGACTACATAGCACCAAGTAATGTGATAAACCAATTAAATAACAAGGCAGCCAGCAAATAAAGTGAATAAATCACCATTGAGTTGATTTAATAGCTCTTAGAATTAAACTAATGACTTGGTTGCTGAAAACAGCCGTCCAAGTCATAGTATTCAATGATTTCATAAGCAAAATACAATATGAGATCCATATCAAGGATTAGATAATCAATTCTGCACTGTTTTGGAAAGTAGTTAAGCTCAGAACATCCCAATTTAGCCAAACAGATCTGCTGATCTACAATTATTCCTGTTAATAGCCACTGGACGCAAATCAGTTTAATCTGAACCAATCGAACAACACCAAAGTGCTAAGAAAAGGTACTAGAAATAATAAACATATTACTAAGTGCAATCTGAATAGCACACTAATATAGCCGAAGGAACCAATGTAAGGATTCTAGGCCGAGAGGAGGGGTGAATCGGCTCTTTTCAAATGTTACTTCTCTCAATGCGCTTGCTTAGTTAATCAAATTAGGAACACAACCTATCGATTAATCTAGAGTCTAGTTGTGGAAGCGATCACAATGAGACACAAGCGACTACTAGGAGGCTCGATGGCGCTCACATGCAAACGATCAAATCAATATGCGGAAGTAAATGAGAGAGACAAGAAAGCGCAAACCGAGGTGTTTCCCGAAGTTCGGTGCTCAACACATGAACACCTACGTCTCCGTTGAGGAAACTTCTCACACAGAGAAGTCGGGACTCTCTCGTCCCTAACCCTCAATCCACTCGTGGTGGCTCTTCACCAACACATGGTAGACGAGCCCCAAACCTTCACACAAGACGAGTTCTTCCACACGCGGAAGCTCCTCGCACCGGTGTGCCGACACTGACACCACCCCCAGCCTACACGGAGGATTTTGCACACAACCTTCAAGGATGAAGGCCACGCACCTCCGACAAACGGAAGTGACCCCCGACACATGGAGGATTTCGGTTGACGTAGTCGTACGGTTGATGAAGCTCGTGGTGTGGTGACGATCTCTCCGGCGTCGAAGTCCCAAGAGCACAAGATCGGAGACCGTCTCTCACCACTACCCTTTCTCTCCCACCATGGAAACTAGGGCAAGAACACCATGGGAGAAGGGGCAAACCTTGGGGTTGGATGAGAGGAGGTAGGGGACACCTTCTTCTTCCTCTTCCCCTCTTCTCCTTCCTCTCTCTCAATCTCTCAAGCACATGGAACCCTAGGAGGATGTGGGATCTATGGGAGGAGCTCTCTTGGGTGGAAAGGGTAAGGGGTGGCTGCTAATGAGGCTCTCTCCCACTTCTCCCGTGCTCCAAGCCCCTATTTATAGGCACAAGGCGAAGCCCTAGAAATGGACGACTCAGATTTGTTTTCGCGAGATCCAGATCAATCTATCGGACGCCGTCCGGTGAGGGTCAGAGATATTTTTTGTACTCTATCGGACGCCGTCCGGTAAGTTCATCGGACGCGTCCGACGAGGTGCTGGCGCACGCACAAACAGTGCACGCCAAGTGTTTGCTCGCTGGCGTAGCCCGGATCGGACGAGTCCGATGGCCTGGTCGGACGCGTCCGACAGTGAGGATGGCTGTGCATGTTTTCCTCCATCGGACGCCGTCTGACTCACAACCGACACCGTCCGACCATTCTCACTGTCGATTTTCTTCTTCATCGGACGCCGTCCAGTTACTCGTCGGACAACGTCCGCGATATGAGGCAACTTGGGCCGTCTAGGACTTAGTCGTTTCGAGCTCATTCGCTTGGAATTTGGTGCTGTCGGACCCCGTCCGAAAGGTCGTCGGACGCCGTCCGACAGAGGCGGTGTTTTCGGGACTTAGTCTCTCGGGCTCACTCGCTCACCGGACGCCGTCCGATGGATATCGGACGCCGTCCGACAGAGGCTTAATTTGCACACCCCTTCGGACTTAGCCTCTCTCGCCCCCTCTCGTCACCACGTCTCAGGTCTTGGGACATTTTTGTTGATTTGTGGACACGGTGACAACCTGGGTAGGGTCAAGCGAAAACTTTAGACCATTTGGGCGGGAAGTTTCGCGCTCTCAGGTATTTCGGAGACTTAGCGGCTACGAAACCCTGGACAGCTGGACCCCGAACCTTCTTGACCCTGGGACAGGTGTACTCGCTCTCGATGGTTCGTTCAAGACTAACACCTGGCACTCTTGGAACCCCCATGAAACCCATGGCTGATGTTTCTGGACCTATGCTCAGTGGGACCCTGCAACCAGAGAGATGTAGTCGAGCCAAAGACGCACACAAGGAAATAAGAAGAACTATAAAACAAAAGTCCTTATCCTTGGCGTTCCAGCTGTACGGCCTAGTTGCCATCAATTACCAAAATCATTCAGCCCATGGGAGGCTTGTTCTTACAATCACTCCCTTTTTGGTAATTGATGACAACACCTGCAAATCCAACATGACAAGGCACAAATACAATCTCTGGTGTAATGGGTTAGCTTAGAAACATTGCATGCCAGCATAGCACAATGCAAAAGGCCAATGAATAAGATGCAATGTACGTATAGACATGAGCTCCCCCTAAATCAATGTATACCACTTGAGAATACTATCACATCACAACATGGAGCAAAGCATCTCCATCCTAATCTCCATCATAGGAGCAAAGCATCTCCTAAGATATCACTTGTAACCCAAAGTCAGTTCTCCCCCCTTTGCATCCCGAGCATGACAATCGAGCATGACAATCCCAATGTGTTTCCATTCCAAAACATGGATTTGCAATTATTTCTCCCCCTTTGGCAACAATGACCACAAAGTAGCAAAATATGGGATAATTTAAGCGCTTTGGAAGTTATACGAGTGCAAACATGCCCACAAATCCACCACACTCAAAATCGAGCCATCTCAAGGTCACAATGTCACAAGATCAACTAGAGCATAATTGATAGATGTGTAATTCAAGTTATTATGACCTAGAGCAAATATAAGGTGAACTATGGCTAGAAGTATCAAGAGTTGCTCCAAAACTCAAAAATGGACACACAATGCACCATAGCACTAGAAGATGCACTTCAAGCTACACATATTATCACCAAGCCTATTTGAGACTCAAACATTTTAGTTGAGCTCATTTTTGAAAGATTTTACATTTTGCACTTTGCATTTTCTTAAATTTTGCCATGTCTCAAACCATAGGCGACGTCACCCAGCATGACACTGAAGATGAACGTCTCGGTCATCCAAAGCTCCCCCTAAGTTCATGCCCAGTGCCATAGCAAGCTATCTCATCGAGGAGGCATTGGTGAGACATGTATGACCAATTGTGGCCTTATTCACATTTTAGCACAAAATTTTTTAAATTTGGCTCAACATTTTCTCAAAATTGCTCAAGTTAGCAAAGTAAAGATATGTGCAAAATAAAAGAATACAATCTAGACTTAGAAGCACATGGTCAACCAAAGAGTTTAGAGCAATCAAATGAGATTAGAAACTATAGCCCTTCTAACACATGCTCATGGCTTCCAATTGCATGATATTGAGTTAAGCACAAGTTGAGCTAGTGACAAGGTAAATACATGCTATAGCTATCAAATTCATGTGATGAACATATAGGCAATGAATAACATCAAGTTTAACAGGCAAAGCACCTAAAAGTTCAAACTAGCTTCAAAAGGTTTTCAATGAATGATATAGCCGCACGACCAACTCAGGCAATGTTTGACTTGTCTAAAATGTTCAATTCATTTCTCAGTTTGCAGAATCGTGCCTCACCAAGTGGCTTGGTAAAGATGTCGGCAAGCTGGTCCTCTGTCCGCACGTGTTCAAGCACAATATCGCCCTTTGCCACATGATCCCGAAGGAAATGGTGGCGGACATCAATGTGCTTGGTCCGTGAGTGTTGGACTGGGTTGCACGCTATCTTCACTGCGCTCTCATTGTCGCACAGGAGAGGCACATGGTCAAGTTTAAGCCCAAAGTCAAACAGTGATTGTGTCAGGTAAAGAAGTGCACAGCAACTCCCTGCCGCTATATACTCAGCTTCAGCAGTAGATAGCGCCACGGAGTTCTGTTTCTTTGACGCCCATGACACAAGACATCTACCCAAAAAGTGACATGCCCCAGAAGTGCTCTTGCGATCAATCCTGCACCCGACATAATCTGAGTCAGAATAACCTAAGAGCTCAAACCGTGCACCCTTCGGGAACCAAAAGCCTATGTTAGGTGTGTGTTTTAGGTATCGAAGGACTCGTTTCACAGCAGTCATATGCATTTCTCTAGGGGAGGCTTGAAATCTAGCGCACATGCACACACTATACATGATGTCCGGCCTAGATGCAGTCAAATAGAGCAAAGCACCAATCATGGAACGGTAAAGCTTTTAGTCGACATGTTTACCTTCTTCGTTGAGGTCGAGGTGGCAGTTTGTCCCCATTGGTATCCGGATTTGCTTGCAGTCACTCATGTTGAAGTGCTTGAGCAGGTCGTGGATGTACTTCTCCTGACATATGAATGTCCCGGTCTTGAGTTGCTTGATTTGAAATCCCAAGAAGAAGTTCAATTCGCCCATCATCGACAACTCGAACTCATTGCTCATCATGTCGCTGAACTCTGTGACCAAGGACTCATTTGTGCTACCGAAGATGATGTCATCCACATAGACCTGGCACAGGAACAGATCTCCATCTACCATCTTAGTGAACAGAGTCGTGTCGACCCTTCCAACCGTGAATCCCTTGGAGATGAGGAAATCCCTTAACCTTTCATACCATGCCCTGAGAGCTTGCTTGAGACCATACAAAGCATTCGACAGTTTGTACACATGATCTGGATGCTGCGGGTCCTCGAAGCCTGGAGGTTGCTCAACATACACTAGCTCTCTAATGTACCCGTTGAGAAAGGCACTCTTCACATCCATCTGCTTGAGGACGATATTGTGGTATGTAGAGAACGCCACAAGTAGTCTGATAGCATCCAGACGGGCCACGGGAGCATAGGTGTCACCGCAGTCAACTCCCTCGATCTGTGTGAAACCCTGAGCGACCAGTCTAGCCTTGTTGCGCACCACCAAGCCAAACTCATCTTGCTTGTTCTTGAATACCCACTTGGTACCAATCACATTGCAGTCGCTTGGCCTTTCCACCAAAGTCCAGACTTTGTTCCTCTCAAAGTTGTTCAGCTCCTCGTGTATCGCATTGATCCAGTCTGGATCACTCAGTGCCTCTTCCACTTTCTTTGGCTCAAGCTCAGACACAAACGCCGTGTGCTCACAGAAGCTTGCCAAAGCATCGATCTCACTGACGTTGGCTGTCATTGACCTTGTTTGCACACCTTGAGTCAAGTCCCCAATCACTTGATCAGCTGGTTGATCACGAGCAATGGTGTAATGGGTCTTGATCAATTGAGGTGGTAGCTCATCTGATTCTGCATCTGGTTCACCTGCTGTCTCTGCCTCCGAAATTGGCTCCACACTTGTGCTCTCTTGAGGCAAGGCTCCCTCTGAATCTGGAACTGGCTCAGGTGTGAGAGGTGGTGGAACAGTCTCGGTCTCCCTCTCAACTTCTACTGGCCTCACATCACCAGCTGGCATCTCCTCCACCGCTCTAGCCAACTGCTCACCATCCACATCATCCAGATTATCATGCTCCCCTTGACTCCTATTTGACTCATCGAACTTCACATCGCAGGTCTCCTCAATCTGACCACTGCTCTTATTGTACACCCTAAAGGAAGACCCTCTGGCTGAGAACCCTAAGAAGATTCCCGTGTCCACTCTGCTCTGGAATTTGCCTAAGTGTTCCCGTTTCTTCTTGATGTAGACCTTGTAGCCAAATACCCTGAAGTAGGAGACATTGGGTCGTTTTCCCACAAGCAACTCATAGGATGTCTTCTTCAGGAGCTTGTGGAGGTATAGACGGTTGATGCAGTGACAAGCAGTGTTGATTGCTTCTGCCCAGAACAGATCAGAGGTCTTGTACTCGTCCAACATTGTCCTTGCCATCTCAATGAGCGTCCTGTTCTTCCTCTCAACCACCCCGTTTTGCTGAGTAGTGTAGGTGGCTGAGAACTGGTGATCAATGCCTAACTCATCACAGAACAGCTCAACAGAAGTGTTAGTGAACTCCGTTCCATTGTTACTTCTCACCTTCTTGAGGGTACAATCAAAAACATTTTGGGCTTTCTTTATAAACTTTTTGAAAACATCTCCAGTTGGAGTTTTGTCGGGTAGAAAGAAAACCCAAGTGTATCGGGAGAAGTCATCAACAATGACCAAGCAATAGAGATTTCCCCCGATACTCACATAGGTTGTTGGCCCAAAAAGATCCATGTGTAAAAGCTCGAGAGGTCGAGATGTAGACATGACATTCTTGGCAGGGTGTGAGCTTGCCACTTGCTTTGCTTACCGACAGCAATTGCAAAGTTTGTCTTTCTCGAATGTCACATCTTGCACCCCAAGAATCAACTCGTTTTTGAAAAGTTTCTTTAAATTTGCCATGCCGACATGCCCAAGACGCCTATGCCAAAGCCAATCAAGAGAAACTTTGGCGACAAGGCAAGTCGAGACGGATGCGGCAGGCTCACTAAAGTTCACAAGAAACAAGTTTTCAAACCAAAAGCCTTTGAACACAAGTTTTTCATTTTTTTCCAAAACCAACAAGCCTTCAGGTGAGAAATTACAATGGAACCCCAAATCACATATTTGGGCAACAGAGAGGAAGTTATAGCTCAAAGTTTTCACTAGTAGCACATTGTCAATTGAAAGATCTGAAGAAATTGTTACCTTTCCAACTCCAAGAACCTTGCTCTTACTTCCATCTCCAAAAGTGACCTTGGGGGGAATCTTTCCTTCCTCCCCTATTGAGGTGAACAACCGAGGGTTGCCGGTCATGTGTTGGGTGCACCCACTGTTAATGATCCAATGGCACCCTCCACTCCGGTAGTTCTCCTGTCATGAGAAAGGATCACTTATGTGACTCAGGGACCCACGCATGAGGTCCCCGAGGGTTAGCCTTCAAACCAGAAGCAACAGGAGCAAAACGATCAATCAATGACTTGGGCACCCAAACATGTGACTTGTGCTCATTCTCAGACTTGAGCACAACAAATCTAGCAATCACTCTACCCTGTGAATTTTTCTTTAGCAGGTAGTGATCCTACAGCTCAGCATGTGCTCTTGAGAATTTTGGCTGTGTGTGATTGGGAGTGTTGCGGTTTTGGTTCCTAGGAAGTTTTGTCCTACCATTGTTGTGCCTAGGAGTGCCATTCCAGAAATTTTGCCTAGGTGAATGCCAAGTGTTATACCTAGGAGCATGTCAGATGTTGTAGTGCATTTGAGGTTGCCATGTGGGAGAGTTATAGTGCCTATCATGTCCTTGCCATGTGTTGTGCCAATTGTGCACCTAGAAACATTGTTGCTAGTGTGCAAGTTGTTACCATGCCTCTTCTTGGGATAGGCATGATAGTAACTTTGTCTCATGGTAGATGCTCGAGGAACACTTGATTTCTTCCTCCCTTTTGGCTTCTCTGGAGTAAACCCCAAGCCACCTTTTTGGGAGGGTTTTCGTTGTTCCTTGAACATCTTGTCCAAGGCCAAGCTACCCTCATAACACTTCCCAAGCCCCTTATCAAATTTCTCAAGTTTAGACTTCAGCTCAGCATTTTCAATAACAAGCTCCCTAGCAGCTAGTACAAATTTGCAATTATCAGGTGTACATACTAGTGTGTTGCTAGAGGAACCGCTAGAAGTAGAAGCCAACCCAGTGCAATCATGTGCAACTTCAGGACAAGCAAGAGTCAAGTCAACAACAGGTGCAATAGCAATGTGAGTAACAGCACAAAGACAAGCAACATCCACAGCATCAACAGGTGTAGTATCAACTAGTTGAGCAAGAGGCAAAGCAACCAACACATCATTCTTAACCAGAAGTGTCTCATGATTCTTCCTAAGTGCATGATAAGTAATCATGAGATCATCTAAGGATTCATTCAAAGCATCGCGCTCTTCCTCTAACACATTACACTTAGATGACAGATTTTTGTTAGAGCCTAACAAAGTGTCATGCTCAGATTCTAAGCTATTACATCTAGTGGCAAGATTTTTGCACTTAGTTTGAAATGCAATCAAGGTTTTACCAAGCTCTAGATTCTTAATCTTGTAGCGCTCACAAGCTTCCCTAAGACAATCACGCATGCCTTCAACATCCACATCTGAGTCAGAACCAGAGTCGCTCACCTCGCCACTAGGTCGAGCCATCAGGCACTTGGAAGTACCAGCAGGATTTGGTGAAGCCTTTGCCGATATAGAGGAAGTGGTGGAAGAAGAACCATCGTCATCAGAATACCACTCTCGAGGCTCAGCAACCACCGTGAGACATCTTGAAGTGAGGACATAAGGAGGCGGCACGGATTCAGCTATTGCCATGGTGGCCAACTCTTGATCAGCTGACTCCTCCTCATCTCCTGAAGCTGACGCGTCGCTGGAGCTCTCATCGGTCACCCATTCTCCCACAAAGGCTAGCCTTTTGCCTTGTGATGAGCGACCCTTGAACCCTGACTTCTGAGGATTCTTCTTCTTGTAGTCATTCTGTCTTGGCTTCTCGCCATCGCCCTTCTCCTTTCCTTTGTCCTTATACTTGGTATTGCCCTTCTGGGGACACATTGAAGCGATGTGCCCCTTCTCCTGACACTCATAGCATCGGTATGATGCATGGGAGTTTCTGCTCATCCTCTTCTTGCCACCATATCCATTTCTGCTCATGAACTGGCCAGCTTGCTTCATGAACAGGCCAAAATGTTGGAAGCCATCTGTCGGGGATAAAATTACGGCCCATTGCCATGGCCCACTCCCTGACGGCCCAATCAAACAGCCTACCAGGGCCCAGCTCCCTGGAAGGTTCTATCTGGCCCATATGCATCCTGCCGAACAGCTTCTTGGCTGGCGCGGTGCATAACGGCCAAGGAATCGTGTTTGAGTCCGACTCGAACAAGAGTTCTACACGACTACGTGAAGACCCGGACGTTGGTTTCCCGGATCGGAATAGGAGTCGTGATTCGCAAGACTAGGAGTATGCCTTATCTGCCTCGGGATATATTTCGCACGTTGAGTTCGTTATGATCTCGTAGTTAGCCCGGCCCGATATTCCCTCGGTAGGTCGGTTTGCTCACCACTATATAAACCAAGCCCCTACGGCGTGTAGAGGGCACGAGTTTACGCGTCCAATCTCAGATAATCTGAAGACTTGAATCTGACTTGATCTAGCTTTTAGCACCTGATATACACCCTAATCTCGCCGGGACTTGTTCGTCTCGCCGAGCCACCTCTTGTAATCACTCCTGATATATAAGAAAATTTGGGCGAAGGCTATTATCTCCCGAGAGGCTGAACCAGGATAAAACCCCATCTCTGCTCGTTCTTTGTTCGTGATTGTTCGGCGTGTCTCCTATCTCAATTCTAAAGAACCTTAGCGACTTGAGATCGTTATCTCAACCGTCGACAGTTGGCGCCGACCGTGGGGACCCGCAGATCGAACATGTCGAACTCCGTCAGCGATAAGGAGATTCTCCCTGAGTACTACGACTCAGAAGGGCAGGATGTTTCTTCCCCTGCCAGCTCGGATCGATCTTACCGACCTAGATCAATGTCTGTGTCTGAGACAGAAGTTTCTGGATACGCTCCGGAGATGGTCTCAGGTCGAGCTCCCGTCATTGACGATGAATACGGAACCGACGATCTTTACGCTGGTTTAGATCTATCGGATTCCAGGGCTATGTCGGTCGATTCCTCTGTGGCGACTACGGTGATGACACCGTCTAGCGCAATCGCACGGCCACCGCATCGTCAACATGACCGTAGCGCAGGACTTGAATCTGCGCGGGTCCCGATGGTCTGGGGAGATCGGCGATCGATTCGCTCGGCATCGAGATGAGGTCGCATTAGGCGCTCGCGAGCAAGATGTTGTTCGCCGACTTTGATGAGTCCATCAACCAAACTCTGGCGCAGAATCTGCGACCGGCGATAAGCGTCGGCGACGTAACCGCCTCGACACCACGCCAAGACCCCCGGTAGAAGTTCAACCTGCCCGGGCAGAATCCCCGCGTGCCCAGACTCCGGTCGGGCAAGACGCGGACGTCTCGGGGATCCCGGGACCCCTGGAGCAGAGTCGTGAACGGCTCCAGGCCCTAGCAACCGTAATCAAATCCGCTCACTAGGACAATCTCGTCCTCGTGGGCGATGCAGTGGCTACTCACCTTGAGAAATTGGCCGAGGGCCTTAAGTCTATAGGTGAAGCATCATCTGGACAGCGCGCCGAGCCTGTCCGGGTGGATTCGGACAGCGAACGATCCGATCGATCGCGTGACCACCGTAACCGCCGTAGGATCACTCTCCACAAGCAAGCTGCCCGTGGTCGCCGTCGCTCGCCAAGTCCCCGTAGTCATCACGACCACAGGGGCAAGCGCGTACGCGATGATCACGGAAGATCCCCTCGTGAGGAGCGCGTTGCCGCGACCACGAGGAAGGAGCGTGGAGGCTTGTCGCGAAGAGAGTTCCTCCAGCGAGACCTCCGCTCTGCAAGAGTTCCCCGACCAACGGGACTAACGTCTTTTCAAAATTTGGGTTTCGCGGGAAGGTGGCGATCTTATGCCTTGGGCTGCGGGGCCTTCTCCGACGAGCTTCATACATTCGGTGGCCCTCCAAGTTTAAACCGGACACATGGGTGGTACAATGGGACTCAAAACCGGAGGAATTCCTTTCCATCTACGCAATGGCCATCATGGCGGCCGGGGTGACGAGCTTGTTATGGCCAATTACACCCGACCGTCCTTGAGGGTGCTGCCCGGACGTGGTTGTTCAATCGACAAGAAGATTCCATCTCTTCTTGGAACCAACTTTGTGGCGCTCGATCGCTAACTTCCGGAGCCGTTACGCGTGCGTCTGGCAAGGAGGATGATCTGCACCAGATGATCCGGATGAGCGGGAGACCCTCCATAACCGTAAAGCATTTCATCAAGATTCGCAACACGATCCCGAACATCTCGGGACGAATCTGTTGTCCGCGCTTTCAAAAGCGGAGTTCGCGAGCGAGCGGCTCACCGGGATCTCGAGATCAATGAGACCTGGACCGCCAACGACCTGTTCAAGGCGGCTGATCGCTACGCCAATGCGGCGGAGCGTGTTCAATACAAGAAGGCGTTCGACAAGGGCGAGCTGCCCGCCCAGCCTGGTGTAGAGGAGAAGAAGAAGACCAGCAGCAATCCTGGTGACAACAAGTCTCAGAAGAAGAAAAAGAAGGGCGATGCGAACAATACCGTCGGTGGTATAGATCGCACGCCTCCTCCCAAAGACGGGCAGAAAAAGCCCAATAGTAACTCTAAGGGCAAGAAGCCCGCCAGGGAGGCAATCAAGGCAAGAAAGGTCCCAGCGACCGATATTGCAAATACCACCAGCACCACGGGCATAATACACGCCACTGCAGAACCTGGGCTGCAAAGCTCGAAGATTTCTACAACGGCAAGGGCCCAATGCCCACCCTGCTCGAGAAAGGTGAAGCCGGTAAGGCCAAGCGCCAAACCGATGATGGTGATCGGGACGATGACGAGTATCAGGAGCCCGTGAACCAAATTGCCGTCATCTTCGGCGGCTCCTCGGCTTATATCTCTCGACGCAGCCTCAAGGAAGCTGCTCGGGAGGTCTACAACGTCGAAAAGGGCAAGCCTTAACCCGAGTCAATGAAGTGGACCAAGGTCCCCATCTCCTTCTCTCAGGAGGATTGCCCCACTGGGATGACCAAGCCACAGAGGCTCCCACTGGTGGTCACTCCGATCATCAGCAACGCGAGAGTTGGCCGTGTACTCAGAGGCGGCGGGGCGCTGGACTTGCTCTGCTAAGGTCTTGGGCGAGATGCAAATTCCTCGTTCCAAACTTAAAGAGGTCGCGATGCCTTTCTACGGCATTGTCCCGGGAGAAGCTGTCCAGCCGTTGGGGCAGGTTGTCCTACCCGTTACCTTCGGCAGTCCTAGCAACTTCCGGACAGAATTGATCACGTTCGACGTGGTCGACTTTCCATCTGCGTACAACGCAATCTTGGGCCAGCCATCACTTGGTAAGTTTATGACTGTGTCCCACCACGCTTACCATTGCGTGAAGATACCGGGTCCCAACGGCGTGATCACGATCAAGGGCAATTATAAAGCTGCTCTGGATTGCGACGAGCAGTCCCTGGCCCTGGTCGACCAGCTTCCGCCGCGAGGTTCCGACGCTCCGCAGACCAAGTCTGCACGCCCTAGGGTCTCCCTTCAGCTAGGGGGAGAGACCAAGGAAGTTCCGCTGTCTTTGGATGATTCCTCCAAGACAGTTCATCTGGGGGCCAATCTGTACCCCAAATAGGAAAGCGAGCTCATCGCCTTCCTCCGAACTAACGCAGATGTGTTCGCCTGGGAGCGGTCTGTTATGCCCGGAGTCCCAAGGGAGGTTATCGAGCATAAACTGGCTGTCCGGCCGGATAAAAAGCCTGTTCGCCAGAAGCTTCGTCGCTTTTCGGACTTCAAACAGGGGATCATCAAGGATCAGCTTGGCAAGTTGCTCGCTGCTGGTTTCATCCGCGAGGTTGATCACACCGAGTGGCTGGCCAACCCTGTCATTGTAAAGAAGAATGGCGGCAAGTAGAGGATGTGTGTCGATCACACAGATCTGAACGCTACTTGTCCCAAGGACAATTTCCCGCTGCCTCGCATAGACCAGCTGGTCGACGCGACTGCGGATGCCCAGCTCTTGAGTTTTTTGGATGCTTACTCAGGTTACCACCAAATAAGCATCTCCCCCGAGGATGAAGAGAAGACTGCCTTCATCACCCCTTTCGGCACTTTCTGCTACACAGGTCAACAAGGAGTATCAGTGCTGCGATGACTCAATGGCGTGGTACCTGGCTGAAGTGAGGAAGTTGGAGCGGCACTTTCGATTTTTCGAGGTGCTCTTCGTGCCCAGGAAGGACAATTTCTTGGCCGACCAGCTGTCCAAGTATGGATCCTCACAAGAACCTGCTCCGGCAGGGGTGCTCCTCGAGCACCTTTACAAGCCCTCAATCACATCTCCGGACGAGGCAACTGAGACAGGTGGTGCTGTCTCCATTATCGAGCAGGCTGCGGACTGGGCAACGCCATTTGTTCGGTACCTTGCAGATGGGACCCTGCCCGACGACGAAGCCGAGCGTTCCCGGCTTATAAGGCGTGCTAGTTCATACCAGCTTATGGACGGCATCCTTTACCGTCGAGGTGCTCTGGGAGTCCTCTCCAAGTGCATCTCGCGGCAGGAGGGTGTGTTCCTTCTTAGGGACATACACGAGGGTGCCTGTGGCAACCACGCCTCCTTCCGAACTCTAGTCGGCAAAGCGTTTCACATGGGCTATTACTGGCCAACCGCGTTACAAGATGCCCGGGAGATCGTGACCAAGTGCAAAGCTTGCCAATTTCATGCCTGGAAGGCACATAAGCCCGCCCAAGAGCTCCAAGCGATCCCCCCATCTTGGCCTTTCTCCACATGGGGTCTGGATCTGCTCGGCCCATTTCCTAAGGGGTACAAGGGCTACACACACTTGCTCGTCGCCATCGACACTTTTACAAAGTGGATTGAGGCGAGCACGTGTCGTCTCTTCACGCCAAAACGGCCAGGCGCTTTTTAAAAGCAACGTGGTCACGCGCGGGATCCCCATAAGCTGATCACGGATAGCGGTACCGATTGAGCGAGTTATTCGGGAATCTGCGAGCAATTTGGCACCAAGGTCTGCTTCGCCTCCGTGGCACATCCCCAGAGCAATGGAGCAGTCGAGCGAGCTAACGGACAGATCGTCCAGGGTATCAAATGGCGCGTGTTCGCGGCACTCCGCGAGCACAACAAGGCATGGGTTGACGAAGTTCCTTCCGTCCTTTGGGCAGTTCGCACTATGGCCAGCCGGGCAACCGGGGAAACTCCGTTCCAATTGGTCTATGGTGCAGATGAAGGGAAACGCGCAGGCTACGCTAGCCGAAAATCAAAATTTTTGCGCACACCCAGGATCACATGTAAGTAGGGGATCATGGATCGTTACCCTCGACGGGCGGATGCAGCGGAAGAAGACTCGCGCACATAGAGGAAGTAGTCGTACACGCCCCGATCAGTACGCCGACTGCTCGCCGAGGGGTCGCCGGTGCTCGCCCGTGCTTGGGGTGAGGTCGCCCGGCTCGCCGAGGGGTCGCCCGTGCTCGCCGAGGGGTCGCCGGTGCTCGCCGAGTGGTCGCCCGTGACGGGGAGAGGTCGCCCGTGCTCGGGGAGAGGTCGCCGATCAGCAAGCACGTCCATGGAAAAGCGGCCTCTAAGGTATCCACACGTCCGGGGTGGAGCGTCGCAGCAGCGGCGTGCTAGCACCACGTCGCGCGGCTAGGGTTTCCTCAGGAGCGGGAGGGGCGTGGCGGCTAGGGTTTGGGTGGAGTGCGTCTAACTCTATCGCGTCGCCCCTGGCCTCCAACTTATATAGACGTGCTAACGGGCTTCTACACTAGAAGGCCCGTTAGGACTCTATCTCCTATGCGGATCCATATCCACGCGCCAAAACCCATTAACAGAAGTGAATCCGTTAAGCATGTTCCAAACCGTTAAGTGTGTGACCCGTTAGGTTCATGTGCAAGTCGGCCGCGGACCCGGAAACCCGTTTCTAGTCCACAGATCAATAGCGGTATCTAGCAACACATATTGACCCCCGAATGCACAGAATGATCTCATCGGCTGAACCTTGATACACGCGTACATACCGATCCCTTTGCCACGTGACACCAGTCAAGCTCAAGGCAAGATATGTGCCACCCTTGTGATAGCTCGACCCATTCACTCGTTAGTGTAATGGATATAAGATGTGACTAACAATTAGTCACCTTGGCACGCGCCAAGACTTTCCCTATCCATCCACACCGAGGGGCCCGGAGGTATCTCTCCGTTATCGAGGAGGGCAAATTCCATCTTGATCTATCACACCACTACGCCATGTTTGGCGGCATACCCGTAAGTTACCTTTATAACTACCCGATTCACGGAGTAGCGTTTGATAACCCCAAAGTATACAACTACGCATTACGGGACTCTATGATGATCTCAAGTCTCGGGACCATATAGGTGCACCACTCGAGACAACAATCGATGGCACTATTAAGATAACAATCTCAAAGCGGTGTCTCGAGTAGGTTAATCCAACCATCCGTGTTCTCTAACACGTGTCCACATTATTGATTCGATATCCACAATATCTATGGTATGTGAAACAAGTACCATCAATCAATATATGTGCCGATCAATCATTAATGCTCCTCATAATGATTACGGATCGAGGATCGATTTAGAATAATGTCATACAAACAATGTGTCTAACAACCAAGTCATACTTGATGAACAAAGTTATGACCATTATTCATGGAACCAGATAAGCTAGTTATCGAAAAGTACATGAACAAAGACGTATTACATAATCATCTCATGATTGATCTAGGGCATATTCCTTGGTGCAGGCCATCATCCCGCCACGAAATAGTACTCGGTTCGCCAAGCTTATTTCGGTCAACTTCGTTGACTATTAGCAAGAGCGCCTACTCGATCTCGACCTCCTCAAAGGCACACGCGAACGGGCACAAGTCAGAATGGCGCGCTACCAGCAAGATCTTCGTCGGCACGCTGCCAAAACGGTTCGACCAAGGGCTTTGAAGCCGGGCGACCTCGTTCTGCGCCGTGTCCAGAACCTGTCCAATGCCAAGAAGTTAACTCCCCGTTGGGAGGGTCCGTTCACGGTCGTTTCCACTGGTCGCCCGGGGGCTGTTCGCCTGGCTATGGAGGACGGGAGAGAGCTGACCAGCACTTGGAACATCGACCAGCTTCGTAAGTTCTTTGTGTAGGTCTTTTTCTGTGTTTGCTTAGCTTCGCGCTTTTTGTCAAACTTCGCGCCTTTGTTCGTCCAAGTATGTCGGGCTCCATGTAAAGTTCAATCCAATAAAAGTGAATCTTCGCGGCCCCCTGCGGCCCTTTTCACATCTCTGTCTTGTCAAGACTACCCTCTCTCTGGTAACATTTGATGGCTGCCCGGCCTTGCGAACACTCGGCTCCGCAATCTTAAGGATTTTTTCCTGCCCGTATCTCGTTTCAACAAGTCTCCAAACTCGAAGTTGCGTAATACGGCATCCAGCCACACGGCTAAGTCTGCTCTCGTAAGCCCTCCGTGGCAGAGGCACTTACCGCTCATGGCACAACCACTTGGCAAAGCTTGCTCTCGTAAGCCCTCCGCGGCAGAGGCACTTTCCTTGTTCGGTTACCTTCGGAATTGCCTGACTTACGTTAACGCACAGTTCATGGAACGAGTCGAACAGGATACGGGTGTCGCTCTAACTCTCTACGCACGTGCTCGAATTCGCAAACTTAGGTTTTCGAGTAGCGTCCGTACCGGGGGCTAGGGTGTCGCTCTTTCTCTTGTGCACCTGTTCGAATCCGCAAACTCAGGTTTTCGAGCAAGCTGCACAACGGGGGCTGGGAGTTAGGCTAAGCGTTCTACCGGTTTTTCGTTAAAACCTTTCCAGCGCCGTCGTGCCTTTTCCTCTTAGTTTCCTGCTCGTCCTTGTCTTTTTGCTGCTCGTTTTTGCAGGGAAAAGGTAAGTTTTGTTGTGCAAAAGTTAAGTCTTTATTGCATTGCTCAAAAGTTTACAGGTACAAGGAGTACAACCTTACTTTTACTTCGAAGCAAGCTGCTCCTTCAGTTCCTCGTTCTCTATCTTCAAACGCAGGACTTCGCCTTGCGCCTTGAAGCCTTCCTTTGCCTCAGTTCGGAGACATTCCGTTTCCTCCTTCTTTGAGGCAGGCTTGTTCACGCCTCTACTGGATCGCCTCGACCTCTTGGTCTTGGCCTTGTTGCCCACCCAGAGCCTCGCTCTGGCCCGGCCCTTTCAGCGGTTTTGAGTTGCTCCGCGGCGGTCAGCCTCTCTTCGGCGAGCTGAGCCTTGAGGGCCTTCACCTCCGTCGCGAGCTGACTCCGCCACTGCGACGGGTCGTGGAGCTGCTCCTCGAGCCACTTTCGTGCGACTCTGTCCCTTCTCCGCGACGTCCGCCCCCGCGACTTGTGCGCGAAGCTCCTCGGCCTCTTCACAGAGAGCTCTGGAGGATTGCCTCTCCTCGGTCAGCCGGGCCTTGAGCTTCCTCACCGCCGCCCAGCCGGCCCGGCTGGTGGTGGTGCAGAGGGCTCCCCCTCAAGTCCCCTTGCTCGGAGATGCTCCCGGAAACCCGCTATCACAGCGGCGCGCTCCACGGTGACCCCCTCCACAAGGTCCTCCATGGTGGCCCTCATGAACTGAAAGAGAGAAGACTAAGTTAAGACCTCGGGCAACTTTAGCCCGATCAGACAATGTCTTGGTTTGAGGGTTACCTGTCCGAGTCGCCGCGTTAGACTTCGACGCAGGCGGTCCTCGAGACCATGGGTCAAGAAGCCTCGCTCGTGCGGGATAAGGCCTGCGCGGCGGCCTGTCCGCCTTGTCCTCCCCGCACGGGCCCGTGCTCTTCTTGGGGTAGCCACGGCGGGCGAGCTATCGCCCCCGCGTCCCTGCCCCTCTTCCTCTTCTTCCACCCGTTCCTCCATGGGCGAGCTCGGTGTCGCTCCGCTGGGCGGCTCCGGAACCTCCACTGGCCGGGCAACTTGCACGCCCTGCTCGTGGCTTTCTTCCACTTGCCCGACTGCAGGGACTTCACCCTGCTCGCCGGCTACCTCCGTCGCCACAGGGACAGGCCCCTGCGACGAAGTGCCCGGTAGGACCGTCTGCTCGGTCCCACCTTGGGCAATTGGCGGAGCCAACTCCTTGGCCCCGCTGCCCGTGGCGCCTTGCGTCGCCGCCTCTTACGCCTCCGGCCACTTCCATCGCGCTGCGCCCTTGGTAGCGTCGGTGGTCGTTGAGCTGGCGGGAGCAAGCTCCACGCTGCCAGCTTGTCTTTGAGGCTAGCTATCCGAATCGCCGCGACGCACCGCACGGTGTGCTCGGGCAGCGAGGATCGCCGTCGCCGCTTCCACGCCGTGCGTGGCGATCTCTCTTGGACAAGCGGTGGACAAGGAAGAGATTAATCCTGTTGCCGGGTTAAGTGCGGAATCGAAGGGTTTAACAATGCATACCTGCCGTGGGGGGCTTGATCTTGATTTTCCTCGCCAGAACCTTCCACCTCTTCCTCGGGGGCTCCTTAGCGGCTTGTTCGCCTTGGCCCCTGGGTGTTCGCGGCGATGAACTCAGCTCCCTGGTGGTGGCGCTTTTCTCAGCATAGCGCAAGAAGTCTTTCCTTGCGCGACTTCCTCCTCGAGCCTCCTCCGCTTTCGGCGACTGCTGTAACCGTGCCATGTGGCCGGGTGAGCTCGCGCGATAACGCTTAAGCCAGTGTCATGGTCCTTACCTCCTCGTCGCTTTGCTCGTTGAGGAGGAGGGCTTGGCCGCTTCGCTTATCGGCACAAGACTTGCTTGCTTCGCTTCAAGGCCGTTCTGGGCAGGGGCTTCTTCGAGGGCGGCGGCCATGGCGCTGGCGAGCTCCGCGTCAGCTCGGTCGTCATCTTGGGCTTTGTGGCCGCCTTGGTCTTGCCCTTCTTCGCCTTCTCCTTTTCGGAACCGGAGGGCTCCTCCACGATCCCCTCAAGGATCAGCTGGTCCTCCTGTTCAATTGAGAGACGGACGTTAGCTTAATCAACGATCACGAGTCCAAAGAACACAGTGAGCTATGTGACTTACCTCGCTGCATGCGGGCGAAGCACGTTGCGGACAGTGAAAGCCACCTTGCCGGTAACTTCGCCGTCCTTCTTCGCAGCCTTGAGCATGGAGTGAACCCGCTCTGTGACCCATGCCTCTGTCGGTTGCTCTGCCCGAACAGAAGAAAAAACTGTTAAATACCTGTTCGGGTGGAATTATCAAAAAGAGGTTGAGTCTTCAAAGTACTTACCCGTGCTCTCCCTCGTGATGTCTTCCCATCCCTCTATTTTGTAGAAGGGATAGGATCGCTTCCTTGGCGGACAGATCCATTATTTGTGAAGTCGCTGGATAATCTCCCCGCCCGTGAGCCGAGACCCACGAGGAAGCTATCTTCGCGTCCGATACGGTCCTCGTCGGTCATCTCCGCGGGGCATTGGTGTTCCCTTCGCTGGAGCTTGCCCGGTGAAGACGAGCTTGCTGTCGTCGCTTCGCCTGCTGTGGAACCACCTCGTCCACCACACGCCCATTGAATCGGCGGCGGGCGAAGTGTACGGCGCGTCATCGATGGTGGCCCGGAGCTTGAGGTAGTAGCACCCAGCCCTAAAGCGGCGGGCTGCTCCTTGTCATCGAGTAGTAGTGCGAGAGAATGCCCCACCGAAGGATCGATGCTCAGATAGCCCTCGCACAGTGTGCGAGACGCCATCTGGAGAATCTGTTCGGATTGAGGTTCGCCACCTCCAATCCGCTAATATTAAAGAAGGCCTCGGCGGTCTTTGGAGACCTCAACCGAGCAGGCGCGGCTGCTCAAGTCGCGAACTCTCCCTCCAGTGACTCAGGAGTATCCTCCTCTCTGGCGACCTCCAGCTACCGGTGTTGATGTGGCCCTCCTCCTCCCAGATCCTAAGGTCCTCCTCGGTCAAGCTAGCCCGTGAATTTGGCCATAGCAATCCCGTGGTTGGACGAGCAAGTTCTAGGGTGGAGTTTGGTGGTTGATGTTGAGCGGTTGGACTTAGGGCTTAGGAGAGGAAAGGCGTGAAACAGTGGGTCAAGGCGGGCGCTTTGGGAGTTTTATAGGCTCAAGTGAGTTGCCTGCAGCGGTTCTTTGCTACTAAAGGGCTAGTTTTTACCGCCAACGGTGGGTAAAACGGTCATTTATTTTCATCTTGCAATGATAGTTACCGTTGAGATCGCCAACAGCTATTTTTTCGAGATCTCGCTTTTGAAAGTGAGTGTTCCTTTCGGCAGATGTAATTCCCTGTTCGACGCAACAGAGTTGCTAGGTACTGATCGGGTTTGTTCGGTCCCGGACAAGTCCTGTTCGGGAGTACAATAACCTGCTCGGTCGTTTGTTGCACGTCCTTGTGGCAGCAAAGTTTCCCTCTTCGTGACTTGGAGTCTCAAGAGGATGACCCCACTCTAGTGAGTCCTTCCACTTGAGTCTCGGGGGCTAGCTATCGGGGATAAAATTACGGCCCATTGCCATGGCCCACTCCCTGACGGCCCAATCAAACAGCCTACCAGGGCCCAGCTCCCTGGAAGGTTCTATCTGGCCCATATGCATCCTGCCGAACAGCTTCTTGGCTAGCGCGGTGCATAACGGCCAAGGAATCGTGTTTGAGTCCGACTCGAACAAGAGTTCTACACGGCTACGTGAAGACCCGGACGTTGGTTTCCCGGATCGGAATAGGAGTCGTGATCCGCAAGACTAGGAGTATGCCTTATCTGCCTCGAGATATATTTGGCACGTTGAGTTCGTTATGATCTCGTAGTTAGCCCGGCCCGATATTCCCTCGGTAGGTCGGTTTGCTCACCACTATATAAACCAAGCCCCTACGGCGTGTAGAGGGCACGAGTTTACGCATCCAATCTCAGATAATCTGAAGACTTGAATCTGACTTGATCTAGCTTTTAGCACCTGATATACACCCTAATCTCGCCGGGACTTGTTCGTCTCGCCGAGCCACCTCTTGTAATCACTCCTGATATATAAGAAAGGCTGGATGTAGGGCTATTATCTCTCCCGAGAGGCCTGAACCAGGATAAAAACCCCTGTCTCCTGTTCGTTGCTGTTCGTGATTGTTCGGCGTGTCTCCTATCTCAATTCTAAAGAACCTTAGCGACTTGAGATCGTTATATCAACCGTCGACACCATCCTCAAGCTCACTCCATGACATCTCACCATCCTTCTCAGCTTGACTTGACTTGGAACCACTCTGCCTAGATCCACTAGCCTTGAGGGCGATCACTTGATTCTTTGCTGGAGCAGGAAAATCCTCATGATCATTGAGGAGCATCATCTCGTGCGCGGTGATCTTGCTAAGCAAAGTTGTGGAACCGACTTCTCCACATCACTGCTTGTTGGTGAGATAGGTGATGATGTCCCGGTAGTCCTTCTTGGGGAGGATCCACAGCATTTTCCTGCACACTTCATCATTTGCAACAGTGTGACCGAGCCCCTTAAGCTCGTTAAGAATGAGGTTAAGCCGAGTAAACATAGCATTGACATTTTCATTTGGAAGCATTCTGAACTGATCATAACGCTCCTTGACAAACACTAGTCTACCCTCCTTAACAGCAGAAGTGCCCTCGTGAATCTCGATGAGAGTGATCCATATCTCGTGTGCGCTAGTGAGGTTGCTAACTCTGTCGAAGACCTCCATGCTCAAACCACAAAACAAAGCGTTCATGGCCTTAGCATCGGTCTCTAGGAGTTTGGTTTGTCCGGGTGTAGGAGGTACATTATCAGTGAGTGTGACACCATGAGGAGACTCTACGACCTTCCAAACATCCATTCCCATGGCCTGGAGAAATACTTTCATGCACAACTTCCAAAAGCTAAAATTAGTGCCACTAAATAAAGAAATTCTATTGGCGGCTACACTACCCCCGTCGGCCATCTCTATGCGGTTAAGCAACTAGAGAACCTGGCTCTGATACCACTTGTAAGGATTCTAGGCCGAGAGGGGGGTGAATCGGCTCTTTTCAAATTTTACTTCTCTCAATTCGCTTGCTTAGTTAATGAAATTAGAAACACAAGCTATCGATTGATCTAGAGTCTAGTTGTGGAAGCGATCACAATGAGACACAAGCGACTACTAGGAGGCTCGATGGCGCTCACATGCAAACGATCAAATCAATATGCGGAAGTAAATGAGAGAGACAAGAAAGAGCAAACCGAGGTGTTTCCCGAAGTTCGGTGCTCAACACATGAACACTTACATCTCCGTTGAGGAAACTTCTCACACAGAGAAGTCAGGACTCTCTCGTCCCTAGCCCTCAATCCACTCGTGGTGGCTCTTCACCAACACATGGTAGGCGAGCCCCAAACCTTCACACAAGATGAGTTCTTCCACACACGGAAGCTCCTCGTACCCGCGGTGCCGACAAACGGCACCGACCCCCGACACACGGAGGATTTTGCACACAACCTTCAAGGATGAAGGCCACGCACCTCCGACACACGGAACTGACCCCCGACACACGGAGGATTTCGGTTGACGTAGTCGTACGGTTGATGAAGCTCGTGGTGTGGTGACGATCTCTTCGGCGTCGAAGTCCCAAGAGCACAAGATCGGAGACCGACTCTCACCACTACCCCTTCTCTCCCACCATGGAAATTAGGGCAAGAACACCATGGGAGAAGGGGCAAACCTTAGGGTTGGATGAGAGGAGGTAGGGGACACCTTCTTCTTCCTCTTCCTCTCTTCTCCTTCCTCTCTCTCAATCTCTCAAGCACATGAAACCCTAGGAGGAGGTGGGATCCATGGGAGGAGCTCTCTTGGGTGGAAAGGGTAAGGGGTGGCTGCTAATGAGGCTCTCTCCCACTTCTCCCGTGCTCCAAGCCCCTATTTATAGGCACAAGGCGAAGCCCTAGAAATGGACGACTCAGATTTGTTTTCGCGAGATCCAGATCAATCTATCGGACGCCGTCCGGTTCCTATCGGACGCCGTCCGGTGAGGGTCAGACAGATTTTTTGTACTCTATCGGACGCTGTCCGGTAAGTTCATCGGACGCGCCCGACGAGTCTTTGGCGACGCACAAACAAAGGCACGCCAAGTGTTTGTTTCATTGGCGTGGCCGGATCGGACGAGTCCGATGGCCTGGTCGGACGCGTCCGACAATGAGGATGGCTATGCATGTTTTCCTCCATAGGACGCCGTCTAACTCACAACAGACACCGTCCAACGATTCTCACTGTCGATTTTCTTCTTCATCGGACGCCGTCCAGTTACTCGTCGGACACCGTCCAAGCGAGAATGAAGGCAACTTGGGCCATCTAGGACTTAGTCGTTCGAGCTCATTCGCTTGAATTTGGTCTTTGTCGGACCCGTCCGAAAGGTCGTCGACGCCGTCCGACAGAGGCGGTGTTTTCGGGACTTAGTCTCTCGGGCTCACTCGCTCACCGGACGCCGTCCGATGGATATCGGACGCCGTCCGACAGAGGCTTAATTTGCACACCCCTTCGGACTTAGCCTCTCTCGCCCCCTCTCGTCACCACGCCTCAGGTCTTGGGACATTTTTATTGATTTGTGGACACGGTGACAACCTGGGTAGGGTCAAGCAAAAACTTTAGACCATTTGGGCGTGAAGTTTCGCGCTCTCAGGTATTTCGGAGACTTAGCGGCTACGAAACCCTAGACAGCTAGACCCCGAACCTTCTCGACCCTGGGACAGGTGTACTCGCTCTCGATGGTCCGCTCAAGACTAACACCTGGCACTCTTGGAACCCCCATGAAACCCACGGCTGATGTTTCTGGACCTATGCTTAGTGGGACCCTGCAACCAGAGAGATGTAGTCGAGCCAAAGATGCACACAAGGAAATAAGAAGAACTATAAAACAAAAGTCCTTATCCTTGGCGTTCCAGCTGTACGGCCTAGTTGCCATCAATTACCAAAATCATTCAGCCCATGGGAGGCTTGATCTTACAACCAATAACATATCAAGATAACAAGTGTCCAGAGACCAAACATCAACAGATCATGGCATGGATTGGGATGAACACAATATAAATCCTAAACAGTACAGATACTACTTGAATCTACCACAAGATATAATCAACAAATATATTTATATGCCTCAATCACATTATCATCACAGAGCAAATGGGGTAATCCCATGACCATAGTAGCAGTGCTTCCAAATCAGAGAAATTGCCTCTAATACAAGAGTTAGATCCCCAAAATCTCCAATTCGTTCAGTTCTCACAACAGCCACAGAGGATTCTTGGAAATTCTTACGTAGCGTCGGATCCGAGCAGACAAGGAAGGCAGCGAAGAAAGGCAAAGCGTGAGTAGCTCGCTGTCCCAGAAAATAGATCATCGGGCTACACCGAGTAACCACCGACGAGATGATCCGAAGGTACGATGCCTATCGCCCCCACCACGAATCGAGCCAAGGTGGAGACCCAAGGAGCAGAGAGGAGCAGCACGGGGACTCGGTGCCCAAACCAGTGGCCATCGGGTATTCAAGCTTTTCATTCAACACGTATTGCGGGGCATTCTGGAATTGCTGCCACTTATCAGCGAATCAAAAAGTTATTTAGTTGAGAGGGTCTGAAGATTGCATTATAGAATTTTATCAAGCAATGCTCTATATGTCAACAAGCTAAGCATGAGCATTGCAAGTTGCCTGGCCTACTTCAACCCTTACAAATACCAGATGGGGCATGGCAAGAAATCTCCATGGACTTTATAGAAGGGTTGCCCCTGTCTAATGGCTATTCTGTGATTATGGTAATTGTGGATAGGTTTACCAAATATAGCCGTTTCCTTGCTGTGAAACACCTATTTACTGTTGTCCATATTGCAAAGCTTTTCTTCAATAACATAGTGAAGTTGCATGGTATGTCTAGAGCCATCGTTTCTGATTGAGACAAGGTGTTTACCAGTATTTTTTGGAAGGAGCTGTTCAAATTATTCGATGTCAGGCTACACATGAGTACTGCATATCACCCTCAATCGGATGGGTAGACTGAGAGGGTCAACCAATGTGTTGAGATGTACTTAAGGTGTTCTTGCTCTCAAACTCCTAAACACTGGGTCAGATGGCTTCCAATGGCTGAGTTTTGGTACAACTCTTCTTGTCACAGTGCTAATCAGATGTCTCCTTTCAAAGCTCTCTATGGCTATGAACCCTCTTACGATATCTTACCTGAATACACTTCTCATAACAAGGACGTTATGCATATAGTGCTTGATAGGGAGACATCTCTGCCCTGCTGAAGACACTATTGTCCAGAGCTCAGCAGAGTTTCAAGCATTATGCTGATGCTCACAAATCTGATCGATCATTCCAAGTGGGAGAGCAGGTCTTGTTGAAGTTGCAACCATATATTCGTCTATAGCAAATCGTCCTTGTCCATTGGTCCATTTGAGGTGCTTGAGAAGATTGGCTCAGCTGCTTACAAACTCCAACTTCATGCAGGCAGTGCTGTTCATCTAGCATTTCATGTGTCCCAACTGAAGACCTTTATTCCAGATCATACTCCTGTTACAAACAAGCTCCCTGACATTTTGACTCTAGATGTGCAGGAAGTGGAGCCGGAAGAAATTCTGGACCGCAGGCTAATTAAGAAAGGTAATTCAACTTATCTTCAGATTTTAGTGAAATGGACTGGGTTGTCTACAGATTTTGCATCATGGGAAGATCATGACGTCTTAAAGAGGAGGTATCCTGATGTTCGCGCTTAGGGTCAAGGGGGCGGCACTGTCAGTGCGGGTATGCAGGCGGAGGGAGGCGACAGTGCACCATAAACTTGAATGGGCGTGGTTGGGCCGCGTGTGTGGTATTGTTGGGCCGGTGGGCCATGTAAGAGTGAGTGGGTCTCCGTTGTGGAGAGCCCGTGGGTGTGAGAGAGTCCTTTTTAAGGGGGGTTGTTCTAGCTGTAATCGTCATGCAAAGAAAGAAGTAAAGACTCTCTTCCTCCCCAAACCTCTTCTTCCCTCTCTAAATCGGTGACGAGAGCGATCGCAAGGGGTTGTGATGCTCGAACCCTAGGGTTCGGGTCATCACACAATGCCTGCTGAATTTCTACATGACAAGATGGTGCTGTACAGTCAATGCAAAATTGTGATATCAAAAATTTAGCGCCAAAACATTGAGAAGCCACCGGAGCCAAAGCATTGAGAAGCAGCAGAAAAATAAAATTGTGATTTTAATTTTCACAGGAATTTATTACATCCGCAAAAGAGCATTGAGAGCATTCCTTTAATTTCTATAGCAATTCCTTTAACAAATGTTATCTCATTCTTTCTCTATGTCTGGGGTAAACTACCTTCTAAAATGAAGCAACCAGTTTCTGTGTGTTGCTTCCTCCACGGAGATGGCTCTTTCTTTTTACATATTTCATAAGCAAAGCTAACGGGGTATGCAAAGAGACACATAAATCACTTTCAGCTTGGTTCAGTTATCGTGGTTCTCACTCTCTGTCTAATAATACGAAGGATTAAGCAATTTAATAATATTCCAGTGTAACTAATAATAACAACATGTTCTAGCTTGTTCATGAATATTTGCCGCAAGCTACCTTAACCCAATCATAATGTGATTTACACCCATCCTGCTGTTGATTCGAAAAATACAGAGTCGTGGCTCTACTCAGTAACTCATTCCCCGATAGCTTCAGCTCAGGACTCGGTAATCCTACGCAACAGTCATGGAGTAGAGACATCACAAATGGCATCAATCTTTTACATTCAAGTGTACATCTGGAGGGCTATGAGACTCCGAAACACTAAAATCACCGTTGGGGAGGGGGAGCTGAAGTGCTGAACAAAGGTTTTCTTTGTATCTTGCATTCCCAGACGAAGAGCTCCCAATTGACAAAGAGGATTGTGGGGAGGACGGTGGCGGCGCGTCCCTCTCCCGCAATCCTGAATCGGCCGCCCCTTCAAAAGACCATGAGGGGGCCTGCGCGTCGCCGTCGACGCGCAGCCTAGCTATGCTGAAATCCTCCATCTTGCCGTCGCCTAATTGGGCAGCGCCGTCGCCATCGCCTGTGCCATTGCTGGGGAGGGGAACGGAAGAAACCTCGCGAGAAACTTCCCTCTATGTGTGAGGAGACATTTGTTTTTTTTACGGTGCCTGCCGTGGAGCTTGTGGCCGGCATATTACTGTAGCCACAGTAGAATGTCGAGCCTGTTGAAGATGGATGCTTTAAAGGAAACCTATGTATAAGGCTATAGAGGACCAAATTTAGATATTACTGTTGGAGATAGCCTTAGAAGCCACTCATGATAGTATTAGTTAATACCTTCATTTTTTTTGTTTAACACCTTTGATTTTTCGATATGCCTTTGACCATTCTTATTCAAATTATTTTTGTAAATATCATTTATTTTATTGTGATTTGTTTTATCAATAGAGGTACTTTAAATATGTCTTATTTTTTACATCTTTACACTAAATTTTTAAATAAAACGAATGGTCAAAGACGTGCCAAAAAGTCAAAAACGTCAAACAAAAAAAAGAAGGAAGTATATTAACATAAATGTGTAAGTACATTATGTACTCAACCAGATTGTTGCAGTTTTCAGTTGAAGAATTCATGCTTCAGTACAATTACCAAGTTGGATACGACAACACTAGCAGGTGATGTGATGTTCTTTACTTTGCCTATGAGTTGTTGAGGCACCTATGTCAATTCCGCTGCTACACTGAGATACTTGAACTTTCGAAAATTGTATAAACTACAGTCCGATATATGTGATGTGTTGTGGATGTGCTAGTCGTTAGAGCATCCACATCAGGTTCTCTATTTTGTAGCCCCTATATCACTAAATACTACATCCCCTAAAATGATTCTTTCCCTATAACTGTGAACACTCCCAGCAGGATCTCTAAACATCGTTCTCTATATTCTCACTCATATATTTAATTCTTTTTGTCATAAACTACTATAACCGCCTTGTACACGAATGGTATATGTATTTGTATGGTAAGTATATGTACGAGTAGCATACATGATGAATCGTAAAATAAATTTGGTGGAGTAAAATGTAAATATTGGCATATTTATGTTTGCTAGATATGCATCCATTGCTTACTTACTTGAACAAACAACATTGTCACATATACATAGATTTCTCTGATCAGCTACTATGATAGTAAAATAGACATTGAAATATAAACATAACAAGATATCGCCATGATAGTAATATAGAATAAACTACTCTGATCCATGGTATCGCCACATGTGCTCAACAAGGTCTTCCCTGAGCTGATGGTGCTTTTGTGGGTCTCTTATTCCCTGATACCTAGCAATGTATTTTTCAACAGAGGGGTTTGACTCCCTGGAATGTGACACCAATCCTTCAAATCCTTCGTAACTCCAATCTGGCGAAGTTATGTCCCTCTCATCTTCGACAATCATATTGTGCATAATGATGCAAGCAGTCATTATGTCGTGCAAGGTTTCAGGGTCTCAAAATCTAGTTGGCCCCTTCACAATGTGGAACCGAGCTTGAAGCACCCCAAAAGCTCTTTCCACTTCTTTGCGCCACTATCGAGCTATAGAGAACAACTTCCTTTTATTGCCTTGCGGTGCAGATATGGCCTTCACAAATGACGCCCATTCTGGATAAATGCCATCTGCTAGGTAGTACCCCATGTTGTATGTATTCCCATTGACAACATACATGACCTCCGGGGCACGACCATCTGCAAACCTAGAAAACAGAGGAAAGCGTTGCAAGACATTTATGTCATTGTTTGAACCAGCCATTCCAAAAAAGGAATGCCATATCCAAAGATCATGGGAAGCAACCGCCTCAAGGATCAACGTAGGGGCATTGGCGTGGCCTGTGTGCGAACCATGCCATGCCGTGGGGCAATTTTTCCACTCCTGCATGCAATCTATGCTCCCGAGCTTGCGGGAACCCACGTTGCTCCCTCCAGCAAGGAGGCGTCGGTGTCCTCCTCGTTGGGCTCTCGAAGGTACTGATCGCCAAATACAGCGACTACAGTTTTGGCAAATAGCTTCGTGCTCTCTAGGATCGTAGAGCCGGCTATACGCACGTACTCATCTAGAGAGTCAGCAGAAACCCCGTATGCGATCATACGGATTGCTGTCGTAACCTTCTGCAGCGCAGACGCACAAGTGTTCCGGCATTGTTCCTCTTCTGCTTGAAGTAGTCCTCATTTGCTTCCACTGCATTCACGATGCGGAGGAACAAGGCCCTCCTCATACGAAACCTACCAATCATCACATTAGCTATCATAAACTCAAAATAAAATGTTTTGCATTAAGAAATGTTGCTCACCTCCTCCGAAATATAGCTTTGGGGTATACCGGATTCTCCGCGAAGTAGTCGTTGTACAACCTTTCATGACCTTCCAACCTATTCCGTTCGATGAACCTCCTTCGAGGTACCGAACCGCCCCGTCGTGTCGACCTTGAACGTTCTTCCTCCTCCTGCATTGCGGCAATCGTGGCCGTGTATGCCACTTCAACTGCTCTCGAACTACCGAAAATGAGGTCTCTCACAAAATGCCTCCTCGCCATTTCCTATATATGACAATCACCAGTACACGAATTGGTTTCACATTTTGGCATGCATGATGTATTTGGTAGTAAAATACTAGATTTTGGCAAGAACCTGGAAAAATTGGTTTCACATTTTTATCACTCTGAGAGAAATTATAATAAATATTTCAATTGCTAGCTTTTTACGTAAAATTGGAAAATCCGAATTTTTGAGTGGGCAGCCCATTTAGGGTTGTCTTCAACCCCAGGCGTAACTGGAGGAGGATCTGACTGGGGCGCTCGACGCTTGGCGACGGCGAAGCGAGCGGCGGAGGGTGTGTGGTGGCCATGGCCGGGCGGTATGGCTGGCGAGGCGGCCGGCAATGGCCTTCGATGTGGGCAGTGGCGCTGCTGCTCACATGGCGGCGGCTCGGTGGCTGGGGGCTAGGGAAGAGGCGGCGGCTTCAATCAGTCGGGAAGGCGATGGTGGCGGCGGATTAGGTGGGAAGGACCGAGGCGGCGGCGGCTGAGGAGGCGCGCGCGGCCATGGATGGATTTGGCGGAGCTCCGTCGAGGACAGCTCCGACCCAATTGATCGAGGGGAAGCCTTCTAGACTCCATGGGGATGCTCCTAGAGAGAAGAATTGGACTTTTACCCCAAGCTCTGCTCAAGCCGGCGCCGGAGACGACGGCTCGCCTCCCGCGCCCTGCCTCGTTGTGGCCGAGTCGTCGTTTCCCTGCTGCGGGAGAGATCACGAGTGTCTTGTTGCTGCGATCTGACGACGTCGCTGCGGTCTCCATATTTGGGGATCGGCCCGCCGGTCCGTGTCGGCTAATCGTTCGATCACGGATCTCTGGGAGGCTAATCCGTGTAAATCAAACCCCATCCATTGTTATTGCCTCATCTGATGATTTTAGGAGACCTGCTGTGGATGCTCTTAATCCTTGGAAGCTGACACAAGAAGCACGTCCATACAACCTGTTTTGCCTTTATTTCAAACTGGTTCATGGTTTTGTTTGGTTCAGTTTGGTTGGATAAAAATTTGTTTTTTTGCACAAACTATTCAAGGTAATATTTTGGAATAATTTTTCAAAGCTTTGTATAATTTTACTTAAAGATCTCAAAAATATTTTTACATAATTTTTAATATTTTTATATTGTTATTTTAAGATTCTCAATTTTTAGACCAACCAAACCAAATCAAACCGAACCACGATCCAAAGAAAGACATCCCTACGTTGCCATGATGCTAATTGACAATTAACACATGAAAATTCTACCTCTGTGCTGAAATATAAGTTAACTCAACCAGAACGAACGCCCGCAGATTTCTTTATTGGATGTTCTTCACTGATGGGTAGATTGGATAAACAAGTTCATGTTACCTACTAAATCTACTGAAAAAAACTGTAGCATGGTCTCATGTGCGTCAATGACACGGGGGCATCTTGGTTATACACTAGGAGCAAAGAGGAAAAACATCAGCCATAAGTTTATGTCATCCTGTACAAGCAAATGCTTATTTTTGCTCACTGTATCGCGTGATGCCATAAACATCGATGATGCCGGGAGGAAATACTGGATCTGTCGCTGCTCTTACTGCGACCTTTGCCACCGAGGCAACACTCACTGGAGGGGTCAAAAAAGGGCCAAGCAGTGGCAATCTGGTCAACGACTTTGCACTTTGGAGCACCTGCAGAATGATAAGATGGTTCTCAAATTAGTCCATACAACCTTGAAAAGCAAATAACATAATACACACTCAAATATGTGAAGCACCAAGGAAGTAGTTTGCATGAAGCATTCCAAACACAATAGTCGCCACCATATCTCATCATTGGAATTCAGGTAATCGGAATTCTGGTGAGGCTCCCGAATGTACAAGGCTCAGTTTTGGATTGAGCCAAAAAATGGAGAATTCTTTTCCTACAATTTTTCTATTATCATGCTTTTGCACCAGAAACATGACCACAAGGCAAGAACAATTGGCATTAACAACACCTGGGAGCCTATTTCCAAGGACAACGGTTCCTTTGCGTATACCCATATGTAAAAACTACCTTCAGATTTATTTCAATTTCATTCTGTTGGTGCTATTTTAGGTGGATCATTTGTTCATTAGTATAAAAGCAAGACAAACAAAAGTTTAAGTGCTTCCATGGTTTTCAAGGTGTCACCAAATCATTGAGATGGTGAAGAAGGATACCATGGTTACCGCCTTGCTGGAGGAGTCTTCATGGTCAGTGAGCCCATATTGTATGGGCTGCCACTACCACTGCTGCTGCTTTCAACAAACATGCTGCAACGGAGAGTAGTGGACTAGATGAGGTGATGGCTCAGTGGGATGTTTTTGAAGGCTAGGATGAGGTATTACGTGGAAGCACACAACATCAAGTCTTGATCACTTTACTACTTTTGTTAGGCTGTATACCAGCTAATATATTTAACCAAGAAGTAGTATAAAGTGTGTGTGAACACACCCATGTATGGGGTGCTATAGGAAGTAGTTTATTATTACTTAACAGCAAAGTAGCAAAATCAAACTTGTACTGCTTTAAACAGCAGAGCTAAGTCTCAAGAACTGCACGATTCTCAGAGAGTAGAGAGCATCAGGGCCCTGACTGCACGATTCTCGGACATGAACTGCACGATTCTTGATCTGCTCAGAATGGAGTTGCTGAGCGCAAACATCGCCATATTCTTGAGACTGCTCGGGCCCTGATGCTCTCTGCCATTTTAAGGTTCTCAATTTTGATTCTCGGACATGCTCGGGCCCTGACTGCACGATTCTCGGACATGAACTGTACGATTCTCAGCAGCAGTCCAATCGTCCAGGCACTCAACAACGGTGTTGTATGTCCGGACAGCGGTGTCGTAAGCCTACTGGACGACAGAATCAACAGGAGCACCATCCGCAGCAGGCTGAGGAGCAGGACTAGGGGCCGCAGGCAGCGCTGGAGGAATAGTGGTGCCGGTGACATGTCCCCAGAGCCCCTGGCTGTTGAGGCAGACGCGGAGGAGAGTGGACCAGTTGCGAAAGTTGGATCCATCAAACTGTATGCTCGGAAGCTGAGCCGGTCTGATGTAGCGAGACGACGAAGCCATGGCGCAGATCACCAAAATCGCAATGACAACGGGAGGAGCGGCGGGCCTAGAGGAGGCCCAGCGGCACAGCCCGGTGCAGCGACGCGGATCTGCACTAGGCGGAGCGGCGCAGATCTGCGCGGGCGAGGTTCAGCGCGCGCGGGCGCGGCCGAGGCGCAGCTTCGGCGGCGCAACTTTGCGGCACGACGCCCGGCCGCTGGTTGGCGGCGCGTTGGCCCGGCGTGGCTGGCAGCACGGCGTTCGACATGGGCCCGACCGGCGCACGTCTTGCGGACACTGGCGGCGCGGCAGGCGGCGCGGCGGCGCGGCGGGCGGCGTGGCAGCCTTGACCCGACACTGTGCTGGGACGGCTGGGCGGGACGCAATGGCGGGGCGGCGCGAGAGACGGCGCGGAGGTGCTCGGCGGCGGGCGGCGGCGCCAGTGCCCGACAGGCCGGGAGCAGATGGCGGTGGCTGGGGGGTAGGGGTGGGGAAACCCTAACCCTGGTCTACTGATACCATGTTAGAAGAGATGGGAATGAGCTACTCAAATGGAATGGGCCCAAAATGGGCTGAATATACATGTACAGGAGAGGAAAAATATGCAAACAGGACCGTATAGAACTATACAATAGCAGAGAGGTCCGATACAAATAGCTATTCTAACAAGTTGTAACTTGCTGGAACTGAGTCGGTTGTAATCTCTATATAAGGAATAGAACAACAAAGCAAGGGGAAGCTTTAGCTAGCTCCATTTTGCAACTCAAAACCTGAGTGCAAAGTGCAAATATATATGCCTGTTGCTGCTGCCATTTGCATAGCCCACAGCTAAAAAACCCACAGTTGATTCTTTTACCTTAATGTTGACTTCACCTAGACAATGTGGAACAATCATGCGTCGGTTATCTTGTGAGAAGGCTCAAGAAATCTACCAACTTTCTCAAGAAATGCAAAGAAAGAATAACCATAATGCATCTAGGTGGTTGGCTTAAGAGGGATCTGTTGCAATTTGATTAGTCTTCACCTTAAGAATGGGAAAAATTGGCAACTCCAAGACCATAGGAAAATCTACATTATTTTGGTTTACTTCCTTGCTCCAATGATACTGGATAATGGCTCTGTTTCTTTCAGCTTATAATCAAATTATAAGCTGCAGCTGAAAATTTGACATTTTTGTAATGGTTATATTTTGAAATATTTTATAGTTATTTTTTCAAAACTTTGCACAATTTGTCTCAAAGATCTCAAAAATATTTTTTTCATAATTTTTTTGGCCATTTAAATCTTCTATAAAACACCACAACCTTTTCAGATTATAATCTAACCGCCGAAAGAAACACAGCCAATATAAACTGATCTTGCCTATTTTTCACATCCTAGGCTTGTCAGACCATTATACCTAAGTAGTTATATCTAATAGATAGTTCTTCGAGTAACGTCCAAAATGTTAAATTGCATTATTTTAATGTAAATAATTTTGAACCAAGTAGGAAAAAAACCTATTCACCCTCCATCCTTGATCTTAACAGAAATGTTTTCATGTATTGCCTTACTATTCTTTGGAAGAATTAATTGATTGATCTGAGCAATAAGATCTTGATAAGATAGTTGTCTGAGCTTATCATCATTCATACCTTAGTAGAATTTCCTACTAAATTAGTCACTAAATCATTAAATTATTACCACCACAAGCGACAAGCGACCTTATTATGTAAAGTGCTTCCACGGTACAGAGATCTTTTTAAAACCATACTAGACAGCAGCATCTACATACTACTTGGATCAATTATAGAAAGTCTAGTGCATACCAGTTTGAATACCTCTAAAAAAATCTGACCCTACAAACACAATTTTTACTCATCCCTAAACTTATTTCTTCACAATCTCCTTTTTTTGGTGCTGCACCAAATAATTTCAAGATAACATGTAGCGTCTACTGTAAATTAAAATTGCTCTTTACTTGTCCTACATACCATGTGATTGGAATAATTGCAATTATAACATGGTTAAGTTACTTCGTTATAACAATGGAAAGATGATGATAGAAACCTACCGTTTGCAATGGGAAACCAATAAGTCCAAGAGGTATCTTTAAGTTACCCGCTCGACGAGTTCCATGAATAAAACCAGGCCTCAATATGACACCTATAAATATAGAAAGAGTGATATCATTATTTCTCAATAGTACAGTAGCATTAGAATTAGAAATAAAAATTATATGACATTGTAATTCCAAAAGAATCTCAATCAGAATATTCAACCAAGGAGTAGCTATTAACTTGTATCCACAAATTTAGTCACTTTGATGTAAGATTTATAGAATTAAAAGGTAATCCATGTTAAGAATAACACTTGTATTCATACGGAGCCAAAGGGCCAGTATATATACAGAGTACAAAGGCAAAAGGGAAAAAGGCTAGAAAACCCTAATACAGTAAAAAGACAGGCCAGGTGTAGCCTTTGATCATTGTTCATTGTCCATGTTTGCCACTGAAAAAAATAAAAATACTCTGGGTCCACATCATACACTCAGACGGCCCCACATGTCATACACACATAATGGCATATAGGGGATTGGAATTTTTTAGTGTCACACAGGGCATTGTTCTTTCTAGGGTATAGTTCTGAGCATGAGGGTAATCGATGCTATGATCCTCTTGTTGCATGCAATTTTTCGTGATTTCACCTTTAATGAGTCATTCTTTCTTTATAATACATCCACATAGCCATCCAATATAATCCACTTCCTCCTTTTTCTTCTAGTACTAATGCACCTGCTCCTATTCCTATCGACACACCTACCAGGACACCCGCACTTGCTTTGATTTCAACCCGACCACATATAATCTTTATTCCAAGCCCATTCCTTCAAGGCTTCAATAAATTCAGATGATCTAGTTATTGATGATTCTATTAATTCAAAAGAGTCACCTCTTGGTCATCGATATCATCATCCACGAATCGACATGATGCTAGACCAACACATTTGACCGAGACGATAGTGCACTAAACCTGGTGGAAGCAGTGGTAGCGAAGGAACTGCATCAGTGAGGGCATCAGGGCAAGCGACTGGCTGTTGGAGGAGGTACAGGTAGAAGTGGACGAAAGGTAAAGCAATCAAACTATTGGAACCACGGGGAGTCATAGAGCTGATGGCTAGAGCTAACTATGATCCTCATGGAGCAATCCCAAATAGAACAATGATCACCATCAAGAATAACAAGGCAATCGTGATCAATAAGATGTATATCGAGAAAGGAACATGAGAAACAAGATGGAACAAGAAAAGACGATGTGTGAAGTGCCCCATCAAGTAGCAAGACCTGTTCCATTGGTTATCTTGATGGACACAGCAGCGATGGATGAGCTTAAGGTTCTGTTCTTTTGAGCTGATCTGAACAGCTGAACGGCTATGTTAGGATATGCGCCGATGCAAGATCACGAACGACACCAGGAGACACGATGTTTGGTAACGCAGTTCGGCATTTCTGCCTACGTCTGCGGGGCTCTGATTATGGGCGCTCCTCCCCAATCCATAATACCACAGTACACTGGCTAACCAGGTCACAGCCACATACCGGCCGCTGACCTCCTCTTGCATACGCTACTATTATGAAGTCGTTCGTCTTGGTTACACCAGGGTTGTCTCCCTTTATGTAGTGAAGGCCTGGATAGAATCCGACTCTAACACTAGCCAATCCTGCCTATTACAACACAGAGTCCATGTAACCTACTCGTACACATATTCGACACAATACCTAACAAACTTCACCTTGGAGAATATGGTCTCTCCATCTTGAAATCGTTCCAGCGTCTTGCGCGAACCTTGTATCCGGACTCTGGTTGCTTTCTTTGGATATTTGTTTGACTCCCCTTGAATCTACACATCTAGATCCAATCTTTGACTCCTCGAGCAGGCTTCCCAGCCCGCCACCATGCATCACGTTTGTGCACGGCAAAACATGCCGCACCCTAGTTATCTGCATCCACGACACAGTTTCGCCCCCAGTGTCGTGATGCAGTGTCTCCTATGCAACATCCGGTCGCATCACTGCTCCCGTCATTCCAATCTATCCGGCATTCGTCCGCGCTTGTCGGTCTTATCAAGAACGCCAAGGTCGTCGCCGTCGCCTGCCGACCTCGCCGGCTAGTTTGTCAGCCCGATTGCCACGTCTGATCAATCCCTGCCAACGGTAGTCCATCGAACGGTTCGAGCCTCCTGCCCAAAGTGTCCGACACCAGAATCGCCAATCGCCGCCATGCTCCACCTTGCGTCGATAGGGCGTTTTCCGCGGCGCCCATGTATGCATAAACCTCGTGTCTCCCCTAGATCTTCCGCATTGCCAACCTCGCCAACCAAGCTCTGATACCACTTGTTAGGATATGCACCGATGCAAGATCACGAACGACACCAGGAGACACGATATTTGGTAACGCAGTTCAGCTTTCACCTACATCTGCGGGGCTCTGATTATGGGCACTCCTCCCCAATTCATAATACCGCAGCACACCGGCTAACCAGGTCACGACCATATGCCGGTCGCTAACCTCCTTTTGCCTATGCTACTATTATGAAGTCGTTCACTTTTTGTTAAACCAGGGCTGCCTCCCTTTATATAGTGGAGGTCTGGATAAAGTCCGACTCTAACACTAACCAACCCTGCCTATTACAACACAGAGTCCATGTAACCTACTCGTACACATATTCGACACAATACCTAACAGGCTGAAATGACTGAATTTCGAGAGATTTGACTTGCCTTTTAAAGCGTTAGTACCCACCTTTGAAACAGCAAAAAAAAAACAGACTCAAAAAACCCAAAGCATATGCCTTTTCAAAACATAGATAAGTCGTTAAGCTGTTAAGCCATTAAGCTGGAAAGAATGAAGCCTAAAGGACCACGGTGAGTGGGATCAAAAAACAGGCTAAAGAAAACTCTGAAATCAAAGATCTAGGGTTGTGGTATACAGGAGCGAGGCTCATTGGCAAGACTAGCGGTGTCGAGAACTTGGAGTTGAGGCCATTATAGCATCCCAACAAGAAGCACAAAAGTAACACATGTTCTATACACAAATTGTTTGATCTTTTTAGCCAAACCATTCAATAAATTCCTCATCCCATTCAGAAACATCGTACGTTGTCCACCGTCCACATGCAAACACATCCGCTGCATCAACATGGCCATTCGTTGCCCACATGTTGTCATATCATGTGATGCCCCCGCACCACTTCTATGGCACTGGAGCTACACACATTGCTCGTGCTATGAAGCATGAACTTACAAAGAATATAGGTGTTGATGGCTCGTTTACTTGACCTAATTATCATCAGAAGACAATTGCTCTTCGGTGTTTGTCATCACAACTGCAGTTTGCAAACTTCTTTCACTAAAGCACAAACTCGAGAGAAACATTGTCTCCACTTGCTCAAACTTGGTCAAACTCAATGCTTAAGATCCACTTATTCCACCTCAAGTTTGAAGGCAGGTGTTAAGTAAATATTAAGGCCCATCTATCCAAGGCCCATGTTCCATGCATATATACACTACGCATCAAAAGATGTACGGTCTATCTTGTCTTCCACAAATCTTCTCTCAAGGTAACAAAAGTTACTTTGAACCACTGTGTTACTAGATGTTACTCCCTCCGTTCACCGTTGACTTTTGGATATTCTATTTGATCATTCGTCTTATTCAAAAATGTATGTAAATATTATTTATTTTGTTGTGATTTGTTTTATCATTAAACGTATTTTAAGCATGCCTTATATTTTTACATGTTTGCACTATTTTTTTTGAATAAGACGAATGGTTAAAAGGCGTCTCCAAAAGTCAACAGTGAACTACAGTTTGGAACGGAGGGAGTAATATATTAATATTACATTTTTTATGGTCTATGGAGCATTGGCATATTATGTTACTTCGCTTGATCATTAGGTGATGTTATGTTATAGATGACCTGTCTTCACGTGCAATTCGACAACATATTCATATCCATATGAAATTCGATGTTGCTTTATATCCATGTCCGATACTAAGACGTACTATCCGCATTCATATCAGTATCAGTCAGTATCCATATCTCATAAAAACTAAACATGTCCATGTCTGATAAAAACTAAAGATATGGGATGAATAATATCTAACTGTATCTAAACAGATTATTAAGACCTATACTAGCAGAAGGAAACGTGGCATCAATTTATAACATTAGTTAAGAGAAAACACAAGAAAGAGAACAACGATGTTGTGTTGCAAGCAAAAATAGATTCTCACTAGTAATAGTAAACTTACCTCCGTAGGTAAACCTTGACAACAATTCAGCTTCGGCAGCTCTCTTCAAGGAATAAAATTAAGAAAATAAGTTTGTTGTCACATAATATATGCTTAGAGGACAAGTAAAAAAAATTAATTATGGAAGGAACAAGAGAGCTAGGAGGATTTTCCTGTTGTTCATATTTGCAGGGTTAAAGCCGAGCCTCATACTCTGTTAAAAAAATTTCCAAATTATACCATCGATGCAATGCGCGAGCAAGACATATGACTTCTGCACACAAGGACTAATGGCGCGACACATCTTTTACAGTGAAGGCATAGGAGGGCAGCAGGTCACACGCTTTCAGTTTTAATTGTTATTGTCCAGTTTTGTACCTTTGGTTTAGATATAGGCAAACATGCCACGCAGAGGTAGCAGGGTAGGGAGATTACATAATATAAATCTGTTGGAATATTGGTGAAAATTTGAAGGTTGAATTAAGTAAAATGAGTTTGTTACGACGAATGGCATATGGCACATAATTTTGGTGAATAGAACATAACCATTATCACTGTCCAATAGGCTCTTTTAATAGTATAAATAAATATATACAACAGTGCACAGTTTTTCTATAATATTTGAAAGTCTGATTTCATATATTATTATTTAACTATATGTACATTAGTGTAGTGTCTTTCTTTATGTTTGAAGAAAAAGGTACTATGAATCAATGAACAATAACAACATAAGTGTAGAAAGCATTAGTTATCGTATCTTCTCCGCAGGCGAAAATTTTTAGAAATTAGCCTCCAAATATGCAGGAATCTATAATAAAGTTAATAACCGAGTGGGACTCACCTTTCCCTCATAATAACCTTGCAATAAGTAATTCACAAAACCAAAGTCAGCAGCCGACACATACACGAATCTCTTTATGCCTGCAAGTAGAAAATAGAAAATTGAAGTAAATTGCCCATCTCTCAACCAAATTTTTCCCATCTTGACTCGGTACATTAAGTGTGCTCCAAAAGATTGTGTGAATAAAGATGAAGAATATCCTCCATCTAGACAGGAATCAGTATTGAATTTACAAGAATATCAGAACAATACTGATCAGCAATCTTATGATCAATTCTGGATAAATCTAAAAGTTTCAATTCATGGAACTCCTAAACATACTGATCGATAATTCATAAAACCTTCATGTGCATTAAACATTACTTTCTTGGAGGTCTGGGCGAAGAGCCACATACAATGTTGTTGGGAAAAAAGCTACACAATATGTCAGAAGTACAAGATAAATATAGCAATCCCTAGAAGCCCAAATCAGTTTGGTTCCTTAGGCTGAAATGCAACCAACCAGTACCAATCCTATATATTATGTTATTCTAGATGCGAGAAGCCCTACATTGGACAGAGGTTCTGGCAAAGCTGTCAAGAGTCAAATTCTGAGCCAGAAAAAAGATTTAACATTTTCAATGAATGGAGAAGAAATAACAACTGCTAAGTAAATGGTGTAGATTAATATAGTGCCGTGATTGTATTGCTCAAATATTGGATAGTAATCTGAATTTTTTTGTTTTTAATCCAATCAAATAGGTGCAAAATGCAATTTCCTGCCACAACCAAACAACTGTTGTGGATAAGCATGAACACAAAAAGGATTTGTGGATCAGATAAAGGTAGAAAAAGCAGAGAAAAGGAAGAAAGCATCAGAGAAAGAGTACAAAAAATAGCAAAATTCTATTCCTTCATGAAAAATGACGTGACAAGATGTTATTTTTAACCTCGACACAGTGCCTGACTGTTATCAAATATCAATACAACCGACTAGTCAATAATTTCACACACACACACACCACGATGCCTATCATGTAGGAGTGTCAACATCCAGTTTCCTTGTCCTAGCCATCTTCTCATGTTGCTCAGCACTTCAGCTTGTGAAATATCTAAATTTTGTTAACATTTTGAACCTTAACATCTATCTCAATAGCATTCATCACAGCAATGTGCTCTTGGTTGTATATTGAAACTCCCACAACATCTATAAACCATTTAAATAACAAATATCTACTTAGTCATCATGCCTTCATCTAATTTGCAACAGCTATATTAGATTTAGGAATTCAAGTGATATAGATCTTGTAGATCATGGGCCAGATATACAGTTTATGTGAGGATTGGATACTCTATGAAGACAACAAGGCACTTAAAACCATTCATTACTAACTGAAACTGTAACTCAACATATATAAACCTTTTAAGTTACAAATATCTACTTAGCATGCCTTCATTCAGTTTGCAACAGCATGACACATCAAGAATAAGTTAATAAAGAGTTTTTATGATTTGGCGCTGTCCGGAGAAACCAATATTCATTAATCATGCAGCATATTTCTAGAAGCCATTGATATGATGAATGTAATACAAGTCTATAATCACGTGGGAAGGCGGCAATAAAACTAATTGAATAGATACATTAAGAAACTAAGTCCCGAAAGACATTGCTGTTTCTATCGAATCCATGCATACTGTGGAAACTCCCACATTAATTTCTACGACAACAAAATATAAAAAATCATGAAATAAAACCATCGAATTGTTGGCGAAAAATTTTATATGCAGCAAAACAAGGAGGTGCAAAAGCAGAAAGGTTGACAAATATAGCAGATATAACCTATAAAAAAGCATGCATACCACTACATTTCAAAGTTAAAATACCTTTCTCAGCTGCAGCCCTGATGGCGTTGATGTTTGCTGTCCCATTAATTTTGTACATGTAAGAGTTTGACCCAAAGCCTCCAACACATGACACCTACGAAAATTTTCCTGTAAGCAGTGATATTTCAAGAATTCACAGACCACCATGTTCTTATTTGAGCGAAAAATATGGTTAAATAGTTTAGTTAGCCATACTAACGCAATGTCTCCAAGACATCACCATACATCGATAGGGATACCATCAGGACCCATCACATTGCCCCCTTTCATCCTTCGCTTAGCCTCATTGACCTCATATTCTTAAATCCTCCGCACAAAACTCCTGGTGGTATCATCGAAAGAGTCATCTAACTCAATAGTAGAACTATCATGTTCATCATTGAACAAGTTATCAAAGCACTCTTGCCACCTATTATTGATCTCCTCGTCTTTCACTAGTAGCTGATCTGTCCTATGTTTGATGCATTTAACTTGGTTGAAGTTCCTTGTCCTCCTCTCACGAAACTTGGTAGCCTATAGATGTCCTTTTCTCCCATCATACCTAGCAGTTAGAAAATTCCTCGTAAGCCTGACCTCTTGCTTCACTCGTAGCTTGTTTTTCTATCTTTTTCACCAATTTGTACTTTCCTATGTTGTCCATGCTATTGTCAAGGTGTAAGAGGGAACCCTAGGGGGAGCTAGGGTTTAGAGCCATGGCTCTGATACCATGACAAATGAGAAGCCTCTATTCTAGCGGGCCAATGGGCCAAAATGTACAAAGGTACAGGCAAAAGAAAAAATGCAAATAAGACCCCATACAAAGTACTATTAACAGAAACAAACCAATGGACACAATCTACCAGGTGTTGCGCCACCTTAGTTTTAGACCCACTGTCTGTCCACTCTAGGGTTTTCCGCTTTTCCATCCACGTCTTTGGCTGACCCCTTGGCTATATAAAGTCGTCTGTATTAGTTATTCATATGTTTAGTTTAGTGTATGTGACCTCGGTTCATTGAGGTAGTATCTCAACAGATTACAAAACCTCAACTTTTGTCGTTGCAATTCATATTTTCATCCATGTCAACTTCTACTACATGCATGAATTAACATTCGTGGTGAGAAGTTCACCGGGCCATGTGCATCATTGATAACGGTAGGTACATGGGTGTAGCGATTGCAAAGTTACAATCTTTAACTGAGTTGAAAGAAAGTGAAGCTCAGGAGACCTAAGTATAAGTAGCAGTAAAAGCAAATGTTCAAGCAACCAGTAATGCAAAGTTGAAGCCTAGGCATAGACTAAGCTCAAGCACGAAACTAGCATAGAAAGGACAAGGATCACACAATGCAACACCGCAAATTTCTTCCCTTTAGCTCTTGTTATTTCTTTTTCCATAGTTGCTATTTCACACGGCTTTTTTTGCTGCACTTGTATCTTCTCTTTATCATGTTTACTCTTAACTCTTAAGACATTTTCTATATAAAAGTTACAAATAATCTTCTAAGCATTCCAACAACTCCAAGATCATAAAAACAAAATTTGAATCAAGGAGTTGTGGTCAAATTACATATCTGAACCATAATAGATCTAAACATTGCGCCACAACAAAGATTACACGATATCTCAAAGATAGAAGCAAAATTTGGAGGTATTGTACATTGGTGAGAACGATTCCTTCTACGAAATTTGAAATCCGAGTTTGTATCAAGAAGGTATGTCCTGAACTGGACAGTAGCAGAATGGATTTGGACGCTGCAATGACGACCAAAGATTGGATTGGACTGGACATCAAGATGCATAAGTCAAAGTAGACCAACACTAGATCTGAGACTAGCAACGACACACTATGGGCAAAAATTCAAAGATGAAAATACTGTAAGAACAATGCAAAGACCAAATCACAAAAAAATCGAAAGCCATCCCTTTAATAGGAGTAATACATTTTTAAAAGGATGACTTCACAGTAAGAAATAATATATAATTGAAGAAAACAAAACAATCAATGACAATCGTCCAAAAAAACTAAATCAATCTAATCCCTCATAAAGAATCTAACCCCATGTGACCAGTACATGAAATGAATTGTGCTATATGAACAGTTACAGTATCCACAGTGAGCACTAAATAATTCATTCCTGTGGCAAAGTATGATGGATATTGGCTCAATGAAATAATATTTAATTTAAAGGAACAAAATAACAACCAAAGACAATTGTGCAAACAAACCAAATCAGCCTAATCCCAATAATATCTAATTTAAAGGAGCAACCTAAATACCAAAGACAATAGTACAAACTAACCGAATCAGTCTAATTCCCAACAAAAAGAATTTAACAAGTGACCATTACCCATTTGCACTAAATTGTTTCATATGACGTATTATTTTGTTTGTGAGAATGTACGATAAATACTGATGATGTCAGAAATCACTATTCTAAACTTGCAATTGCCACATTGATTTATGATCTTAGCCCATTTGCTGCTTGGCACTAATCATTCACAGGTAGAAATTGTGTTCAATCTGTGGAGGTCAGATGGTTGCATCATTTCATTGCATCAGACTGTAGCTACTCACATATTTGTAGTAGCTGCTACTAAAAACCAAACTTCACCTTAATACTCGAGAAGATGTATATGCATAATCTATTTTAGCTTAAGCTGCTTCATGTGTCCACAAATCTTAGCACTGTTTTTTAAATGGAAGAATCACCATCAAAAGACTTTTCTGGGAAATGTGATAGTTATTTCCTGGCAGCGAAAGATAACAGATCATGTTACAGCACCGCATGTATGCATGAACAGTAGCAGCACTGTGTGTACTGTTAACATGACTGCAATGCAAAAAGCCAAAAAGTACAAGATACGGTACTAAATGAAATTAACATGAGATACTAAAAAATGAACATACCACAGCAGAGACACCATCCATAATGCCATTGAGTGAAGCAGATTCCAGGAGATTGCCTGTCCATGAGAAGAAAGAAGATGTTAAGCTATATAACAATATAGGGATGTCTATTTTACATACCTTAACTATCGAGAAAGTCCATTTAACCCCCCCAAACTACGAAATGGCTTGTTTTACATACCACAACAATTAAAACCGGAGCAAATAGCCACCTATGGTGGTTTTGCTATTTCTAATTTAAATAAGCCTACTTTACACCCTTAAATTGTTGACAAAATCCAAAAAATGGCTAATGAACCTCCTTGATTACAAAAAATCAAAACAAATGAATATTTTCATTCTCAATTTGAAAGGAATTGAAATCTTCTATTTTTTCCACAATTTTAAGTTTCACTGGATTTTATTTCAAAAATCTGACAAATAAAAAATAGACATTAAAATTATAAATGAAAAAAGCACCTTTCAAACCACTCTAGGGTGTTATTTGCTTCGGTCTTCATAGTTGAGGTATGTAAAATGGACCAATTCATTGTTTGGGGGTTAAGTGGACTTTCTCAATAGTGTGAGTACATAAAATGGACTTTTTTGGGAAAATGTACATAAAATGGACTTATTCCAAAATATATAAGCACAAGAAACTTAGTAGTAAGCAACCTTGGTTCCATATAACTTTGTCAGCCCATGGTTCACTTATTGATGGCTTTCCAGATCTGAAAAAGAGAGGTTTGGGGAGAATAGGAATAGATCATTTTGAAAGTATATAGAATTATATTCTGCATGTTATCACACAAATAACTAAGCTGTGAAAATAGAATAATCTGGTTTGAGATCACATTTCGTGTCATACAAATGAAATTGCCTTAAAGAATATGCTATCAACCAGTGTTCGCCTAGTCGGCCGACTAGCACGACTAGTCGGCGACTAGTCGCTAGTCGGTGGCAATCCGCACTGATTAGGGTCTAGTCGGTGGATTAGTCGGTCAAAGTCGGTCAAAATCAGACTAGTCGGTACTAGTTGGTCGGTTCAAGTCAGGCCAACTAGGATAATGAAAAGGTGGGTACACAGTCACACACTAGTTACTAGTACACTAATAGTCTAATACACTTACACACTGTAGACCAAACTAGGGTTAGGCAGCACCCGGTGGCCGTGCTCCCTCGCCACGCCTCCCTCTGTCTCCCTCAAGCGTCGCCGCCTCCCTCTTCCACCCTCCAGCGATGACGCCACCCTCCAGCGATGTCTTATGTGTGTCAGTGTGTGACTTGTATTATTATTTTCTGTATTGATGTTATGCTTATTTGTATTAATATTTCTTACTAGCCATATTGGAGTCTCCGACTAGTCGCCGACTAGTCGGCCTAGTCGCTAGTCACTAGGTAACCGACTGACTAGCGACTCGCGACTAGGTGAACACTGCTATTAACATATAAACAATAACAAATATCTATTTGAAGTTGGCTCTTTTTAGTTTATTTACTGATTTCTCAAATTTAAATATATATATATATAGGAAAACGGAATAGGATTCTATGGAGTCGGTGCTTCATTCCTTGTTGCCATTGGATTTCATCAAGATTCGTGCACACAAAGTAATGACATGCACAACAATACTTACTATCATTTGCCATATAAAGGTGTGAATGCAATAACTACGTGATTAATTGTTTACAAAGAGGTACGGAGCACAGGCTCCATGGATTCCCAACTATTTTTACTATATATATAGATAGATATATAGATAGATAAAGATAAAAAAATTGGTGAGACTAATGTCATATCCTACATTTCAGGGTTAGCAACTGCCTCCTGCCTCTAGAAAAAGAAAAACTAGAAATGTACATATCAATTAGAGAAAAGGTCTCAGATGTTTATGTTTAAGTCGGAGTCTAAGGATATTAGCAAAAAATTTTGAAGTTAGATATTAAGAAACTTAAGTGAAAATTTTAATGTTGTGGTCCATGTCTAAATAGGGTGACTTCTTGTTCATAAGGAAAAGTTTTTATCAAACTGATTTTATGGTTTTGTATACTACAGGAAAAAACCATGTTGATAAGGAATGCTTTTATCCAACAAATACAGGTATATAACTACCCCAAAAAACCCACTTTGCCCAACCAAGCCTTCATCCAACACTACTTTTTCCCATCCTGGCTTCCTATTGTTAGAATAGGTCTATAGGGACCTCTTTGTATTTTTTTACACTCTATAGGGACTTCTATGTATATTTTACCCTCTCCTTGTACATGATATCACAGCAAGGCCTAGATTAGGGTTTCCCCCTCCTCTCAGCTGCCACCGCCGCCATTGTTCCCGGCGGCGGCGGCGTCGCCGGCGTCGCCCGTCACAGCCACGCCGCCTTAGGGTCGAAGCGCCCGCCATTGCACCACCACAAGATCGGGCCCCGTGCGCCGCTGCGCCTCCGACTGGGCGTCCCGGCTTTGCGCCGCCGCCGAGTCGCCTCCACGCCTCCGCCCAGCCGCCGCCGTCCTCCGCCGTCGCCTCTCCTCGGCAAAGACAAGCTGCTGCTGCCGCCACGAGACCGCCGTCCTCCTCTTCAGGCCGTTGTTGCCCGTTCCCGAGCAAGACGTCTTGGCTTCGCCATCCTCCATTGCTTCTTGACACCGCTTTTCCGATCGAAGGATAGGAAGACAGGAAAGAGGCCAAGCTCCTTCCGTGGGTCCCCGATAGCTGTGCCATGACGTCTTCATCTCGCTACTTGGGCCCGACTCAGCTCTCAAGCATCCAGTTTGACGTGTCAAACTTCCGTGACTGGTCTACTCTTCTTCGCATCTGCCTCAACAGTCAGGGGCTTTGGGGGCATCTCACTGGCACCACTCTCCAAATCTGCCAGCAGCCCCTAGTCCTATTCCTCAGCTTGTTGCGGATGGCGCTGCTCTTGCACCCGCTATTCGGGAGGCCTACCATGTCGTTGTTCGCACGTATAAAACTGCGGTTGAGCGCCTAGGTGATTGGACTGCTGCTGGGAATCGTGTTGTTCAAGTCCGCGTCAGCAGCATGCGCCCTGATCTTGTTGTTAACGTGGTCTCCTTGGTGTCTGCTTGGGCAATGTGGCTCTACGTACAGGCCACTTACCAGCCTAGTAGTCAGGCGCTCTACACTTCTCTTTTGCGTGAGGCCGAGACACTCCAGCAACAGGACTCTACTGTTGATGACTTTCACCGTCGGTTTGGCAATGTTTACCGTCAGCTGGAAGCTCTGGAGCCGGCCCCCGACGTTGCCTACACACAGTGTGTTCGTCTACGGGACCATCGTCTTGGTGCACGGGTCTTCCAGCTTCTCCGCCGGCTTCGCCCGGAGTTCGAGCCCCTTCGTGCTCAGCTCCTGGCCCGCTAGCCTCTTCCGACCCTGCACGAGGCGCTGACTAAGGTCCGGGCTGAGGAGACTCGTCTTCGTGGCATTCTCTCCTTGTTGGCTACTGTGCTTGGTGCTCCTGAGCTTCTTGTGCCTTCGGTGACTTCGTCGCTTCCTCCCGCTCCCGCTCCTCCTGTGCCTGTTTGTGGCCGCGGGGGGTGGTGGTGCACGCTGCGTCCACACCGACATTAGCAGCGACACCTGCCGCAGGGGGATCTCGCAACTTCTGCAACTACTGCCGTCGGAGGGGGCACACGATCCAGCAGTGCAGGACTCTCCGTGAGAGGCAGTAGTGTTAGCAGTCCGGCAGCCCTGCTGGCAGCGGTAGTGCTGGTCCCTCTCGGGGCTTTGAGTCTCATGCTCCCGAGAGGGCCCAGGCTCTGGTTCAGTGTGTTGAGCGCCTCGAGCTCTCTAGGTCTCCTATAGTCTCCTCTGTCACTGCCAACCAGTCTCCCTCTTCTAGATCAGGTACCACTCACCTCACCTCTCTCAGGTCCCCAACTAGTCCCGTGCTTGTCAAAACAGCTGATGGCACCTTCCTCTCGGTTGCTGGTCAGGGCACTCTATACACATCCTCCTTTAGTGTTCCCTATGTTTCTTATGTGCCTTGTCTCACTATGCAACTGATCACTGATGGCCAATTTACTGATCTTGGTTTTAGCATCACTTTAGAGTCTGACTCTTGTATTATTCAGGCTCACAGTTCGGGCCCTAGTTGGTACTGGCCGGCTCGCCCGTGACTCCCCACGCCTATGGGAACTTGACTGGCTTCGCCTTTCTTCCGATGCTCCATCTCCACATCTCAGCCAGTCGATCGTCGCGTCCGATGCCACTGTCTTCACCACCACCACTACATGCACTAGCTTTGCTCGATGACATCATCGTTTGGGTCACATGTCGAGTCCTCGTTTGTCATCTTTTGTGAGTTGTGGTGTCCTTGGGAAGGCTTCTAGTGATGCCTCCCTTCCCTGTCCGGGTTGTAAGCTTGGCAAACAGCTACAACTGGCTTATTCCAGCAGTCACTCTGTGTCGGATCGTCCTTTTGCTTTAGTTCATTCTGATGTATGGGAACCTGCACCTTTCGTTTCGAAAGGGGGCCATCGCTGGTTTGTTATCTTTATAGATGATTACTCTTTCTTCACTTGGATCTACTTTCTCAAATCTCATGATCAAGTGCTAGCTGCTTACCAGGCTTTCGCTGCCATGGCTCGTACCCACTTCGATTCTCCCATTCGTGTGTTTCGCGCTAACTCTGCTGGCGAGTATCTTTCATGCGCTCGACAGTTCTCGTGGATCAGGCACCTTCCTCGATACTTATGTACCTTTGGTGCTCATGCTCAGAATGGCGTTGCTGAGCGCAAACATCACCATATCCTTGAGACTGCTCGGGCCCTGATGCTCTCTGCCTCTGTTCCCTCGCACCTCTGGGTTGAGGCTGCTTCCACGGCTGTTTACCTCATCAACATACAACCGTCCACTGCTCTTCAGGATTGTACCCCTTTTGAGCGCCTCTTCGGTCGCCTTCCTCGGTACAGTCACCTTCGTACTTTTGGGTGTATTGTTTACGTTCTTCTCCAGCCCAGGGAGAGAACAAAGCTCACTGCTCATTCTGTACAGTGTGCCTTTCTTGGCTATGACTCTGAGTGCAAGGGTTTTCGCTGTTGGGATCCCCTTGGTCGTCGGATTCGGATCGCCCGAGATGTCCAGTCTGATGAGTCCCACTCCTTTGACGACTCTCGTTCCTTTGACTCCCCACATCACACTTCCCCTTGCTTGAGTCCCTTTCGTTTTTGAGTCTTCCTAAGAGGTTCATCGTTCCTCCGTTCGCTTCACCACCCACCACTACTACGCCTTCCACACCGACAGTTTCCTCTTCCTCCACTTCACCTATTGAGTCTCTTCATACTCCTACATCACCTCCACCACCCTCTTCATCATAGTCTCCACCACTCTTGCCACCGCGTCCACCTGTTCTTTTTCACTACACTCATCATCCACCAGTTCCTTCTGTTGACCCTGCTCCACCACCCAGTCGGTATGCTCTTTGTGATAGGTCCACGCTCTCTCTTGTCCACTATTGAGTTTTCGACTTCGGTCACTCTTCTCCCCTGTTGCTCATCGGATCACTGTTCTTTCTCTCATAGACGTGGCTGCGGTTCGTCATTGGACTATCTCTCAGCTTGATGTGAAGAACACCTTTCTTCATGATCTTCGTGAGGAGGTTTACATCTATCCTCCTCCTGGGTATAGTGTTCCTCCGGGCTTCGTGCTACTTCTCATACACTCTCTCTGTGGCCTCAAGCAGGCTCCTCGGGCTTGGTTTGAGCGCCTTGCGTCTGTTCTTACTGTTGTTGGTTTTGTTCCTAGTCCTCATGATCCAGCTCTTTTTGTTCACACTTCTGCTCGAGGTCGCACTTTGCTTCTACTATATGATGACATGCTCATCACCGGTGATGATACTGAGTACATAGCCTTTGTCAAGGCTGGCCTTAGTGAGCAATTTCAAATGTCTGATCTTGGTCCCATTCGGTACTTTCTAGGGATTGAGGTTGATCATACATCTGAGGGCTACCTTCTTTCTCAGCGCAAGTACATCCAGGAACTTCTTGATCGTGCTCGTCTCAGAGATGAGTGCACGGTTGACACACCTATGGAGCTCCAACTTCAGCTACGGCCTACTGATGGAGTTCCTCTTGAGGATCCCACTCGATACCGTCAACTCATGGGAAGCCTTGTATATTTGGGCATCACTTGTCCGGATGTTTCACATGCTGTTCATATCCTCAGTCAGTTTATGGCTTCTCCTACGAGTGAGCACTATGGGCATCTTCTTCGGGTCCTTCGCTACCTGTGTGGTACGGCCGATCGTCGCCTGCTCTTCTCCAGCTCCAGCTCTCTTCAGTTGCAGGTTTACTTGATGTTACATGGGCTAGCGATCCCACTGATCGCAAGTCCATCTCGGCCAACTGCGTCTTCCTCGGCTCCTCATTGATCTCCTGAAAGACCGAGCGACAGGATGCTATGTCTCGCTCCAGCACCGAGGCTGAGCTTCGTGCTCTCTCTTCAGCCACGGCCGAAATCACTTGGCTTCGCTGGCTGCATGGTGATCTTTGAGTCCCTGCCACCGCTTTGACAGTGATGTACTCCGACAACACTGGCGCCATCAGCATTGCCCGTGATCCTATGAGACATGAGCTCACAAAGCACATTGGCATTGCAGCTCACCATGTTCGCTCTCAAGTGCAAGATCAAGTGATTAGACTTCAGTATGTGCATTCGGCTCTTCAGCTAGCTGACTTTTTCACCAAGGCACAGACTAGAGCGCAGCATGATGTACACATTTCCAAACTCAATTGTGTTGATCCACCATGAGTTTGAGGGGGGTGTTAGAATAGGTCTACAGGGACCTCTTTGTATTTCTTGCCCTCTATAGGGACTTCACTGTATAATTTACCCTCTCCCTGTACATGTATAATATAGCCCATTTGGGCCCATATTCAATTGAGCTGTGATTCCCATTGCCTTTTGTCATGGGCAGGCCCAACAGGGCCCAAACGGGCCATGAATAGTACTACGAACATCAGTAGACGCGTGAAACGAGACAGTGGTTACTATAAGACGTGGCCCTGTGTCGGTTATTTTAGAATATGTTTCTATCTATTAGGGATTAGTTTCTTAGAGTTCAAGTAATTCTTTTCTTGCTGTTCAAGTCGATCTTTTCTTGTGATCTAAGGCCCAGTTCTTTTCAGCTTAACAGCTTAACAGCTTAACGACTTATCTACGTTTTGAAAACACATATGTTTTGAGTTTTTTTAGTCTGTTTTTTCGCTGTTTTGAAGGTGGGTCCTAACACTTCAAAAAACAAGTCAAACAAAATGTATCCGAGTCTCGAGACTACCTCGAGAAGCTCTCGAAATTCAGTCATTTCAACCGTTCAGCTGTTCAGATAAGCTCAAAAGAACAGGGTCTAAGTCTGTTCTCCCTATAAAAGGGAAGGTCATGTATCTTTTATTATCATCCAAGCAATGAATTAAAAATTGAGATCTAGATCTCGTAGGCGGTGGCTCCGATAACAGCCAAAGGCGGTAGCTTCGACAACAGCTCGTCTCACTCACGTCAAGGGCCATATCCCCCTGTTGCGTGCTTGCACGTAACGATTGGCATCAGAGCCGACCGGCCATGTGATGGCTTCTAGCGAGGAGTGGATCGGAAGGTTGGAGACGTCCATCGAGGAGCTACGCGCCTCGCAGGATATGATGCGGGCATCGATGGCCAGATTGGAGAAGATGTTGGCCAACTATATTGAGTCGATCCAAGTCAAGGGCAAGGGAATGGAGGAGATTGAAGGGAAGGAGAAGGCGGTGGAGGAATTGAAGTCGGGGCAGCATGACGACTCTAGGGACAGCCGTGCGCCACCTCCAAAACAGTACCATCGTGACGAAACCGAGTTGGTCGGTGACCACAATACTATCAATGACGTCGTTGACGACACCCAACAACAACATTGGGATGATCCTGCTGGCAACGCCATGCTGATCTCCTGTGTTATTTCTCCTAAGAAGACGAGGTTTCAAGAGGAACACCCTCATGGCATCAGGTCTTGAGATCTAGATCTCATAGGCGGTGGCTCCGATAACAACCAAAGGCGGTAGCTTCGACAACAGCTCGTCTTGCCCACATCAAGGGTCGTATCCCCCTGTTGCGTGCTTGCACGTAACACCTTTACACCTATATATAAGAAAACTCATCCTTCCCTCTCATTTACAATGTCTCATTTCCGTCGACTTCTTTGTTTCCATCCTCATCTGACATCCTCTCGAACCATCCAACCATCTCTACCTCCACGCATGCCCACGCCTAGCAGTGTCCTCTCAACTTCGGCACACCACCACCTCTTCACCGCTTACCTCCATACGGCACACCATAATTGATTAACAATCTAAATCCCTTCCAGATAAATTATACTATCAAATCTCTTTGATTTGAGTTACATTCAATCTCTTGGAGATTTGATTTAGATTGGTAGCTACTACCTGCTATAAAGGAAAGGATTTCTAATCAACAAAGCAAGGAATAATTTAAGTTTACTAACATCTATCACCTCCTTTGTCACAATGCTGAGGTGATTGAAGGCCCTGGGCTTCAATGGTCCACTCGCGAAGAGTAAATTCTCAACAATCCCGAGTCAACACAGACAAATAACAAATTTGACAATAAGAAAATGTCAAATCAATTTGAATCAAATTTGGACAGTTAAGGACCACGGCAAAAAGCCCACAACATTCATAAAGAAAGCGCATTGTACAGTCCTTTTTTCTTTGAAAGATTAATCCCTTTTTTTCTTTGAAAGATTAATCCGAAGACCACATAATAGGTATGGTGAAAGCCCAAGAATTCCGTTTGTCTCACAATTTCAAGTGGACACTGGTGGCTACAAATAAAGGTCCCCTATTTGTTTTTGTTGGAATCCAAGTTTGTTACACATAGGGAATCCTAGAATTTTCATGTTGCAAATTGCTCCTAGTAGTATTGCACACTTGTTCTTCCTCACTGTTCAGCAAAGTCATAAAAGGGAGGGAAATCACATATCTTTGATCACCAATTCCTATTTCCAGCCACCATCATTGTTCACCTTCAGCAAGAGCCTAATCTCTTTATCATTTTATTGTCTGAATTTTGGCTGTTATCTATTCCATACAATGGAACTCTCATTTGACAAATCCCACTGACAAAGTGATATAATATTATCAGGTAAGTAGAATTTTATCAAACAGTTTTAAATTCAACATTTATCCTTCCAATTAGGAGCTATTATGAAAGTCCATAAGCAAAAGTCCAAACTTGGAAAACAGTCTTTACGAACATGATAAGAACAGTAGAGAACCATGGACATGGCAGAATGAGTCTCTTTTATGTAATGACAATCCAGAAGCATTAGCGGAATCTAGGACTATACCTATTTACAGTTATATTGGAGACCATATACGAAATGTTGACAAGACAAGTTGAAATTTATGTACATATCCATGTTAAGTAGCAAGTTGTTACTAATTATAGTTTCTTCGGAAATGGTGCTGATTTCTAACAACATACAAAAGAAATGACATCTTAAATCTCAAATCAAAAGAAAAGGTACAGCATGTGTAACATACAAAAGAAAACAGCTTCTGGAATTACCTATTAAGACTACAGACAACAAACCCTCTGTCCAAAGCCTCCTTACAAACATGTGAACCAACGAAACCACTTCCACCGAGGACAAGAAGCTACATGAAGTCAGAAACAGCTCAGTAAGCTTCACAAATTATTGAAAACCATAATTGTCGCTACACATATTGTATATTCAAAATGAAAAGTATATGATTAGTACATGCAGGGTACACCATTCCATGCAGAACCATAGTGGCATACATCTATCTATATCTTAAAAATTATTATCAATATAAAATTCACTCATGATAACAAAGAAAGGAGAAAGTACAAAACACAGGACTATCCGATTCTTAAAAGGATGATGTTTTGGACATGGACACTGTTTCCAAAATTCAACTTTTACTGCTAATTACAATTGTAGTTTATTTATAGAATCAAATAGAATTACGCTATTATCGAAGTGATTTTTAAGACGAATCTATAAGTATGATTTTCATGTGCCAAATCTAAATAGTTTTAAACATTTTCTTATATATAGTTTCAAATGTTTGACTATGTCAAATTTTTTTGTACTGCAGGAAGTATGAGCTTAGTTTTTTGTTTTCTGATGTACATGAGGAATTGGTTCACCTTCAAGATAGACAAATATAGTAGTCCAGATATGATATGGACCAAGAAGCAGGCTACAATCATAGCATAATGAGGATGAAAAAGTATGAAACACTAGGACAGATTTATTCCTGACATCATGTTTAAAAAAGTATAGCATTTGGGCAGGAACATGATAGACCACCCAATCCGTCAGCCTGTAACAATAGAATCACCACCTAACTAGACTGTGGCACTAAACAAGAAAGGAAAATGCAGGAGAACTGGTGAGACTTGGTCGCACTAGTACCTTATCAGGAGAAGGTGGCGGCACCTTCGCAGTTTCCGCCTCCTCCACCTTAGATGGCTCGTCCAACCGTCTCGAATCGCTCGAGAACGCCTTGCCCTTCTCCAACAAGACTGGCCAGCTGCTGGCAGAGTACCACACACATAAAAAACCAGATCATTAGCCATATGAAGAGAAAACAGACATAAAGGCACACAAAGCACATACAGCCCTTCTCAAACCCCAAAGAAAAAAAAATTCAAATTGCAAAAGCACAAGCACAAGCACGTTACACCTCAAGAATTAACGATTTTTCCTATCGCAAATTGGTCGACTCCCATCTCCTAATCAAGGATTATTAGAAACGCACCAGCAAAGTGGAAGGCGTTGGGATCACCTGAGACGAGAGGGGGAAACCGAGCAGGACGAGCGGATCAGGTGGGTCACGGCCGACCTCATTGCCGCCGCCGAAATCTCGTTACTGGGTCGAAGGCCACGCGCGCAGAAGGGAGCCCTCTCGGGGAGAACCGTAGATGGAAAAGGAAGGAGGACGGTGGTCTGTGGGAAAACAGTAGATGCTTCCCAGAGGTCTGCGAGACGGAGACAGGGACGCAGATGGGCCGACCCCATGGCCTTGTTTGTTTGAGATTAATGTAGCGTTGCGTTTTACTGTAGCAAATTTGTGATCCCCTCAAAATACGTCTTAACGAGATCAAAAAATTATGAAAAAAATATTTTACAAACTTTAAAAAGTACTATTTAAAACCCCACAAAAATGATTACAAAACATTGCATCATTTGGCTTATACAAAAATAACAAATTTTCATTTAATTTAATTTAATTTAATCTGAAACAAACAAGGCCTATGTTACCTTTGGCCCTCCCTTAAAGTTTATAAAATAATTTTTTCATATTTTTTTAATTATTTGAAACGTCTTTCGAGAGTGTCATAGATTTACTACAATAAAATTTAATTCAAATTTAATCTGAAACAAACAAAGCCAAAATGCCTCAAAATTCATCAATGCGTGACAAAATGCCAAAATTTTGTGAGTCTTTTATGTTTTGACCTGAGAACCATATTGCGAAACAAATCTTACAAACTAGTCCCTTTCAATTTAATAGCCAATCCTACCCTAGAGAAAAGGAATTGGTCGCCTCGGGAGCACACAAAGCTGAGCTCCCTGATCCGGCGTCGGCCGGCCAGCTACGAGGCCACATATCGCAGGAGCCTCCACGATCTCCATAGCATGAGCAAATTTGCGAGCAACGCGACCACAGCACGTGCACAAGAAGTTGGATTTGAAAACAGAGAAGCTAAGCCTAAGCTTACCAAGAAATGCCAGCTAGAATTTCCAAGCGGTGGCGGCGAGCAGTCAAGCAGCTAGTCGGAGGGAGCTCGAGCGCGAGCTCACGTCGCGTCGTGTCACGTCCGGCGAGCTTTTGTGGATGCACGCGAGCAGGGGCGGACCCAGGCCCAGGGCCACCTAGGCCGTGGCCCGGGGCGTGGCCCAAAGCAAGCAAGACCCACCCCCCAACAGCCGGCCCAGCCGCCTAGGCCAGCCCAAGTATGCTGTGTGCCAATGCCCTCTCCCCCACCTAAACCCTAGCATGCGACCCGAGCCTCTCGGCGGACGCCTCCCACCCCCACCCCCTTGACCGCCTTGACCCGTCTGGCGAGCGCTGACTGGCCACTGCCGTGCCCCCCTGCCCCCGACGACCCAGCCGTGCCGCCCATGACGCCCCGCCCCGCCCTGGCCGGCCGCCTCGCCTCGGTGGCTCCGTCCCTCTCCTCGGTCCACCTCCCTCCGTGGCTCCGTCCTCCGTGGTCGGCGCCCTCTGTGGCCATAATTTTACCTTAATTGTATTAATCTTGTCTTTTCTCTCATTCATAGTTTTACCTTCATTGGATTGTTGATCTGACTATAGATTTCTACGCCTCTTATGATCATAGCTCCTCACAATACTACTACCTATTTTGGGTCTCGGTGCATCTCTTCTTTGCTGGACAAGAAATACTTCAGAGCAATGTAAGTTTCCCCCATAAATATAGTATCCAGTTACTTTGTACTTCAAAAATTTGTTTCTAAATTAACCATATGATGGAAGATGATGGTAGAAGTTTGTTGGTATTACTACTCTAATCTTGAAAGGCAAAACCTTGTTGTTTGTTTGCATAATGTTTCTAATACCTTCACATTATTGTTCTTTTGTCAATTCTTCTTCTATTGACAGTGCCCCGTGGAAAAAGCTTCCAGATACTGAAGTAAGCATATGCAGAATTATTTGAATTTTTATGATTGCACACATATTTAGTAATTAAGTGAAATTTGACAACTGTCTTATAGGTCATCTTTGAAGGATGGTCCATAATTATGTCTTAGCCTTGAAGGAAGCGAATCTACCTGAAAAAGGTACTATATATTTGTCTTAAAAAAAATTTATTTCTTTGTTGCTTTTTTCGATTAGACAAATTGAGCGGTGTGATTGAACAAATTTTCATCTTACATTAGTATGAACATAATTTTTAGTTTGATATACCAATTAGAATTGACGGTAGTTGGCCCGGGTCTTATTAAAATCCTGGGTCCGCCACTGCATGCGAGCTCAGGATGGCAGCCACGCTGTTCGCCTTGGCCCCTGGGAATGGTGGATTCGGAGAAGCCACAAATAGTGAGGAGAGAGTGGAGAGGTGGGGCGAGGTAGATAAATTGAGGTCAGGTTGGGGGAGGGACCAATTTGTAAGGACTTGTTCTTTTTCAGCGTTACAACATTACATACCATTGTGTATTACTATAGCAAATTTTCTTTTTTTTATACCCTATATGTTGCGATAATTTGTAACGATTTTTTCGTGACTTTTAGTAGTCCTTCAAAAGATCACAAAACTATTTTTAAATTATTTCCTATAATCTTCATACCTCTTTTCGAGAGCTCTCAAATTTGCTACAGTAATACACGAACGCAACGATACGCTCAAAAGAACAAGGCCTTAGGACTAGTTTCGCAACGTGGTCCTCGTAGGGAAAAATATAAAAGTCATTTTATCAAGCGTCGATGAACTTCGAGTCATTTTGTCAATTATCCCTGATGGGATTCAGGAGGAGGCGTAGGGCCAGGAGTGATGGTGTTGGTACCCGACCGGACGACAAATTTTTTAACAATTTATTTTTTTATTTTCAAAATAGGTAGATAATTATCAATTCAATAAATAAAATTGGTAAGAGCATCCCCAATAACCCCTCCATCCCACTTCATAAAATACTTGTGGATAACATAGACCTCGGGTACCCATACGGCTGACCTAAAAGACCACCCGACTGGGGATGAACCAAATCGGATAGATAAGGACGTGTACCACTCGGACTCTAGAAGGCTTGACCGGCAAGATAGAAGTCTATCCCTAATTAATAGGGAAGATACAATTGTAATCCCGGATAACTACGTATCTGGCCGGGGTTTGTGAGGGGAAAGAGCCGAAAAAAGCTGGGTTGATGGGCTCTCAAATGCAACATCAAATACCCCACGGGAATATTTCCATGCGGGCTGTGACCCCCGGAAATTGACCAGGATCCCGGCGGGGTATTGGGCTGCCAAACGAGCCCTAATTGATCTTTTTTCCCACTTATTTTAAGATGCGGCACACCAATGAAAACAGAAAAAAGGCCAGATTAGCTCCAGTAATAATCTCCTGCAAGCCAAGGATGCAAGAACTAAAAACCGTAGATGAACAGAAAAACTGGGAATAAATGAAACATGGGAAACAATGCAGGTTAAAAGATATCGTGAGCATGTAGATACAGGTGCAATGTATTCTTGTGTGCCAACGGATGAATTTGTGCTGGAAATTTGTTATTTTTACAGGCTACAGGAAGTAACGCTTTGTAATTATTTTTCAACACTTTAGTGCTTCTAAAAATTATTTAAAACTTAAAAATATTCTTAACCTTTGCATGTCTCTTTTCGACACCTTTTCACGTATCAGCTTAATAGCTATCTTACATTTTTAGCCCATTTAAAAGGTATTAGTATTTGATTCCATCACCCACTCGTTTCTTATTCTTTTTTTATGCAATATTAACCAGGGCACGCCGGGGCGCACTTACCGCCCTAGTATGTAAAATCCATGTTACTACTATTCACCGATGTTTGCTTATGCTAGGTTTTTCTCTAATCTAACTCATTTATAAGCGCCTAGAGATATCTTCTAGGGCAAATACAAATATCATGGTTTACTATTTTGGATAGTTATTACAATAGTATTTTGGATAGTTATTACAATAGTACTATAATTGAATGCAAATATCACGTCTAATTACATCATTCTGAGCACAAGAATTACAAATCAATAAGAGAAGAACATATTTCATTTGCAAAAGGGCTGCCATACATCCGTCCATCCATGTATACATCGCATAACTGGTCCATCCTATACATTGCACAACTGGTATATCAGACATGCATAAGTTTTTACTTTGTCCTAATGTGATTTTGGGTCAACAGAAGAGACAAAACATATGCCTACTTGGGTCATCACTGTTTTACATTTACATAAGGTGTTTGTAGTTTCCCACTTGCAAAGGTACATGGGTCATTTTAGTTTCCCACCTGCAAAAGTATATCAAAAGGCAAGTTAATAATCTGTCACTTCATATTGCAAATCCATCAACCAAGCTTCAAGTCCTTTTGTTGAAATTTGAAATTATGAGAACAAAGTTACAATGCATTTTTTTATGAAAAGACAAGTGCTCTAGTAAGAAATTGACAATTTAAGTACTCTAGTAAGTACATGGGTCATTTTATTTTCCCACTTGCAAAAGTATATCAAAAGGCTAGTAATCTGTCACTTCAAATTGCAAATCCATCAACCAAGCTTCAAGTCCTTTTGTTAAAATTTGAAATTATGAGAACAAAGTTACAATGCATGAGAGGTACTATATAGTAATGCTATTAGACATAAATCCAACATTAGTTCCCATGTACAAGTTAACATTATAGTTGCATGACCTTGATGTCGATGTAAACAAGAATTGATTCATTCATGATAGAACAGCTTGATTGTAGCTATAGGAAAATGAATGTGCTAGCAGGTAATCCTTGTGCTGGCTTACAAACTGAACTTGAGCTTGTGCTAGTTTGTAAACTAAACTTGAATCAATTTCTCTATGCTGCTCTACGTGGAGATGTTGCCGGATTTGGGGATTAGGGATGTTGGTGCTGCTGGATTTAATGCCAATTGAGGTGGATTTCGGGACCTTGCTCAATTGAGCAAAGGGGCTAATACATCTCAATTGAGCAAATTGATTGATAATGATTGCATAATTTTTAGCTTTAATAAGCAGTAATGCAATAATTGCTCAAATTATTTGTTGGAAGGCTAATTTTGTTAACAACCCATAATTTGCAATCTGAGAGCAATCATTCATACATATGTTTCTTTGTTTATGTATAGTTTTTGGTTTAGTCTTAGGTTATGCCTATCCTTTAGCCAGATAGTGATGTATAGTCTTATGTATAGTAATTTTGTGACTGCCAGCAAGATTGTTATTTTTAATAGCACCAAATGTTGTATTCAAATGTTGTATATAGAGAGAGATGTACTCAAAATTTTGTATTAATATAAAGAGACGTATATGTTGTATTCAAATGTTGTATTCAAATGTGGATGAATGCCTTAAATGTTTTATTATTTCGCGTGCATGCACAGTGATAGATGGCGCACTCCGGACGTGACCTCCTTGATTTCGATGCGGGACATGATTTTCTACTAAACGAAATCACAATGGGTACCCACATAAGCTACGTTGAGGCGAACCCGGTGGATCCAATCGGTGATCAGGCCGTCCCGGCTCAAGCCGGAGATCAGGCCACCCCGGCTCAAGCCGGTGATCATGACGTCCATGATCAAGCCGGTGATCCAATCGGCCAGGCTGAAGCCGGTGATCAGACCATCTAGGCTGAAGCCGATGAAACTAATGTCGACGGCTGTGTGGTATATATAGCCTGGACACTAAAATGACCGTTCCTTATCATGTTACTTCATAGCAATAAACCTCTGACGCGTGTTCCTGCTCTTTTTTCAAGCCGAAAACGTCCAACAACCAATCCAAGCAAATACGAGGGCCTAACAAAAAGCCGTCGACAAAGTACGTTATTACTCAAGTTTCAACTACTGGGAAGCCCGAAGCCCCTCTGTCGACACTTGCCCTCTTCAACAACGCCTGCGGAGTCCTTGTTAAGGATCAGGTTCCTATTAGCATCAAGACATGGCCAAAGGTTCCTACGGCTATCAAAGACCTGCTCTGGAAGGATATAAAGGAAAACTTCACGATTCCGATGGCTTACGAACACAAGTGCAAGAAATTTACTCTGAGCAAGATGGCATTATGCTTTCAGTCGTGGAAGAGCGAGCTCACTAAAAAGTACGTGGAGACCGGAACAATCCTAAACTTCAATAAGTATCCGAAGCTAGCGGATCACTGGCAAGCATTCCAGGAGTACAAGCTGTCGGCTGAAGGTAAGGCCGCGAGTGAGCAAAACAAGGCCAACGCACAAAAGAAAAAATACCACCACCATCTCGGGTCCGGTGGTTACATCAAGGCTATGCCAAAATGGGAGAAGCAGGAAGAGGAGCTTAGGAAAAAGGGTATAATGCCATAAGCAAGATCGGGAGCTTTACCACGAATCGGACCTTGGGCCACGAGGGGAGGCTGAAGGATGACGGCAAGCTGGAGATGGCACCACAAGTGCAACCCATGAAAGAAAGGATTGTGGAAGCCATCGAGAAGCAACGTGCAGGATCCTGGGTGGTAGACAGGGAGAATGACGAGCTTACCTACGCACTCGGGAACGCAGAGCATTCAGAAAGGACACGAGGTATTGGCAAGCAGGTAATGTGGCTGGCTGGCTTCTCAAATGATCAAGCCACATACCGGAGCCGGAAAAGAAGGAAAGTAAGAGAGCACAATAGAGTCAGCAAAATCGAACGGGAGCTCAAGGAGCACAAGGAAAACATGGCAGAAATGCTAAAGCGGGAAGTGCATGCTGCAATCGCCAGTCTTGAAGGACCAGGTGCGCTTGTCATTATGCCTCAAGCCAACGTGGTTAGTCCTCCGGCCTCCGGTCGGCGAAGCAGCTACGCTTCAAACAACGTGTCGACCAACGAATTGCAGACCCGTTATCCCGTGGACGACATCACCGTGTCCCGCCAATGTGAGCTACGCGTCCAACTGCACAACCTCACCATCAAGGTGGCTTACGGCATGGCCTTCCCAGTGGAGTCGGGCCAGCCATTCCACTGTAACCCGATACCCGCGGGATACTCCAAGGTCATGGTGGACGAGGTGTTGGTCGGATTTGATGATATGGAGCTCGATATTGCCGGAGGAGACGATGTGACCAAGCTTGGAGAGGCCCTCCATAACATCATTCTCTGGCGGAAAAAGTACATCGTGTTTCCTAATGGCTTGGAGGTGACATCTCTACCGAGACACAGAACTCATTTCCTCCACCAAGACAGCCCACTTCACCGAGACGGAGCTCACCTCCTCCACCAAGACAGGCCACGCCACCACGCAACGCCTCGCCGGTGAGACATAGCACTCCACCACCCGCTAGCGCTGTGCACAGAAGCCCAACATCGCCGGCAGCCCCTCGAAGCAAAAGGAAGCAGCAACCTCCTAGGGGAACCACGGCGCCGGCATCTCCTCCTAGTAAGAAGGTTGCTAGCAAAAGGAGCATTCCTGCAGCTAGACCGACTACAAGCAGCAGGGCGGCCGGTTTCCCATTCAGACAGAGAATGAAAAAACCCAAAAAAAAACCATATGAGATGACTCCTGAGGAGCTAAAGAGGGAGTCCAAGGCAGCTGTGGACGCATGGATACAAGGACTTAAAGATAGAACAAATCCACCGCCAAATGAACGAATTGATCCAAAGATCACGAAAAAATTCGCGACAACTGTTCAGTACCGACCGCCTCTCTGTACCGACTATCAAAGGACTATCAGAAAGCATGTCTTCAAGAGTAAACAACCTTCGGGCACGTACATGAGCAAAGAAGAATAGGAGGAGGCAAAACGTCTACAGATAGGGTATGACTTCATGAGGGAAGCTGGCCTCAATAACATAGAAGCTGCCCGTGGATTAACTGATGATCTTTCAACGGCACAAGTCAGGTGGCCATTTAAGCTGGGCCAACCGTTGCTAGACCCTAAGGAGATACAGAAACAACCGGTCAAGATGCGACGCGCACATGAATGGTACGAGCACACGTCCGCCAGGGAATATACTTTACTAAGCGTCTCGTTTCAAGAAGAACATTTGTTTCGAGGGAATGATCAAATGATAAATATTGATTTTGAAGACTGGTACCATGTGTACCAAGGAGACGCCGTCAACGTGTCCTTCATGACCTGCTGGTGTCTGTGAGTGTCGACCATCCGAGTTTATATATATCTATACCTGTTGCTTGCCGAGAACACCTAATTAATTAGAACCCTAATTAATTAACTCAATTAACCCATTTTCTATAGAATGGAGATACAAAGACTTAGAAAGCATAAGTCGTACTCGATTGGCTTCCTTGACTCATGGTTGGTCAACGAGGCTGTCTGGCAATACCCTGGAAAACCAAGGAAATCCACGACTGCGTTGTACATGCACTAGTACAACAGCACTACAAGCCATACATACTTTTGCCATTCAACTTTAAGTACGTGCTGATGTCCTCGCTAACATCTCGTTCTTATATTGCTTAAGGCACATGATGGTAGAATATATATGTGCGTAATTACATTTCATAACTGTTGCAATATACGAATAGGTTCCACTGGATCCTTATAGTCATAAAGCTTGACCAAAGCAAGATCATCATCCAAGACTCAAGGAGAAAACCGTAAAAAGAATACCAGTGGATAATTGACCTCCTTAACAAGGCGTTTTTGAGCTTTCAAGAGATTCAGAAAGGACATTTTAAGAAGGAATTCGATGTCAAGATAAGCGACTGGGTACGCTAAAACGACGTAATTGCCCCTAGTCAATTAATATTTCTTACCCGTACTGATCTGTAATTGCCCGGCATCGACCATAGGTAAAACAACAAACTGCGGAAAACAACCTATGTGGCTACTATGTGTTCCACTATATCCAAATTATATGCCACGGCGAGCTTGAGCCTCAAACTCCTGAAGATGTTCGTATATATATGAACGCAACCATGCATCTAGCTACAACTTAATAACGTTCTTATGTACTCCGTTAATTTACATGGGTGCGCGTATTTATTTATTTCCTACTCTATTGAATTGGCAGCCCGACCTAGATAAACATACTGAAGTGTTACCACATCATCGGGTGCTCACATTACAAGAACAACTACTCGGCTTCATTTTCGATGAGCTCATTAACTCCAAGGGCGAGTTCCACTTTCGACAACCATATTTCAACACGAACGAACTAGGGACGACTTCTACGTCGTCAAAAGAGCGGCAAGAAGAGTACTACAAGGAAACAATGAACTCTTTGGTCCATTTTGTTCTATGTATATTAATTAGAAACTTAGTAAATTTGTCTCATTATTACTTCATGCATGTGTGTCTAGGCCGGTGTATATATAGTGTACATTATTATATATATTATCTAATATATTTAAGCTTGTGTGATCGCTAATTATATGCTCATCGTATATGTATTAAAATTTAAACGACAAATTAAAAAAAAAAACCTCCTACCAAAATATATATATTTAAATATCTATTTGCGCAGCCCCAAAATTAACCAGTTAGGAAAGTGCACGTCTCCGCAAGCGGTTATTCAACCGCTTGCGGAGATGCCTCTCTGCAAGCGGTTGGTGCCTCCAGCTGCTTGCAAAGAGCTCCCACGTGGCCTACAGGCCAGCCCGCGCAGAGCCCTGCGAACCGCTTGCAGAGGGGCATCACAAGTGGCTCTAGGAGCCGCTTGTGATGCCCCTCGGACATCAGTCGCGGTTGCCTGCAAGTGGTTATAAAACCGCTTGCACAGGCCTTACGAACTGCTTGGCCTAGGGCGATCCGCAGTAGTGATACTTGGACCGATCTGCCTGGCGTCGCCAAGATTGCACGACCTGTCGACCCAGAGGGGATGTGTGCGTGGTGGTGGCTGGAGATCGACGGGGAGCGTCACGCGCAGTAGCTAGCCTTGTGGTGCAGCATCGCCGTCGGCGTGAGCACGGGAGATGCGTGAGTTAGGTCTCGATTTGGAGGGGAATTGGGAAATACCTCCAGGCAAGGGGATATTCTTATTGTACTATACACACGCGCGTTCGGTTCTGGATTAGCCAGTGTGGTTAAAACCCTATAGGTTACGGGTTAGCCTCTGTGAGAAAACCCGGGTACGGGTCCTGTGTGAGTTCGTACCAGATATTTCGAGATGCTGGAATATTTGAGGAGAATATGCCATAGGGTTTGGGGCATATGTGGACTATAAAAGGAAAGGTGGACTTGGCTTGGTAAGCAATCCTCCCACCATGTAATCCTAGGTGAGAGGTGTGGAGAGGGGGAGAGAGGAGTCTCCCCATGGTGTGAAAAGGTGGACAAAAAACCAAAAAATAAAATATCCCAAATTGAAAGGGATATGCTCTAGATCAATCATAGTGATGATTGTACCACGTCTTTGTTCATGTACTTATGATAACATTATTTATCGGTTCCAAGAATAAATGCCACGACTTTGTCCATTAGGTACGACTTGATTGTGAAACACATTGTTAAGTGACATTATTCTAAATGAGTCCCTGATCCATATCATTACGAGGAGCGGTTATGATTTGATCAGCATACGTATTAATTGATGGTAATGTTTCACATACCATAGATATGGAGATATCAAACCAATTGTATGGACTCATGTTGGTGAACATGGGTAGTCGGACAGACCCACTCCGAGACGCTGTGAGATTGTTATCTCTTATAGTGCCATCAGCGTATAGTCTCGACTGATATGCCTATATAGTCCTTAGACCTAAGATTGTAATGGATGCCCAGCATGTTGACTCGTATGCTTTGGTGTCATCAAACGCTACACCGTAACAGGGTAGTTATAAAGATGACTACTGGGTATGCAACGATACATAGCCAGGGGTGTGATGATCAAGATGGAATTTGCCCCTTCTCGATAACAGGAGAGATACCTCTGGGCCCCTCTATGGATGGATAGAGAAAGTGCAAGGCCATGCTATTACGACTAAGGAGATAGTCATGATTTGTATCGATTGCACTGTTGAGTGAAGTGGTCGAGCTATCAATAAGAGTGGCGCGCATCTCACCTTGAGGTTGACTGGTATCATGTGGCAAAGAGATCGGTATATGAGTGTATCAAGGTTCAACCGAATATTGATTCTGTGCATTCGGGGGTCAATACGTACTGCTAGGTGTTCTTCTGATCGGTGGATCGAAAACGGCTTTCCGAATCCACGGCCGACTTGCACTGAACCTAACGGGTCACACACTTAACGGGTTGGAACTGTTTAAAGGGTTACTGTGTGGATATAATCCATGTATGAGATGGAACCCTAGTGGGCCTCGGCCCATTAGTGTGTCTATAAAAGGCGGGGGCAGGGGTGGCCACAAATAGAGTTGAGCCTTCACCACGCCTAGCCCTCGTGCACCCCTCTTGCTCCCCAGAATCCCTAGCCACATGGCGAGGTGCTAGCACACCCCGTGTGATGTTCTTGCTTGGTACGTGTGGATACCGCTAGAGGCGCTGCCGTACGTGGACGCGCTGTTTGGTTGAAGCACTCGGCTAGCACCGGCGAGCACAGGCAAGCACTCGGTGGTGCTTGGGACATGTATGTCTACCTCCTCTACGCGCGTGCATCTGCTTCCGCTGAATCGGCGCGTCAAGGGTAACGATCTTTGAATCCCTACTCGCATGTGATCTTGGGTGATTCGTAGTAAATTTTAATTTTGTACTCTCGCAGCCTACCCGTTTCCCTTCAGTGGTATCAGAGCCGATCATGTGTAGTATTGGATCTGTATCAGATCGCATATGATGATATGTGGTGGTTGTTCATGGGTTGATTGGATCAATCGGTAGTCTAGGCAGAGGTATGAGTTGATAGCGCGATGTGATCAAAAAGATTAGTTCATCCATTTTCAGATTCGTGCCACATAAATCCTCAACCGGTTGGTAACACCATCTGGGATGCGCGCGTGCCGAATAGATCGGGGCAACAGATCGAGGTCGCATGCGTTGCTTCCTTCTACATGAATAAAATTGATAATTTTTTCTACATATTCCAATTATCATCTATCCAATGCGCAATCATACACATGTAAGATTTGTTTTGAATGGATGTCCACATGCCCATATTATTGCTAAAATGACAAGAAAGTGATTTAAATTGCTCATACAACTTGTTCCTTTCTTCTTCAAAGATCTCCATGATTTGTTCACGAACAATTATACAGGATTTCATAGAAAAAGTTGGTCGCAGTGACTTGATGAAATCAACAAAATACTCATGTTGGGAGATATTAAATGGATACTCATGCATAATGATATCATAATTAATTTTTTTAAGCTAGTTTTCTCATTATACCGATATGTTGCAAGATCGTCCTGATTTTGATTTAAGAGTTGTTGACCTTTCATAACGTTGTGCTTGTTCTTCAAGTGATTCATAAAAGTTGTTGTACCATTTATACTTTCAGCTCTTACTATATGTCCGCACCTCTTGCATTAGTCCAATTCTCGGTAATGATTGAACCATCTTCCTTTGTCACATTATCCACAAACTTTGTGAAATGCTCCCTCACCCATGAAGTGAGTTTCGTTCCAGACTTTTGACTTGCATCTTGTTTGTTTTCTTCAACGCTTGCACTTGCACTTGTATCTAGAATGCACAGCTACAAAAAGAACAAATAAGAAGACACACATTAGTATACAAAAAAATTGTTTATTGTTTATTTGTTTATTATGACAAATATATCATCATCATATTATACCTTTGGTTGAAGGCACCAAAACCATGGTCTTACTCATGGGTTTGTTCGAGGCCGCCGCTTTGAACGCGGACCACATGAACTTGCTTGTAGGGGTTGGTCTTGTTGCTGTTCGCTGATGGCATTAGAGCCTTGTTCTTACCCCTGTCCAAATTCATCTTACTTTTGCCTTTGTCCAAATTCATCTTACTCTTTCCCTTGTCCAAATTTATCTTCCTATTACTCTTTTCCAAATTCATCTTGCTCTTGCCCTTACTATCAATCATATTAGTAGTACACTGCACCACTCCAAAGACTCCAATTTGTCCCTTTTTTTTGTTACGGGGCTCGAGTATTCACTATCTGAAACATTGACGGCATCCACGTCCATAGAGCACTCCTTTTCAACTCTTTGGTGCCTCCGACTATTGCAATCCAATCCTCCATCACCATCACTTCCTTCCATGGGTCAAACTACTGTGAATCAAAGTATAGGTCATTAGCAAATAGGCAAATAGGCACAAAATACTAATAACATTGGCTTTGTATATTGGTCACTGTACGTCGTGGCGGCGTTAGACGTGGCAGGCTGCTGGTGGCGCCGGGGCGTCGAGGCGGCGTGGCGGTGGTGGGGAGGAGCGGCGCTGGGGTGACGACGATGAGGGGCAGCGCACAGGCGGTGTCGGACAGAGGGGTCTGGCGGCTGGGTGCTAGGCAGAGAGGTGTGGCGGTTGGCTCTAGGGTTTCTATTAGGCTGAATGTCTAATGGGCTGCCTGTAGGCTAATATGTTATCGGGTACCCGAAAGTTTATAATACCCGGATACCTGAATCCGAACCGAACCCGCTCAGAAAAAATTAGGTATTACCCGAACCTGACCCGATACCCGACGGTTAAAAAATTTCTCAACCCGTTTTCTTACCAGCTTCAACAGGGTCGGGTACCGACCCGTTTTCACCCCTTATTGCATCAGCTTGAAATTTCTCAAGATAGTCGCCTTCTTTCCCCTTTGGAGATTTGGTTGCGTAACCGTCTCGAAAAGCATTGCCTTGCCTTAGCTTCCCTCATGAGGACAGTTGCCTGAATTCGTTCTTGGATTAGTTGGCTTCGAGATGGTGATGCCAACACTGCCTTTTTTTATCTGCATGCTCGTCACCGCAAGAGAAAGAATTTTATAGCTAATCTTTATGCCGGAGACCAGATTCCTATTAGTCATGAAGATAAGACAGATTTGATTAATGATTTCTAGAGTGATCTTCTTGGTTCCAGCACAGACAGAGATCACAACATCAACCTCGACATATTGGGTATTCCTACCCACGAGCTATCTGATCTTGATGCTCCTTTTTCTGAGAGGAGGTTTAGAATACAATTAAACAACTGCCATCCGATAAAGCACCCGGTCCGGATTATTGCATGGGATGCTTCTATAAGTCATGTTGGTCAATGATCAAGAGTGATATTATGGTTGCCGTCTCTTCTGTTTGGTGCAGAAGATTTTAAAATTTTGGGATGCTAAATACTGCATATATTACTCTCCTTCCAAAAAAAAAAAAGATGAAGTCAAGCATGCCAAGGATTTTCGTACGTGTTAGAGAGAGAAAAAAAAAAGCAAAATCCAGAATGCCAACATTTTAGATATTAACTGTTCAAATTACTTTTCCATCTTATAATATTTACATTCCACTAAAAAATGAACTTGAACCCACTGTCGGCAATCTGAGTGCTAAGAATCATTAACTGGCAAGTGGCAATTAGACGTATCCCATATTTTAGAGACGAAGATTCCTCGTACAGCCAAGGATGTGATAATGTTATGCATTGCACATCCAGGTATCAACTACTTTACAGCATGGGCCACGGTGGATCTTTCAAGGTCCAGAACAATCCTCGTGGCCTCAACAACAATTTGCCCGTCCATGTAGTGCTGCCTACAAACCGGCATATACACATCAGCTCCTCCAATAAGTTCAGTCTTGGTTTCCTGCGTCTTCCTCAATGTGAAGAAGGCCCGGTGATCGCATAACTCACAGCGCGCTGTTAGCTTGGTAACCGAGTCTGAGAGGGGAATTATGTCCAGTACTGAGCCAAACTTGTTCCTGCCAACACCCATCATCAAATGCTAGTACCATATTCAATCTAAGAAATGTTCTTTGCATTAAAATAATCCTATTTACTATAATTATTTGGTGCTTTCTACAGATAGAATCTGCTCAAGTCCAATACTTGAACTAGATTCCAAATAAATCATTCGATGAATACCTTTTGTAATCACCATCTAACCCAGCAACAACAACAATTTTCCCATCATGGTCAGCAGCTTTGCAGCAGAATTCATGAAGATCGTCAAAGAACTGTGCTTCATCAATACCTATAACATCTACCTGCAGAAACCAAATTTACTGAGAATCTTGACGTGCCATACCATGTGCATAGCAGACTTCATAGCTCTAGTCGCCACAAGAAAAGTGTTGGCAGCACGAGGCACAACTCCCAGGCTAGTTCCCACAGCAATAAGGTGAGGTGAAGAGAAGATGTACCAATGGGGCACCTCGATCCTCAAACATTGAGTCTCATCATTTTTGACATAAGGATCCAGATAAGCAAAGCTCAGATTTCAGATGCAGCAAACAGTTCATTCAAAAAAGATGCAACAAACAGGTTTTCCCAGTATTGGACAAGAGAAAATAAGCTAGTCAACCGAAATCAGTGATATTTACTTAACTAACCAGGAAAGTAGTTAAAAAGTAAATAGAACAATCAAATGGGTCTGCTATTATATGACGAGACAATGTAACGCCCTCTGTTAAAAACTCATAACCATTGGAAGCATGCAGAGTATTTTGTGTTTGACCAATAAATTCTTTTCAGATAGGTCACAGCATTATTTAGATTCAGCATGAAAACTACTTGCAAAATGCATTCAACAGTCCACGAAAAGTCAGAAATCAAAACCATTTCAGCTGAAAGACAAGTTTAAAAAATGACAACATGTTTTACTCAGCCATGCTACAATGCTACAAGTGGCTTCAAGGAGCTAGACCATTTGGTTCAACTAACTTTTGAGAACTTTCTGGAGCAAATTCGAGATATTAATAATATGAAGCCAAAGCATGACTCCTACAAATGGCCATAATCCATAATCTGTTAGGCTGCTCAAAGCAAGACTCCACTTGGGCACAATTATTCCCAGATCAATGTTTTGTTGAAACAAATATTCAACTAACAACACACATGAAAATTAAAAGGTTTTACTCAGTAAAAAGTCGTTTCTTTTGAAAAAATGTTAAGTCTCTGAAATTGCGCAATCTCCACAGCACATCTTTTATCATTTTATATAATTATATGTTGGTGAAAAAAAAAACTTTCATAGTTTTTTTACATGGTCATTCAATCTACATAGTTTATTATGTATATTAGCTGTAAAAGACTCACAGTTGGGAAACATAGATGTAAACATTACTTACAATTATCTACAATCATAGGAAGAACCACTAAATTCTACATCGATGTAACAATACTAATCTAAGCTCACTATATGCATGGACCAAAAAAACACAAAAACAAGTAACAATTCAAAACTGAGAAACCAGATGTGCACATAATAGATAAAAACTATGAAATGTCACACCAATCAACACTCTCAATGTTAAAATCAAAGGCATAAATGGCAAGCATAATAAGTAGAATAACATTGTGAAACAAATATTCCCAAAAAATGGATTAATATTATCAAACAGAAAGACTAGTAGGATAGAAAACTAACTTAAAACCCTCCAAGAATGAACATAAAAAAAAGAAACTTGGGTTGGGCAAAACTAAGCTAAAACTGAATAAACAAACAAAAAATTCACCCCCTTTTTTTGTCGTTTTCAATTTTTATTTTTTTTCATTGTTTGGTTTTTGGTTTTCAACTCTAATAAAACAAAAAAAAAGAACATTGATTAACCCAAACCCCCAAAGCTCCTACTCCCTTCTGTAGTCGATCACCAGGAACTTTGTGCTTTTCCAGAGATCGTAGATAGTTTAGCCCAAAGGCAAAATGGCTAGGTTCCAACCTATCTACCTAACATCCCCAAATGAGTAACCAATCTAAGGTAAAAAGTGATCACCATGTATCTTTGCTGCCTCACTAGTGATTGCTTTCATCAATGGATTCGATAGCTACCCTAAGCAAAATAGTGCTACAACACATCTTACATGTCCTCTCTACAGGAGACTCCTTTCAACTTTTCATGGTGGTCTATGTTAGGAATAGCACTTGTGTGTTGATATGAGGCCAGGGGCCAATATATATACAGAGTAAACCCTAACACAACAGATAAATGGGCCTAGGCCCATAAGTACAAGGACAATATAGATGGCGCAAGTGCAACGCCGGTGAGGAACCCTAACCCTAAAATCGCTCTAATACCATGTTAGAAATAGCACTTGTGTACTGGGTTTCCAAAAATTTTAATGTATGTTTTAAAGAATTTTAACCATTTTCATCGATTTTCACCTTTTTTCCTCACAAACTGCGGTTAACTGCAGAAAACTGCCGGTTAACCGCAAAAAACCACGGCTAACCGCGAACAAAACCAGGGAACGGTGGTTTTGCATTTAGGGTGAAAACCGGCTGAAAACTGTGGCTAACCGCGATTAACCGCCTCCGCGCAATAAACGGCTCGGAGGTGCTCCGCGGTTTTGTAAACCTTGCTTGTGTATTGATATGAGGCCAGGGGCAGTATATATACAGAGTACAAGTAAACCCTAACACAGCAGATAAATGGGCCTAGGCCCATAAGTACAAGGACAATACAACCCATATAGCCTATACATATCTAACAGTCTACAACCACAAACCACCCTTCATTCACTACTACACTAAGGGGGAACCCTAGGTGCCAACAATGGAGAGCACCATGATGGATCGTGACCTCATCCTAGCACACGTTCATGATTGTCTTCTCTAGGCTAAAGAGCACCCATAAAATTCTACGATCATCAACACCGCTCCATGGAGTTTGCTATGGGAGATTGGGTATAGCTTCACCTCCTCAAATCACCTCACGGCCTCTTTGGTCGTCACGAGGCAAGCTAAGCCCTCATTTCTACGAACCGTGTTGCATCCTCAAGCGCATGGGTTTGGTTGCCTATCGTCTTCAGCTTCTAGCCAATGCCCATAGTCTTCCACCATGTAAAAGTTCTCAAGTTGCATGGATCTCCGCCTTCATCGTCGTCGATCTCACCGCCGTTGATAAATCAGGTGTTGCCTCAGCATACTCGCATAATGTACGAACATGTTGTTGGTGACCTACACTAAGACTTGGTTCGTCGTCAGTCTTGCTGCCATTGGACAGTCGGATGCTGCCTCAACCTGCTCGAACAGTGCACAAACATGTGCACGGTCTACACCAAGTCTTGGTTCAATAGATCAGCCAACCAAACATGAAGGCCACTTCAGTCGACGTCACTTCCTTCCAATAGCATTACCCCAACTTTCAATTCACGGACAACCTGTTTCTAGAGGACGTGAGAGATGTCAACTTCGGCATGGTCACTTGGCTTGGCATGATCAGACTCAGCCAACCCAGCCAGGACAACACCATGACGTACATGGGCGAGATTGAGTATATCTATATCATTCATTACCCCATTAGTTAAAGTTAGTTGGTTGCTTATCCATTAGTCAAGCTGTTAACAGGTTGCTACCATTAATGCAGAGGTTGTTATCGTGTAAGCCAAATCCTATTTTAAGGACTCAGTTGGTCAACTGTGAAGGTGAGCAATAAACTTATCTTCTTGCTTATTTTCCCTTCTTTCATCCTGCTTATGCGCCAATAGTTTTTGTCATCATCACCATCCACCAGAGATGGTCGTTGAGCACATTTTGTGCAGCCAGTTGTTGTCCCCAAGCCAGAACACCTAACAATGGAGTGACCAACTAGCCACCTCACTTGCGCCTAGAAGTTCACTAAAAAACCAAATCATTTAAACCAAAAAATGGCAAATGCCTACCTCTAATAGAGTTGACCACTTACTCAAGTGTCAATTTAGTCAAGTGTCAATTTAGTCTCATAGATCAAAAATATCAAATAAGTTGTTTATGTATAATTAATCATCTTTATTAACACTAACAAACCTAGCTTCTAAAATAATCGATTATTAATTTATGCTAATATTTAATCAAGAAACTTGTACATCACCTAAGCATCATAACCACAAGTGGATATGTGTAGAACCCCTTTGTATCTAGGCCAAGAGACATGATGTGGGTGTAAAACATGCTGCTATATCATGCCATGTGTCTAATTTTCAGCATGACAATGCTATGCCATTAGTTGCTGATATTGTTCAAAAAAGAGAACAAAGAGAAAAAGGGAACAATAGAAGCATGCTGCATATGCATAGGACTGCTATTGTGCGTGTGCATGGCCAGAAAGCTAAGAGGCCTCATGTAAGGAAGATGCACTTACCTACTACTAGAGTTGAATCTGATCTTATTGTACATGTCATGAAAGCAAGGAAATAAATTAGTTTGTTTGGCACCAACAAAATTGCACAGCAGAACAACCAGCTAGGGGAGGTGAGCATTGTTCTTTAGTACATTATAGAGTAAAACATAGAAAATAAAATTTCAGTTTGAATGAAAATCTCTACTATTAAAAGGAGCCTTATGGTGGAGGCGGCGGCGGTGGTAGTGCCAACTTTACATCTCCAACCATAAATCCAAATGTCAACGAACCAAATCCGTGTGCATTCCCGCACCAACTAATCCTCCATAATTACTCCCTCCGTTCCAAATTATAGGTCGTTTGACTTTTTTTACACGTACTTTAACCATTCGTCTTATTCAAAAAATTTTATAATTATAATTTATTTTTGTTATGATTTAGTCTATCATGAAAGGTACTTTAATAATGACTTGAGTTTTTTCATATTTTCACTAGTTATTTGAATAAGACGAGTGGTCAAAGTACGTGTCAAAAAAGTCAAACGACCTATAATTTGGAACGGAGGGAGTAATAGAAAACTTCCTCCCCCTTATTTTGGGAATCTCCTCTAATTACTCTCCAAATTAAATTAAATTCAATGCCAATTAATTCCCTAAATCAAGGGATGCTTTCTTGGATGATTTTTCACCATCAATGCTGTAGACCGCCCCTCTCTAGGCCCCACGCTTGTCCGCGCACAACCGCACTAGGCTCGACCATGCCACACGCGCCGCGCACCCCATGTGCTAAAATCAATCGGGTCGCACAGTGCAAGGCCATACTATGCAGCCCGGTCCGATTTTCGGATTTCCTAATAATTAGAAACGATTGTTTGTTTACGATCGTGTGTACTGATATATCTGCCCACTCTTCATATTCTGTTGCAAGATACGGGCATCATGTGCTAGTAGGAGAATATAGTGATTCAGTTTCATTAGAGGAAACCAAGGAAAGCAATCATCAGGTCTGCATGTTGTGCTCGAACAGATAGAGAGAAAATCAGGAAGAGGCCACAAGAGAATGGACTTTTGATGGGATTCATATTCATAGGGATTGGATTTGCTAAGGGATAGTAGCAAAATAATCTTTGGGCGTTTGATGGTGCATGCAAGCAAAGAAGCTTCCCATTACCATTCATCTTCCATGTTCATCTACCCATATTTCAATGTTCACACCCCCTTCTCTTCAACTCCCCCCTCTTTGATCTCTTACACCAAGGAGATGATAACAGAGAGCCAAAGACACAAAGAGCCAAGACAGGCAAGAGCACAATAGAACCCAGCAACAACAAAAAGGGAAAAAATGGAGTTCCAGACACAACATGGTACATAAATGCAAGGCTATGCCAAGAAAATGCCACATTAAACTGTCTAACAACACCTTGGACCGCTCAGAAGTCAGAACCTACCAATGTGGCTCTGGCACCTAGTATGCTAATTAGGCCAAATCATTATGTCATATGAATGTTCTGGACTACATCTACGATATATTATTTGAAACAGGTTGACATACAACAGATGTGCAAGAAACTACTATATGAACAAACGATAGCGGCTCGATGATTGAAAATCCCATATTTTAAACCATTAGAAACTATATGTAGTTTCATAGCAATTTACAGCATATAGCATGTTTCACCATACCTTATTATAAGCCTCATTTCCTATTTTATCTGGAAAAATTGAAAGCTCTGGCAGAGCCCAACATGCCATCCTTGTCCCATCATGTGTCACAACAGAATCCAATCCATATCGATTATCCTTGCTAGACTTTATAAGTGCCACATTCCTGTATTGGAAGGAGTAAAAATTTTAAAATATATATATAACCAACCAAATTGCAGCTAGGGCAATGGGGTCGCACATAAGTTTCATGTTTTTAATGCCATGTTTCATGTATTTAATGCCATTTAGTATTTGAACATGACAGTCAAGAAACTAACACACATGACCTTGTAGAGAAGGAGATAGGATGATACCAAAACAAAACTATGCCAGCCAAGAAGATGATCAAGTTAACAAAAGAAATTTCAATTCAATTATGTAGCTGTTATAAAACTTCATGAATTTTACAACACTGGCAGAAGAATCTGAAACCAGGGAGATAGAGAAACAATTGACCTTTTGCTTAGCTTGTCCCCAGAAACTTGTTCCTTTCCAAAAGGGAAAATTTTATTATTTATCAGATTATCACTCTAAAGAATTAGTTCTAAGATTTGCCACACTAAAGGATTGCCACCTCATTATATGCAACAATAGCTAGTTATATTGGTTCCTCTCATTTCTACTCATTTTTAATCAAGTGAAATGATCAGATTATGCCTTGGTCATCTCCCTCATCTTTGGCCAGCTCCCACCCACGCACTCCAACAGTTCGAGCTGGACAACATCGATGCCAATGGCACTGCCCTTGCTGGCTCACACACCATTGTGTCAACAGCGTCAAGGGTGCTGGCCACACAGTGCACCAGCCCTTGGCTCATGCTTCCTGCCGTTGAGGCACTGCAGGGCAAAAGACATGTTCATAGTCGGACCCTGGTCAACCACACATGTGGCCCGGAGGAACACCATCTCGATCCACCTAGATCCATCAAGTAGCATGAAGACCAAGGCTCAACCAAACAAATATCGATGAATCATCCATATGCTTGGGGTGCTTTCAGCTACAACTTGTTGACGCACCAGTATATATGTGCTTCATATGGATATGATTAGGATTGGTGATCACACAAAAACTGATCTTAGTGATAAAAAAAGGAGTGTTTGATCATGACACGGAAAAAGGGAAAACAAATTTAAGTGTTCAAAGTGATATATAATGAAATAGTAATCCTTTAGAGGGGCAAATTATGGCGTCCTAACAAGGAATAAAATATAAGAGAGAAAAATGCAGATTAATAGTGAAAGGAGATGTGAATAGTATGTGGGACATCCTAAGTCAGGATGGCAGTGGTGATGGCCTCAGAATTTGTCAATAAAGATTGAATTCTAAAATTTAACCGCTCCAAAGGATTGCTATATCATTTTTTGTGTGCCATTGCAAAGGTTGACATTGCCTGAAGTGCCAATATTTAGAGTCGCCAATGATAAATTTTCCGAGTGTAAAAGCTATTTTCTCCTGGTGCGTGTCACGCGTTGCAGCTGCAGGAAGATTGGTCCACCTTGTTTGTGAAATACTCCGTATATGCCAGCAATGAGTAATGGGGTCCGTACCTGCCAGCACAGGCCTCAGCCTGGACGCGGCGGAGGAGAGCGGTGGTCTTGCCGGCGAACATGGGGCCCACGATGACGTGAATCTCACCGGAATGCACCGCACGGATCTCCATCGCTGGACCACCACCGCGAGACTCGGCCGCCGCAGAGACCGACTTTGCCGCAGAAAGCCTGGAACTGGACAGGCCACGCCGGAAAGGGAGCAAGAAGAGGCGCGGCTGCCGAGGGAACGTGCGGGAGCGGAGGAGGGAGGGAGAAGCGGCAGCGAGGAGGGATCTCATGGCACAGATGGAGCGCATGGAGGAGGAATTTGTAAAGCGGATTGCTGACGGATCGGATGGGATGAGAGGTTTCAAAATTGGCGCCGTAGAATTCAACGCGCGGTGGGTGAGCGGTGAGCCCACTATGGAAGGACTCGATTCGGGGTTTGAAAATTTTGGGAGGAGCTGGGAACCGAGATGGAGGGAATGGGGATTTTGGGTGGTTCTGCTAGGGTTTTTGGAGCGAACAAACGAAGCGGATGGAGAGAGAGAATCGGGGGAGAGAAGGGAGCATCGCAACGGCTCCTCCAGCAGCAGCAGAGCGGCACCTGTGACTAGAGCTGGCCAAATGGGGCCAACCGGGCCGGCCCGCACTGTTCACCCAACCAGCCCGGTTCGGTTCGTATAGTGACGGGCCGGCCCGGTTCATTTTGTCACTGTAGCATATTTTTTTAATTAAATATATTCATTTATATATATTTTTAATGATATATAGTGTATTTACGCAATTTATAATGTATATTTATAAAATATAATGGTTTTTTTCTTAATTTATTTAGATTTTTTAATTAAAATAAACCGAACCGGATAGAACCAGGCCGGCCCGGTTCGGTTCGATTCTTGTCTTGAAACAGAACTGGCCGAGACCAGGCTCGTGCTTTGTTCGCACAATAAACGAACCGAACGGTCTGAATCGGCCGACCAGGCTTACCTAGTTAGCCTCTCTACTGTGACACACGGGTGATTTTGGATAGAAAATTATTCTCATGTCATTAAATTCGCGCATGCCAATTTCTATATGACTATAACATGTGTACCCATCGGAGTCACTGAATATTAGTCCGAGTGACGTGTGAGTAAATGCGAATTGTAAAGAGTGGCATGGGAGTAAAAGGCTCGATTTAGGAAGGCTCTTGAGTATGCTCTAACCAGAGAGATGGTCATACGAGCCGAACCGGGCATTCCATTTCTATTCGCAGCCTGGTTTTGATGTAAAATGAACCATATTGGCTCAATTCCGTGGGATCGACCCGTTGGGCATTGTAGACCCGAAAATCAAGTCGAACCCCCTGTATGCCTTACATGTTCCAATTAGGGGTGGAAATGGTACGGGTATTATCCGACCGACCGACCGACCGAATTGATCGGATAGTGATTTGGATAGTTTTGTAGATATTCGACTATTTTTACAGATAAGGATATGGATATGGATAATTTGGTGTGGATATGAATACGAATACGGAGCACTGATTATTTGGTGGATAAGGAATATCCGAGTTTTTGTTCGGATAATATCCGAATATAAAATATGGATATTATCCGAATGTATTTTTAGAATTTTTTGAATGTCTTTACTACAATTTTTTATTGATAGTTTTCCAACTTTTAAATTTATTTTTTGAATTTTTAAATATAGACTAAGTTAATAATATTCGTGTATAGACTTTCTAATGTTTTTTACTAATGTTATAAATTTTCACTTTTAAATTTAATTTTTGATCATATTTTGCTAAAATTTGGATGGATTTTTGAAATTTTATTTTAACTATTCGACTAACAATATTCGTATCCTTGTCTAATCCGATCTGTATTCGCTCCGTATTCGTAACCGATGTTATCCAGTATTATTCGAATTTGTATCTATATTCGACACATTCGTATTTGAATCTGTATCCGGTAAAAAATACGGATACGGATATGGACAGAACGATATCCGACCTTATCCGATCCGAGCACAACCCTAGTTCCAGTCACTAGATCAAGTAGGTAGAACAGATCTATACAACTCTTAGATCATGATCACTAAACAAACAAATTTTGTAACATCAAAAAGTCTGCCAACATGACAAATAAATGTTTTGACTCAAAAGCCTTACAACGGCGAAAGATTTTCAATGTAAACAAAGTACAACCGAAAAACAATGAAGATCTAAATAAACTCTATAGGCAAGATTATAGAAACGCGCTAAGACAATAAAATAGTCTTTGTCTTCAACTTCAATGTTGAAGTCGTTCTCCGAAAAGTCATCTTCTTGATAAGGATTCATCTGGGTCCAATATACTTGTTGAAATGAGCAACCCGTATGGAAGGCGGGGCGAATACATGAATACTCAACAACCAAGGTTGACTATATACAATTTGTGGGGACCCCAGGAGATCCCCGAAAATACAACTGTCCAGGATTTCAGTTGCATTTGAAAATAGCACAAACAACCAAACTTTATTACATATCTAGAGTTATTTTACAAGATTGCTTACAATTTTTAGTACACCGCCAAAAATTACACTTCAAGACCACAGGCATGGCTCAAGTGTAGGATAACTAAAAATCTACACCAAACTCTTCCAGGTCTTCAAATGAAAAAAATCTTCTGCTGAAAAGAAAGGACCTACCCAAAAGAAGGGTAGCCTGCAAAAAGAACAGGTAAGCACTTACGTCCTAACAGGTTTCCATATGCATGCCTATTAACTATATGCAAGGGTTTAATAGAAATTTGACAGAGAGATTTAATAATAGACTTAATGCATAATTTTAGAATAGTTTTTAGAAAAATCCTATATTTTATCAATTCTTTTCTAAAACATTTTTAAAAGAGATTTTAAAACATTTGCAAATACTATCTCCAAATACTCCATTCCTTAACACATCTTCTTTCAGATGTCTATCTTTTTTTAAAATCATGAGAATTATGAATAAAATAGGCATCACCCAGTTAACACAATCTCATATACCTGAGATAGGGTCCATCGATGTTTTTGTTATCAGCTCTACAGAACCTATCCAACTCTACCCATACAACAGCTTCTTATATGGTTGGATGATAAATGTGTCATTTTTATTCAGCAAAACTCAAGGTTTTGCAATATCTTGCACACCGCATAGATATTGAGAAAATAACCACAACAATGCTAAGCTCCGCACAATCACCACAGTAAACTTGCTAGTGATTCACTCGCTTAAAGCATTGCGAAAAACCGCGCAGGCATTAAAAATAATAATAAAATAATGCCTCGCCTTTTTAAGTCATCACGGTAACCTTGGTAATGACTTAATTTTATAAATTTCATTTTCATTCGCTTTTCACTTCCATATCAATAAATGAATTTATCATATGGACAATGATTTTCTATCCTAATTTTGAAATACATTATTATTAAATTTTTCCTATGCTAGGGTAGTGTATAGGATGATTATTTTAGGAGGGCTTTTGGCAGTGGATTTGAAGTAAGTATTCTACAAAAATGAGAACTTATATAAATAAAATATGGGGAATTTATATAATTAAATAACTAAAAAGTAATGCAATAATTAAATAGATATCTGATAATAGGAGATTCAAAATGCGTCAAAGATAGGAAACCTGCCTGGTTCGGCTAAATCTTCAATATCTGCACTATTGCCCTGATATTCCTGCTCGGCTGATCCGAGGGCAATGAATTCGTTTTCTACACGTTGGAGAGAAGGAAAAAGAAGGGGAATTTAATAGAAAGAAAATGAAAAATGCAAGGAGCATGAATGTATGAAATTATTTTTAAAAAGGATATTTTTTTTGGGAAAAAGGTTAGGGTTGGCTAGGATGGTGATGGTTTGTATGATTTAGGAAATCTCTGAAAAATTTTATAAAAAGAAAAGGTGATGGGGATTTTTCGCATTATTTCGGATAGAATAAAGCGGAGGGTTGATTTTGGCATTATTTTGGGTGATCTCTGGATAGCAAGAATTTATGCATGTGTACGTGGGATTTAAAGCGTGGATCAACAAATTTCTAGAGGTCGGGGTCGACGACAAGAAAGTTATCGGAGTTCCGAGATGGAAATTGTTGAGGATATAGAGTGGAAATCTTGAAAATATATTTTTAAATAAAATATTAGGATGAAATATTTTTATTTGAAATTTTGGGATTTTTTGGAAAATAGGAATAAATTTTAAAAACATTTTCCTATACTAAAGAGAAGGAAAACATTTTATTTTTGGAATTTAAAACTGAAAAAGGGGTATTTTATATTTTTATAAAATACTAGATTGGATTTTGGATTTTTGGAAAGTTTGGCAGAATTTTTGGAGGATAATTGGTATTTAAATAAAAATGGGAAGTTGTTTTCTAGAAATGGAGAATAAAAGGAGAAAAAAAAAGGCTAGTTAATGAATTAATTGAATTTGTGGTATGAAGAAGAAGACAGTCTTGACATTGAGACCGCATGGCGTGAGAGTGAGAGGGAAAAGAGGCGGCGGTGGAGCTCACCGGCGGCAAGGTGGCCGGAGACGGCGGTGAAGGTGCTTGGCTCTTGCGATTGATGGTGTGGGGAGTCTAGCCATGGTGGCGGCAGGGCTTGAGGTGGCCGGAGGTGGCGGCGGGGCGGGATTAGCGCGACTGCGGCGAAGAAGTTCACCGGTGGCGGCGCTCCAGTGGTTGCCGGAGGGAGATGGTGGTGGAGGGGAGATGGCTTGATGATGCTGGCGCTAGGGAGGGCCTATTTATAGGTGTTGACGGTCAATTTCGACAACAAATAATATGATTCCGACCGTCAACATTTGGTGAAATAATTGGAACCAGAACTAAAATTGTGCAAATTTACAGAGTTCCACGAGTTTTGGTAAAATTTTGCATGCAGGGACCCACTGAGCAAAATTGGACCCGAGCCGGGCAAAAGAGTGGGTCGGCCGACCCACCCTAGGCCGGCCGACCCAGCCTCCTCTCCCGGTCGGTCGGGGTTGCAGGGCTTCTACAAGAGATCCTAGAGTACATCCAAGCCGTTGATTCCAGTCGGTTTCATCCAGAAAAAGGAGTAATCCTCAAGTAAAGCATAGGATTCTAAAGGAACCCGATGCTACCGGTCTCCAACTGCCAAACCGACCTAGGGAGAAGATCTAAACCGCACAAGGAGCATCCTAGCCAAATTGGAGGGCCGGGATCGACAAAAGGCAGGCCGGCCGACCCCCTAGGCCGGCCGACCCACCTCTTGGTCCCATTGGATCCCCCCTTCGGCAAGGAACTTGTGACACCTGTCCCTAGTCGTGTCAACACCCCATTGGTCACGGTGGCCTATAAAAGGACGTGATCTCCTTCATTTGAAGATGAACAAAAAAGAGCAACACAAGTGAGAGTAAAGTAGAGTTGTGCTACTCTCAAGTAGAGTAGGAAAGAGGAGAGTTAGTGTAGGGGAGGAGCCGGAGTGTCGGTATCCCTCACTAGAGCTCCGAAATTTGGACTCGGATCACGAGTTCTGCTTTAAAATCTTCATCGGTAACACTCAGTCTTGCCTTATTTAATTATCAATTTTAGTCTATTTATTTTGTGTCTGTTGGTATTAGGCCCGTACTATTTTTGAGTGCTAAGATCTTTATACTTAATTGTCCACCTAGAGATTAATATAATAGGTAGTAGGGGTGCGTATCAAAGTGACGTCCTTGGTACGTATTACTACTAGGAACAGACGTGGTGTCTGGACTAGTTAGTAGCCGGTAGGCACCTGTTTCAACGGATGTGTGGTAGGTAATAGGTGGTGACAGCCCTATTATCTGGCTTAGACTTTGTGAAATCCGTCCCGTTAGTTGCAGACCAGTTGAGCCAAATCAGGACGATCATAACGAGCTCCGATTCAGAGTCGCAAATTAAATAAGAATAGAACTTGAACCTTTCTGACTGGTGTCCAAAGAGCCTCTTGATCCGAAATACATTTATCCCATTGTTGATTCCATATCACCATTCTCATACCCATCCGGGTGAATAAGTGTAGAAAATAGAAACTTCTCGTTCCTCGTGGGAAAATCGATACCTTAGGAATACCCCCTGGGTGAAAGCTACTGCGATATCCGTGCGCTTGCGGATTAAAACTCTAATAGGCATAAGAATCGCCAACAAGCTTTCTAGCGCCGTTGCCGGGGAACGATAGCTTTTCTGTTTTCGAACCTTGTCCATCCGCGTACCTCCATATAGATAGCATGTCCATCTATAAGCTTTCGGCTCTCAAGGCCAAGTACCTAGAGCCTTCACCATCATCCCATCCCATCTACACACCAAGCTTTGAGTTCCGGCCAAGACTCATAGCTATGGTTCGGGAGAAACCCTTTTCCGGAGCCGAAGGAGAAAACCTCTATAGTCATCTCCGTGAACTTGAGCTGTTATGCTCCAGTCGAGAAATTCGAGGAATGACTCAACAAATGCTGAAATGGAAATTGTTTCCATTCTCTCTCACGGGATCAGCGAAGTTGTGGTTTAAAATGACCGTAGGAACATTTAACGGTAGTTGGGAAATTCTGCAGGAAAAGTTCTGCCTCATGTATTTTCCTCTCACAAAAGTTGTGGGATTACGGAAGGAAGTTCTTACCTTCCGTCAAAATGAGAGTGAAAATATAGGAGCAGCTTGGGTAACATTTACCCAGTTGATCAAATCAGGTCCCGACTTGTGTATACCTGAGCCTATGCTCATGCAACACTTTGTCGATGGATTGACCACGGAGAGTGTCAAACTTTTGAACATAACTTCCGGAGGATCTTTCGTTCACAATACCGTCGAACAAGGGAAGGAAATCCTGAGCAGATTGCAAGGAAATACTCCCTATATCGACGCTTTCGATGAACCATCGGACCTAGAATTCAAACCTGAGAACAACCCTGTGCCTGTAGAGCATCCTACTGGATCAAACCTTCTGGCCCAAACCAAATCTTTCCAATTAACGAAAACCCCCGTAGCCATGCTTTCCGGAGACGAAGACTCTGAATCTGAGGATGCATTCATCCCGATTTTATCCTCTCGTGCTTTTGATGAGGAATGCCATGACTTTGGAAATGCTACTGCACTACCAATAGTCGCCAGGCAGCCTCAAGAACTCGAGCCACAAGCTATGAATAGAGGAGAAATCTTAGCACGAAAGGAGAATCTTCTGAGTCTCACTGCCATTTTGAGTTGGGAAATGACGGATGCAGTAGAAAATTCTGAGGAGATAATCACACTATCCCCTCTCAAAAAATTCTGCTCTGTGCAAACCAAAGGCTAGGATTTTAGCAAAGTTCCCTATGACCCTGGTCTTGGGATAAACTGTATCTCGAGAGCGTTAGCATCTGTGACCCCATCGGATCACACCCCATTTCCCTCTCAAAAGAAAGTTAGATGGCAATCTGGCCAAATTTTTCAATCTGAGGGGATCCTCATAAATGTCGAGGTGACTTTGAATGACCATTGTGTCAGTCTAGACTTTCATGTCTTCAATGTCCCCGACCCATTCCACACTCGTCTCCTAATCGGGCAACCCGTAAGGGAATTGGTCCAAAATATGGAAAGAGGGGAATTTGTTGGCTTAATAGTTGACAAACAAAACTTTTCAGTGAGCTTTGCGCGTTCCATTAACTTCCCAATGGAGGCCGAGCCACTCCCTGACCCGCTGGAGGAGGTAAGAGTTGCCTCTCTCCTCGAGGTAATCAAACCTCCGGGTTTGGAAGATGATGTTCCACACTTTGTTTCCGAGGAGGAACCAAATGGTTTTGACAAGTTCGATGAGGAAGAAGAACTTCCACCCTCGTCTGTTGATCTTAAACCCCTTCCTCCTGGTCTCAAGCATGTCTTCCTTCACAACAATTGTAACAAGTCGGCCATCATTTGCGATTCGCTGAGTGAAGATGAGACCCGCCGTCTTGTTGCCACGCTCGAAGCTTACAACTCGGTTTTAGGCTACTCGCTAAAAGACCTCAAAGGGATTAGCCCGAGCTTTTGTACTCATCGTATCCCAATGGAAACTGACCATAAGCCCACACGGGAGCACCAGCGAAGGCTTAATAATGCAATGAGAGAAGTGGTCAAGAAAGAAGTTTGGAAACTCTTTCAGGCCGGGATCATTTACCCGGTATCTTACAGTCAGTGGGTGAGCCCAGTCCAAGTAGTTCCGAAGAAAGGAGGCATGACGGTAGTACAGAATGAAAGGAATGAACTTATTCCGCAACGCACTGTCACTGGTTGGCGGATGTGCGTAGACTATCGTAAGCTGAATCAAGCCACTAGGAAAGATCATTTCCCCCTGCGTTTCATCGATGAGATACTTGAGCGATTGGCAAATCACTCATTCTTTTGTTATCTCGATGGCTACTCTGGTTATCATCAAATTCCCATCCACCCTGATGACCAAAGTAAGACCACATTCACTTGTCCGTATGGCACTTTCACCCACCGACGCATGTCATTTGGGCTTTGCAATGCTGCTACATCCTTCCAGAGGTGTATGATGGTAATCTTTTCTGACATGATCGAAAAGATCATGGCAGTCTTCATGGACGACTTTTCTGTCTATAGGGCCTCTTTTGATGATTGCTTGGCAAATCTAGAGAAGGTCCTTAAGAGGTGCCAAGAAGTGGATTTAGTCCTGAATTGGGAGAAATGCCACTTTATGGTAAGAGAAGGAATCGTCCTAGGCCATCTAGTGTCGAATCGAGGTATAGAAGTGGATAGAAATAAGGTTGAAGTGATAGAGCGGTTGCTGCCACCAATAAATGTCAAAGGAGTCCGTAGCTTTTTGGGACATGCTGGATTTTACAGACGATTTATAAAGGATTTCTCCCAAATCGCTAGGCCTTTGACTAATTTGCTGGCAAAAGAAGCCAAGTTCGTCTTTGACGAAGATTGTCTCGTAGCCTTCAGAACCCTTAAGCAAGCTCTAATTTCTGCACCTATAATTCAACCACCTGATTGGAACTTGCCCTTTGAAATTATGTGCGACGCTAGCGATTTTGCCGTTGGGGCAGTGTTAGGCCAATGCAAGGATAGAAAGCATTATGCCATTACAAATGCAAGTAAAACCTTGACAGGCCCGCAACTCAATTATGCCACCACAGAGAAGGAACTCCTAGCCGTAGTCTTTGCGATAGAGAAGTTCCGATCTTACTTGGTAGGGTCGAAGGTAATTGTCTACACAGACCATGCAGCCCTTAAATACCTTCTTACCAAGAAAGATGCAAAACCACGGCTCATCCGTTGGATCCTTCTGCTCCAAGAGTTTGACTTAGAAATTAAGGATAAGAAGGGAGTAGAAAATTCTGTGGTCGACCATCTTTCCCGAATGCAAGTTGAGGAGAAGTCGAATGTCCCCATAGATGATTATCTACGGGATGACACCCTGCTGGCAGTCTCTTCTGCCGACCCTGGTATGCAAACATAGTGAATTACTTGGTGGCTGGGTACATACCACCAGGGAGGATAAGAATAAGTTGATCCGTGACAGTAGAGCCCACCTATGGGATGAGCCCTATTTGTATGGAGTCTTCGCCGACGGATTACTCTGTCGATGCATTCCGGAAGCCGAGAAGCAAGAAGTCCTTGAAAAATACCATTCGTCACCATACGGGGGCCATTATGGCGCTTTTAGAACCCATGCCAAAGTTTGGCAAAGTGGATTCTTTTGGCCCTCCATGTATAGTGATGCGAGGGAGTTCGTAAGACGATGCGCTAAATGTCAAAGAGTGGGAAACATTAATTCTCGAGATGCTATGCCCCTAAGGAATAATCTTCAAATTGATCTTTTTGATGCATGGGGGGTAGATTTTATGGGCCCATTCCCAAAATCAGACTCTTATGAGTACATTTTAGTGGCCGTCGATTATGTCTCCAAATGGGTCAGGCACTTCCTTGCTGTGCAGCCGACTCCATACACGCTAAAAGAATGTTCCAGGAAACCATCTTCCCGAGATTTGACGTCCCTAGGATCGTCATTAGCGATGGAGGATCACATTTCACCCACAAAAGCTTTAAGTATGCACTTAAAAGCTTAGGGATCGACCATAGGGTAGCCACACCCTATCATCCTCAAACAAGCGGTCAGGCTGAAACGTCTAATAAACAAATTAAGAACATCCTGCAAAAGACTGTAGATGCCATGGGAAAGGGTTGGAAGTATAAATTGAATGACACACTTTGGGCATACCGAACTGCATATAAAACTCCGATAGGTATGACCCCATACCAACTTGTTTACGGGAAGACCTACCATCTTCCCGTAGAATTAGAACATAAGGCCCATTGGGCAATCAAACGATGGAATATGGATCTTCGTTCAGCTGGATTAAAAAGACAAATGCAGTTAGCTGAATTAGAAGAGTGGAGAGAAAAATCCTACCATAGCTCGAAGTTATACAAAGAGAGAACGAAAAGGTGGCACGACAAACGAATAGTCATAAAGCGATTCAGAGCTGGTGATAAAGTGCTTCTCTTTAATTCTCGAGTGAAATTGTTTGGACATGGAAAACTTCGTAGCAAATGGGAAGGGCCATTTACGGTGCTAAATGCTTCTGATCTTGGTGCTGTCACTCTCCAAAATAATAATGGCGGAATTTTCAAAGTAAACGGACAACGTTTAAAAATCTTTCTCGAACCTGAAATGCCCGAGGTAGAGGACATTGATGTCCTCAAATTCTTTGAAAATTGACTTTTTGCTTGCGTTCTAGCTCCGACCGACAAAAAAATGAGCAATTAAATAAAATTTCCCTTTTTCAAACAAATGATGAAAATAGGCTTTAGGCCTAGTGTGAGTGACCCTAGGAAGAGGAGGCCCGAACTGGACAGAGCAGTCGGCCGACCAGGTAGGTCGGCCGAGGAATGGATCGGCCGGGGGGCTAACTGCCTCCAAATTCAAAAATTTTTGGAGGAGGAGCGTATCTTGCGATTTTATAGCTCCTGAATGACTCACCTCATTTGAAAAGCGACGGGAAAAGTCGTTCTTTTCATCTTCCTCCTCTCACCTCTTACCTTTCACTTTCCATCTTGCAACCTTCACCACCACCATGGCTGAAGCAACCACTCCTAAGACTATCCCATCAATCTACGAGATTGTAGAAAGCGATCCACCGGCCCCAAAACTGTCAAAGAGTACTTCCGGCAAGCCAACGTTTGGCCGGAATCTGAACTACTCGCCGGTGAACGCGCAGCAGCTGAACTTCTCGCCGGAAGAGAAACCAAAGGCATCGCCGCAACTCGAGCGCGGCCGTGCTACATCACGTGGCCGGCCGACGTCTCCTCACCGTATTGCTGCGGCACGTCCTCTCTCTCCCCTACGTGTCATCACAAAGGGGAGGGCACCACGCGCTCCATCGCCGGTGCGTCCGATGATGGGCCAGCTCGGCCCTAAAGGAGGAGTGGCAAGGAGGCTTGTCCTCTCTCCACCGCGCGGTAGTGCCGATGTAGCACATCGGGCCGCGCTGCACATGGAGAAAGGCAAAGCGCTCATGAAATATGAGCAGTTTGAGCCTCACTCACCGGAGTACACACCGAAGGCACAACCGAACTCCCCGCCACATTTCCTCGTGCGTGGAAGGACGGCCGGCCGTGGGAAGGTCCTTACTCCACCATTGGTGAGGATGAGGCCACCCATTGCCGAATCCGTTGATTCCACTTCGCCGGAAAGGACGGTGAGACGCACCCGTTCGCCTCCTCCAATCCGCGGACAAGGCGGTGACATGGAGTTTAGTGAGGTGGAGGAGCCTTCGCTCCGTGAAATGGTGGCCGCTCTCAAGCAGCGGCAAAACAATCTCGAAGAGCAAATGGCGGAGGTCCAAATCCAAATGATGGACCATGATGACAACTTCACTATCCTACGGAAGTCTACGTTGGCAAAGCTCAAGCGCTATGCGAAGGCGATGGGATCGCCTAAGCTTTATGATCCTTCGACTAGTCCGTAGACGGGATTTGGGTAGAATAAAAAGAGGGGGCGCGGAAATTTATTTTCAAATATTTTGATTTCCTAATGTATGCGCCCTTGTTTGCTTATCTTCTCGAGGAAATAAAGAATTGATTGTTTGATTGTGCGTGCTTGTCTCGACCGGTGCAATTCTCTGCACCGGTCGACTTTATTACTAACATGCATTTGAGAAATGCAAAGTACAGAGAGGGACGTACTCAATGAAAAAAAATCTGGACCAAGCCGGGCACGGAACCAGGCTGGCCGACCCAGCCAGATCGGCCGGTCTCCAACAGGTCGGCCGACCCAACAACCTCGCCCACTCGGCTCCGAAAAATTCTGGTATGTTCCCTGTGTTTTATTGTTAATATTTATCTCTGTCACTTGCTCATATAACGTTGGTAAGTAATTAAACAAAAATTCTGATACCGAGAATGCAATGATTTCGAAACTATAACAATGTCCGGTAAATTGTGACTCGCATAATTTTTATTCTTTGGTTAAGCTCAACAATTGTGGGAAAGCTCCATTAGGATTAATCACATCTAAATTGTTGGCTCATGAGATATAGACTGTTTAATAATTTCTTGCCTAAGGTTAATTGTTCCTCAGAGATTTTCATTTAAACCTGGCTCTTAATTCTTAGAGTGACTTTTTATTACCTACCAAAGCCATATATTTATCAAGATTCATACAAGCCTCATAATGGTCATTGATCATGCTAAATTGGGTTAGAGTTTGAATCCTCTTAAGAAATGTTATTTGATCTAATCATTTCCTTCCGTGTACCTTGTTGATTGCTAGCCTTTCATATCTGGCAACGCTAGTCTCCATCTTGGAACTAAGCGTCAACCTTCGCCAGATATTCCAACCCCATAAAAAGTTAGCCAATCATCTTGTCTGGTGCTACCATACCTACCTATGTGATGGTCCTCTAAAATATCCATTTATCAAAACATTCCAAAAAGTCCTTATTATGTCAAGGCCAAAGAAAGAGAGAAAAAGAGACTAATTCAGTCTATTTAAAAGAGAGAGAGAGAGAGAGAGAGAGAGAGAGAGAGATCAAGCTCTCAAGAAAAATAGAAAAATAATCTCTTCGTGCCTTTAAACCTTCTTTGCAAATGGACAATAATGTTTTGAAAAATGGATTTTTAGGAGGGAAACCATCATTCCATAAATACAAGATCGATGTGTTGGACTCATCAGTACCACACATCTTTGCACTTGTATTTCTTCTTACTCCTTTGGCGCGAGTTCATTCTCTCCCTCATCCCTGAACATAAATTCTTGTATGATTGGAAATAGGAATAACATTATCTTCATTAGGATCTAATTTTAACCTGACAAAAGTATGACATGACCATATTTTCCATCTTACCTGAGCTCCACATAAGCATTAGATGTAGGATGAGAGGTTATCCTGGCCTTGGTAAGGTTAAACACTTTTCGAGTGACCAAGAGTGTTTCACCTAAGAAGAAGAGCCATGCATTTTCAAAAGAGCAAAAACTCTGAGAACATTAATCCTCAGTAAGATTATTCATTCATGTCTATTCCATTTGCCAACATTTATAAGATGGGGTTAGTAGACACTTCAAATCCCAACAAATTGAGAAAACCTTAGAATAACTTTTATGCTTGTCTAACTTTATCCTGACAGAGTTAGTAGTTTTGAAATTAACCTTTACTCGAGGACGAGCAAAGACATAGTGTGGGGGTGTGTTGACGGTCAATTTCGACAACAAATAATATGATTCCGACCGTCAACATTTGGTGAAATAATTGGAACCAGAACTAAAATTGTGCAAATTTACGGAGTTCCACGAGTTTTGGTAAGATTTTGAATATAGGGACCCACTGAGCAAAATTGGACCAGAGCCGGGCAAAAGAGTTGGTCGGCCGACCCACCCTAGGCCGGCCGACCCAGCTCCCTCGCCCAGTCAGGTCAGGGTTGCACCGGGGCTTCTACAAGAGATCCTAGAGTACATCCAAGCCGTTGATTCCAGTCAGTTTCATCCAGAAAGAGGAGTAATCCTCAAGTTAAGCATAGGATTCTAAAGGAACCCGATGCTACCGGTCTCCAACTGCCAAACCGACCTAGGGAGAAGATCTAAACCGCACAAGGAGCATCCTAGCCAAATTGGAGGGCCGGGATCGACAAAAGGCAGGCCGGCCGACCCACCTCTTTGTCCCATTGGATCCCCCCTTCGACAAGGAATTTGTGACACCTGTCCCTAGTCGTGTCAACACCCCATTGGTCACGGTGGCCTATAAAAGGAGGTGATCTCCTTCATTTGAAGATGAACAACAAAGAGCAACACAGGTGAGAGTGAAGTAGAGTTGTGCTACTCTCAAGTAGAGTAGGAAAGAGAGGAGAGTTAGTGTAGGGGAGGAGCCGGAGTGTCGGTATCCCTCACTAGAGCTCCGGGGCTGGACTCGGATGCGGGCTCTGTTTCCGTCTTCTGTCAGTAACACTCAGTCTTGCCTTATTTAATTATCAAGTTCAGTCTATTTATTTTGTTTCTGTTGGTATTAGGCCCGTACTATTCTTGAGTGCTAAGATCTTTGTACTTAATTGTCCACCTAGAGATTAGTATAATAGGTAGTAGGGGTGCGTATCAAAGTGACGTCCTTGGTACGTATTACTACTAGGAACAGACGTGGTGTCTGGACTAGTTAGTAGCCGGTAGGTACCTGTTTCAACGGATGTGTGGTAGGTAATAGGTGGTAACAGCCCTATTATTTGGCTTAGACTTTGTGAAATCCGCCCCGTTAGTTGCAGACCAGTTGAGCCAAATCAGGACGATCATAACCATTCGGGATTCCAATTCAGGATAGCGGGTGGTAGTGAGTGCCTGAGCTTCGATTCAGAGTCGCAAATTAAATAAGAATAGAACTTGAACCTTTCTGACTGGTGTCCGAAGAGCCTCTTGATCCGAAATACATTTATCCCATTGTTGATTCCATATCACCATTCTCATACCCATCCGGGTGAATAAGTGTAGAAAATAGAAACTTCTCGTTCCTCGTGGGAAAATCGATACCTTAGGAATACTCCTGGGTGAAAGCTACTGCGATATCCGTGCGCTTGCTGATTAAAACTCTAATAGGCATAAGAATCGCCAACAATAGGCGGAGGGACATGGCAGTGACCGGAGAGGAAAACTGTGGGCGACGGTGAACTCCGGTGAAGAATTGGCGGCGGTTCGGGGCAAGCCATGGGCGGAGATCGAGGTGTTGTAACAGCTTGGCGGCGACGTGGCGATGCCCAATAGGTCGGTGACGTGGCCTGGAAGGTTTGGGAGCGTCGGCGGCGTGCTAATCCGGCGAGCGGCGCGGCGGAGACGGCGACGCTGGTTGTTTTGGGGCGGCGGCGCTGGCGGAGGAGGAAGAAAACAACGGGAGCCATTGGATCCAGAGGCGAAAACAGTGGGTGCCGTCGGATTTTAAAACCCGAAGCGGTATGAGGGCATGACGTGGCGAATTCTCAGCCATTCAATCAGACCGAGAGATTTACAACCGTTGATGGCCACTGATTGCACCGGGGAGGACGAAAAGAGGACACGCCGAAAGCGTAGTCCAAAAAGGGAAAGCGTAATCCGTGAATTTTCCGAAAAAGGAAAGGACTAATTTGAATTTCCAGAAAATAAATTTGGGCTTTGGAAATTCATAGAAAATTGTTGGGAGCTCAGAAAAATATGAAATTGGCCTCTAAAAATCCAGAAAAATGAGTAGAACCTAATGGTAGAATAAAATTTGATATTTTATGGGATGAATATTCTTGGATAAATGGAAGATGAGATTTCTTTAATAGAATAAAATGGGGGTTGTTTTGGAAAATTCTCAGAAAATTAGGGAAAGTTTCTATGGGCTTAAAAAAAGATTTTTGCGAAAAAATTTTGTGCTAAAAAGGGTGAATTTTGGGTATGTCACACTATTAAGGCTTAATAAAGAAATGGTGAGATTCTTTTGAAACATGGAAAATGTTGGGAAAACAAATTTGTGATATATTTATTTTCAATGTTCCGACGATTGCCAGTTTTGCCCTAAAGTAGCTAATCGTAGTTTCTCCACTGTGTACTTAACAACCTTGCGCTCTAAAAGTGCATATAGGTCCCTTCCTGGGTTTTGCTGATCAACAACGGGTAGTTAAAGGACTAACATGTTTGATGAGCTAATAATATACATGTATTAACTATTGAAAAGAATGTGGAGATGCTCGTGGACCCTCAAAGGTAAAAGAGAAGAATGTGCTTAGTCTTTAGGGTTAGAGTATTTATTTTCCAATATGAGTCCAAGGGAAATTGTACTATTAAGGGGATGCGATAGAAAATCTATTTTAGATGATCTAAGTGCTCAATTGGATGAATCTTGCTTATACCCATCCACAAAATATAAATTTGTAAGTCTTTGGTTGAGTTTCATGTCGGACTATATGATATGTATCCGACTATCCCATATGAAACGGACCATTTGATCCAGTGTCCGATACAATCCACTCTGTCTCCTTATTCCTAAAAATATCAGACTTTCATGTGACATCAATTATCCGATACGTATCGGAGTGTTTGATCCTTATTCCGATCCGACTCGCTCTGGTTCCTAGAGTGCAAAAATATCGAACTATCCAATAGGTTTGGACCTTCTAATGTTGTATCCGATCTGAACCTCTCTGGATCAAGTGTTCTAATAGTTACTCTTTACCTCGCCTTTTTCTCACGTTGGATCGTCCCATGTGTGACATCGGACCATCCAATGTTTGTCTAAGTACAAACGGCTAGCTAGTAGGTGAGACTATTTATTGCCCCCCTCTTCCCACGTACTAGATTGTCTTCCACATTTACTCCGAGCAGAGCTTCCAAGCACCCGAGAGGATTTACTTCTCCTCTCCATAGATCTAAGAGATTCCACCTTTGTTCCAAGTTCATCCTTGAGCATCCACCCCATTTCCAAGTTGATTTTTCGCTAGATTTGTTACTCTTGCAATTTGAGGGTGCCTAAACGGCTAGGAGTCATCCTTGAGCCATCAAAGCTTTCTGTGGTGGCCAGAAAAAAGTTTGTTAAGGCCGGATCCGCCCCCGCAAGGAAAGGAATCAAGAAATTGAAGCCGGGAGTGGTTGGTGCAACCTCGGAGGTTTAGAGTCAAGAGGGCACTTTGCTCAAGTGTCATAGAGCCGCCTCAACGAATACATAGGATCTCCTCAAAGATCCGAACTTCGGAAACAACTTCGACCGCGTCTCTATCGCTTTTTCCTTCGTAGAAAATCTTGTATTTGTTTTTTGTGGAGGTGATATGCTTGATTTTTGTGGGATTCCCAAAATCCCCTTACTGCTGATATCAGATAATTGGATTTGACATTAGATAGTCTGATCAATATCGAACTATCCGATCCTAAGTTCGTACTATCCGATATTAATTATTTCACTACGTTTAAAGTTTTAGTTTTTTATATCGCCTATTCACCCCCTGCTCCGACTAGGCAACATCTCGATCTTTCGATTGGTATCAAAGCTAGGTTTCTTGTGATAAGCTTAACCGCTTACTAGAGGAGAGCCGTGAGGTTATCTGTGCGATCACCAATAATGAGCGCACCGGTGTGAACTTTTTTTTTTTTTATCATCCCACCATAAGCTCATGTTCATCTCATTGTTACATTTCGTCCGATTAAGCGCTTTACTTTGATAGAACTCACTATGCGGCATGGATACATAGGATGAAGAGATGCACTTGATCTCACTTCATCTATCTATTTGGGATATTGTTGAGACTGGGTACAAGGCAAAAGATCCCAAGAAGGAGTAAGACCGATACCACAACTATTAGGTCGTTAACGCCCTACTTAATGCTTTAAGTCAAAGTGAGTTCCAATCAGGTAGATGGTCTTGAGGATGCCAAGAATATATGGGACACACTCAAGTTGGGTCATGAGGGCACCTCAAGTGTTCGTGAGTCTAGAATCGAGCTTATCAAGGGCAAGTTGGGGCGTATGGTGCTGGAGGATGGAGAAAGCTATAAGAACATGTTCTCCCAACTAATGATTCTTATTAATGAAGCAGAAGGACTTGGCGTGATGATCTGACAAACTCGACTATGGTTAAGATCATTCTTCAGATCATCACACCAAACAACCGCCACCTTGTGCAACTTATTCTAGAAAGGAGTGACTACTCTACCCTCACTCATGATTTGCTTGGAAGGCTTTTGGCCGATGAGATGATGGATGTTGAAGCTAAGATCGTTGAGGATCTTGTACGACCAAACAAGAAGAAGAACAATGATTTTAAGGCAAGCCAAGACGTTCCTCCAGTGAAGGAGTCAACTCTGAAGAAAGCTCAAGTGAAGATGAGAAGGAAGCCTCCATCGACCTTGAGGAGATGGATATTCTAGTGAGGAAATTCAACAAGAAGTCAAAAGGAAGACACTCCAAAAGAACTTTCTATGAGTGCGGGGACCCCGGTTACTTCATTGCCAAGTGTCCTCAAAAGAAAAGCAAGAAAGGCGATGAAAACAAGAAGAAGGATAAGCATCAAATGAAGGAGAAGACAAAGAGTTATAAGAAGAGTTATAAGGGTCAAGCTCACATCGGACAAGAGTGGACATCCGATGATTCTAGTTCCGACTCTGCTTCCAAAACTATAGGAGTAGCCACTATAGCCGTCTCTACTACCTCGTCAAGCAAGATTCTCTTTGATGACATGAGCGATGATGATTCCCTCATTTGCCTTGTGGCAAAGGGATGCAAGGTATTATCGTCCAAATCTAAGTCTCATACTAGCATTGACTCTTCTGATGATGATAGTGATAGTTGCTTGATTAATTCTTTTAATGAGATTAATGCGTCCAAGATTAAGATTATGCTTGAGACTATTGAAAAGGAAGAGAATAGTCTTGAGTGTCAAGAGGAATTGCTCATCCTAGGAGGAAAATCTTGACTTTTGAGAAGGAACTTGCCCGTGAGAGGAAGATAAATGAGGAGTTGGCTAAGAATTTTGAATTAGCTAAATTCCACCTGACTCATCTTGAGATCACCAGTGCTTCACTTACAGAGGAGCTTGGTGGGGTCAAGGACATCCATGAGTCTCTTGTGGTGAAGTTTGATAATCTCTTGAAAAGCACTCTGCACTCCACTCACCTCAATCGAAGCACCTTGCACTTCAATGGTCTCAACCAACAATGGATGTACTAAATGCTATAATGTTGACATTGATGCTTGTAATGCTATCTTTAGGACCATGCAAGCCTTAACATGTGAAAATGAGAAGCTCAAGGGACTTCTTGAGAATGGGCTTAAAATTCTACTAAGCAAAGGCCTAGAGGAGTATCTCTTCAAGAAGAGACACAACTTCAATAAGGAAGGCCTCAGTTACACTCCCCCAAAAAGAGAAACCAGGGCAAGAAGGGCCACATTGTGGTTGCCTTGGTCAGGGTTTGCAAAACCACGGTTAACCGGGCACTGTGGGCGGCCGGTTAGCCAAACCGCGGATCAAATAGTTTGAAATTCATTAAATTGATATTTGAAATGAAAGCTTCTATAAAATTTGTAAAAATAGTATTAATTATTCTAACCACTTTGGCTCGAACAAAATTAAAAGAATCAATATATTTCTCACTATTTCATGTATTTTTTCAAAAAATACAAAAAATACTATGGCTGGCTAGGGGCTGAGGGTCTCATCCCAAATGTCCAAGGCCCATTTTGGGAGCTTATGAGCTGAGAGGTAAAAGGTTAGAGAATCCTTTCTAAAGTATATTTCTGTACCCCGTCCTCCCGTTTTCCCATCCTCCTTCGGCGACTCCCTCGTCCCCTCAAGGAACCCGCCTGAGCCGACTTGCCACAGGTAATAATCGCTCCACTGATGCAACTAACCGCGTGGTTAGCCTGGTTAACCATGGCCAGCCGAGCGCCAGGGGACGTGGCCATTGCCGGTACGAGGGACGCCATGCGGTTCCTCGAGGCCGATTAGCCGGTGTCTACCGTGGCTAGAAGGGTAGGGAGAGTGGATAGCTTTATATCCATGCTTCTAGGGACCGTGTGAGTAGGAGTGGTGGCAATGCTCGGATTTTGTTCATTTAGCCGCAACTTTGAAGTGGTTAACCGCCAGTTTAGTGCGATTAACCACATGTAGAGGAGGTTAGCCGGTGGTTAGGTTAGGGTTAGGGTAGTTTGGCGGTTAGGGTTAGTTGGCGTCTTGGCGGTTAGGGTTGTCAGTGGTCTCTTAAGTCTAATTTCATGCGCCAACATTCTGGTAAAATGGGTATAATCATCATTTTATGCAACAGATCACTTTTAAACTAATAATTTCCATAAGTTTTGGTGAGCGGTGCATATACAGGAGAATAGAGGAAATTGGGCCAAAACGGGACCGGAGTGGGACCGGCCGGCTTGAACTAGGCTGGCCGGCCCCACTTAAAGCCCAAATGGGTTGTGTTTTCTTTAAGGATCCAAGGAATATCTCAGAAGAGAATCTTTGCCATCCATTCAATGATGGTTACATCCAAGGGATCACAATGCACCTTTGCATGCAAGAATAACTCCCAACCGCCTTGAACAAATGCAAACCGACACTAGGAGAAGATCCTAGCTATCCAAAGAGAATCCCGAAGAAACCAAGGGCCAGGATGCGACCACCCTAGGTTGGCCGAGCTAGCCAGGACGTCCGGCCTCCCCCCTTCGGCGCCTTGGATGCTACCTGTAGAGATCTCATGTAGAGGATACCCTGATGTTGTGATATATGTGACGTATTACTTTGTTGAGATTTGGAAGTACTTTGGCAAAGCGTTTATCGAAAGGGTCGCGAAATTTGAAACGGGGTCCGATGGTAACGGACAATGTCCCACAGATTCTTATTCGAACTGATTGTGTGGCTAATTGCATTCATATGATCCTTTTGTACATTGATGTTGAGGTTTATAATGTTTGTGAAGTTAACCTTGCAGGATAGGTAAGGTGTTGGTTTCGTGTGTGTTCACCTTAGTGGTGCAGGTATCGGCGGGTACGTGGCTGACGCTGAGCGGGGACAGCTGGAGGCTTGTGCGTTCGGAGGCTTGCAGGCGACCTGGTTCGATGACCTGGCGGTCACATGAGGTGGTGTGCTCGAGAAGCTTCGACCATGGCTAGGGATCCGAGGCAGCTGGAGGCTGTGGTGTTGATTACTTGGTGGCGAAGTTGATCTAACCGATGGGCCCAGGCTTGGACTGGCGACTGAGAAAACTGCAAAGATATTTCCTGAGGGAATATGTGGAGAATATTCCCTCTAGGGAGTGTGTCTTGTAGTGTGTGAGATGTACACCACTCATCCTCAAATGAAGGGTCGATATGAGCTCTAGGGTTTGAGGCATCTCACCCTTGGGCTATAAATAGAGGGGGAGGGGAGCACTTCCTCCTAGAGGTGTGTAGTAGGCCAGTTGAACCCGTTCGGTTCGATTCTGGGCCGACTTGCTTTTATCCGGTTCGGTTTATTTTAATTAAAAAATCTAAATAAATTAAGAAAAAAAACTATATTTTACAAATATACACTATAAATTGCGTAAATACACTATATATCTGACGGCGTGCTCTCCGCTCAACCACTGCGGATCACACCCCTATCAGATTTCTATCCTGCTAGCCGATCAGGCCGAGCTCAGTTCGATTCGAGCATGGAGCGGCAGGAGGCGGCACGACATGTGGTTTACCTGTGTTCGGACCCCTCGCGGCTAATAGTCCTACTCCTGCCGAGCCTTAGCTCTTTTCCGTGTTGTGGTTGTATGGAATGTGGTTACAGAATGTTTCTTACCCCTCTCCCTCCTCTCTCCTCCCCTTTTATACAAGCCTTGAGCTGGCGGAGAGAGCCGAGGTGGTAAGCGTCTGATGACGCTTAGTACGGTGATAAGACGTGACAGACGGGGCGGGAGAGGCAGCGTCGGTTGCTACTACGCCGCACGGTGCCGCCCACGCGTGCCTCGCAAGTGGCCCGACCCGCGAGAACACGCCCGGTGAGGCTGCGGGCGGGCCCACCGCTTCTTTCCGGCTGGCGGCGGCTTGAAGACGGTGAGTTCTCTCTCGCCGGTCAATTCCGGCTGCGCCACGGTGGCGAGTTTGAAACGAACTGCGCAGAGGTCACCGTGGCGGTAATCATCTCTTCATCTCGTCTATCCGCGAGTAATGTCGCATTGAATGCGCCTTGTCCTCGGCAGCGAGGGGGCCTTCGCCGAAGACTCCTTCGGGGCGCTCGCCACGCGGCCCCCTGCAGCGATGGGGGCCTTAAAGGGGCTTCGCCACGCGCGGGGCTCTGGTCGCCACTCTTCATACCCGGTATTTATTGCACCGCAGTAGCCGGGTCCACCATGATCGCGAACCGTCGGCGCCGATACTCCGCCGTTTCTTGTGCGGCGGGAGACGAATCGTGGGGGGCCCACCTCCTGCGGCGGCCGACGCTGATTCTCCCTGCGCACGATCTTCCTTAGGGAATCAGACGCTTTTCGCGGAAAACCGGCCGCGCGAGGCAATGATGGTGTGCAGCAGCTGGTGGGACGGAATCCAAACCGTCGCGCTCGCGCCCCTTGCCTATAAATGCTTCGTCCCTTGGCGTCGCGATGAATTCTTCCGCGCGCCAAAGTGCTTTGAGCTGCCTCCTGCTTTCCTTTGCCGCTACCAAGTTTCTTCGCCCCTTAGCTCCCGCCACCGCACTTCCGCCATCTTCCAATGGCTCCTAAGCGCATCAAGGGTCGCCGCGGGGACGCCGCTCCGGCCGCGCCGCCAGCTGGTCTAGCTTTGCCAGCCTCCGCCGCCGATGAGGAGATGGTGACGCGGCTCCAAGTGCTCGTGCCGCCAGCCTCCGCCCGGTTCCGCGCCGGCACCATGGCGCCAAGCCCCCACGACGGGGAGATCATTACCTTCATCTGGGCGGTGCTGGCGGGGCTCGTCCCGCCATACTCTGAGTTCTTCTTGGGGGTGTTTGCCTTCTACGAGATCCAGGCGGCGCACCTTCCCCCAAACTCCATCGTGATGCTGGCCATCTTCGCCCACCTCTGCGAAATGTTCGTGGGGGTGATGCCGAACCTCCCGCTCTGGCGCCGACTCTTCACGCTGCACACGAGCTCGTGCCCGAGCGGGGTTGGGAGCTGCTACTTTACGCTTCGCGACGCCGCCGCCTTCATCCCGGTCGCGGTCAAGTCCAACTGGAAGGACTGGGCGCGACAGTGGCTGTACGTGGAGGATTCCAGCGGCTGCGATGATCTTGTCTTCCCCGAGGGTCCTGCAGAATCCCTCCCCAGCTGGGGGTCTCTGCCCGACGACTCAGCGGGAATGGATGTGATGCTGGCGGCGATTCTTGAGCTCCGCCAAGAACGGGCTCATCGGAACCCATGTGGCGGCGGACTTTTTTCTTTGCGCGCCTCGCCGCCAGCACGAGGGCGCGCCACTGGCGAGATTATGGCGACGACGATAGAATCCGCGTTGCCCCTGGAGGTGATTGTTCTTCCACTCTTTCGGGTCTTTTTACTCCACGGAACATCCTTTCCTCTTCTTTGATTGCTTGCCAACTCGCGGCTTCTTCTTTTTGTGCATCCGGCGCGAGGAACGTCTTGGGAGGATGTGCTCGGCAATGGTCGGTGGGGTTTACATCGCGCCACCGGCGACATTCTCCGCCATGGCGCCCGCCCTCTGCGATCGAGACCCACGGAGCAAGAACCGTGCTATGGACGCTGCCTCCTATGGAGGTTTCTGGTCCCGCGGTCCAAGTGGCTCGGGGACCTCTGCAAATCCACGATCCTCCGCCAACGATCGCCGAAGCTCCTGCGGCCGCCGCTTCTCCTGCCGTGGCGGACAACTCCGACCGCGCTCTCGGGAAGCGCCGCCTCATCCTCTCCCAAGATGATGATGACGAGGAGGGAGAGGTGAGCCCAAAAAGGCTCCGCCCTTCAAGTCCTGAGCCGCCTCATTCGGCCCCCTTCGGCGGGGGCCCTGCTGCTGGCGAGAGCGCGGCGACTCTTCCGGAATCGGCGCCTTCGCGCCGGCTTCTTCATGCCCGGCACCTCTGTGCGGCACCCGCTGTCATGCCGGCTCTTCTTGCGCCGGCACCTCCCGTGCCGGCGCTTGCTTCGACGGCGCCGGCCGCGGTGACTCCGCTGCCCCCTCTGCCTCCTACAACGGGAGGAAGGGCGGCGGCGCCTGCTCCGCGACCAAGTGGTTTGACACTGCCCCCCTCTTCCTTCGCTTTTGGGGGGCGCCGCTTCAGGTAATTTTCTCTGCGTTCACGTACATTTCGTGTTAGGGTTAGCATGCCAGATGTTTTTCGCATACCTGAACCCTTCTGGTTTTTCTTTGCGGGATAGAGCGGACGCTGGGGCCTCAGGCTCCATCCCGCGCGATCCGCCAGCCCCCAGCTTGCCCGCGGCCCCTTCGGTGGAGAGTGCACCGGCGTCGAGGCTGGAGGACCCTCAGGCCACTGCCACAGCCGACACCAACGCCATCTCTGCCATCGCCGCCGACGTCGGGCGCTCCTTCGAAGCGCTTCGCGCCCGCGCCACACAGGCGGCGGAAAACGCCTGCAGCGGCGGCGAGCGAGCAGCGAAGCTGCGGCAGGCCCTTGACTAGGAGACCACGGCGAGGGAAACGGCGACCTGCGAGGCTGCGGCGGCACAAGCCGCCGCCGCCTCGGCCACCAAAGATGCTGAAGACCTTCGCGCGGCGCACTCTGAGCGCCTCCGGGTCCTCGCCGATATGCTGCGGACCGCCTACCGTGACTTCCGGGACGTCCTGTATCTACTAGGGGTTACCTTGTACGCCCATTGAGGAGACGATCCGCGCGAATCTGTTGGCGCGATGGGCCGCGCCGCCGAGGCCCTGCGCAACCTGCCGGTGGTGATGCGGACGCGGGCGATCGAAGATGGTCACCACGGCGCCTTGAAGCGTAGCTGGTTCGCTTTGAGCAACCGCCTTGCCCAAAACGCGCGTTCGACCTCGACGCCGCCGCCGGGAACCGGCGCCCGGTGGACCGGCGAACAATCCGGGTCGAGGTCGCCGCCACCAGCGTATCCATGATGGCGGTATTGCTCGCAGAAGACGATGATGACGAGGAGTAGCTGAACTCTCTTGTTTGTTTCATCTTGTACATAGAACCTGTCAATGCAAACTTTTGCTCTTCTGCCATGAGTCTCGATTAAACTTTTGCGCAAATTCTCACTTGCGAAAAGAAGAACTGAGGCACCCGACCGTCAAAAGCTTTAGACAGAACGTTCTGCTGCAAGTGAGCACTTTTTCCTTAGGCATCTGGTTACTTCAACCCTTATGGCCTCTCGGCAAACCGACCTTAAACGTTGTGTGGCGAGAACTCAGCTTCTGGAAGTGGTCTAGACGCTGGTGCCGTCGTTGGCGCATTGCCCAGACCGAGCAGACACACCAGGCTAGATCCCGCCTTCCGTCCGCCTCGCCTCGCCCAGCCGCAAGTTCAAGCGTTCGCCCTTGCAACTAAGGGGCCATCAGCCTTAAGTACTTTTTCGCTACCAGCTTTTAACATAATGTTTTCTAACAGACTTTTTAAGGCTTATGCAACCGACCACCAAAAGTTTTAGACAGAACGTTCTGCTGAAAGTGAGCGCTTTTTCCTTAGGCATCTGGTTACTTCAACCCTTATGGCCTCTCGGCAAACCGACCCTAAACATTGCGTGGCGAGAACTCAGCTTCCGGAAGTGGTCTAAACGCTGGTGCCGACGTTGGCGCATTGCCTAGACCGAGCAGACACACCAGGCTAGAACCCGCCTTCCGTCCGCCTCGCCTCGCCCAGCTGCAAGTTTAAGCGTTCGCCCTTGCAACTAAGGGGCCATCAGCCTTAAGTACTTTTTCACTACCAGCTTTCAACAGAATGTTTTCTAACAGACTTTTGAAGGCGAAAAAGAACGGATGCCCTCAGAGAGACAGAACTTATCTTTATTTTGCAGATGACTTTGTACATCGCAGCCCCCGAGGCGAGCGGGGAAGGAGGAAGACCTCGCCGCTCGGCTCCAAAGGGAGGCAAAAAAGAGTTCTGGAGCGACTACCACGGTAGAACTTCCTCACCGCTCGGCGCTCCAAGTGTTCGCCAATTCGCGACCATCCTCGAATGCGAGCCTGACCGAGCCTGGGAGGAGGCGAGACCACCTTGAAGGGCCCTCCCGTGGGAGACGGCTTGTTGTGGCTCGCTGCGCTGAACCTCCTGCAGTGAGCAGGTCGCATGCTGCCGGTGTTCTCTTACACACCCGCCTTGCTTGATAGCGGCGCGATTCTGTGATACGGGCGGCTCGGATCGCCGCCTACATCTCTCGATCTCCTCCAGGAGATTTACTTCATCCTAACGCCGGTCAGGGTCTCCGTCTTCGCTGAACGCCGCCACCCTTGGGAACCCGAAGGTGAGCTCCGATGGGAGCACCGCTTCAGAGCCATACACCAGGAAGAAAGGGGTCTCGCCGGTGGCTCTGTTGGGAGTTGTCCGCAGCACCCACATCACAGTGGGAACTTCTTCCGCCCAGCGCTTGCCACGCTTCTCCAGGCGGTCGAACGCCCTTATCTTGAGTCCTTTGAGCACCTCCGCGTTCGCCCGCTCCACTTGCCCATTGCTCTTCGGATGTGCGACGGAGGCGAAGCACAGCTTGGTGCCCAGCTCTTCGCACCAGTCTTGAAAATCAGCACTTTTGAACTGAGCGTGATGATTCTACTGGCGACGCCGAACCGGACGAAGATGCATTTCATGAACTTTATGGCTGCAGCGGACGTGATCGCCGGAACTGGAGAGGCTTCAACCCACTTGGTGAACTTGTCGGCGGCGAACGGATCGTGTAGCCCGATCGCCCGAGAGCGGGCCCAGATATCGGCCCTGCACCGCGAACGGCGGGAGAGCGGAATGGTTTGCGGCGCTGGGCGGTCGGTGGATCTGCTTAGCATGAAATTGGCACGCCGCATCTCCTCATCGGCTCGAAGGCATCACGGAGGGTGTAGGCGATAGAAGCCGTGGCGGAAGACCTTCCACCAACGCCGGCTCCTGAATGGCTCCGCACATGCCTCCATGGATCTCGAGAGGATTGCACTCCCGCTTCCCGAGTGGCGCTTCGGTAGAACTCCGTTTGCGCCACAGCGTCTGGTCCCCACCTACGGCGTGGCGCTTGGCCTGCGGCGCTATCTTCTCGGTCGGCGCGTCATCGTGGGGATCACTCCGTCCCGGTAGGCTAGGATCGGATCCATCCACCGACCTTCCCGGACGGCGTGATGCGTTAGCATTGTCGCCGGCGTACTCTGCTGGCACGGCATTTCGCCTCAACCGCCTCGGCGATTCTTCGCATCCTCCCTCCGATCGGGAGCTCTGCGGGGACATCGGCGTCTCCTCCAAATGCGGGGCTGCGTCGAGCATCATGCCGTCCCCACCATAATCGGGGCTGCGACAGACGGCAGCGTGAGTCTTTCTTCAAAGACCCGGCGGAACATGTGCCCTCGGCGAGGCAATGCAGGATAGCTCATCCGTCATATAGTTGTCGCGGTGAGGGATGTGCGCGAAGCCCAAACCCTCGAAATGCCGCTCCAACCGCGCACCTCCGCCGGGTAGGCCGCCATGAGCGGGATCGAACATGTGAATTCCTTCCTCGCTGGTTGATGACCGGAGAGAGTCGCTTTGACTTGCGGCCGCCGGATGCCTGTGGTCGGCCACCACGAGCCCGGCGAGTAGTCCTTCGTAGACCGCGGCGTTGTTGGTAGCGGAACTCCGGCACCACCAGTGCGGACGGCGTCGGCTGGTGGGAGACACCGGGGCGACACGGCCCACCCCTCTAGCCGGAACGAGCCGTCGAAGAAGGGAGTCCACGGCGAGGGTGCTGGGGTGCCTTCAGCTTCTACATCCGCCGGAGTCCACTCGCTGACGAACTCCGCCAGAGCTTACCCTTTGATGGCCGTTCGAGGAGCGAACTTGAGGTCGAACTCTGCCAGCTCCGTGGCCCACTTGGCGATGAGGCCCGTCGCCTCGCGGTTGAAGAGGATCTCCCGCAAGGGGTACTTGGTCAGCACTGTGATTTCTCGCCCCTGGAAGTAGTGACGCAGCCTCCGGGAGGCCGTCAGCACGGCGTAGAGCATCTTCTGGTGTTGCGAATACCTTGTTTCGGCGTCGTGGAGGACTTTGCTGATGTAGTAGACGGGGCGCTGAACACCTTCTCTTTCCGCCACCAAAGACCGCCACTGACCACTGGGGTTATTGCGACATAAAGGATCGGTGGCTCGCCCGGGTCTAGGGCGACCAACCGAGGCGGGGAAGTGAGTACTTCTTGACCCGTCGAGCGCCTCCTGCGCCTCCGTGGTCCATTGAATTGGTTGGTCTTCTTGAGCCCGACTGAGTAGAGGCTTTTATCCCCAGGCGAGCTATAAAGCGGCCCAGGAAGTCAGCGACCACCAAGCACTTTGCATCCGCCGAAGTCGCGTCGGGGCTTCATGTTCTCAATCGCCGTGATCTTGTCGGGGTTCGCCTCAATCCTCTCGGAAGGCGAGGAATCGGCTGACTTGCCCGATTTAAGCGGCGAAGACACACTTCTCGGGGTTGAGCTTGATGCAGTACTTTCTCAGGTTGGAGAAGGTTTCTTCCAAGTCGCCGATCAACTCCACCGCCTTCTTGGACTTCACCACCAGGTCGTCGACGTACACCTCCAAGTTCCGCCCTATCTGAGGGCGGTGAGCGATGTGCATGGCCCTCTGGTAGGTTGGGCCTGCATTCTTCAATCAAACGCCATCCTCGTGTAGCGATGAGCGCCCATGGGTGTCACAAAGGTATCTTGTCTTCGTCTTCTTCCGCCATGCTAATCTGGTGGTACCCAGAGTACATCCGTAAAGCCTGTTGCTCGCACCTGGCGTGGAGTCGACGATGAGGTCGATACGGGGCAGCGGGTACGGATCCTTCGGGCACGCCTTGTTGAGGTCGGTGAAGTCGACGCACATTCTCCCCCGCCCGTTGGATTTCTTGACGAAGACGGGGTTCGCGAGCCACCTTGGATGGGCGACGCTCCGAACGACCCCCGCCCTCAGAAGCTTGTCCACCTCCTGGCGGATAACGGCCTGACGCTCCACCGATCGCTTCAACCTTCGCATAACGGTCGTGCGCGAGAGCGTTACCAACTTATGCTCAATCACCTCCCTGGGGATCCCACTCATGTCGGACAGTTGCCAAGCAAACACGTCTGCGTTAGACTGGAGGAAGGAGACGAGCGCGCCTTCCTATTTGGCGCTGAGAAAAGCGCCCACCCGAACGGTCTTCGCCGGGTCTGACTCGCTTAGGGAGATCGCCTTGACCTCCGCGGACGAACCGGGGGAGGCACGGATCTTCGCCGGAGGAGCTCCCAGAGTCGAAGCTTCAGCCTTTTGAGCGCCGACTGCCCCCGCCAAAGCGAGAGCATCCTTGTCGCAGAGGCGCCCGGCGGTCCACTTTCACGATGATGGGGCGGTGGCCGGAATCTTCACCACCATGTACGCATAGTGGCAGGCCGCCATGAACTTGGTCAGCGCCGGCCGACCCAGTATGGCGTTGTACGGGAAGTCGAAGTTCGCTACCTCGAACTCGAGCATCTCCGTCGGAAGTTGTCGAACCTCAAATGTCACCGGGAGGTGGCGCCAAGAGGGACGGACTCGGCCCCAGCGATGCCGAAGAATGGAAGCGCCGGTCGAAGCTCTGCTGCTTTGGATCTGGGCGCCTTGGCGACTTCAGGCGGATAGGTGGTTGAGAGAGCTTCTCGTCACCAAAGACTACCGAAGCTTGACATTCTGGACCGTGGGCGCAACCACGATCGGGAGATGATCCGGCCGTGATCTTGGCCGGGTGATCGGCCGACCGAATGTGATCGGTGCTTTCGAGACCACACCACCGCCTTGCGACCTAACGCCGAACACGACGGCAAGACACCTCCTCATCGCACGCTTAAAACTAGCGTGGGACGGATAGGTGGCCGATCCGCTGTGGATAACGGCGACTTCGCGCTCCGCCTGTTGAAAACCAAGCGAAGCCGCTTCCTTACCCTTGCCGCTGCTGGACGCCTGTTGCTACTCGTGGACGCGCTTGTCCACCAATTTGTTGATGACATGGCAATCAGCCAAGTCATGGGAATTGTTGCGATGAATGGGACAGTAGGTCCTTCCGTCCCACTCACGGGGACGGCGGTCTCGCCCCTCGTCGCGACTGCGGGGGCCGCTGTAGCCACTGGCGATAGCTATAGCCGCCCTACGGGACCGCTCTGCCGCCGCCGCCACGACCTCCTCCTTTCTTACGCCTTCGCGCGCTCGCGCGCGACCGGCCGTCGTCGTCGTCAAGGCTCGGCGGCTAGGACTGCCCGGTCTTGGCCGCTTTGCGCTTTTCTTGTCCTTGCGCGGGATTTCTCGAAGTCCGGCCTCGCCTCTGCGGCCCCCCTCCCCCTTGCTACGGGCGAGCGAGCCTCACTTTGAAGGGCGACTTGTGGGCGTGGTGAAGAGTTCTTCCGTCGTCTTGATCTTTCGGGTGGCCATCTTCTCCTTGACCCTGGGGTCTCGGGCGCCCCTCCTGAAGGCCGTGACAACGGCGTCGATGGAGATGTCAGGGATGGTGTTGCGAATCTGACTGAAGCGCCGGATGTAGTCGTGGCGACTTCTTCTTCTGCTCCACATTGTGGAGATCGTCTTCGACTCCGGGCTGCTCGAACGTGCCCTGTAAGTTGGTGATGAAGAGCTCGGAGAGCTCCTTCCACGACCCCACTGACTTCGGGGGTAGGTTCATGAGCCACGAGCGGGCTCCGCCGCTGAGAACCGCGGGGAAGTAGTTCGCCAGAACCTTCCCCGACCCTCCAGTCGGCTGCATCACCGTGGTGTAGATCTGCAAAAACTCGTCAGGGTTGGTGGACCCATCGTACTTCTCGATGGCGGCGGGCCGGAACCTCTCCGGCCACTGCACTTGGCGCAGCTCCTTGGAAAAGGCGCGGCAGCCGACGTCGGGAGCCTCCTGCTCCTGGACATGCCCTTCGTCCCGCCACGCCCGCCGCCCGGACGGCGCCGAAGAGGCGTCGCCCTCTCTGGCGGAGGCGGCCCCACCGGAGTCCTCCTGCTGACCCCGACAGCGACAAAGAATAGCGGTCGCGCTCTCGGTCGTGCCGCCTGCGGAGCTTGTCGCGCAGGTCTTCTCCGTGTCGCAGATGGCGGTCCTCCAAGTGGGACCGGAGATCCCGCCCACCTGTACGCCTGCCCGGCCGAACCCCCGTAGGAGTTGCCTGGCTCCTGTCGTCCTGGTCCCGCTCCCTCTCACTAGGAGATTCGTGGGAGGGATGCGGGGAAACCAGAGAGCGGGAGGAAGCGGAAACACCAGTTCCCGCGCCCCCCGCTACTTGCACCACCGCCGCGGCGGCTTCCACATAGCGGGCCAAACTGGCCAGCCATGGAGCCGCCGGAGAGTGCGGAGTTACCGGAACCGGCGGGTTGTCCAGCAAGGCCCTGGCCGCATGGAGGTTCTGTGCCGGAGTGCACTCCTCCAAGGCCAGGCGCCGTCTAGCCAGACTGGGACGGCTAGCGCCCGGCTGATCCACCGCCATTGCCGCGGCCGACGCCACGGCCGCGGCTCTAGCGGCTGCTTCCTGGTCCATCGCGGACTTCTGATCCGCCATCACCGCCTGGAGAGAGGTCGAAGAACTCGAACTTGATGCTAGCGCTCCCCCTACCTGGCGCGCCACTGACGGTGTGCTCTCCGCTCAACCACTGCGGATCACACCCCTATCAGATTTCTATCCTGCTAGCCGATCAGGCCGAGCTCAGTTCGATTCGAGCGTGGAACGCGGCAAGGAGCGGCACACAGGGTTTACCCAGGTTCGGACCTCCTCGCGGGTAATAGTCCTACTCCTGCCGAGCCTTAGCTATTTTCCGTGTTGTGGTTGTATGGAATGTGGTTACAAAATGTTTCTTACCCCTCTCCCTCCTCTCTCCAACCCTTTTATACAAGCCTTGAGCTAGCGGAGAGAGCCGGGGGGGGTAAGCGTCTGACGCTTAATACGGTGATAAGACGTGGCCAGACGGGGCGGAGAGAGGAAACGCGTCGCTCATTGCGCCACACGGTGCCGCCCACGCGTGCCTCGCAAGTGGCTTCTGACCCGCAGGAACACGCCAGTGAGACTACGGGCGGGGCCCAGCTTTGCCCCTTCTGACGCGGGCGGCCAGCTTGAAGACGGTGAGTTCTCTCTCTGCCGGTCAATTCCGCTGCGCCACAGTGACAGTTTGAACAGACCTGCAGAGGTCACTGTGGCGGTAATCATCTCTTCATCTGTCTATCCGCGCGTAATGTCGCATTGAATGCGCCTTGTCCTCCGCAGCAGGGGGAGCCTTCGCCCAGAAGACTCCTTTCGGGATGCTCCCTGCCACGCGGGCCCCGCTTGACAGTGGGGGTCTTAAAGGGGCCAGCGTGGTCGCCCGCCTGACGTGTGGGGCCCTCGCCCGAACTCTTAGCCTTTCTTAGGACTCTTCATACCCCGGTATTTATTGCACCGACAATATTATTAAAAAAATATATAAATAAATATATTTAATTAAATAAATATACTCTGATGTGACGAACCGAACCGGCTTTGTCACTATCTGAACCGAACAAGCCGCCCGACGGGCCGAGGCCTAAACCTGAGTTCGGTTGATTAACCAAGCAAGGCCGACCTTGTTCGATGAGCAATCTTGGCCGCCGAGTTAGTCTCGTTGGCCGACCCGCTTGGCAGCCTCTACTTCCTCCTCATCCCCTTAGAGCTGAAAATTTCAGAAATAGAGAGGAGAGTTGGGTGTGTATGGGTGGCACTTAGGCATCGTGCGTTTAGTGTGCGATTCAGTAGCGTGGCGTTCATACTGAACGCTTCGCGTCTTGCAATGGCGGGATTTTGAATCCCGCACGCTACGGAACGCTACGCGAAGCCACATCGCGCAACGCCTTAGAGTGCTTGTGACCACATGGAATGTTGTGACCTAAAACGAGTTGGATCTGTAACCATTCATCCTAGCTAAGAATGTGACACATGTCTTCTATGTAATCGAGCCAAGTAACAAAGACAGACATGTCATTCTTCAAGGGAAAAGAAGGATTCTTGGAGTTGAAAATGTGGTCGATGAGAATGAGTACAATTAATTTGACAAAGTACCATCGTTTGGGTACAACGCGAAACTGCCTCTAATGGAAGAGAGCGATGAAGCTGCCTACATCCGTAATGATCATGATAAAGGTCTAATCGTTACTTGAGTACAAATTAATTATATATATCAATCAATAATTCATTTTTAAGTTGACGTATATTGTAATTTTTACGTTCTTTTTTCTATGCTAACATACATATTGTTCTTCATTACTGCAATTAACAAATGTATCGTATCTATAATAAGTACAAACGCGAACAGGTGTCTTGCCGGGGCGCCACGCGGCTGGCCTCCCCGCTCGGTGCCGCCACGGCCGTCCGATCGCGTGGGCGAGTCAGATCCGGCCTCCGTTTTGCTTTAATGTATATAATGATTTTTTTTCCGGGCACATATCAGGCGCGTGGGACGTTCGCCCGGTTTGTTAGCTCAGGCGGTTGGTTAGCTGGCAGGCCCGGGTTCGAATCCCGCTTCAGCCCCTTTTTTCTCCATTTTTTGGCTGGGTGCGTGGCTGCGTTCGCCTGTGCACGCGCGGCCACAGCTGGGCGTCGCCTTCCCGCGGGGCCACAGCAGGGCGTCGCCTTCCCGCGCGTTGGCATGCCGGCGTGAGCCTTCCCGCGCGTTGGCACGCCGGCGCGTTCGCGCGCCTCGCCTTCCCGCGCGCACCGCTCGGCGCGCCATAGGCGCGCCTAGCCTCTACGCTCGCTCGCTCGACTGCGCGCACGCTCGCTTCACGCACTGTACGCAGCTGCTCGCGCACGCTCGGCTGCTCGTGTTGTACGCTGGTCGTGCTCTCTCGCTGACACGCCATGGGCACGCCAATGCGGCTAGTTTATTAGGTATTTCAGATCAACACCGTAAGGTGATGAGTGATTGACATTTGTTAGTAGCCTTGTTAGAACTAGAAAAGTAAGTATCTGTCAACAGATTGGTAGGTGACATGATAAATTTTATTTCCGAGAAAGAATTAACTCTATAGTAGATAGTGACTCGATAAAGTTTAATTGCAATAGTTTAATTACCATGGTGCGTAGGTTAAACAATGTCTAGATGTGGTACTCGGGTGGAGACAACAAAAACAAGAAGGAAAAATTCACTTTCATCGTCATCCACCATGCTGCGGTCGATGTTAATGGCGTCGTTGCGGTGCCGCGAGTTCAACGTGGAGGTGGGCATGCTAAGCACCATCCGGTATGTTAGCATCACCAGCGACGATGGTGCGACGAGCCTCCTGGCGTACGAGCACCTCCCTAACGGCAACCTGATGGTATCACAGGATCTATTCCTCATGATTAGTTCTGTCATCATGCAAATCCAATTATTTTTTTGCGCACGCCCAGATTGCCATTTACATGTTGGGATTCCGCTCGCGAAATAAAACAAGAAAAGAACAGACTCTATCTGGAGGCAAAATTTTTACAAGATTCAGACCACAATAGGAAAAACACAAAGGCTAATGAAAATTGCAACACAAATTAGCAGGTCCATCTCTGACTCTGTCAAAAACTGACTGGAACGGAGTCGAACCAGCATTTTTATAAACATCAACCCAACGCTGTCTTCGCTGACTCGTTGCTGGAGCCGTATCCTCTGCCGTTGCTTCTCAAGATGCACGGCGTGCCATTCGATGGGCCATCCACGGCGCACGTGCAAGTATGCAACCCAATGCTGCGTCGCTGCCTGCCTCCTGGAGTCCTTGCTGCCACCCCCGCTCCTGCTCCGCCACCGCTCACGGCCACGCGTGCGACCACGGCAGGGCGGCGTCTAGCCGCCGCTCCCCTCTCGAGACCGCTGCGCTGCCTTCTCCTGCGGTTCTCTCCTTCCCCATCCTCATCTCCCTTCCGCGATTTCCCCGATTTTGCGAGTTCGGATTTGATCCACATTCGATCTAATGTTTTTTTTTTTCAGAAAAATATTCTCGATAACAACGTTTAAGAAACATTAGTATTGTTTTCAGGATTTTGTTTGTGAATTTCCCTCTAATTTTGGACTTGAAACCTACATTGTTGATGATACTTGGCATCTGCCCGGGCGGTGGATCCGCCACTGATAATGACCTCGGGGTGGATTTGGTATTGGGTGATTACTTTTATCTGCATTTAATTCATCTGGTGGGTTGAGTATTTCTTTTTGTTTGGAATTGTAGGGCAGGTGGCCATGGAGGCAGACTCCGGGAAGCTCTTCATCGGTGGGTTATCATGGGAGACCAACGAGGACCGCCTCCATGAGTACTTTGGTCAGTTCGGAGAGGTTGTGGAGGCTGTTATCATGCGAGACCGGAACACTGGCCGTGCTCGTGGGTTTGGTTTCATTGTCTTCACAGACCCAGGTGTTGCTGAACAGCTCACCATGGACAAACATATGATCGATGGACGCATGGTGATTTTGCATATGACGTTGATCTATGTGGCATTGTGTGATTATTAATGCCCTAAGATGTTATTTGCTTTTATTGTTCAGGTAGAAGCGAAGAAAGCTGTCCCAAGGGATGACCAGAGCATCACAAGCAAGAATAATGGCAGCAGCATTGGCTCGCCAGGCCCAGGTCGCACTAGAAAGATTTTTGTTGGAGGTCTTGCTTCCAATGTTACTGAGGTCGAGTTCAGGAAGTATTTTGAGCAATTCGGTGTGGTAACTGATGTGGTTGTGATGTATGATCACAACACACAGAGACCAAGGGGCTTTGGTTTCATCACATATGAATCTGAAGATGCTGTTGACAATGCACTCCATAAGAACTTCCATGAGCTGAACGGTAAAATGGTTGAGGTCAAAAGGGCTGTTCCAAAAGAGCAATCCCCAGGATCAAGCTCACGCTCACCAGCAGGAGGGAGTGGCTATGCTATGAGCAGGGTTCATAACTTCTTGAGTGGCTTGAACCAAGGTTACAATTCAAACCCAATAGGAGGCTATGGCATGAGGGTCAATGGAAGAATTGGTCTAGTTGCTGGTGCACGAAATGGCTTCTCTTCGGTTGGCCCTGGTTATGGAATGGGTTTGAATTTTGAGGCCAGGATGAAGCCAACTTTAGGTGCAAATTCAAGTTTCGTCAATAGTTCACTCAATGAACAACAAATAGGTTCTTATTTTAATGATAGTTCAAACATATTTGCACCTAATGATAATTCAGGTTCAATATTGAGTTTGATGACTCGAAACTCGAATTCTTGTGCACCTTCTGGAAGTGGGGGTCTAGGTGGTATTGCTGGTGATAGTATGCCTTGGGGTGAGCCTATTTCTGCTCATGGAAAGAGCAATAATTCAAGCTTTGGTTTAGTGAACCATGGTCATGGAAAAAGAGACAACATTGGACTGCCATCTGACAGCTATGGAAGAAACAATGCAACTGGTACCATTGGAGAACCATTTACTGCATCAGTTAATGGATATGAAGTGAACAACACAGATCCATTTGTGAGTAGCTCATTCTATGATAACACAGCCCGGAGGTTTTCATCCTCTGAGGTGGATATGGCACCTTCTTCCGCAAGTTACATGGGCTATTATTCTGTTAATAGTAACCAGGCAAGCAGAGGTCAGTTTGTATGCAACTATTTCCTTAAATTATCACAATTTGTTTTTTATGATTTTGTAGTTGCTGAGTTTTTTTTTTTCAAAACAGAGAGGTGAAATTAGCTACAGGATGCTTTTATTTTTTGTATCTTTTGTATCTTTCACTAAGAGACAATGCAAATTTATGAATTACCTAAGGGACAACGTGGAATCATTATGATTTATGATTGGGCACCTCATTGTAGTGTCTTGTAGTCAATTTTTGCCATGCAAACCTAGTGCTCTGTGTCCGGATCTTAGTGCTCTGATAAGGGACAAGGCAAAGGGCCGCCCACCCATCCTTATCTCCTTACACACACATCTGCCCGGATCTTGTCCACATCCCACCACCCAAGTTCCTAGCCGTCATGAGAGCAGCAGCACAGAACATAAGAGCAGAGAGCAGTGTCAGAAGGAAAGAAAATGAATGTGTGTGTGTGTGTGTGTGTGGTGGTGGTTTTTGTGTGTGTGTGTGTGTGTGTGTTGGGGGGGGCTCTTCAGGAGTGAGAGGGAGGGTAGCAATGTATGGTGTTAACGATACCTTCACAACCATGCTAAGTATGCAAATGCTCGGTTAGTCCTTTGCTATCAGTCCAATAGTCCCAATTATATCTGTATCTTAGGTTTAACACACAATTCCAATTAGTCTACTTGGGTTTGTTGAGTATGGTTACATTGTTGTACTTCCCACAAGGAGGATAATATACCTTTAGCCTCTAGTAAATCTAACCACTCACAATGTTGTGTATGAAATTGGCAAGTTCCTTCTCTTTCTCCAATGAAGGCTTCTTGGCAATAAGCGCTTTGTCATATCCATAAACACCAATTTTAGCATTGTTAGTGTTAGAAATTAAAGGCAGAGGCCATGATACTCTATGCCCTCATGTTTGAACTTGATTTTATTACTTGTGGGTTTCCAATTTACAGAGTATATGCCTTGCATAGTGTTCGATAAATAAACAATGCTTCCCTCTTTGAGTGTTCTTTTTTTTCTGTTGTGCGAAAAAATTTCAAAAATATGGTTGCTATGTTTTGAGTAATTTACTGTCATTTTTTTATGATATTTTTAGCAACAATGCTTGGTTGCTAGTTTCCGGTTGGTAACATTTCGTAGTAATATCAGTGTAGAACAAAATTGTAAATGTAATGCAGGTATCCTTGAACACAAGTGGAATATTTTTCAAGAATAATTGATCACGTCTTGGATAAAATGTATTTACATATGACTTTCATAAATGTAATAAATAAGATTTTGATTGAGTTCATTTTTATTTAACATGGATGAGGTAGGCCTGGTGGGGTTCACACTGCATTTTTAGTGTTTTTTTTTGTTTGTCCGTGTTATATTTTCCTGATTTTTTGTGGAACAATGGTTATAGTTTCTGTTCTCAAAAGACCAATGGGCTAAAAAACTATTCATAGTTCTTACTACAAATTTTAGGTCCTAGACTTTTGAGTCCAAGCTCAAAAACAAATTGAGGTATTTACTTAAGTCCCATCAGCAAAATTGATGCTAGATTTATTAGCTTTAAAATTTGTGAGCATTTTTATGTGTGAGACTGTCGTAGTGGAAATGACTAACTAGCTGCAACCTCATCCAAAAGCAACACTAGCCACACCATAAGTACTGCACCATTTGCAGGACCGACTATAGAATCTTGCTTGGCTGGTGACTCATATTCAAGATTGTACTAGACTCCTAGTTTAATATTGTTGGTTTAATCCCTTCTAGATATTTGACTCCTTAGTTATATAAATCAAGGATAACATCTCTAGTTTGTTTCCGATCTTTCAAAGACCTATTATGGATTGCTTGTTTCTGATCTCTTAGAAACTGTAGTAGTTTGTAATTTGTTTAGACAGCTATAAAAGCCATTTAATTAACTAGCTGACCGCCCCTGCATTGCTATGGATTATTCATATATCATATTGTATGCATGGTTTCAATCAATTGGTTCTATATTCACAACCTTAATGGCTCTATGAATAGAAGGGGATAGAAGGTAACAGTGGCACAAAAAAATAGGATCCTGCCATATGTTTGGTTGTGATTTCAAAATTATAGTTTATCTCACCTTTCTTGTCTCAATCACTATGGCAACAGGTAGGGGTGGAAACAGGCCATATCAGATAGGGTCTTCCCATATTTGTATTAGCACATTTAATTAAACATGGATTTGTATACAGCTACTGTCACAGCGTGAACGGATTTGGATACAGATTATAATGAATACGGTACAGCAACAGAATAGGCCTGCATCGGATGCGACAGCAACTACGCTTACACAAGCCGCATGCCCACATACCTACTCATGCAAAACAGCACCTAGGCCAAGGCACAAGTTAGCACAGGCCCAAGCTTTGATGAGCGTGAAATCAGTATGCCCAAGCCCAACCCATATTCATATACAGATAATATTCGAATAGCAAATGACCAGATATGGAATCTGTATCCATATCCGTATCCTTTTTAATAATCTGGATAATCATCTGTATCCGTATCCGTAGCAGTTCGGATAGGAAAATGGGTTCAAAATTAAGAACACTGAGATAGATATTATCCGACCCGTTTTGACCCCTAGCATCAAGTAGCTGAGGGTTCTTGCAAATTGCCACTCCATGATAGATTCCTTCTGGTTAGTGGCACTTCTAGTTTGTGTCATGTACATCTAAACCTAACCAATTAAGGCCCTGTTCTTTTGAGCTGATCTGAACGGCTAAAATGACTGAATTTCGAGAGCTTCTCGAGGTAGTCTCGAGATTCGGATCCATTTCGTTTAACTTGTTTTTTAAAGCGTTATGTCTCACCTTCAAAACACCGAAAAAACGGACCAAAAAAACTCAAAGCATATGTCTTTTCAAATCGTAGATAAGTTGTTAAGCTGTTAAGCTGTTAAGCTTTTAAGCCATTAAGCCATTAAATTTTCTGTGAAAGCGTGTGATGATCATAGTGTTTAATCGTGCAATGCAAGCTATGTATGATAAGTTTCATGTTTTCTGCCTTTATTCTTTTGATACGCTTTTTGCTTATACTCTAGTGTAAATAACTGCATTGACTGGAATGAATTTAATTATTCAATAGAGCTTCCCCTTGATTATTTTTAGTACTATTCTGAGTTTTAACACTGTTTCCCTTGTTGCCTTTGCAGGCATCGCTTCTTAGGCAGGGTATTACTATATGCAGGTATAACATGGGATAGATAAAGCATAAGTCAGGTCTTCAGGTGCATCACTGTGAATTGTTGATGTCAATATATAGGTTAGTTAAATATGCTAGCTCACCAGAGATGTGGTTTATCAGCATCAATATATTAGAGTGGATACAAAGGTTTTGTGAATGTTTAAGACTTTATTATTTTATGTTTTTATTAGGTTTTATTTTTTTGGATGAGATGAGCAACAGCCATTGCAACACACGAATTACAAGGATTATTCCAACATAAGCTGTAGTTGTGCCATATAGACAATTTTCGGTACAAAGAAATAATATACTATTTTGCCTTTAGTGGCTGCTTGGCATACCCATTTTTGTTTCACTGTTTCAAATCATTGAATTTATGGACGAGATTGAGTTATATATTTGTCAAACTGCTATTCAGGGGTGCCACGTTAAATCACACATACTAAAGCCAACATGTTTTGATGCAAATCTAGATATGTAACATGGGAATAATTTCCCATAAGGATGTTATGTTTGATTGACCATTTAAAATGTGTACTTCGTACTTGTCTTCAGATTGCAATAGCTATCATTCATATGAACCCCTCAGTGCCCTGCTTGGAACAATGGAAGGAAAGTCCCTTTCCTACAGGGGCTGAATTGTGAAAATACTGCGTGTGCGCCAAACCAGTGAAAGGAAGCATTAGAGTTTTTTCTTTTTTTTTCCACATGGGTCATAGGAAAATCCTCCAACCACATTTCATTTATTTCTGTTGCCAAGCGCATTTGAAATGCTTTCACTGCAAAATGGTTTTAGATATTTCAATTTAGAGAAAATTTCCCTGAACCCTTTAAACTTCAGTTTTACTTGTTTGCCCCTCTAAACTTGTCTCCGTTTGAACGGTTGACCCAAAACCGATGAAAAATCATATAAATAGGAAAAAAATAAAAAAATTAAAAATAAACGTACAACTTCATAAAAGATAATCCTAATATCGATATTATTTAATATACCAGCAAGCTAGTTAACGGAGGTTAAGGATAAGATAATATTATAATAATAATAAGACCGGTGACACACACAAAAGAGTATAAAAAGGTAAGCTAGGCAGATAGTTGGGAGGACAATGAGAATAGTATAAAGTTCCTTAATTGTGCAATCAATTATCAGATGAGCTAGCAGATATAATTTTGGAGGTTTGTTTTAATAACTTCGTTGGAGCTCGGCCGATTAACTACCATATGCTATCAGTTAAGAACACTGAATGGTTATGACCAACCTAGGGCCCTACTGGTCCAAATCTTAATGCAACGGATTACGCGTGAGATAAATCTCGGATGGATAGGGCTGTCACCACCTACCATAAAGTACGTTGGATTGGGTGTAAACCAAGTCAGAGATAATCTTAGACACCACGTCTGCAATTATATCCGATCACTCCTCCCCAGATCCTAGGAAGACGATCCAAGTTCAATACTTATGCTATTCTAAGCATATGAGAATGAACCCAGACTCTGAACCAGATGAACGTAATCAACCGCTCTAATAATTAACACTTCCAACTTAATGTAAATATGCTCAGGACTGATATTGAAATATACTTATATAATGAAAGCAAAGTCTTATAAAAAGGAAAGGATACAAGAGCTATTACCTGAATTTTCGAAGATGATTCCGTAACTCCGAGGTTCAACTCGACTCAACTCTAACTCCCAAACTAACTACTCTAACAAGTGAAGAGTAACCCCCAAATGAGAGGGATGTGGTGTGGTGTGTGCTCAAGTGAGGTGAGGGGGTCCTTTTATAGCCTTCCGCAGCCAATGAGTGAGCTCCACGCCATGGGACACGTGTGAGCAAGCCACCATCCGAAGGAGAATCCAAAGGGGATTCTGAGGCGGTCGGCCGATCGGGCTTCGGTTGATCCAGGCCATCCCCTTCGCCTGGGATGCTTCTTGTGCGGTGTAGATCTTCCCCTAGCGTCGGTTTTGGCAGTTAAGGTCGTTAGACATGGCTTCCTTAAGAGCCAAGCCACCCAATTATGAAGGAAGTGATGCCCTTGAATCAAACCGACTCGAGTGGATAGTGTTAGATCTCTTCATTTTGTGCTTCTTGACCACCTGGGAGAAAATGGAGCCGGTTGGGCAAAAAGTCCTGGTTGGCCGATCGGCATCTGAGCTTGGTTCAGCTTCGGTTTTTCTCCACTTTATTCATGTGGACAAATAATCACCAAAACTTCTGGAAATTTATTAGTTTAAATAAAATGCAAGCATAAACATCGATTTCCCCCCAAATTACCGGAGTTCTAGCGTATGTTGGCGTATAATTTTGTAGTTTAGTGGACGCCAACAGGGGACACCAGATTATGACACTAAGACTTGCAAAGAAATAATACTGTCATCAAACAATGAAGTGTTTGTTCTCTTTCAGCACAGAGCAATACAATCAATTGCAAGATTATTGATTCAAACAATTAAATGTATAGACATGATTTCTTCCATGGTAAATATGATAGTAGTTAATGTTCATCTAGAAAAACAATAGGGAAATCTAAAACAACTTAACTAAAAGTAAAAGTAAATATTGCCTTCAGATTTAACCTAGGTTGTTGTATGCATTGTCATCCACGGTAACTCAAAATATAGATCGTGTAACTAAAAAAAAATACTTACGGCTAACTTTCCCATGAAGTTATCTAAATGAGCCCCATCTTTCTTGTACTCCTTCGGTCATGGGAAAGTTAGCTTTAGTGATCCTGTCAAGCATTATTCCCTTTCTGGGTTTCTTTGAGCATGTGGTATGGCTACAAATGTGACAAAATCAGATACTTAGTGTACAACAGGTAGTCGAGGAGTACGCAAGATATATTGACATTATAACTTGCCTTGAGCAACCAACTGGGTTTGCCCTTCATAGTTGGCAAGGACATCATGAGATTGATGTACTTCTTGATAAGTCCAATCCCTAACAAAGCTTGGGGGGGGGGGTTTGGTCATCTTGGCATTGAGGTATCGTGTCTTCTCCATTCTTTCCTGTTTCTTGGTCAGTTGCCCTGATTCTACTCGCTGACCTGGTTGAAGCTCCAGCAGGTTCCCCTAGTGGTGCACTTGCCCTAATACTCTTGGATACCCTTAGTCACCTGGAGGTATCTTGGGACCCTGCTTCCTTGTCTTTGAAGCTAGTACCTTCTTATTTGCTTTACTCAGTGCCTGAAACAAAAAGGAAAATACTCACTGTAAGTATATGCAATAAATTAACTGATGTATTTAATAGGATGGCAGAAAATTGTTGAAAGAAAGGAGAACTGAGAGCAAAATAATTTATGCACCAAATATCTTAAGCCCTTAGCCCAAACAGAATAGGCACATTTGTGGTTGATCTAGTTACGCATACAGGCACCTCATCTTCTTGGTAATTATTGTGAATTTCATCCTCATTGTCCTCTTCATCTTCAGGAATATACTATGATGAGTCTGAATCTTCACCATGGCTACGCTTGTTGCCCAACTTCTTAGCATTTAGAGATGAACTTTCAAGTGACAGTTTATTAGCAGTGGATGCTAAGGATTTGATGCCAACTTCTTCCGGTCTTCTATTGTTGTCCCAGATAGACTCTTGCCGCTCTCTTTCATATTCACTTAGTTTAGGTTCTTACATGTATAAGCAAAATTAAATGCAATTATGTTAGCAACCACGAGATAGCAGTAGTAATTTCATTCAATTATATAAACCATTTGATAGCAATGCTAGGCACACTAAACTATAGAAGCCTAGGCTATGCAACTATGTCACCCCCCATATACATGATTATTATAATGATAGCTGCCAAAAGGGATGGAAGGGTACCTCGGGGTCCACTGCGTGTACACACCATTGGTGGCCTCAGGGAAATAGTGGTTAGCGTCTAGAACCCCAACTCTAAACCATCTGAATTATGTGACCTACAATGGAAGAAACTACTAAATTATTGGCATAAATAGAAAATTGGCAGAAAAAAGAAATAAAATCATACAAGCAACCAAAGGAAACAAAAACAATATTGTAACCCTTGGATTGATGGAGAGAAGAAACTACGCAATTCAAAAACAAAAAATGACTATAACCATTTGTCAACTGACAATTCAATTTTGAATCCATTAAGTATATGGTATAAGTGTAATAGTGGTGAACATCTGAGAGACCGCAAGAAGTGAAAAATATTTAGAACCTTTTACTACATGGAGTAGAATGCATATAAATATTTTCAAAATTATGCGTATAAGTTCATTTTGAGGGAATCATATTTTCATAGCAAAATTCATGGACTAAGGGGTTCAATACTAAATTTCAATACAGCATACCAATGAAAATCAGTGTGTATAGACCTTGCCAAAAATTATGCACATAAGTTCAGTGTCAGGGAATTAGGTGTTCATAGCTAGATCTAATCCACCAAAAACATGGAAAAGTCACGAACCCCTAATTCCTAGCATTCTATCCAATACAGAAGAGGTCCATCAATGCGCTCGCGAGGAACACCACCGGCACCTGTCCCCGTCCCCGCACCTCGACGTCCCTGTCTCGGGCTTGCGTCGCGTCGAAGAACCCCACCACCACCACTGCCTCATCGGCGGCATCGTCCCCGCCACCTTGTCGGCGGCGCTGCCCCTGTCCTCGCCCCCGCACCTCAACGTTCCCGTATCAAAGAACCACACCCATCGCAGGGCCACCACGATGAGCCCCACCCGCCGCAACGAAGAACCCTACCTGCCGCAACAAAGAGCAAAAGAATCCCTAGGAAATCCATCGAAATGGGTGTTCAATCGCAACTGCGTCGAGGGGTGGCGTCGAATCATTGGGAGTTAGGGCTCTGACGCGGTGGATTTCCTCACCGAGGTAGGGCTCCTGCGCGGTGGACTTCCTCGTCGGGGTAGGGCTCCATCACGGTGGACTTCATCCTTGGCTCAGCTCGATTTGGGGATCGGGTTTGGATGGGCAAAGGGCTGTGTACGTGGGGTTTTAGGGGGGACAATGAAAATTAGGAGCGGCAAGAAATGGCGCCAATATTTTGTTTGGAGAAAACCTAAAAAAACACCATCTCTAGGAGAGGTTGAAAATGGCGCAAATATTTTAGTAGTTTTTTCCAAAAAAAAAAAAGGCCATTGTTACATTGTAAATACTCGAGTGATAAGTGTTATCGAAGAGTCCGGTGGCGAATATTTTTATTCTCAGCACAAAATAAACAAGTAAGATCCTTCACATGAAAGGAAGAAACTAAATAAATGAACAAATCATAAACTAGTTACATAGATAAGATATAAACTAATCATTGCTGATGTCATCTATGGAAACACCCTCATTATCACTACAATATTGTAGCAAAGTGTCGTCTTCATCAGTATCACTATCAATTTCTTGCAACACGGTATCTTTCGGTTTCCTTATAAGGTCTTCTAAATTAGCATCAATATTAGAGCCTTCGCCATTCTGGTGGCGGTGCGTCGTTATTTAAAAAAGGAATAGCTTCTAGTACTTCATGTTCTGTATTAGAACATTGATCATCTTGGTGTATGATATTTTTGCTTGTGTCTTTTTCAGGCACGTCATACATATTTATATGTTCAAATTTTTGCACAACTTGCCAATTTTTGCCCAAACTGGTGTCTTGCAAGTAAAATATCTTTTTGGATTGAGTTGCCAAAATGAAGGGATCGGTCTTGTACCATAGCCCTTCAATGTTGATGGATTTAAAATGTCTATCATCTCTAATGCCTCTCTTCTTGTTTTCCTGATCGAACCAGTCACAACGAAATAGAACCACTGTTCGACAAAATTGTAGATTGGAGTAATATTGCAACTCAAGAATCTCTTTGATGGCCATAAAATTCAATGTAATGCCCATTATATGTACCCTCGGTCCTAACACCACTATTCTGTGTCAGGTTATGTTTCTCACGGACAACAGTGTTGTACCGAACACCATTCACAGTGCAATCTGCACATATTTTGACACGAAGATCAGGACCACATGATAGTGCATATAGGCCTTCACTAACATGTTCTAGCTTCTCCTTATGTAGCTTTGAAATCTGAGATTAAAAAAATCAAAGAAGTTAATCTTTTATTGATACATTCATAAACATGTAAACTAACAATGCAGACATATAATTAGCAATGCATTGTTGTTTCCCACTTACATGACTCCTAAACCATTTAGAAAAATCTTTTTCAGGCCTTATTTTAACACTAGTATCATCATGTGTCCCTTCTTTCTCTATCTTTTCTTTGAACATGCTGCATAACATATAAAGTTAAATTGAACATTAGGAAACATATTATGAATCATTTAACCCAATAAAGAAACAGAATATGAGTACTCACTCCACATAAGTTGTTGAGACCCATGTGGAAGGTACCCCTGTTTGATGATGAATATATGTGACAAGATGGAATTTGAAGTGTTTTGAAGAATGTTAAATGGCGCATTTGTGGAAATTGCCGTGGAATTGGAATCGGACTTGTGCTGAGTTTGGGCTAGGTAATAGTTCTGATCGGACGTGGTCCGGTGTATTTTAAGCTGACACGTGGTGTGTTAGGGCTTTCTAATTGTGTTGTCTTGAAGGGATTATTGTGTTGGTAATTTTGTGATGGACTAACCTTGCAGGTAAGGTAAGGTGTGTTGGTTTCGTGTGTGTTCACCTCGATGATGCAGTGTCGGTAGTGCGTGGTGGCGACGCTCATGGGACAATTGGAGGTGGTGCGTCCGGAGGCGTCTGAGCGACGGGTTCGATGACTTGGCGGTCACATGAGGTGGTGCACTCGAGAAGCTTAGCCATGGCGAGGAATCCGAGGCAGCTGGAGGCTGCGGCGTCGGTAACCTGGTGGCGAAGCTGGTTCGGACCGGTGGGCCCAGGCGTGGGCTGGCGACCGAAGATGCTGCGAAGATATTTTCCGAAGGAATATGTGGAGAATATTCTCTCTTGGAAATGTGTCTTGTAGTGTGTGTGTGCTGTACACCACTCATCCTCAAATGAAGGGTGGAGATGGGCTCTAAGTGTTAGGGCATCTCACCCATGGGCTATAAATAGAGGTGGAGGGGAGCACCTCCTTCTCATCCCCTTAGAGCTGAAATTTCAGAAATAGAGAGGGTGAGTTGGGTGTGTAAGGGTGGCACTTAGATTTCTTGTGACCACATGGAGTGTGGTTTCTAATCCCCCAACTCCTATGCAATGAAATCTCTCATCTTCATGATCATCTTGTGTTGATTTGCTCCAAGTTTTTCTTTCTTTTGATTTTTCTTTTTGGAGCTCTTATTTGGAGATGAGTCTTGGTGATTTCTTGCTGGTTCATCATGATCTATGATGCCTTGAGGTTGCTAATATGATTTTCCACACTCTTTGCAACCATATGAGAGGCAAGAGATTAAGTTCTTGACTTGTTGCAAATCTGTCCAGAAACGTTTATCCGCGCAACAGTCAGTAAAAGATTTTTAGAAAAATCTAGAAAACTCATTTTGGGATGATTTCAGTTGGAAAATATGCGTGACTCATATACCCATCTGTGGTAAAAATTTGAAGTCCACTGGTTTCTCCATTTGGGAGCTATGAAGTGAAAACCGAGCCCCAAACTTTCTGCTCGAAGTTCTTGACTGCTCTTGGTGTTTGATTTTTCATCTTTTCTGTCGATGGATTCTTGAGATGATTTTTGGTGGAGTGCTTCACGACTCATGGTTTCATAGGGAGAAAAATTCCCACAATTTTTGGAGTGACAGAAAGCCATCATCTCTCTGCTTCAATTAGAAACAAACTCTGAAGAATCTTCTTTTGCTTTCCAGAAAGCAGCTTGTGTTGTTTGATTTTTCATGATTTTTCTGTAAGGAGTTTTGAGGAGAGTTTTGATGGAGTGCTTCACGACACATTTACACATAGGGAGAAAAATTCCCACTATTTGTAGAGCACCAGAAAGCCACCAACCTCCTACTCCATTAGAGGACAAGTTCTGAAAGAATCTGCTTTTGCTTTTCTGAAAGCCACTTTGGTCATTTGGCTTGATTTCCTTTCCTAAAGCAAGATTTGAATTGATTCCTCTCTTTTGAACACTTGACAACCAGGATTGTGTTTTCAAAATCCCAAATATTTCATGGCTCTCATGCACCCAAGTGAAGGGTACACATAGTTGTCAAGTTGTTCGGGTTTTTGGTGGAAACGTTGAAAAATGTTGTGGCGTCTATTCACCCCCCCTCTAGCCGCCTAGCTCGGGTCTTCAACTGGTATCAGAGCATTAGGTTTGGTGCTTCTTTGCAAATCTTGACCGATTTTTGAAGCCGATCCATATTGCTATTTGAGCTATGGCGGACAAGTATTCCACCAAACCCCCCGTGTTCTCCGGAGCCGATTTTTCCTATTGGAAGGCTAGGATGGAGACATATGTGATGGCTCAGGGCTACAATGTTTGGCTTAAGATCAAGGACCCATATGAGTTTCCCAAGGAGGTGACGGCCGCGAATCAAGCCGATGTGGAGCTTAATGCAAAAGCTCGAAATTTTCTGATTCAAGGCCTTAGCCGAGGGGAGTACGAGCGGGTGTCGAACATCACCACAACCCATAAAATCTGGACGACCCTCCAAGCTTACCATGAGGGGACGGCTCAGATTAAGGTGGTGAGACAAGACCAACACAAAAGAGAGTATAATCGATTTACTCAGAAGCCGGGTGAAACGCTTGACTCATGTTTCTCCCGCTTCACCAAGATTCTTGCCGATCTCCATTCGGTTGAAGTCAAATATACCGATTCGGAGATCGCCAGGCACTTTCTCTCTGCTTTGGATCTTAAGGTTTGGGATGTGAAGGTGACTGCAATCCGACAGGCAGCCGATCTCTCGACGCTAACCTTGGAAGCGCTCTATGCTAGTCTCAAGACGCACGAACTTGAGCATCTCCCGAAAGAGCCCAGTTCCTCATCCACTGCCTTGATAGCTGACCCCTCTGGTCATGGTTCTTCTGATGTTGCCGGTTTCTCCTTCTCTGCCCTCTGTGAGCTATCCAATGATCAGATGGACAATATTCCTAAAGAGCAGCTTGCCTTGTTGGCCAGGAAGTTCTCATTTGCTTACAGGCGAGTGGCCGATCGGAGGAGAGGCATCATGAGGTGCTTCGGTTGTGGTGGTCTCAACCACATGAAGCGTGATTGTCCAAAGTCTGGAGGAGAGGAGCGGAACGACTACGTCGCGCCGGCACGGAATGCCTACATCAACAAGAACCGCAACATCAAGGCCGGCGGTGGAGGAGACAAAAAGAAGGCCGCCAAGCCGATGTTCAAGAATCGCCGTGCGATCGAGAAGGTGCTGGCCGCTCTGGAAGGAGTCACCTTCTCCGACAAGGAGGACGAGTGCTCGGATGATGGCGAGGACGATCCGCCAGAGAACGACGACGTCGACTACACCGGCATGTGCTTCATGGCACACGGTGGCAATGGCAAAGCCGACTCGGACCTCTACCACACCGGCGGCGATGAGGTGGCGAAGAAGGTCCCTCCTACTGTTCTTGAGGATGCTTTGCTTAAACTCCATGACAAGTACACTAGGGTTGTGGCCAAGAACAAGTCCCTAGATGATCAACTAAAAATTGCAAAGTCTGCTTGCTTGCTCCAAATGTGAAAAACTCACTCTTGAATTGGATGAATTAAAGTTCACCTTGAGAATGTTGCCATCCAACTAGAGAAGGAAAAATCTAGGCCCATTTCTCACTGTTGATTACGATGAGTTACTTGATTGTGACAAGCTCATGGAGGATTTGGTGAATTAAGGACATATCATGCTAGTGTGCTTGATTTGAATGAACAACTTACGAAAGTAAATGTTAAGCTTGTAGCAGAACTAGATGATACTAGGAAGAATTTGTTCCTTGTCACTTCTGATCTAGAGTCTGTCTGCTTAATGAACCCTAGCATGCTTTGTCCTGATCCCTCTGCACACTCATCTAAGGACCCAGTCAGTCCAGTTGCGGGCTGTAGCAATCATGCTCCACCTAAGGACCCAGTCAGCTCAGATGAGAGTTGTAGCTTCCACTCACTTGATTCTACTTGTCGTGATTGCACACTGTTGAAGCTTGAGAATTTGAACTTGCAAGCTAAAATTTCTGAGCTTAATGAAACTGTTCTTAATGCCTCTGTGTGTGATTGATGTCTTGAGCTTGATGGGGAGATGGATAGGGTCTACCAGGATTTGAGTGATAGATTTAAGGGTAGGTTGACCCAAGCCCAAAATGCTGAGTGTCTTTCCTGTCAGGCTCTCAAGAGGGAAGTTACGATCCTAGGTGAGAAGTGCCGCAAAGCCTTAGGAAAGGGTACAACTGATAGCCAGGACTCTTCGGACTCTTCCTCTTCTTGCGGGTTTTGTCCCCAACTCCATCAGGAGTGCGAGTACCTCATGAGCACTCTTGAGAAGTTTGTTGGAGGCAAACGGAAGCTAAACTTGATACTTGACAAAAGCAAGATATCAATGGGTAGAGGTCTAGGTTACAACTGGCTAGAGCACATCAAGAGACACCCACCTAGAGTGCTTGGAAGGGATGAGAACAGGCGAGCAGTTGTTCTTAGGGACGGGGTTCACGAGACTCTTTTTCAGTCCGAGGATCGTTAGGGAAAGTCCTACCACACAGTCTGTTCAGTCTCAGAACAAAGCTCCACAGAATCCACCTACGAAGAGCGTTCCTCTTACCACTCCTGCCCCTGGAAATGGCAGAGAAGTAGTTTGCACCTTCTGCGATAGGATGGGACACACTGAGCAGAACTGCTTCCGTCGTGCTAAGGAAGCACGTGAGGGCGAGAAAACAGGCTAGAATTCAAGGACCTCCTAAGAAACCTGCACCTAGGTTCGTTCCCCTCGTGGTAGATCGGTGGTTAGGCGGCCGGGACTTGGAGCCTGACCTTACATTGTTCATCTGTTGTCGATGCAGGGCGTGGCAGGTCGTCCTCGGGGCGTACCTCTGTGGGTTCAGAGGTGGCGTCCATGACGTGAGATGCCAACTCCATGGTGGAGGAATGGCAAGAAGGGTAGGAAGCGGACGGGATGCACCGCCTCGGCTCAGCGGCGGTTGCTCCTAATCCGGCGCCAAGACGTTTCCCTCCTAGAAGGGATGGCCTAGTCCGAGTAGAGTCATTGATGCGGTCGTGTGACTCAGTTTGGGTGCCAAAAGATGCCTGGTATTTCCCAATACTTAGCCACGATTCTTCACTCGTTGACTCAGGTGCGTCGGGCTGGGAAGGGGGACATGTGGATCATCGATTTCGGGTGTTGTCGCCACATGACCGGAAACTCTCAGTGGTTCTCCTCCTTAGTCCGTGAGCCCCAGGGTGAGAAAATCACCTTTGGGGATGCTTCGTCAGTCGTGTGCTCGCTCGAGGCTCTATTCGAGTTAGTGACCGGGTTGTACTTAAGGATGTGGCCCTTGTCGACAAGCTTCGCTATAATTTGCTTCGGTTTCTCGGTGGTGATGAGGGTTTTGAGGTTCGTTTTAAGTAGAATGAAAGTTGCATTCTTGATTCTTCTGAAAGTTTTGTTTGAGGGATTCACAGATTTGGGAGAGTTTTTCGTGTTGATTTTCGATCTACAGTTGGCTCTTCTCATTGCTTGATTGCTTGAGTCCGTGACATCTCCTTCGGCATAGGAGGCGGGTCACATTGGTTTTGATCACTTGACCGAGTTAGCGACCGAGGATCGATTCGTGGTTTGCCCAAACTCAAAATGGTTAATGACATTGTTTGTTCTCCTTGCCGGCATGGGAAGATGGTTGCCGCTGCTCACCCACCAGTCACCCTAGTGATGACTGATGCACCTGCACAATTACTTCACATGGACACTGTTGGTCCCTCCCGTGTGCAGTCTGTGGGTGGCAAGTGGTATGTGCTCGTTGTTGTCGATGACTATTCTCGATACTCTTGGGTCTATTTCATGGTGAACAAGGACGAAACATTTGGCCATTTTCGTTCCTTGATTCGTAAGCTTTCTGTTGAGTTCCTAGGAGCGCTTCGCGCAATCCGTTCAGACAATGGCACTGAGTTCAAGAATGCACAATTTGAAAACTTCTGTTCTGATTCTGGTGTTGAGCATCAATTTTCTTCTCCGCACGTCGCACAACAAAATGGCGTTGTGGAGAGAAAGAATCGCACTTTGGTAGAGATGGCTAGGACTATGCTCGATGAATATTCAACTCCTAGGTATTTACGGCCGAGGTTGCTTTCTCTGACTTGCTATGTTTCAAACAGGTGTTTACGAGGTCAAAGTTGCATCGCACATCCTATGAACTTCGATATGGGCGTAAGCCAAGTGTTTCACATTTGGGGTGTTTGGATGCAAGTGCTTTATTCTGAAGTCCGGAAATTTGGACAAATTTGAATCTCGATCTTGGATGGCATTTTCCTTGGATATCTGACTTTTGCGGTTAATTACGCGTTTGGGATAGTCGAGGCGAGGATAGTAGAGACTTGTGAGGTTACCTTTGATGAGGCTATGCAGGGCAAGGCCAGATATCTCAAGATCCGACTTGTCCTTTGAGCCTATCTTTGTTGAGGAGGCAGTCGTTGGAGATGACGGTTCTACGGAGCCTGACCTCGACTTGACTCCACCGGTGGCGCCTCCAGTTTCAAGTGTTGTTCCTCAGTCTCACCCCTTACCTTCTGATTCTACTCAGGTCTCACCTTGTGCTTCTAGGTTCTCACCTATAGAATCTGATTCGCCCGGTGGCTCTGATTCTACCTCTCCTGCTCCCGAGGTAGAGGCCATTTCTGGGGCTCCTCGTCACATCCAGAAAGATCATCCCCCTGCACAGATGATCAGTGGTTTGAGCGAGAGGATGCTAACCCGATCGAAGTCTGGGCTTTCTCACCTTTGCTTATCTGCTGCTTTCGTTGCTTCCTTTGAACCGTAGGACGTCACCCATGCACTTTCTAATCCTGATTGGATGAATGCGATGCACGAAGAGTTAGAGAACTTTGAGAGGAACAAAGTGTGGCAGCTTGTTGAACGCCCTAAAGGACATAATGTAATAGGTACTAGATGGGTGTTCAAGAACAAGCAAAGTGAGGATGGGGTAGTGGTTAGAAACAAGGCTAGATTGGTTGCTCAAGGTTACACTCAGATCGATGGGATAGACTTTGATGAGACATACGCTCCTGTGGCTAGACACGATTCCATCAGGATCTTAGCGGCATTTATGGCATCCAATAGGTTCAAGCTGTATCAAATGGATGTCCGTAGTACTTTCCTGAATGGCTATATTAAGGAGGAAGTGTATGTGAAGCAACCTCCTGGGTTTGAGAATTCAAGATATCCTAATCATGTATATAAGCTTGATAAGGCTCTGTATGGGCTAAAGCAAGCACCTAGGGCCTGGTATGAGAGGCTTAAGACCTACCTGGTGAGCAATGGGTTCCTAATGGGTAAGGTAGACCAGACCTTGTTTACCCGTAGGGTTGACTCTGATTTTCTTCTGGTGCAAGTGTATGTCGATGACATCATCTTTGGTGGTTCCTCCTCTGCTCTTGTTTCTGAGTTCTCAGAGGTGATGAGCTCGGAATTTGAGATGAGCATGATGGGGGAGCTCAACTTTTTTCTCGGCTTTCAGTTCAAGCAAACACCAGAGGGGACCTTCCTTCACCAGAGTAAGTACACAAAAGACCTGCTGAGTCGGTTTGCCATATCTGATAACAAGCCGGTCTCTACTCCGATGGCAACCATTGTTGCCTTAGGACCCGATGAGAATGGTGAGCCAGTCGACCAGAAGGAGTATCGTAGCATGATAGGCTCCCTGCTTTATCTCACCTCCTCTCGGCCGGACATCCGATTCATTGTGTGTCTTTGTACCGCTTTCAGGCCTCACCTAGAGTGTCTCACCTTGAGCGGTGAAGCGGATCTTCGCTATCTCCGAGCGATCGCAGACTTTGGCCTCTGGTTCTCTCTTGCCTCTTGTCTATCTCTCGAGCCTTCTCGGATGCAGACTTTCTTTGGTGTAGAATAGATAGGAAGAGCGCCGGCACTGCCAATTTCTTGGCACTTCTCTTGTCTCTTGGTCCTCTAGGAAGCGATCGAGTGTTCTGTGATCCTTCTTTGAGGCTATGTATGTTGCCGGCTGCTGCATGTTGCGGTCAGTTGTTTGGCTCTGCTCTACCTTGAAGGACTTTGGGTTAGTTCAAGCAAGTGTGCCACTTCTCTGTGACAACACCTCTGCCATCAACATTGCCAAAACCGGTCTGACATTCTAGGACAAAGCATATTGACTCGAGATATCACTTTCTTAGAGACCATGTGGAGAAGGGTGATATAGTCTTGCAGTTCGTTGAGACCGACCGTCAGTTGGCTGATATCTTTACCAAGCCACTGGACAAGGCTAGGTTTGAGGCTCTCAGGGGAGAGCTCGGAGTTGTGAGCTTGGCTAGCTTATAGTCAGGGGGAGTTTGGGCTACTTGTATTATATGTAATATATTCTTTTCGCTTTCCCTGCATTGCATTTGGGTTGCATTCGGGCTTGGTTATATTGTGTAGGCTGTCAGGACTCTTCACTTAGACTTGGCGTGCGATGTACGGACCTCTTATCTTGTGCTTAGGTTGCTATCATGCGTAATAGGCTTCCTTCTCTCCTCGGCTAGGTTGATCCCACACGTCTTATAGGTCTATGAGTAGGCGAGTGCATGTCGTATCTCTGTAACCGAGGTGTAGAGTTGTCTTTCCTTGTAAGTCGCAGGCGGCAGATGAGAGCGAGTCTGAGCTTGAGTGGTTTCTGTTCTTGCCTAATTCTTTATGTTTTGCCCAGGTGCATTTCCTCGGTTTTCCGGCTCCTTATTCATTGTTGCTGTTTTTATTGCACATTATTTTGAGATGAAACGGTTGACTCACTTGTTGAGGGGGAGTTTTCGGAAAACTTTGCATTAGCATATAGACTTCTTTTACTTTTTGGAGCTTTGTCTATTATGCTTTTGAATTGGCGTCTAGTCAAAAAATTGGTATTGTTTTTTGTTTTCCAAAACTTCGATGTGGCATAAGATTTTCACTTTCTGAATGTTGTTGCTTGATGAGGCTCTTGCAGTCTTCGTTCAGTCATCTTTGCAACTTGGTGAAATCTTTGTTGGCCAAATCTTGCTCTTGTAAATTGAAAAACAAAAAAAATATGCAATTCATGTTTTGGAGAGCTCTCACTGGTCATCCTTCACGAGATAGCTTGCCATTGCACAAAAGAGGCATGAACTTGGAAGGACATCGGATAGCCAAGATGAGTGAATCCTTCAGTGTAATGCTGGGCACCGTCGGCCATTGGTATGAGGCTAGAGGCTCTCCCGCCTAAATTCTGAAGGAATTATATGCCCAATTGACAATCATAGGCCACATCGGATGTGAGCTCAATGATATGTGGAATCACGTATGATGTGGGCTACATGGACCATGTGAGACATGGGCCATGGACCGGGTTAGGGCCTCTAGTGTAGAGGGCCCACGGTGAAACTATATAAAGAAGGAGGTGGAGAGGCTTGAAAAATCCCCTGAGGAAATTAGGTTTTCCCTCTCCACCAAACCCTAGCCGTCACCTCTCTCCTCGCTTGGCGCCCGGTATGCACGTCGCCGTGGTGATTCCGATCACCGGATATGTGTATTCCTGTAGAGGCGCAACACTTGGGGCGCTGGCTTGATCAACCGCAAGACGAACCGAAAAAGACGACGTGATCTGTTCGCGTCCAGTTTCTGGCCGCGACATTGTTTCGCAGATTCCCGTTGATCCAGAAGGAATTTGGCGATGGGACTAGATGCGTTGGAAAGCTCTCGTCGTGGGCTTGTCCGTAGTGTCCAAGATCGTCGAAAACAGACTTCGTACGAGGCCGGGGCATCCGTTTGAAGACAGGCTGCGCGAAGAGATCGCGAATCTCGGCAAGCACGCGGAGCTCGTCGATGACCTCCACGACATGGGGATCGGCCATGGCGCACCTCGTGGCTTGTTGTTGACCAGCAAGGAGGCGATGGGATCGTTGTGAACGACTACTTCCGTACAACTACGCGCAGATCGATTGAACCGGCTTCATCGACTAATCTTCCGATGCACTGCGCGTCGTAAGGTAACTCGATCTGTGATCAATTACTTGTAGGGGGTCCTGGGTCTTGGCGGTAGAATTTTGATTCGTTGCTAGCGTAGCAAGACCACGTTTCCCTTCTGTGGTATCAGAGACATCCTGTTTAGTTTTTGATCCGGATCTGTCGCATATGTGATATGCGGGGTGGTAGATTTGATCTATTCTAGTCTAGCCGACTGGATTAATAGAGATTAATCTTATTTTTGGTTGATGAGATCAGCCGTGGCTTGTGTGTGGTTGGCCAGATCGGTCATGATTAATAGATTAGGCTTGAAATTGATTTGATCAATTATAGTCTATGATTGTTTAATGAGATTAATTGATTTTGGCCATCACGTTTTGATTAAGGTTGATTTGATCAACTTGGTAGATGTGATCTACTGTATTGCATATGATTTATGCCTTCCCAGATTGATGAGTTCAACGTTACTTGGTTGATGCGATCATCCATGTGACTAGCTCGATGAGATCGATCAAGACGAGGAGGAGCAGTTAAGCTGTGTGTTGCCATGTTTAGGCTCAATGTCGGATGCACTGCTTGTATGGCCGTCTGGCACCGTGTATGGCTGCATCTTGCTGCAGTAACGCTGCTTCGATGCGTCCGTGAAGCCACTGCTATGAATTCCGCTTGAGCATGTTGGATTATAGATATCACCATCATTAATCAATGTTCCGTCCGATTTGATCGGTTAGGTGGTCGATTAGTTTTATTGTCATGCAATAGTTGTATATGCAAATAATGTTCTCGATCACGACGAGGGGCCAAACGTTGATCGTCGTCACCGTCGAAAGTAATCTTGGTGATTTCTGTGTTCGTGGGCATGTGCATATGATGCGTAGGTCCCATATATGGCATGTACACAAGCGTGTTTGTGCTTGGATAGATCGGTAACGAGCAAATTGTTGCTCGGGTAACTTGATGCTGTTCGGCATTACTCAAAATTACTCGGCACTACCTGGAATGCTTGGTAACGAGCAATTTATTGCTCGGGTTACTCGCTGCTGTTCGGTAGTGTGTCGGTAATGGTCGATGCTGCTCGGCGTTAGTCGGACTAATCGGTGATGAGCAAATTATTGTTTTGGTCATTCGGTGTTGTTCGATGGTGCCTAATACTGCTAGACGCTACTCGGCTTTGCTCTGTAGAGATCGAATTGGTCGCGGGCTGCTCAGATCTGCTCGGCGCCACTCGGTTCTGCTCGCATGAGCTCGAGTTGGTCGAAAAGTCCTGCTGCACGCTAGGATATGGATCCCGAGCAGCGGTATAGCCACGCTGTAAATGCCTCATGGTGAGCTTCGGCACCAGATGCCTCGAGCACTAGTCGCCTGGTGAGCTTCCCTTACTGCCATGGTGCCTTGACGGTTGGATGGGGCTGTGGGGCTAATGTGTAGCTGGCATTGGATTAATATGATTAACTCAATCGAATTGTCATAGGTAAGATTGTGAATAGGATTCACAGTTCAAGCCTTGTCGGCTATGTGGTAGCGAGCTGACTTGCTTAATGAATATTTATTGGGACAATATGATTGGCCCGGAACTAGTTAATGTGATTAATTCGTTGGAATTATTCATGGGCATAGTTTGTGAATGTGATTCACTATGGGAAAATTGTTTCCACAACACAAATTATTTATGTGCCTTTTATAATTGTTATAATTTCATACTATTTGGTAGAATTTGATTCTATGCATGTGTATGTACATAGTTTGATCCACGTGTATATGATGCATGTATGGGATTTTACTGAGGCTTATATATTAATTTGTTATATTTGAGTAAAATCAAGTAGATGGCTCGGTGGACAGGAATGGGCGCATGGTGATAATGATCACCGCGTCTTGGGCCATACCAGTGCACAGCTTAATACTAGATTTTCTGTGATGGTTTTCCTACTCTGCTATTCTTAACAGAATAGATTTCCCTCGGAAAAATTAAGAGTTTGCCCTTTTCCAACAGCTGCACCCATAAAGGTGTTGTACGTTAATTGATAGTTTCAGCATACAGCAGGGTGCCATTAATTTTCTTGATCAATGGAGTGAAGTCGGACTTCACTGCATAGTGTTGGTTTTACTTGACGAAGATATCAAAACGGTTTTGGGCTTTGGAGCAGGGGTGTTGGTGCTGAGCATTGGCGTATGCCATCCAACAAACAAGAATCACATACGATGTGATTGGCGGGGGGTTGCCTACCTATGTCACTTAGTTCTAGGAGTCGCCTCCGCGCACTAGATCTTTGACCTACTATGGATCTTGTCCTATTTCGAGTCATCAGAGGGAGTGTGACTTGAGTGGGAGTATCTTCGTTAATTTGTTAAAGGAGGTACGCAACATAAACATAGTTTAATATTTATCGATATACCTGATGCTTTATTTTTAGCTATATCTTTGATTAGTGAATCTTGATATATGCATGGTGATTGATATCATTTCCTGAGAATTGTTCTCTAGTTATTATGGAATATTTGTTCTAAAAGTAGTACCTTGATGAACCAGCTTGAAATGCAATCTGTAGTTGAAGTGTTTACTAGAAGCACTATAATGATTTTCTTTGTGCTTATTATCTCTTTCTTGTCATTATGAAATCTGAGCTATTGTAGCGAGATGAAATCATGGATGTCTGCAATATGATTGTAGATTTGGTGGGCATGTTTGAGATCCAAATAAAGGGTTAAAGGATTTGATCCCTAAGTCATTGTTTGTGTGCAAGTTAGCAAAAGAAAATTCGGTTAGCCGTCATATGTGCTCAATATGATTGATTGCATAGGCATTGAAAAATATGGTTTTTCCTTTAGCTAATGGTTAGCTATTGATGTGATTTTTGGTTGCTCTTCATAATGATGAATTGCTTAGAAATCACTGGCCGAGATGCATTTGATGCATGTTAAAATAAGATAGCATTAAGATTAGCTTTATCATATGATGATGGTTCAAAAGACTGGTCGACTTGTGAAGGAGGCCGAGTCATGAGTGAAAGGGAAAGGTCGAGTTGGACCTGAGTACTAATCTAGACTTGTGAAGTCAAAAATTGGTGCTACCCTGACATCGCAGGATAGGATTCTGGATTAATGGCAAGGGTATAAATGTTGTCTCATTTGACGTTGACGTACTTTTAAGGGCCCAAATCCAAAGGATCACAATTGGAATTAAATAATTGTTATTATATTCCGGGCATAAGCAAATTCAATATTTCACTTCTTTTGAGTGGGAGATCAATTTGGCTTATGGGCATGCTCCATTAGTGAATGGATGTGTGTTTTTAATCCTAAGGACTTGTGATGTCATTATGTTTCATTATCCATGTTATGGTACACTTTAGAAATGTTTGTGCTCATTTAAAGGTTCCATCTAGACATAAGGAAACAACCATATATGATATGGATCGGAATGTGTTCCGTGCTGTTTTATCGATGTTTGGAACGTGGGGCATGTGTAAGACGTCTAATGTCTGATAAGCTCACGCTCGACTAAGATAAATGTTTCTTTGTGAAGTGCAAAATGTTTGCATATAAAGAAGGGTATGAGCTGCAAAGTGTTTGTTGCTCGGATTGGTTTTATTTTGGAGAAATTGTTTCTTACAAAATATTTAGTAGAACACGATGTGACTCGGAGTTATTCGGGATCATTTGAAAGTGTTTCGTTTCTACTAAATTTTCATATTATATATAAGTTTGTTTATGCGTTTTATGAAATAACCAACCCTGCATTGGTTCTAAAGCTAAATTAGACACTTATATGATAGGGAAGACAATTGTTGTCGGACTGTTATGGGCTTAAGACTTATATTGAAGCGTGATGGGCCTATACTCTGGAAGATGAATTTAAGACAAGCTATGTGTGACAACTAAGTTTTGAACTTGATTGGCCTACTAAGTGTTGTCTTGATTCACCTAGCTACTGTTACATATATGATATGCAATATGGATATCTTAACGGCTCTCTCTCTAGTTGAGACCTAAGTGAGAATGTGTTCGACACGGACTCAAGGTTTTTGTGATCCATAAAGTGCTAGAGTATGCAAGTTTATGAAACAAGCATATCAGAGTTGAATATTTGTTTTGATGGGAAGTCAAATTGTTTGGCTAGTTCATCAAGGACAAGTGGGAGAGCACTAATTTTTCTTGATCTTAAATATATATGACATATAGTTGATCGGAAATAATATTATGTGAATCTACCATGTCTTGATTAAGAAATTGTTCTTCATGAAAGACTTTAGGATAGATTTGAAATTTTGGCATAAGGGTCTATAGGGATAGATCAGAAAGGCTAATTGGATTGACCTATGTGTTGACATAGTGTTGAATGGGTCAGCCGGGATTTGTTCCCATGTATGTCATATTGGAGAGCAAGATTCAATATTTGATACTCGACGAGCTTGATAAATTGCCAAAAAGGAGGGTTTTATGCCCTATGCATTAAGGTGAATGTCACCTATATGTAGATATCAATCTATTCTAGGTGAAAGTCACTGGATGATGAGAAACATTCTAAAATACTTGTGAAGTATAAAGAATGTGCACTTTGGGAATGGTTGTTTGTAATGGTTACATCGCGCACTACTTCCAAACCATTATTTAATGGGGGTTCAAAAGCTGAAACTATTTCAGTTTAGACAAATATTACCACAACCTTTATGAAAGGCGCACATGAGTACGGATATTGGATATCTGGTTGATAAGCTCTGATGCATGTGGATAAAATATAAGTAATAAGCCGACTAGGCAGTCTTGTAGATGACTGTATTATTTCTATGTTTATGATGGATAACTGTTATCCTAGTTCCTTGACTAACATCATCGGTATCGATCAACAAGTAAGACTTGTTCGCGGAACTCTTTTACTATATGATGTTAATCTAAAGGAGTCCCTGATCTTATATTATAACTTGAACAATTATGATTCCAAGATCAGCACATGTATTGATTGATGATCATGTTCCCGGATCATAGATATGGAGATATCAAATCAATAATGTGGACACATGTTGGAGAACATGGGTGGTTGGACAGACCCGCAGTGAGATGCTGCAAGATTTGTTATAATCTTTGGTGTCATTAGTTGAATTCTCACATAGTGACTGTGGGATCCTTGGACCTGAGATCGCCATTGAGTCCCAGCATGCGTAGTTGTATACTTTGGGGCTATCAAAGCGCTCTTAAATGAGGGGTTATAAAGGTAGCTTTCGGGTATGCCATGAAACATGGACTGGGGTGTGAGCGGCCAAGATGGGATTTGCCCCTCCTTTATAACAGGAGAGATATCTCTGGGCCTCTCGAGGTATTGGATTTGAAAAAGTGTATGGCCATACCATGATTAAAGAGTTAATCATACGAAATCCAGTACTTGATCGAGTGAATGGCCGAGCTATCACAAGGGTGACACGTTTCTTGCCTTGAGCTTGGCTGGTATCGTGTGGTAAAGGGATCAGCACTTTAACGTATTTGGTTCGTTAGATTTGATCTTCGCGTGTATTCAGGGGTCGGTACGTTTTGCTAGAGGCCGCTGCCGATCTGTGACTAGAAATTTACTTCTGGGTCACTGCTGTCTACATACGAACCTATTGGGTCACACACTTAAGGAGTTGGAGTCATCAGTTGCATAATTGTCTCTTGTGCAAGTGGGAGATTGAAGGAATTATATGCCCAATTGACAATCATAGGCCATATCGGATGTGAGCTCAATGATATGTGGGACCACGTATGACGTGGGCTACATGGACCATGTGAGACATGGGCCATGGACCGGTTTAGGGCCTCTAGTGTAGAGGGCGCACGGTGGGACTATATAAAGGAGGAGGTGGAGAGGCTTGAAAAATCCCCTGAGGAAATTAGGTTTTCCCTCTCCACCAAACCCTAGCCGTCACCTCTCTCCCTCGCCCACGCCTGGCGCTAGCACGTCGCCGTGGCCGGATTCCGATCACCGGATGTGTGTATTCCTGTAGAGGCGCAACACTTAGGGCGCTGGCTTGATCAACCGCAAGACGAACCGAAGAAGACGACGTGATCTGTTCGCGTCCAGTTTCTGGCCGCGACCTTGTTTCGCAGATTCCCGTTGATCCAGAAAGAATTTGGCGATGGGACTGGATGCGTTGGAAAGCTCTCGTCGTGGGCTTGTCCGTAGTGTCCAAGATCGTCAAAAACAGACTCCGTACGAGGCCGGGGCATCCGTTTGAAGACAGGCTGCGCGAAGAGATCGCGAATCTCGGCGAGCACGCGGAGCTCGTCGACGACCTCCACGACATGGGGATCGGCCATGGCGCACCTCGTGGCTTGTTGCTGACCAGCAAGGAGGCGATGGGATCGTTGTGAACGACTACTTCCGTACAACTACGCGCAGATCGATTGAACCGGCTTCATCGACTAATCTTCCACTGCACTGCGCGTCGTAAGGTAACTCGATCTGTGATCAATTACTTGCAGGGGGTCCTGGGTCTCGGCGGTAGAATTTTGATTCGTTGCTAGCGTAGCAAGACCGCGTTTCCCTTCAAATTCAACAAAATGTTTGGAAGAAAAACCAAAAAAAAAAAATTTGAAAAATGCTAGTTAGTTGAGCTGTCGATTTGTGACTACTTTGTTTTCAACTGGTTGCATGTGGTGTTCTATCGAGGCCGTCTTGATGCCTTGCCAGGCCACGGCATTTGATCGTGATTTTCTAAGACACGTCTTCCAATATGAAAAATCGATTTAATAGCATCCCTTGAACTTGTGAGCACCGAACTAAAATTGCATTGCTTCGAACATCTTTGTCATGTGCTTCACGTTCAAATGGATAATTTTCAAAGCTCCCTAGGACTTGCATCTGCATTTGCATTATGCCTTGTGCTTGTTCCCTCAAATTTCTTGATGTCTATATTGCCAAAAGGGGGAGAATTGAAAAAGACATCAACATTCACTTCTTGAAAAATGGGGGATAATTTCTTGGGAAGTTTTGACTTTCACGACTTGGAGATTTTGAACACATGTGTTCCTATCTTTTGCTCCAAGCGTGATTCGGCATTTCCAACATGCCTTGTTCGACAAATCGAAAAAATTCAAAATATTTTTCGAGGGTTTGTCAATATATTCATCAAGGGGGAGTATTGAGACCCATGTGGAAGGTACCCCTGTTTGATGATGAATATATGTGAGAAGATGGAATTTGAAGTGTTTTGAAGAATGTTAAATGGCGCATTTGTGGAAATTGCCGTGGAATTGGAACCGGACTTGTGCTGAGTTTGGGCTAGGTAATAGTTCTGATCGGACGTGGTCCGGTGTATTTTAAGCTGACACGTGGTGTGTTAGGGCTTTCGAATTGTGTTGTCTTGAAGGGATTATTGTGTTGGTAATTTTATGATGGACTAACCTTTCAGGTAAGGTAAGGTGTGTTGGTTTCGTGTGTGTTCACCTCAGTGATGCAGTGTCGTCGGTACTTGCCGGCGCTTGGGACAATTTGGAGGTCAGTGCGTCCGGGCGTCTGAGCGACCGGGTTCGATGACTTGGCGGTCACATGAGGTGGTGCACTCGAGAAGCTTAGCCATGGCGAGGAATCCGAGGCAGCTGGAGGCTGCGGCGTCGGTAACCTGGTGGCGAAGCTAGTTCGGACCGGTGGGCCCAGGCGTGGGCTGGCGACCGAAGATGCTGCGAAGATATTTTGCGAAAGAATATGTGGAGAATATTCTCTCTCGGAAATGTGTCTTGTAGTGCGTGTGTGCTGTACACCACTCATCCTCAAATGAAGGATGGAGATGGGCTCTAGGTGTTAGGGCATCTCACCCATGGGCTATAAATAGAGGTGGAGGGGAGCACCTCCTCCTCATCCCCTTAGAGCTGAAATTTCAGAAATAGAGAGGGTGAGTTGGGTGTGTAAGGGTGGCACTTAGATTGCTTGTGACCACATGGAGTGTGGTTTGTAATCCCCCAACTCCTATGCAATGAAATCTCTCATCTTCATGATCATCTTGTGTTGATTTGCTTCAAGTTTTTCTTTTTTTTGATTTTCCTTTTTGGAGCTCGTATTTGGAGATGAGTCTTGGTGATTTCTTGCTGGTTCATCATGATCTATGATGCCTTGAGGTTGCTAATATGATTTTCCATACTCTTTGCAACCATATGAGAGGCAAGAGATTAAGTTCTTGACTTGTTGCAAATCTGTCCAGAAATTTTTATCCACGCAACAGTCAGTAAAAGATTTTTAGAAAAATTTAGAAAAATCAGTTTGGAATGATTCCAGTTGGAGAATATGCGTGACTCATATACCCATCTGTGGTAAAACTTTCAAGTCCACTGGTTTCTTCATTTGGGACCTATGAAGTGAAGACCGAGCCCTAAACTTTCTGCTCGAAGTTCTTGACTGCTCTTGGTGTTTGATTTTTCATCTTTTCTGTCGATGGGTTCTTGAGATGATTTTTGGTGGAGTGCTTCATGACTCATGGTTGCATAGGGAGAAAAATTCCCACAATTTTTGGAGCAACATAAAGCCATTATCTCTCTGCTTCAATTAGAAACAAACTCTGAAGAATCTTCTTTTGCTTTCCAGAAAGCAGCTTGTGTTGTTTGATTTTTCATGATTTTTCTGTAAGGAGTTTTGAGGAGATTTTTGGTGGAGTGCTTCACGACACATTTACACATAGGGAGAAAAATTCCCACTATTTTTAGAGCACCAGAAAGCCACCAACCTCCTGCTCCATTAGAGGACAAGTTCTGAAAGAATCTGCTTTTGCTTTTCTGAAAGCCACTTTGGTCATTTGGCTTGATCTCCTTTCCTAAAGCAAGATTTGAATTGATTCCTCTCTTTTGAACACTTGACAACCAGGATTGTGTTTTCAAAATCCCAAATATTTCATGGCTCTCATGCACCCAAGTGAAGGGTACACATAGTTGTCAAGTTGTTCGGGTTTTTGGTGGAAACGTCGAAAAATGTTGTGGCGTCTATTCACCCCCCTCTAGCCGCCTAGCTCGGGTCTTCATAAGTTCAACCTCTTCACGATTACTCATTTCATTGTCAACATGCATTTGCTTCAACTTGTGCCATTGAGCGTCCTCGGCTGTTCCTTTCGAAACAAACATCCTTTTCAATGTTGGTATAAGTGGAAAATATTTTAAAACTTTGTGCGGAACCCGCTTGCTACCATATGCATCTATCCATCTTGATTCACCACAGATTGGGTAATCATCCTTGTTGGCTTAATCCTCGCGAAACAACACATAATTATTCTTTCACACATGGATCAAATCATATCCAAGGCCCAATTCACGAAGATATTTCTTTGCCTCATCATATGATTTGGGAAGTTCACATTGAGGGAATGATGGAGACAATAACTTCAATACTGCATTAAATGCTGCATTGCTGATTCGATAATATGACTTGATATGAAGCAACCTAACAAAAAAGGAAAATCTTGAGTGGTCAGATCCCGGGCAAAGTGGTTGTTTTGCATCTTCTAGCACTCGAGCAAACAACGGCAAACATTCTCCACTTTCCTCTCTAGCTGTGTACAGGTCTTCTCTCAGCTCTGGCATTCTATGATCATCGTTGTCAGGCCCATCCACATCGATCCCACTAGGACAATCGGATTCAACCGCATGCCCCACATGCTCTTGATATTCAACAACATAAACATCGATCGATTCCCCATGATGAATCCACCTATTGTATGTATCTTACATCCCAAATACATGCACATGATCATATATACTTGTGGTTGAGGTCGTAAACTCCGATTAAGACATTTAAGACATGGGCAAGGTATCTTGGCATCCTCAGGGTATTGTTCTTGGAAAAATTGTATGAACTATTTCACACCGTCAATATACTCAGGGGTGAATTGTTTACCATGTATTCACCTTTTATCCATCTGTTCATTGATGCAAAGAAAAATAAAAACAGAATTGAGAATCGATATGTATCAAGTTAAAACTTATGAATATTTCTAATTCAACTAATTAGGCAATGTAAGACCACTATATTACATTGATAGGAATAAAACATCACTAAAAAATGGAAATGTTGGCTATTATATTATATTCAACGCAATATACTGATTTTTGTAAATCTGAAAAGGAGGAGGAGGACATACGGAGGAGATCACGGAGTTGGAGCAAATCACAGAAGGATGAGGTCGTCGCCGTATAGTAGCCACCTCGTGCTAGCAACTGCACTCTACTACCTCCGCGTGTGCGCGCCTCCAAGGCCCCACAGTTGCGCACTGCCGCTGCCGCTTGAGCGTGTCGCCGCCATGTGCTCTGTGTCATTGGGTGTGCGCGCCGCCGCTGCGTGCATGCACACGATCGTCGCCGTCGCTGCGTGCCGTAGTTGCCGCCGCCTCGTGCCCTCATGGCCGGAGCGGCGTGATTTTTTCAACCCGCGTCTCACAATGAACCGTAGATCTATTATAAGTCGATCATGTAGGTCGTGTAAGGCACGCCTGACAAGCCCCATATTTGTGATGAATGTCGATTTTTTCACCTTTACAATCTCGAGATATATTGGCAGGTCTGAAGTTGTATGACAATTTTTTATGTTGTTCCGTGACACATGCTTTTATTTCATCACAATTTTCTTTGGGTGGAAGCTAGACGTCTAATATCTATGACACTTAGAGATATTTCCTCATCGATATGTCATCTTTAGTGACAAAATTTGTACATCACGAGTAAAGGGTCATGGATCAGCGATTTTCTACTACATGTGAGTTATCTAGGGGAGAGCCCGTGGCGGCTCCGACGACGGTGGCTCCAACGAGGCAGACGGTTCTAGGAGAGAGAGCATGGCGAGGGAAGTCGATTGGTGGGGTCGGCGTTGGGGATTATCGGTGTCTTGATGGTCGGCGACGACGGTGGCGGCGGCGCTTGATAGGGCGACAGTGTCGAGACGCTCCGGTGACGGGGAGATCCAATTGGTGGAGGTGGAAAGAGAGAGTGGAACGTGGTGGTGCTAAAGAGCAATGCCCGAGGGCTCATGGACGGTGGAAACGATGCGACAGTGGGTCGTCGTGCTCGGCTTCGGTGGAATAGTGGTGGGGTGACGAGTTCATGGAGGCAGCGCTCGACTTTATAGGCATCGCTTAATTGCACAAAGTAGTCGGATGCGTGCTGGCGGTGGTTGGCACATGGTGGGGAGGCTCCGGAGCGGGTAGGCACGCGATGGCGGAGGAGGACTTTGGGGGCACGGCGACGACCGAGAGAGAGGAGGGGATTTTAATGGCGGAGGACCGTTTTGCCGAGAAATAGTCAAGCTCAGAGGCGGCGCTGCTCTATGGTAGAAATAGGGACGCAGAGGTCCAAGGCAAGCGGCGTCTGACAGACGACCTTCGACCGCGAGACGCACCTTTGGGAACAGATTTGAGGGAGAGAGAGCGGCGGGGGGAGAGTTGCGGGAGAGTAAGAGGGAGATAGAGAGGGGAGGCGGTGAGAGGAAGGAGAAAAACCTGACGTGTAGGCCCGGACAGTCAGAGAGAAGGAGAGGAGAGGAAGGCTAACAGGTGGGTCTGTCCAGGCAGTGAGACGATGGTGCAGCTGGCTGGGGCTAGCGCGCTGCGGGGAGAGAGGGAGAATTGCGCCGAGAGGAGGGAGAGAGGGTGGCCCAGCAATAAAGCTTCTGCCTTTTATTTTTATGTTTAATTTGCAAATTCTTTCTAATTTATGTTAAGGCAGTATTTTTTTCGGAAATTATTGTTTGTAAAAATTAGTAAATCGAGGTGAGTGCTCGAAATACAATTCATGTTTATTTCTGTGTCTTGGCCAAAATATTTTTCATATGCTTTCTTGAATGTAAATTAGGTAATAATTTAATTGAAGCTTTAATATAATTTGCTCACAATTTATTAAACATTTGTAAACTCAAATTAATTTAAAAAATTATGCTATTAAAAATTGTGGATGTTACACATACCCCGTAGTCACGTTTATAAGTACTCTGTTACGGTATAGCGTTTGATCATACCAAAGCATACGAGTTAACATGCTGCACATCTATGAGAATCTCATGTCTATGGACCATATAGCCATACCACTTGAGTCTATAAGTTGATGGCACTATAAGAGATAACAATTTACAGCGTCTCGGAGTGGGTCTGTCTGACTACCCATTTTTTCTAACATGTCTCCACATTATTGGTTCAATATCTCCATATCTATGGCATGTGAAACATCACCATTAACCAATACATATGCCGATCAAATCATCACCGCTCCTCGTAGTGATATGAATCAGGAACATTCGAATAATGTTACTTAACAATGTGTTTCACGATCAAGTCGAACTCAATGAACAAAGTCATGCCATTTATTTAGTGAACCGATAAACAATGTTATCATAATTAAATGAACAAAGACGTATTACAATCATCACCATGATTGATCTAGGGCATATTACCTTCAGGCGGTAGGTGTCGCGAGGTTGTAGCGTGCGGGCGTGCTGGGGTGGCGACGCGTCGGGACGGAGGGGGTGCGGTCCAATCTGTCCCAACAGAGTTAGGCATTCCTTCTGAGCTGGGCAGCGTAGTGTGGACTACATGGGCCCCGGGTATCCTCTAGAAGCCCTATGCGGGAGCAGATGGGGGATGACTCAAGTTGGCTGAGTGGAGATAAGAACCACTCGGGTTACCTATTCCTTGAGCTCTAAGGAAGTTCCTAAGGATATAGGCAAGCTCCATGTAATTAGGAGATTATATCTACATATTGTACATCAACATAACCGAATTAGGTACCATGCATTACGTACCACCATGTAACTCTATCTCCTCCTGCACTATATAAAGGGAGGGGGTAGGGGGCCATAGGCACGACGCACATGCAGTAAGACAGCATCTTACGCAATCATCTTCTACAATCATAATCCTAGAGCATTGGAAGTAGGGTATTACCTCCGGAGTTGAGGGCCTGAACCTGTATAAATCTCGTTCTTGTGCTGTCATCTTGTTTGGATCTTGAGCGTGTCCCCGTACAAATTCATTGCCGACAGTGACCCCCAATCAGCTACCCGTCGACAGTTGGCGCGCCAGGTAGGGGCCTGCGTCAAGATCATCGCTCAAGCGAGATGGCTTCCTCGAGATCGCCGCCCGTCGCCATGAGGCTAGGACAGTCGCTATGCTTCGTCTCCTTGGACTTCATCGCCGACGGCAACGGCAATCTTCATCTCTCCTCTCCTGGAGCGATCCCCAACAAGGAGGTACACGCGATCAATGTGACCCATTGCCCTTTGGCTTGGAGAATTTGGCAGGTACTTTCTTCAGACGGATTCGCGTACGGTCCCACTTTGCACCTTTCCTCGAAGAGGGCGAAGAAGGATTCGGCGGAATCGCCCCCATGGTCATGGATTTACTCCAGCCCGTTGAAGACTCAGCACTCCCGACTGGATCTCCCTCCGGTCTTAGGAACCTTGCCACGACAAGCACGCAGGCAGATCCTGAGACTAGGACAGGAGGTGACCACTCGGGAAACCAGTCTACAGATCCAGTCGGACTCAACCGATCAGATCCATCCGTGCTCATGGGTGTCATTAGCACTGGCCAACCCATTGGACAAACCGAGCAGGTTAGCCTCTCCCTTTCTAACTCAGAATCCGACGGGAGCACGAAAATCTGCAACTACCGAGAAGTTTTCGTCCTTGGCGCAGACGACCATCACTCTACCTCTCAGCCAGTCGGGAACGACGCGGCTGCCACTGAGGACGTCAACGCGGAACCGCGCCGCGCCAAGGATCAAGATCGCATGCAACAACTTCGCATTCGCGGACGCAATGTCCGAAACGAGCTGCGCGCTGTGAGGTTAAGGGATCAAGACATCTACACCACTCCCCAAGCAAACATCGTCGCGTCGAAGACTCTCCTTGAGACCATCTCACGGCAGTTACCTGAGAATAGCCGCTTGTCCAGACCATGGCTCGTGCAACAGCCATGGTCGAGATGGCGGCCATTCAGTAAAATGAGGCACGCCCCGCTCCCACCACATCGGCTCATAGCCGTTCTGGGCGTTACCGGAGCAGGGCGCGCGCCTCCGCCACCGGCGGGTCCCATCCGTCGGTGGACCACGACCTCCGCCACGAGATTGAAGCCAAAAGGAGGGAGCGCGTCAAAGGCGATCGACACTCTCGCAGCCATCGCAGTCGGTGCCACGACGATCATGCCGGGAGCACTGCCAGTCGGCGCGACCATCGCCAAGATCACCACCGCCAAGACCCGCGGCGGGAGCATCGCAGCAGATCCCCACGGCGGAGGCAGCCTTGACCCTTGGAGGGGATTCGGGCCTTTACCCCGAACCTCCGCTGAGTGGTTTGGCCGGATGGTTTCAACCTCAAAGGCATCGATAAGTTCGATGGTGAGAGGGATCCAAAGAACTGGCTGCAAGTCTATGCCTTAGTAGTCGCCTTAGTAGTCAGCGCAGCAGGAGGAGATCAGAACGTGATGGCAAACTATTTGCCAGTCGCTTTGACCCCAACCGCTCAGACCTGGCTTATGGGACTCCCGGAGAACTCAATCGAGTCTTGGGACGACCTCTAGGAACAATTCATCGCCAATTTTCAGGGGACCTATGAAAGGCCCGTTGGAAGATGGGAGATTGAACAGTTACATTGGCGCAAGAATGACACTCTCCGTGAGTTTATCAAGCGCTTTACCAAGAAGACGAACGAGATCCAGGACATTTCGGAGCAAATGGTCATCGACGCCTTCTTCGCTGGATGTAAATCTGAGGAACTGATCAGGCAGATGACTCGGGACCCCCCGCGTAATCTCAAAGCTATGTTCACGATGGCGGACCAGGAGGCCAACGCCGAGGAGGCCATCATGAATCATCGTTGTGGCAACGACGGAGGCTCCAAGAAGAAGCCTAATGATGAACAGAGCAAACCAAAGGACAAGAAACGCAAAGGGGACAAGATGGTCGCTAACGTGGAGCGTTACCGACCAAAGCTCCCCAACGACAACGACTACAACAAGGTCATGGAAGCGGTATGTCCCTTTCACCCCTGTGGAAAAACATGTGGCCAAAGACTACCTTATTCTCTAGAAGTTCGCCGACAACACTAAACAGCGGGCGGCCAAAGGAGGACACGGCAAGAAGCCAGATGGAGATTACCGAGACGCCGAACGCGCGCGAGATCAACTACATATTTGGGTGCTCCGATGCGTATGAGTCCAAGCGGAAGCAGAAACTTACCACTCGGGAGGTCAACACAATCATGCCTATGGTCCCCAAGTATCTGCGCTGGTCAGAGGTAACCATCACCTTTGATCGATCAGGCCACCTGGATCGGATCACCTTCCCTGGGAGGTATCCTCTGGTGCTGGATCCGGTTGTTCAAGGAAACAAATTGAAGAGGGTCCTGGTCGATGGCGGAAGCGGGATTAATGTCCTCTTCGTTAAAACTCTGGATCAAATGAAGATTTCTCGCTCAGAGCTACGACAGGGGTCATCTCCTTTCCATGGTGTGATTCCTGGAACGTCTACGATACCACTCGGACAGATCTCGCTACCTGTCACGTTTGGAACCAAAGACAACTATCGGACCGAGAGTCTCAGCTTTGAAGTGGCCGATTTTGAGACGGCATATCATGCCATCTTGGGAAGGCTAGGGATTGCCAAGTTCATGGCCGTTCCTAACTACACTTATCTCGTCATGAAGATGCCGGGTCCCAACGGTGTAATCACCATCCCCGACGATGTCAAACAGTCGCTCGTTTGCGACAGCGAAAGCTGCAAGATGGCGCAAGCGTTGGATATGTCGGCCGAGATGGAGAAGATTCGACGAGAGGTTGTTTCCCTTTAGGAGGAGGGAGAATACCCGCAAAGAAGCAGGCCTAGACTTCCATCCAAGCAGCCGAAGAAACCAAGAAGTAACTGTTGGACCCATGTGACCTAGCCGAAATAGCCATGATCGGGACAGGGCTCGATAGCAAATAGAAAGACGCGCTCGTCATTTTCCTCCGGGCAAATCAGGACGTGTTCGCATGGAAGCCTTAGGACATGCCTGGTGTTCCGAGAGAGGTGATCGAGCACTCTTTCCACGTCGATGAAAAGGCGTGGCCAATCAAGTAGCGTCTAAGAAGATTTGCACCAGATCGGAAGGACGCCATTCGCGAAGATATCATGAAGTTGCTGGCGGTACGGTTCATCATAGAGGTGTATCTCCCCGAGTGGTTGGCGAACCCGGTCTTGGTGCAGAGGAAGAACAAGACATGGCGAATGTGCGTCGACTATACCGACCTCAACAAAGCTTATCCCAAGGATCCTTTTGGGCTTCCCCGCATTGACCAAGTGGTGGACTCCACCGCCGGGTGTGAGCTCTTAAGCTTTCTGGACGCTTACTCAGGCTACCATCAGATTAGCCTGAAGGAGGAAGATTGCATCAAGACGTCGTTTATTACGCTTTTTTGTGTTTTCTGCTATATCACGATGCCGTTCGGGCTAAAAAACGCTGGCGCGACCTATCAACGCACCATACAGCGGTGTTTTCACACTCAGCTCGGCCGCAACGTGGAGGCCTACGTTGACGACGTCATCGTCAAGACGCGAACAAAGTCGGATCTCATCACAGATTTGACCAAAACTTTCGAGAGCCTAAGGGCGTATCGGATGAAGTTGATTCATGAGAAGTGTGTTTTTGGGGTCCCATCCGGTAAACTACTCGGATTTATCATATCCCATCTGGGGATTTAAGCTAACCCTGAAAAGGTCAGCGCCATCATGAAGATGAAGCCCCGACCAATCAGAAGGATGTGCAGAAGCTCACTGGATGTATTGTCGCACTCAGCCGATTTGTTTCACTATTCGTTTCACGACTCGGGGAGCGAGGCATGCCGTTCTTTAAACTCCTACGCCGAAAAGACGGGTTTCAGTGGACAGTGGAAGCACAGGAAGCTTTCAATGATTTCAAAAAGTTCCTCACCACGCCTCCGGTGTTGGTTCCGCCCATGCCCCAGGAGCCCCTCCTACTTTACATCGGTGCCACGACTCATGTAGCCAGTAGTGCGCTTATTGTAGAACGGGATGAGTAGGGCTTCCTCCAGAAGGCACAACGCCCAGTCTACTTCGTGAGCGAGGTATTGGGCGACTCCAAGATAAGGTACCCCCATATTCAAAAGCTTTTGTATGCCGTACTAATAACGTCGCGGAAACTTAAGCACTACTTCCAAGATCATGAGATTTCGGTGGTCACCTCCTTCCCGCTTGGAGATATTCTTCATAATCGGGAAGCCACTGGGAGAATCGCGAAGTGGGCAATCGAGCTTGGAGCCTTTAAACTAAAGTTCAAGCATCGGCTAGCCATAAAATCTCAGGCACTCGCCGATTTCGTCGCGGAATGGACAGAGACTCAGACCCCAGTAGTAAAGGAAAATCTCGAGTACTGGACAATGTATTTTGATGGTTCCCTCATGCTCATATATCTGACTGGAAAGAAGCTATGATACGTCCTCCAGATCCTATTTCCAATCAGTAACAACGCCGCCGAGTACGAGGCACTCATCCGTGGGCTCCGCATGACCATATCGCTGGGCATACGGCGGTTAATGGTACGCGGGGACTCTCAGCTCGTGGTTAATTAAGTCCAAAAGGAATGGTCTTGCATCGGCGACAACATGGCAGCTTATTGCCAGGAGTTCAGAAATTGGAGGACAAATTCAACGGGCTGGAATTAACTCACGTACTCCGACGGGACAATGAAGCAGCAGATGAACTGGCAAGGATGGGATCCACTCGGGCGCAAGTTCCGACTGGTGTTTTCATTGAGGAATTGCACAAGCCATCCATCAAGCTACCAACCCGCCGGATGAGCAGAAGGAATAGCAGCACGAATCGGAGGTATTATCAATTAACCCCGAGTGGACACAGTCGTATTTAAATTATCTCCTCCACGACGAATTACCGGAAGATTGAAGCCTCGCCGAGTGCATTACACGCCGAAGCAGAAACTACAAGATAATCGAGGACGAGCTTTTCAAAAAAAGCAGTTCCGAAGTTTTAAGGCGTTGCATATCTGAGCAAGAGGGTAGAGATCTGTTAAAAGACATCCACTCGAGGGACTGTGGACACCACTCGGTAGCAAGCTCCCTGGTTGGGAACGCCTATCGACAAGGGTTTTTCTGGCCGACTGCAGTAACATATGCGAAAGATATAGTACACAGATGCGAAGGCTGCCAGTTTTTTACCAGGCAAATTCATATGCAGGCCCAAGATCTACAGACGTTCCCAATCTCTTGGCCGTTCACTGTCTGAAATCTAGACATGGTGGGGCCTCTCAAGCGAGCGCAAGGCGGATTCACTCACCTCTTCATCGCCATCGACAAATTTACAAAGTGGATTGAAGCCAAGCTGGTTGCTGACATCACTGCTGCCAAGGCGCGCGAGTTCTTCCGGGACATTGTCGTGCGCTTCGGTGAGCCTCATCGTATTATCACCGACAATGACGTTCAGTTCATGAGCAACGAATTCTAGGACTGGGGCGAGGAGCTAGGCATCAAAATCTGCTTTGCCTCGGTAGCTCATCCAAGGAGCAAGGGGCAAGTCGAACGTGCCAACGGATTGCTCCTACAAGGTCTCAAAGCGAGGATTTTCGATCGTCTAAAGCCGTACGCTACGCGCTGGGTAAAGGAGTTGCCTTTGGTTCTCTGGGGGCTCAGAACAACCCCAAGTTGAGCGACTGGGCTGACATCCTATTTCCTAGTTTGTGGCTCGGAAGCAGTCCTCCCGACTGAATTGAAGTTTTGCTCTCCACGAGTGCGCAACTACGATATCAACCAGTCGGACGAAGGACGAATGGAAGACCTCAACAGGCTCGAGGAATTCAGGGAAGCAGCAATGATCCAGTCGGTTAAGTACCAATAGGGCATGCGTCGTTATCACCAACGCAACGTACGGGGCCGTGCGTCCTCTAAAGGAGATCTAGTCCTCTGAAGGAATCAGAAGCACGAGCATAAACTCTCCCCGCTTTGGGAAGGCCCCTATGTGATTGATGAGGTGACTCGCCCGGGGCTTACCGGCTAAAACGTGAAGATGGATCAGATGTGCTTAATACCTAGAACATTGAGCAGCTACGTCATTTTTATTCTTAAGTTTTGTATTCAAGCATTGTATAAATAGTTCCTTGTTTGATTTGCTGCTCAGCCGCAAGCAACTAAGCAATAAGTCGGGGGCTACACTAAATAGTGTGCGGAGTCAACCGCACCCTATCTTATCAATAAAAGTTGTTTTCTCTTTACATGCGTTGATCGAATTCGGGTATTATGAGAATTCTTGAGTAATGGCACTCGTTTGTATCGAAGACAACGTTTAGCCAATCAGTATATGCATGGGGAGAAAGTCAAGTGCTCGTTCCTGGCACTCGGGGGCTGGACCAGTCGGCATAAGCGTTTCATGAAAAGGGATAAATCAAGTACTCGGATAAATACAGGATCAAAGTATCGAGGATCGGCTAAAATATCTGGGAATCGAGTTCATTTACATGTTTAAGTGTTTCGCCAAATTGGCAGCAATTTCCTGGACTTTTTCCATAAGAGTGGAGGCTTCTTCTTCAGTGCAGGCGAATCCTTCTCACACGACTTCGAGGTCCATGTTAGGGAAGTTCGACTTTGTAATAGGCAGACCTTGGCTGGCGCAGGTCGTCGCAGCCGCCCTCGCGAGAGTCTTGATACGTGCGGGATGTCATCAAGACGCGCCACAAAGATTTCGGCATCTGATGGCAGCTCGTCTTCAGGATAGAGGTATTGGAGTGTTGGAGCTATCCCCTTCAGAGCACGATCGCGTAGCTCGTTGGCGGACTTCACCCTCTCGTCGAAGACTTGGAATTGCTCCTTGGTCTTCTGTTGATAGGCTGCAAAACCAGTCGGATATCACAAACCAGTCGGGCTTTAGTGGGGCTAAGATAGGGAGAGTCAGAGATAGAAAGTTACCCTCCAGCTCTTTAGCTGATTTCTCAGCTAGAGTGTTGGCCTGGAAAACTTCTCCTTCCACGGCCTTTAGCCTCACCTCCAAAGCTGTATATGAAGGTAAACATTGAGGATCAATCTTAAAGGAGTGTTTACAATTGCATAAAGGTTTAGTATCATTCAGGGATGCTCACCTCGGATGGTATTATCCTCTTTTACATGGCGAAGTAGGAGTTCAGTGTTTTCTCCTCGGAGCCCTTCGATCTCGCCACAATACTGTGACTTGACGGCGTACAGTGCATTGTCGAATTCGTCACGAGATTTCAACTCACCTACAGTTCTCCGCAAGCACATAGATTTCTGCTGGGACCTCCTTCTCATGCGCTGCGTGGGGACAGGAGAGAATACCAATCCGGATCTCTTGAAGCATAGCAAGAGTTTAAGACGTGAAAAGGTTTTACCTTGCATATCTCGGTATGGACTCTCGACATGTTCTCCAGCACCTCCCACTCTTGATCCCCCTGCTCGTCGTCGATCTCGTAGCCTTCCATCTCCTTCCTCCATTTCACTCGGAGGGGAGGGGTCTTGGATCTGGTGGAAGGGCGCGGAATCTCCTCGATTTTTGGATCTGAGCTTTCTGGAGCCTGGGCCGGGATCTTACCCTTTGTTGGTGAGGATTGGCGGGCTGCAGGGGATGGAGGGGAGCTTGGTTGTGGTGCTGCGCGCTGAGCCGAGTCCTTTGAAGTAGGCTTGGCTTGGCGGTCAGATTTTGGAGGAGCCGAAGTTGGTGTCTTGGAGCTGCGTTTGCCCGGCATAGCACTCAAGTCAGGTTTCCTACAAAGCATTTGAAGATTTCTTAAGACACTAGATTCTTTGCAAACTATGAAGAGATGAAGTTGCGAGGGGATACCTTTGTGATGGGATAAACTTGGTTCCGACCAGAATGGTTGGATCACTCGGGTTGGAGCCTGAAGGCTTCTCCGCCCCTGATGCGGCCTCTGGGCTGGCGGTTTGGGGAGATGGAGGGCTTGGTGAACGCCTAGCTGGAGCTGGACTGGGTCTTGGAGCGGGGCGACGGCGGCGTAGAAGCGGGACGTTGTCATCATCTTCATCTTCGTCCGAGTCCCTTAGGACAACTCCCTTGCCCTTTTTGGCCGGAGGATTTCCAGCCAAGTCCTCTGCAGGATGCTTGCGCGGTGTCTCCTTATGGCTGGGGGCTTCAGGGACAGGATAGGTGGAGAAAAAGGCTTCACGCCCATGTGCAAAGATTGAATCAGGCTAATCATATTGATATTTCCTAAAACCACGGCAAAGGTTGAAGGGGATCTTCTGCTTATCGCTGGAGGAGGATACGATAGGTGATATGCACTCGGGCAATCTTTGTTCCCTATCTCCGAACCCGGAGCGAAGAGCTCGCCTACTCGGCTGACCAATTCTTTGTGAGTCATTTGTTCTTCGCTTTCTCTAGTGGCGTCTTGGACTCCCGAGTACTCAAACCCGAGGTGCGCCCTCTCTTTGATGGGCTGGACACAGCGGAAGGTGTAGTTCCGGACTATGCCGATGCCGGTCAGCCCAGCGGATTTCAATCTGCCAAGGAGGATGAGATGTTCCTTGACTTGGCTTCCTTCACTCTTGGTGAGGGGGGAGGACCAGGAGGAACGGACTGTGGGGCACTCTCCGGAGAATGGGGGAAGGACTGTGGGAGAATTGGCACAGTAGAACCATTCGGAGTGCCAGCCCTTGTTCGAGGTTCTCAGAGGAAGATCAAAATAAAATTTCTTAGCCCCTTCCCGCAGCTGGAACCCCGCGCCGCCTGCGGCTCTGGGAGAGTTCTTGTTGGGAAAGGGCTTGAGGAGGTAAAGGCATCAAAAGAGGCCGAAATGGGGGGCGATCCCGAGATAAGCCTCGCAGATGTGAATAAAGATCGCAATTTGGAAAATCGAATTGGGGTTAAGGTGAGTCAACTCAATCCCATAGAAATGCAGCAATCCTCGGAAGAAAGAAGAGCAGGGAAGGCCGAAGCCGTGAAGGAAGAAGGACTCAAAGACCACCACCTCGTCAGAGCGAGGGGTGGGGGAGGACTCACCAGCGGCGGCGCGCCATGAGATGAACTATTCCGACGGGAGCACGCCGAGGGAGACAAGCTTCTGTAGCCTCCAGTCGGTCGTCATGGATTTCATCCACTCTTTGCCACTCTGGGCTGCCTTCGGGGTGGCGAGAGATAGTGGAGCCATTGCGAATCGGCGACGGTGGCAGTGGAGGGTGCGACGGAGAAGAACCCTAGCAGCGGAGTTCGCTGGGGAGGACGAAAAGACTGGCGCGAAAAATGGGCGGGGTGAACTAACTTCGTTCCCCTGTTCCTAATATAACGTAACGGGATGTGTTGCGCATTCTGGGCTGGGCTTTTGTCACCGCTGGATACGGCCTCTTTGAGAAGACTTGGGTAACCACTCGGGTGGCCGAGTGATTTTTCCCGAGAGGTTCGTCTATGCGCTGGGTAACGGGCTAGGAGCGTACGGTTCTAACTACTTGGATGAAGATGAAGGTGATTGGGGATTCATTTATTATCAACTGAAGACCAGATGATCAAAACAAAGACTTCGCAGATCATGCAAAAGATTTTCTATTGATGGCTCTTAGGCCTAATTACACATTTTTCACGGCGCAGCACAAGGAGCTAGGGCTCGTTGCTGGCTCGCGATTAAGCAAAAGGAAAAAAGAAGAAGGATCAATTCTCCTGGCGTGGAGGGTGAGGCGTCTGTCGAAGACACCTCAGAACCATCCGTCCGCCAGGAGAGCGGCAGCCAGTGCGTCCCTGAGTGGGATGCACACCTTGTAGAGCTGCGGGAATCCGAGGATCAGAACCCTTATGGATTCTTCCGCACGGATTTCCGCAGTGACTTGGGCGTAATCCCTCCAAAAGGCGTCCATGGCGGCTTGGGCGTCGGCTTGGGCGGCGGCCTCGGCGATCCACTCATCTACTCCTTCGACTTGATCCGCCATTGCACTTGAGGAGGAGAAGGCGGAAGCTTTGGGGTTTCGCCGAAGAAAGAAAGGAGAAAAGACTCGAAAACTCGCAGGTCGAATGTGAGGCAATGTGCTGCATCTAGGTTTCTTTTATACACGGAGAAGTTCAAAAAGCGTGCCTCGTAATCCGTTTTGAACATAGTAAAATCATTATGGTGATTAGATGGAAGTAGATACAAATACGTTTCCCGACGGAAGCGCGTGTCGCTCCGACTGTGTGTGAAAAGGCGCGAAAACTCTTCGCCTCCCCTTAATGGGCTTGGGCTAAAACAGCAAAGGGCGATCCCCTTAACAGGCTGTCTTAGCACGCCGCTGACGGTGGCAATGTGTTAACATTGAGCCTAATCCGGCCTCCGTACACCATGGAGGGCATATGACCGGAAGCGCCAAAATTGAAAATATTTCACGGCATACCCCATGTCGGGTCACTAGCCAGCTTTGTATGTTGAAGGTTGGGTGTTGGCGAAATTTGGGTACAGTTTCGGAGGTATACCTTTGTTAAGGTCGCCAGTTGTATACCGCTTCAGGATGCAAATACCTCTCGACCAAACTGTATTCAATCAGTACGCCCCTAGGGGTCGACAGCTGATCCTTTCCATGGATAGGACAGGTACCACTCGGCTGAAAGGTGTGCCCTATGTTAGGCCGAGTGCTGGCTCTTACAAGTTAAGGCCAGGGGCATCTGATGCTGCAATTCTTTCAAACGCATAATTTACAGCATGCTGCATGACAGAAGTTGTAATTGCGTGGCTTAAGGCATGCTCCATGATGTGTCGATCGCTATTCTCACAATGCGAGGGTAGGTGCCAAGTAGCCAAATCCAACTGTTGAGGTGATGTGCCCAATGGGCCAGAAAAAACTGCGGTTTTTGGTATTGCCAATCCTAGCGTCGCTTCTAACACAAAAGATTTGAGATTTCTTGAGTTCTTTACAATCTCTTTTCAGATTACAGGAAGCATTGGTGAAACCAGTCGGCCGGACATCTGACTCGATCGTAAAGCACTCGGGGACTACTGTGGACTACATGGGCCCCGGGTATCCTCTAGAAGGCCCATGCGGGAGCAGATGGGGCATGACTCAAGTCGGCTGAGTGGAGATAAGAACCACTCGGGTTATCTATGCCTTGAGCTCTAAGGAAGTTCCCGAGGATATAGCCAAGCTCCATGTAATTAGGAGATCATATCTGCATATTGTACATCAGCATAACCGAATTAGGTACCATACATTACGTACCACCATGTAACTCTATCTCCCCCTTGCACTATATAAAGGGAGGGGGTAGGGGGCCATAGGCACGACGCACATGAAGTAAGACAGCATCTTACGCAATCATCTTCTACATTCATAATCCCAGAGCACAGGAAGTAGGATATTACCACCGGAGTTGAGGGTCTGAACCTGTATAAATCCCGTTCTTGTGCTACCATCTGGTTTGGATCTTGTGCGTGTCCCCGTAGAAACTCATTGCTGACGGTGACCCCCAATGAGCTACCCGTCGACACGTAGCGAAGGGAGGCGAGGCAGCTGAGCAGCGACGCGTTGAAGGGTAGTGAAGCAACACGACGACTTGGAGAAGTGGGTAGAAGTTAGGGTTCCACATACCCATATTGACGTAGAAAAGGGTCGGTATCGGCGCCAACACCACGTGCTTAAGATGAGAATCCCGACAAAACCAAAAATCAAGTTCGTGGGCATGCTAGTCAATTTGACATACAATTGACAAGGAAAACTAAGTAAAAGCCCATGTTTGGATTTTATGCTTGATTAGGTAGATTATCGCGGTGAAGGATAATATCTCGATGCCGACGGTGAGAAGATCAAACTTAATTGAGACAATACTTGTAGATGGCACTGATGCGAGAAGATCGAATTGAATCGAGATAGTAAACGCCGATCGGATTCGCCGTACGTAGATTACAAGTTAAGATGTGATAAAAGTAAATGTACATAGAAAGTATATTGGTTGATTGGTTGAGGACCCCCTACATGATGCGCCATGGCACCTATTTGTACTAGTAACATATCGATTTATGGCCGAGGACAGACTCTAACTCAAACTTGTTTTCCTAACTTATCTCTAATAAACCGATTTAGACTCTAACTTGCCTAACTTATAAACTAAGGAAAACTTGCTAACTACGTATATATGTCTAAATACAAGTCCGAGTCTTTCTCTAATTCGACAAGTAACTAAGTCCATCGTCTCTTGTGTCGGGCAATGAATTCTAAGTTGAGCAATCTGGAAACTTCCATAAGTCGATTTTGCCACTAATCCAATTTATAGAACAATCGGCTTTTTGGGCTAAAATTAAGTGTCAACACGGCTAGAATCCCCACTTATGACCGGTAGCTTGGTGGGAAAATATTTGTTCCACTTACGAGAAATTCTTACTGAGTAATTAGCATGTAAACATGTACCTAAATTGTTCGTAACAGAAAAGGAAAACTTTCAATAAAAAAAAGAAGATAAAAGGAGCAAATGAACTTTACAAGGAAATCTTTAAGTCCCTTTATTTCCAACGTGGAAACAATATCTGCAATTATTAAGTAACTACAAAAATGTTCATGCCAAAACAGGAATCAAGTAAGTAGATTGCAGACTTCCGTTTGGATAAGTACCTATTGATAGAAGTTGGTAAAATGTACCTACTAATAGAATCCAGCAAATAATGCTATCTATACCTTCCACTGCCATGGATTTGCCTTTCCCCTTCCCCTCTCCACAACGCCTGGACGGCTCTATATAACACCCGCGTCGGCTTGCTCGGCTTACCACCGTAGCAACGCAGCCACCTCATCTTCCAGCCACTTCTCCAGAGCCCCTCACCATGAGGACCCACCTCCCCATTCTGCTTCTCGTCGCCATCGCTGTGGCCATGCTCTTCTCCGATGCACCTTGCGCGGTGGCGGCGCACGAGGCACGACTGATCGCCGGTGGGTGGAGCCCGATCAAGGACGTGAACGACCCCCACATCAATGAGCTCGGCAGCTGGGCGGTGGGGGAGTACAACAAGCAGGTCCACGATACGCTGGAGCTCATCAAGGTGGTGCGCGGCGAGCAGCAGGTGGTGTCCGGTATGAACTACAGGCTCGTCATCGAGACCAGGGAATACAGCAACTTGAAGAACGGGACGTACGAGGCGGTGCTGTATGAGGATCTGGCGGACAATCGGCAGCTAAAATCATTCGCACCAGCGAACTGATCTCCATCTTTACCGATCGACCGACATGCGCTTAACCATTGTTAGATCAATCGAGCACTGCAATTCCCAGGATATGGAATATTTTTGCGACGTCCTGGAATGATTGACTGCAATAAAGAGTTTCGACCAAGCATGTGTTACTCGCTGTCTTCTTTAACGATCGAGATGATGGGAGCAAACTATGAACCAGTAATAAAGCGCACATGCTCGTTCCGTGAGACCATTAGGGTTGAAAACAGATCGGATATGTAATGCCCAAACCGGATTAACTGGATCCGGATTCGGATATCTTCGGATTGGATATTTTCTGATTTGGATCGAAACTCGGATATTTTTAGTCGGATACGGATTTGGAGACACGTTGACCATATCCGTCGGACTCGGATTCAGACTCGAATATCCGAGAATCAAGTTAGTCGGATATCCGAGCCCATCCCACTGGCACTAGGCTAGCAGCCTAACGACCCAAGCCCAAAGTGGAATCTCCCCTTTTATTTTCGTATTTAATATTATCAGAAAGTGGTAAAATTTATAAAAAAAATAGTATATGGCTCAGAAAAATATGAAATAAATTTCTAAAAACAAAAAAGTAGAATCTAAATATGGAAATATACTTTACATATGATAGTGTTGACACCCAAATTTAGCAGGAAAATAGGATAATGTAAAACAGATGATTTTATCAGAATTACTAGGCCGAATCAGAAAATTGGCTTCATTTACAAAGGAAAGGAGCGTATTGGGAAATGCCGATGATATTAAGACTCCGAAAAGATTACGAAGATTCAATCGGGAGACGATTTTATTGTTTAGGTTGTGGTAAATTAGGTTGTGTCGGTATCGGTTTGTAATAGTACAAATAGGGTCCCAAGTCTCGTGAAAACGATATACGACATATACAAAAACATAACTACTCTTCTCGAATCCGATCGATTTCGTCGAAAGGTTTCAATTCGCAGGTAGAGCTATCTCGATGGAATAATCGATTCTCTTCTTGTAACCAGTGTGCATGGCTGTATCATCCTGATCTCATGTATACAAGGCATGTTAAACTGTCTCGGGTTTTATCGATCTTTAACATGTTCTTGCATATTATACTGTCTCGTTCAATCGATCTGTAATATGTATTTATCTTGCAATGCCGATTGTCAATCATCTCATATGTTTTTCCTGAATCCGATGTATGCAACTGTCTCGTTTAATCGATCTTGCGTATGCTTGTTTTAGGACTTTGCGTGCTGATTTGTTTGCCGATTAGCATTGTACTTTCTATATTAGCTTTAGACCTTTAAATCAGTTTATAGGTTTACATCTAGATTTAGATCTGAATATTGTCTTGGCTTTGACCAATCTATTCAACTTATATCTTGGTTTAATCTAATAAATTGATATAAAGATTTATTGCTAATTCTACTTATAAAATAACAAAAAGAGATTTAAAGATTTATTCTTAAGTATTCACTCGCATTTGTTGCTCTATCAGGCATTAAGCCGATAAAATTATTATCGGCTTTCGTAAAGCCGATTCTTGAAACCTGATCTGGCTGCTTCCTAAAGCCTATTAGGGCCAAGTCACTGATAGTTTATTCCTTGTCAATTTACAGGTCAAATTGACTGGCACGCTTGGTTCTTGGTTGCGACGCAAGCCCAGACTTGGATTATGTATCCATCGGCTTTCAATGAAATAGAGTTTCCTCACAAATACCGAGTCCCAGATTTTGCAAATGCTAAATTCAGTGGAAGTGATAATACCTTTACGTGTGAGCACGTTGCTAGGTTTCTTGCATTATGTGGGGAAGCTGCTTCAAAGGATACACTTAAATGCTGGTTGTTCCCCCTGTCGCTATCGGGATCAGCATTTAATTGGTTCACCTCACTGCCGCCAAACAGTATCACTTCTTGGCCAGATCTGGAGAAGAAGTTTCACAAGTATTTTGATTCTGGAGAGAATGAATCTAGAATTACTGATATTATGATGATTAAGCAGAAATTTGGAGAATCGGTAAATGATTATCTACGTCGGTTCAGGGAGGTGAGAAACCGATGTTATAGCCTTTCACTGCCCGACAATGAATTAGCAGAATTGGCTTTCAAAGGTTTATTACCCGTCAATCAGAAGAAGGTGGGCAATCAAGAATTTGCTGATATTTCTCATCTGGCTCACAAGATCGCGCTGTATGAAAGCCGATTTTCTGCTAATTCTTATACAGGCCAGAAGGAGTATCGGAATAATAACAATAATAAGGGTAAAGACAAAGCTATCAATGTTGTTGATACTGATGAGGTTGAAGACTTAGATGATTCCGAGACTGAGGATGTTGGTGCCTATGTGTTGACACGAAAAGTTAGCTTCTCGCGAACACACGTGCCGAAGCGTCAACTCTGGGGTTGTGTCGCAACAAGGAAAACCAAGCGTGCCAATTGATTTGACCTGTAAATCAATAAGGTGAAAATTGTCAGTAATATAGGCCCAATCGGCTTTTTAATATAGCCAGATCAGGTTATTTATAATCGGCTCTTAAATAACCCGATTATAAGTTCTATCGGCTTAAAACCCGATAGAGCAAATAGATTCAAATAAGCATTTAAATATAAGTCCTGTTTCTTTTTGGTATTTTTATTAATATCAGTATTGAACCTTTAAATCGAAGTATTAGATCAAATCAGAGAAATAGATCGAATAGATTGGTCAGGCCAAGACAGTATTCAAATCCAAGACTAGACATAAACTAATAAATCGGTTTATCAGTTTAAGACTGATTGATAACACAATACTAATCCGCAAACATCGGACATACGGACCCTAAACAAAAGTACGCAAGATCGATTTAATGAGACGATCGCATACATCAGATTCAGGGAAAAACATGCAAGACATTTGATAATCGGCATTGCAAGGTAAGCACATATTACAGATCGATTAAACCGAGACAGTGCAATATGCGATAACATGTTAAAGATCGGTAAATCCCGAGACAGTCTAACATGGTTTGCATACATGAGATCAAATTGATACAGCCATGCATACGGGTTACAAGGAGAGAATCGATTATCCCATCGAGATAGCTCTACCTGCGAATTGAAGCCTCTCGACGGCGTCGATTGGGTTCGAGAGATTTTTTGGTGTATTGAGTCGTAGATCCCTTTTCTATGAGACTTAAAGTCTTATTTATACACTACAAGAAAAGTGATTATCTATGACGAAAACTCCGTGACATTTCCAATTCCCGTCATGGAAAAATGTTTTTTTGTGACACTTTGTTTCTGTTCGTCATAGATCGTAGCCTGCATCGGTCGGCCAGGTTTTTCAGTGACGAAACATAAAATTTTGTCATAAAACACTCGTAGATATCGTCATAAAAACGAGGGCCTCGTGTTCGGCTACTGATCCAAGGATGACATCACATACATATGTATACGGTGATGATATGCTTTCGTCATGATGTCTGACGTGGCCGAGTTGGTATGTTGTGTGTCTGACGTGCATGTGGGACCCACGTTTGGGCCACAAGTAAAAAAATCTTTTTAACGCTGCCGCTCCTGGGAATCGAACCTGCGATCTGTGCTATAAGGCAATGACATCCTTCCACTGAGCTAGAATTAGTTTGTGAGTTACAAGTAGATTATGAATTTTATGTACCGTACGATGAAGCCTAGCGGGAGTCCAGTACAAGCGCGCCTTGCCTTGGGCCTTTCATGCGTTGGGCTTGATCCGAGTTCGTCTGTCTGAAGGCTGCGGCGCCCGCCGCCGAAGTCGTGATCTGTCTGAAACGCTGCTGCAGCGCCGCCGCCGAATCGTGTCTCGTAAAAAGGTCGCAGCGTCGCCGCCGAAGTCGCCGTATCATGAAGCCGCCGTCTTACCGAAGTCGTCGTGAGACCATGTCGCCGAGTCTCCGTCTAGCCTTCCTGCTGAGCCACCAGGCTACCTTATAAGTGCTCACGACGCGATCACTCCTTGACGAGGCGCACGACCCATGCCTAAGTGCTTGATCGATATAGCAACACCGACACCTGAGCAACTAATCAAGATTCCATCGATTGCTAATTCGGTACTAATCTTGTATTCTTGGATACACTATTTTACTATTAGTGCAACAATACCACAAGATTCTAGTTTAATTGAGTAAATGATTTTTATATTAAGCAGATTGATTTGTTAGTTTAAAATAGATAAGACTAATTATTTGTTTTTGTTGTCCGAAATATTGTTTTCTTGGCCTAGCCTCGTCACCATTGCTGTGGAAGTTTTTAGCACATTGTGCGGTGTCGATCACTGCTAAGTGGATCGAGATAACATCTAATTGATTGTGCCGAACGACAGAACAAATCGGAGATAACATAAAAGCGGAAAAGGTATCTCTTTTTACGGTGTATGTTGATTACTTCATAGGATTGGTTACTCGTTAGCCTCCTTTTGATATATTTGATAATCTATTTGTTTAAAAACACATTTATACATGTTTAATTATTTATTTGCTCTCATGATGTTGAACTGATGATGGACTGAAGTTGGATAAATGGTAAACAATTTACCCCTGCATATATCAAAGGCGTTGGAGAATTCATGCAATTTATTCGAGGAGATTTAATCGAATGATGGTATATTTTGTCCATGTAAATCGATGTCTTAATCAGACACGAAGACCTCAGTCCCATGTGGAAGATCACATTCATATTTATGGCATGTCAAGTACATACACGAGGTGGGTTCATCATGGAGAATCATTCGATGCTGACGTCGTGGAATCTCCAGTTCATATCGAAGACGACAAAGTCGGCCAAAGAACAACAGCTTGAGGAGCAACTTGAGGCAGAGAAGCAGCAAAGCAATGCAATGCAATGCACCATTGATCAACAAAGCAGGAGGAAATTGATAACTGAAGAAAAAATCACAAGATTCGGATGAAGTGTTGATGCGAACCCGTAAAGATATGGAGGATCTCAAAGCGAAGCAAGAAGAAACTAATGCATACCTTCGCATTCTCATGCGTAGTCAATCCAAAGAACCGGTGACTTGCATATCTTGCTTATCCTCTCATAATTCTGTTTTGGGCTATTGAAACAAATGGACATGAAAACTTTTTTGCTTAGCTCTTCGATTTGTATACTATGTTTAAACTTACTCATCGTATGTGTGGATCTATGTGAACCATTCTATATCCTTTTGCTAAATATTAATTTCACTTGGTGACAATGGTGCTATGTTGTGCATATATTGGTCACAACTGTTCTAGTGTCATTTGCATTGGCCAAATATTTTATGATAGTGCATGGAAGTGTTTTGTGACGAATAATATTGTCGACATCTAAGAAAACTATGACGAAATTAGTCGTCACTAAAACAATCATGCCATGCACTTGATTACGTGGCATATCCGTATTTCATGACGAACATTCGTCCACGTGGCTAAAATTTATGACGGCACGATTCGTCACTAAAAAAATGACACATCACCAGACGCGTTGGCTGCTGACTACGCACAAGTTCATCAGTGACGAAAATTCTCGTCACTAGAAAATGCCAAGTCAGCTGACACGGTGGCTGCTGACATGGACGCAAGGTGATCAGTGACGAAATAAGTGCTTACGTGGCATCCATTAATGATGAAATATTCGTCACAAAATAATCAGTCAATGGCTTCCATGGCCGGCCGAATGGCATTTTTTATGACGAAATGGTCATTATTAATGACATTTTTGGCTCTTTTTGTGACGAAATATTTTGTCACAGAATATGCTCTTCCATGACGACAAAATGTAACGTCATAAATTTCTATGACGAATTTGTTCAATTCGTCGTTAAAAACTTTCTATGACGCACATACCATGACAGAAGCAGTTTCGTCATAGGTTCGTCATAGAAGATCTTCAGTGATGATTTGCAGACATATGATGACGAAGTGTCGACGTTACAGAAACTGATTTTTCTAGTAGTGATACTATTACAATACCGATACCGATACGACCTATTTTTCCGGGCTGTGCTTCTGATCAGGTTGTATCTCTTCCGAATCCTTCCGTCCATCAGTATTTTCAATACGTCTTCCCTTCTTTGCCGATTAGATCCAATTCCGGATTCAACCTGAAATTCTGATTTTACCCTTCGTTATCACATCCGATTTTCCTGCTAAATTTGGGTGTCAACACTATGTTGCTGAATGGGTGAGCAATAAGAAAGAATTCGAGCTTGGGTGGATAAAGCCGAAGGGTTCTGAAAAGGGCAAGTATTCTTTTGATACATCCAAGTGTGATCAAATTTTTGACCATTTATTACAAGAAAAGCAGATTCGGCTTAAGCAAGGGCATGTGATTCCCCCGCTCGAAGAACTGAAGAAACGAAAATATTGCAAGTGGCATAATTCCTATTCACACACCACTGATGAATGTAAGGTCTTCAAGCAAATCGTGCAAAAGGCGATCGAAAGTGGACAGCTTAGATATCAAGGCAAAAGTTCCCAAATTGATACAGAGCCTTTTCGAGTCGGCTTTGTTGGAATGGTTGATGCTGCCAAAAGAAAAGCTGATGACTCCGGGAATTCTACTTGGTTTAAGGTGCTCGTTGGCTCTAAGAGGATTGTAGTGGAAGAAAGGCCGGAATTGAAATTCCGAGCTGCAAGCCGACGAGGCGGCGAAAGAACTGGCGAGTGGCGCGAGGTAAGGCGTGGAAGAGATAATCTGATTATAAAGCCAAGGCCAAAACCAACTTTCAATCAGCTGTTGGAAAAATATGATCGGATGGCTAAGGATACACCTCGTAGAAGTATCAAGTCAAATGCTCCTAAGCATGTTCAAAGGAATTCATGGAACCAAGATTGGGAGATGGAGCATTGGGAATGTCCTTTTTTTCGATATTGCTGGGAAGAGAGGATGTCATTGCCTACTCTTGAAAATTACCCCATGAATCACGCGTTTATTTCGCCATTAAAGAGAACATCGGTAAAAGATCGTCTGGTGTTTCCTATTGAGAAATCGGAAGGAATCCCGATGAATAAAAATACCGATGTGCATCGGCCTCCCAAAGTGCCATTGCCGCAGTGGTGTCCCAGTGGAATTACAAAATCTCAAAAACGGCGCTTGCAGCGGATGAGAAATACTGAGGCAAAGGAAGCAGAAGCTGAAAAGTTCAGAGATGCTCTATTGGAGCAAGTAAAGCCGATGAAACCAGCCAGAGGCAAACAAGAATGGAGACCTAAGCTGAGATCGGCTGTTATTATTGATGCTAACACAGAATCTGATGAAGTTTCGATTGCTACCAACATGGTCTGCATATTACCTCGGGAGTTCATGTGTGATTATGAAGAGGTGCTGCAGAGCTGGTAGTTGGAGCTGAGGATGCTATATTTAAGAAACCTGAGAATTCCCGATTACACTTGAAGCCATTATTCATTATGGGTTATGTGAATGGAAAGCCGATTTCCAAAATGATGGTGGATAGTGGAGCCGTTGTGAATCTAATGCCATATTCTGTGTCGGAAAATTGGAAAGTCTACGGAAGATTTGGTCAAAACCAATATGGTATTGAGTGATTTCAATGGAAATCCGACTGAGGCAAAAGAAATTCTGGTGGTGGAGCTCACAGTGGGGAGCAAAACAATCCCGACAGCCTTCTTTGTGATTGAAGGAAAAGGAAGTCACAATGTGCTGTTAGGAAGGGATTGGATACACGCCAATTGTTGCATTCCATCAACACTGCATCAGATTTTGATACAGTGGATTGGCGAGCAAATAGAAGTGCTTAGAGGAGAATCTTTAACTGCAGAAATCGATTGTGCTGAAATTTATGACAACAATGAGGCATTATCGGGAAAACCCTTGGAAGAATGCGATTTCATCAGCTTTAGTAAATCTGGCTTCAAGCCGACGACGCTAGAAGCAAAATCAGTAACTCAAGGACACGAGAGTTTTTTAGGGGAACCGCGGCTCTAGAGGAAATCGAGTATAAGATGGGCCAAGGCTTTATATCGGCTGATGAACTTGAAAAGTCGATATTGGAACGGATGGTAAAGAAAGGCCCACTTACATTAGTAAACAGTTGCCGCGGGAATATAAGGATCGGCTTATTCAGATTCTTAAAGATCGGGTTGATTGTTTCGCTTGAGAATATCATGAGATGCCTGGTCTAAGCCGATCTATAGTTGAACACAAAATTAAGATGAAACCAGGGTTTCGGCTAGTAAAACAAGCGCCAAGGAGAATAAGTTGGAAGATTTATGATCAAGTAAAGGCTGAAATTCAAAGGTTGCTAGATGCAAAGTTTATTCGGCCATGTAAGTATGCCGATTGGATTTCTAATATTAATTGTGCCGGTTGGGAGAAAAGATTCTGATAAGATTCGGGTGTGCATCTTTTTTCGGGATTTGAACAAAGCAACGTACAAAGACGAATATCCGATGCCGATTGCTGATCGATTAATTGACGTTGCTTCTGGCAATCATATTATAAGTTTCTTAGATGGTAATGCTGGCTACAATCATATTTTTATGGCTGAAGAAGATGTGAACGGACGGCGTTCAGATGTCCTGGATCTATCAGTTTATTTGAATGAGTTGTTATGACTTTTGGGCTGATCAGTGCTGGGGCTACATATCAAAGAGTGATGAACTTGATTTGCCATGACTTAATCGGTAAATTGGTTGAAATTTACATTGATGATGTGGTAATCAAATCCCAAGAAGAAGAACAACACTTGGCTGATGTTGTGACCGTGTTGGATCTGTTTCGAAAATATGGCATGAGGATGAATCCAAAGAAGTGCGCTTTTGGGGTATCGGCCGACAAATTCTTAGGGTTTATGGTACATCAAAGAGGTATCGAGGTGCATCCTGATAGAGTAAAGGCGATTCGGAACACTAAACCTTCAGATTCGAAGGTTCGTCTACAACAGCTGATTGGTAAGATTAGTTATTTAAGAAGATTTATTTCAAATTTATCAGAAAGAATTATCCCATTTTCTCCATTACTTAAATTGAAAAATTCTGATAAGTTCGTTTTGGGACCAGAGCGGCAGAAAGCATTTGATAATATCAAAGAATACTTGGTCAATCCGCCGGTTCTGGTTGCTCCAAAGGAAAATTTGCCGTTTAAGTTGTATCTATCGGTATCGGAAAAGACAATAGGGGCAGTTCTGGTCTAGGAGATAGATGGAAGGGAGCATGCCATCTTTTATCTGGGCAAAAAAATTGTTAGACCCAGAAACCCGATACACGGTAGTAGAGAGATATTGCCTTTGTATATACTTTGCTTGCTGAATGCAAAGTGGTTTACCAAACCGATGTGGTCAAATACATGCTTAATACCCTAATTATCAAAGGACGTCTTGGGAAGTGGGCATATACTCTCATCGAGTTTGATTTAACGTATGAATCTCCAAAAGCCGTCAAGGGGCAAGTGTTAGCCGATTTCATGACGCACCATCAAGATATTAATCTGTCAATTCTTTTACCATGGGTGATGTTTTTTGATGGATCGGTTTGTGGAAAGGGATGTGGAATCAGTATATTTATAGTTTTCCCTGGTGGTGTTTCTTATCGATTCAGTGTTACTGTGGATTTTGGGTTGAGCAACAATCAAGTTGAATACGAGGCTTTGATTCAAGGATTGGAGTGGTTAATTCAAGCTGGAGCTATTGCTGTAGAAGTTTATGGAGATTCACAACTAGTAGTTTTTCAGATGATCGGTAAATATGAATGCCATAGTGAACTGCTTCGAGAGTATTTGGAAAAGGCTTCGGATTTGGCTAAACATTTCAGTATATTCACAATTCAACATATCCCGAGAGAACAGAATTGTGAGGCCAATGAATTAGCTCAAGAAGCATCAGGATACAAATTACCGATCATGGAATTGGAGATTGTTCCAAGTGAAAGTTCGATACCGTTGGGTTGGCAGGCAGAGATTATCGGTTATCTTAAAGATCCTCAGAGAAAAACTGATAGAAAACTTAAAAGGAAAGCTCAAAGGTATGTATTGATCAATGACCAGCTATATTATCGGAGTTTTTATGGATTGCTACTCAACTGCTTGAGTGAAGAAGAAGCTAAAGTTGCAATCGAAGAAATTCATGAAGGACTTTGTGGGACACATCAATCAGCATATAAGATGAAATGGATGCTGAAGCATGTAGGATTTTTCTGGCCAACAATGGTTGAAGATTGTTTCAAATATTACAAAGGCTGTAAAGATTGTCAGAAATTTGGAAATATCAAGCATGCGCCTGCATCTATCTTGCATCCGATTGTGAAGCCGTGGCCATTTCGAGGATGGGGAATTGATATGATCGGAGAAATATTTCCTTCCTTGTCCAAGGGGCATCGGTATATATTAGTGGCTACAGATTATTTTACTAAATGGGTTGAAGCTGTGCCATTGAAGAAAGTAACAGCCACTGAAGCAATCGACTTTGTTAAAGAGCACATAATTTACCGATTTGGTATTCCTCAAACGATCACTACTGATCAAGGATCGGTATTTATGTCAGAGGCGTTTCAAGATTATGCTCGAAGCTTGGGAATCACAACGATCAACTCCTCGCCGTATTATGCTCAAGCCAACGGCCAAGCGGATTCCTCTAATAAAAGTGTTATAAAGCTAATTAAGAGAAAAATCGATGAAAGGCCGCGGGGTTGGCATAATACTTTGACGGATGCGCTATTGGCATATTGGATTGCTAAACATGGAGCTACCAAAGTGTCACCTTTTGAATTAGTTTATGGTCAAGAGGCTGTTTTACCAATTGAAGCTATCATCGGATCTACGAGGGTTGAAGAACAAAACAATGTAAAAGCCGATGATTATAAAAATATGATGGTGGATAAGCTTGATGATATGGTGGCAGTTCGGTTAATGGCGTTGGAACACATTGAGCGTGACAAGCAAAGAGTTGCTAGACTCTATAATAAGAAAGTTGTGCCGAAAACTTTTGAAGTGGGAGATCTCGTATGGAAAACGTTTTTACCGATTGGTTCAAGAGATCCGAAGTATGGGAAATGGTCACCAAATTGGGAAGGGCCGTTTAAGATCAATCGGATTATTCCTGGAAACGCATATATTTTGGAGACGCTTGAAGGGCTTGTTTTCGGTAAAGCGATTAATGCTAAGTATTTGAAGAAGTATTATCCAAGTGTTTGGATTGGAGCTTGAATAGAGAAGTTTATACAAGCCGATTTTAAATAAATCGCCTATAGTTTAAAAGTCGACAAACGCTTGTATTAGGATGATGCTAGTATTTCACTCAACACGTTGCTGTTGAGTAAAAGCCGATTCGGATGAATCGCCTATAGATGGAAATATCAATCAGAGCAAAATAAACGAAATAAAGTTATTACAAAGGCACGAAGGCCTTGAATGTTTTGCTTCCAATAAGCGAAGTGTTTATCGGCGGAATTGCTGATTCATCCTTATAACATTGTTTTTAAAATTGGCTCGCAGGCCATCTAATCGCAAAACTCAAAAATGGCTGCGGCGACATCAGCAATTGTGCCACGAATCTGGTTGACGGTGTCGGTATCTTCTTCGACTGATCCGGGCACAATCGGAATTTTCTTCTTGGCATCTAATACTGCCGAGCCACAAGCCTTCACTAACCCATATAGCTCTTTAGCCGCCGATTTGTACTCCTCGAAACTTGAGCGAGCGGATGCTTCGGCTTTCCTTGCTTTCTCCAATTCCTGTTCCAAGGATTTGACTCTTGAAACTGCTTTGGAGGCAGCAATCTTTGCCGATTCGACCTCCTGCTTCAGCCCGAGGAGTTTGTCGTTTTGGGCATTGGCGTCTTGAATGAGCGCTTTCAACTCTGCCTCGGCATCCTTGAGCGCCTCCCTTTGACGAAGCCGATCCAGCGCCATGTCGAATTCGGCTTTCTTTTCACCTAGGCCAGGGGCAACAGCTTCTGGATGGTTGACACTATCTGTTCCGGGAGGATCTCTTGGATGGAATCGGCAATGTCCCGTATCGTAGAGGGATTGGCCAGGAATGCCGATTCATTGCCGACTAAGCTCCCACATTTGCTTCAGCTTGGCGAGAGTGTCTGGGAGAAGCCAATTGGTTCTGGCTGGCTCTACGGCAGGCGGCTCGATGACGACTGGAGGGGATGGAGTCTTTATCGAAGAGGAAAGAATGTCCAGGTCGTCATCATCAAGCCAATCCATGCTTGACGGATCGAAGTTCAGCTCGTCGGTTTTTCTCCCATCGTAAGTGATCACCTGCGTGGATACTACTGTTACCCGAACTGGGCTTCGAGGTTGAAACATATACCGGAAAAAGAAAATTTTAAAGTTACAAGGGATCGGAATTTAAGAGTTTCGCAATTTAAAGTAAGAAATTTCCGATTACATCTTGCGGGTTGAAAGCTGGTGGCGTTTGCGATGCTGTCGGCGGAGCAGGTATGGTATCCTTCTTTTTCTGGACAGGAGGTGTGTCCTAAAATTACGATTCTAACAAGATGACGAAAGGAAGTTGTGAAAATTTGAGAAAAAATTAAGTGCTTACTGTGTCACATACAGACTCCGTGCTATCAGGTGTACGCACCTTTTGCGGCCTTGGTTTTTTTACTTGCCAATTTCTTCTTTTGGCCGGCGTCACCGTCGGATCTCCCTGTTGATCAAGAGTGAATAAGAAATCGGATTTATGAGGAAATCTTTAACATAAGCCGATTGTACCTCTCTTCTTGGGTTGTTGGGAGGGCCCTTGGGTAAAGGCCGACGCAGACTTGGCCGTTGAGTGGAGGCGTCCGGCTTCTTCCCCAACAAGCTTGGACCTGGGGCGCTTGTCTCCGCTCTATAAAGGAAGATGATGCTGGGTTAGTCATCGAAAAAGGAATGATATGAGTTAGTAAATGCACGCAAGTTAGTGACCTCGTTATCAGAAGACGATGCACGATATTGAGATTCTGTTCTTTCGTCATCTGAATCCGATGAAGAGGGGCCTGACTCAGAAGAATTTTCCTCTTCATCGTTGATAGAATTATCATCATCATCAGAGTCATCAGAATCGGTATTTTCCTTCCTGCTTTCTTCCGATTTTGATGAAGATTCTTGTATACCGGCAATCTTTGGCCAGTTTGGTCTGTAAACCTCTTTCTTGCCAGTGAATTTTTCGATTAAGGTTGAAGCTCCACCTTTCGTAGCATAAATGTTCTTGGCGATAGAATCCCACCAAGTTTTGAACTTTGGAGAGGTTGCAGACCACATTATAAATTCCATCGGCATTTCAAAATCGATATGTGCAGCAGCTAAGATTCCATATGCCGATTGGGAGTTGAGGTCTTCTCTGGCATTTAAGTGGCGGTATATAAATAAATCAGGAATATCTTGTCCATATTGAATTGCCGAGCAAAAAGGGCAGGATGGTAGAACTCGTAAGATGGTTTTCTGATATGAGTTCTTGTGCTGAGAATAGCAAAGAAGATGCCCGGAGAGATGAACTCTTTATATCCTGACAAGACTTCGCCACTTATGGTGTTATTGAATCGGAAAAAGGAGGGGACTGTGTATTTGTCCAAATCGGTATACGGGTTGAATTGTTCTGGGCCATATTCCGATTCAGACATGGTGAAAAATGCGACCAGAGAATGGGTGAAGTCCTCTTGGTTCAGGTGCCTCTTATTGCAGTTGACAGAGGTCATTTCTCCATAGGATCTGCAGAGGCATTCGTTGCTATTGGATTCTTTTTCATTCGGAAATTCTAAACCAAAGTCAAGTTCCCCTATGGAGCTATATATCTGAAGTTTCAAAAACAGACAAACAAACCAGAAAGGGCCACCCAAGTTTCCAACTGAGTAATCGGATTTTTTGGAGCAGAGACTTTCCCTGATCTCGTGCATCATCCGATAGGTAGCTCCTAGCAAGTATTTTCCGATTGCTAGTTTTTGTCCAGCTGCTAAAGCTTCGGCAACTCCTTGGTAAACCTTGCTGGGGCTGAGGGATTGACCACAGAAAAAGAATCTGTCCAACCACATGTTCAAAAAGGCGATGTGTTCTTCATCCTCAACATCGCCTGTTTGCTTACGGGTGCTAATGTAGCGTTGCCAGCCGAAGTTCTTCTTGGGAACTAGCTTGAGAGTAGCAGACAGGTCGAAAGCCGATAGCATCTCTCCATCGGGACTAAGACCGGTTTACATTGCTACGTCCAAGAGCGTAGGGCTTATTGGTCCTGTTGGGAAGAAGAAAGCGTTGGCTGTGTCGCACCAGAAGTAAGCCGATGCTGCCATGAAGGGTTCATCCGCTGGAGGAGGGTGTAAGGAAAGCAAGATGGCATCGGTAATCCCTAATTCGTCCCATTGTTCCTTTTTCTGGCTATAGACCCGAGAGAGCTAGTCCTTATATCCCTTGATCGGGCTAGGCCAGGAACGAAATACCGATTTCCAACTATTCATACTAAGTTCATCGGCAAATAACGGAAGCCTTGCTACCGAATGATCTATGAAGGCTGATGGATCTCTTTCTCCTATCGGACCCAAAGAATATAAAGCCTCAGAATCAGAACAATGGTGTAATACCTGAGACATGTTTGCCGATTGGGAGTTGCGAAGAAAGTGGCTGTGCGCTGGGAATCCTTAGAGCTCCAGAAATCCGATGCAGGAGGCCTATGCGCAGGAGAATGGGTGAAAGTGACAGCAAGTGACTGCCTATTTATAGGTGTGGTAAAACTAGGGTTTTTATCGGGCTGTGCGGCGTTACTGTTACGGCCCATATTGCGTGACAGGATGACACGTGTTCTCATAATGGGCCGGAAGTGAGAAGCGCAAGGGTCAAATTGTGAAATGTTCCGAGATTGTTCGATGAAAAATCCGATTTTTAGTGAAGTTCGGCTAATGAGAAAACCCATTGCCAAACTTAGGGGCATATGTTGACACCCAAATTTGGCAGGAAAATCGGATATTGTAAAATAGATAATTTCATTAGAATTACTAGGCCGAATCAGAAAATGGGCTTCATTGACAAAGGAAAGGAGCGTATTGGGAAATGCCGATGATATTAAGGCTCCGGAAAGATTACGAAGATTCAATCAGGAAACAATTTTATTGTTTAGGCTGCAGTAATTAGGTCTTGTCGGTATCGGTTTGTAATAGTATAAATAGGGTCCCAAGTCTCGCGAAAATGATATACGACATATACAAAAACACAACTACTCTTCTCGAATCCGATCGATTTCGTCGAAAGGTTTCAATTCGCAGGTAGAGCTATCTCGATGGAATAATCGATTCTCTTCTTGTAACCCGTATGCATGGCTGTATCATACTGATCTCATGTATACAAAGCATGTTAAACTGTCTCAGGTTTTATCGATCTTTAACATGTTCTTGCATATTACACTGTGTCGTTCAATCAATCTGTAATATGTATTTATCTTGCAATGCCAATTGTCAATCATCTCATATGTTTTTCCTGAATCCGATGTATGCAACTGTCTCGTTTAATCGATCTTGCGTATGCTTGTTTTAGGGCTTTGCGTGCTGATTTGTTTGCCAATTAGCATTGTACTTATCTATATTAGCTTTAGACTTTTAAATTAGTTTATAGGTTTACATCTAGATTTAGATCTGAATACTGTCTTGGTTTTGACCAATCTATTCAACCTATATCTTGGTTTAATCTAATAAATTGATATAAACATTTATTGCTAATTCTACTTATAAAATAACAAAACGAGATTTAAATATTTATTCTTAAGTATTCACTCGCATTTGTTGCTCTATCAGGCATTAAGCCGATAGAATCATTATCGGCTTTCCTAAAGCCGATTCTTGAAACCTGATCTGGCTGCTTCCTAAAGCCGAATAGGGCCAAGTCACTGACAGTTTATTCCTTGTCAATTTATAGGTCAAATTGACTGGCACGCTTGGTTCTTGGTTGCGACGCAAGCCCAGACTTGACGCTTCCGCACGTGTGTTCGCGAAGATCTCACTTTTTGTGTCAACAGATAGCATAAATTTTCCTAAAAAAATAGAAGAAACTTTTCCTTAGAACAAATCTATAAACTATCAGGATCATGAAGTCGATAGTTCTTCAAGTGAAGAGGCTGTAGTTTATGCTGCTGAATGGAATAAACAACAAGAAGAAGCCGGATTGCACCTGGCTAAAAGTTTAAAGCCAGCCTGCCAAATATGCTCTGTTTTTTTCAGCTTATCAGCTTACCGACTTATCTACGTTTTAAAATGACATATGCTTTGAGTTTTTTAAGTTCGTTTTTCGCTGTTTCAAAGATGTGTCCTAACGCTTTGAAAAGCAAGTCAAACAAAATGGTTCTGAATCTCAAAATTACCTAAAGAAGCTTTCGAAATTCAATCATTTTAGTCGTTCAATTGTTTAGCCGTTCAGATCAGCTCAAAAGAACAAGACCTTTAAGTGTTACAACAACTTATTTTACAGTTATGAAAAATTTCAGAAGATCCGCTAAAGCATTAGAGGGAATCAATAACGAATATCTTCCCAAAGCATCAAAAGAAGAGAAAGTTTTCTCCAAAAAGGACTATGGGGGAGAATCCACATTGCGGATGTCCTTTTTCCGATATTGTTGCAGAGAAGGGATGGATTTTGTCGACCATCGATAATTGTCTAGAGTGCCATGCAATACCGATAATGTCCTCGTAATATATCTCTACTCCTAAAAAGCACCTTATGGTGATGAGTGATGGCTCATCCAACAAATCCAAACCATTCAAATTCATCCGACGGTTCCACCGCTCGCGCGTTCTCCCAGTCTCCCCCACCCAAAACCCTAGCCATCGCTGCACCGCCGCCCGCCTTCCCAGGCGCCGCCCGCCTTTTCCTGTATAGCTGGTCATGCCCCTGAGTCCAGCCCTCCACGGCTGCGGCCGCCGCCCCAACGCCAACGCCGCCGCCTCCGCCTCATTGTCCACCACTGACCTGGCGCCCACCGCCGACTCCACGCCTGCTGGCCGCCGCTGCATCCCCACTCACCGAGGCGTCGCCGCCCTTCCCCGGCGCGCCGGCAGCTTTAGCCGCCTCCACTGACCTGCGCGACCGCCACTGCTGCCCTCCATCGCTGGCCGCCACACTGTCTTCGCCATCTCCTCCACGGGTATGCCGCCGCCCAATCCTCCCCACAAATGATTTTAAGCATGTGAAACATCACTTGTTTCATATGTTTTCTGTAAATTCATATCCTATAGTTAGAGGATTTCTGCAATTTGTCTTGGAGGTGATGATTTTGTCCATCAATGGTTATTGCGTCAAATCAAGAGACCAAGAAAGAATTCCCAAGGTTGGTGCTCAATTCTCGGCCCATTGCAAATGTGCTTATGAAGTAGAACATGTGATTTGATGAAAATGATTTTGGTGCATTTAATTTATTATATTGGTAGTGTCCTCTAAGTTCTATATAATAGTATAATACTAATTATAATTTATAAATGCATGAAATTGTAATTTGGACTTGAACATGGAAAAGGCTGAAGAATCTTGACACAATCGGTAGTGTCCGAAACAAAAGGTGAAATAAATAGGGCTAATTGCCACTCGCAAATTCTTCTAGCAAACATTAGATGCATGAAATACCAGTTTCCACCATTTAATTTGGAAGAAAGTGTAAGCACCAGCAATCGTCAATAATATATATGGTTTGCATAAATCAAGCAGTAACCCATTTTCTTACTTTATTGTAAGGTTAAATGTTTATTTCTTTTTGGCGTTCTTTTACTATCTTGATTCCTATAGATTTATTACCTCGCTTCTGCATGGTCAAATATCCCAAAAAGTGTCTTCGAAGGGGAAATATGTTTCTGTAAAAATTGGACCAATCCGTGGTTTCCAGTGAGCAGGTAACCCATTTTCTCCACTTATATATGATGCAAATGGAAATACTGAACTACATGATCAAAATTGTATAGTTCAGGGTTTTATGAGGGTGCAATCTTTGCCATGCGAAACAAATACTATCATGAACTGTAGCTCATCAAGAACTAAAGGAACTCATTCAAGTCATTTCTGCCAAGGAACTAAAGGAACTCATTCAAGTCATTTCAACCAAGTATCTGTTTTTATCTGAAAAGTAACTACCTATTAGATTGTTACTATATTACCAGTGAAATGGTATGGAAGTTATATGATTTTGTTTTATTAGATAATTTTTACAATTAAATATATGATTTGAGTATTTGTAAAACATTCATATTTGTACATTAGTTAGTGTATGTCATTTTTATTTTAACCTCTATATTGTAGAGAACATATCCTGTGCAAACGGCCTTCCCGTGCAAACACCGTGCAAACCAACTAGCAAAAGTCATGAAAAATTCTGAAAAAAATCATACACGTACTTCAAGTCATACTCCACCTATATATAAAATTTCAAGTTCAAATTTTAGGGTTTTGTAATAGATATGCGCATGCTTGTTTCCTAAACTGTCTTTTATAATTTTTATGTTGCTACGATTTATGTTTCCTTTTTTTCCCTTTAGTTCCGTGGCAGAGCACGGGCGTTGTACTAGTCAACTTGAAATCCCTAAGGCTGAACACTCGAACATGTGTAAACCGATGATATGCCATCCTAATTGGTGTCCAAAAGGTTTAACCCAGCCTTAGAGGCGTTGGCTTTAGATGTTACGCACTGTATAAATACTAGATGTTACGCAATGTATAAATGCTGACAGAGAAAAGGATGCTACATTTAACAAGTTAAGACCTGTGAAACAAGAGTGATGTACAAAAGTTAAATCAACTATAACAAGGGATTCCGGGGCAGCAAAGCCAATATAGCAGAAGTCGCCATTGTTTGTGTGCTGCCCAATGTTTTCCAAATACATGAGGTAAAAATCTGATGATGAAGAAATAGCTTTTGCACAATTTGGGTTCGAGACACAAAAAACCATATTCAGAAGAGCCGACGAAGCATATCGGCACATGAAGCCGTTGTATTTAAAAGGGTATATGAATGCAAACATTCTCGAAGCTTTAGTCGATGAAGGAGCCACAGTTAATCTTATGCCAACAATAGAAAAAAAAAGTTTTGAAAAACGATTGAAGACTTGGTTAAGACTAGCATGGTTTTGAATGATTTTAATTGCAATCCAACTTTAGCTAAAGGTGTGCTCATGGTGGAGCTTACAGTGGGCTGTGAAACTTGACCAACGGTATTTTTCATTGTCGAAGACAAAGGGAATTATGAAGCTCTTTTAGGCCAAGATTGGATTCATGCAATTTGTTGTGTACCATCTACGATGCATCAACTTTTGATAAAATGGGGTAGTGACAAGGTATAAACTGTCGTACCAACAGACACTACATGTCAGATGGATTTAACAGATTAATGTGGGAGTTTCTCGGATTATGGAGTGTTTGTTTGGGAGATCTTAGGTTAGTGTGACTTCATCAAGGTAGGCAAATCAGGTTTTAAGCCAATTATGCTTGAAACAAAATCTTTTGAAATGATAGAGTTATGGAGCGAAGATCATTAAAAAACCTTCAGCACAAGTTAGGCTAGGGTTTCATATCTGTAGGTGAATTAAAAGAAGTCAACATAGGAGATGCTGATGTAAAACACCAACTTTTGTCAGTGCAAAGCTGCCTATGGAAATACTAACTGGTAATCTAAAGGAGTGTAAAGTTGTTTTGCCTGGAAGTATCAAGAAATGCCCAGCTTAAGCCGATCCATAGTTGAACATTGGATCAAGATGAAGCTAGGGTATCGGCCGTTTAAACAAGCTCCACGAAAAATTGATCATAAGATTCTTGTCTTGATCAAGTGAAAACTGAGATCGAGTGACTGTTGGAAGTTACATTTACAAGGTTGTGCAAATATGTTGATTGGATTTCAAGCATAGTCCATGTGAAGAATAATGATTAAAATAGCATCCGTGTATGCATTAACTTTAAGGATTTGAATAAGGCAAGCTCTAAAGATGAATATCTAATGCCCATAGCCAATGACTTATTGATGCTGCATCCGTCAACCGTATGATCAGCTTTTTGGATGGCAACATGGGTACAATCAGACTTTTATGGCCGAGAAAGATGCTAATAAGACAACTTTTAGATGTCCAGGTTCTATTAACTTATTTGAGTGGGCGGTGATGACTTTTGAGCTGATTAGTGTTGGGGCAACTTATCAAAGAGCAATGAACTTGATATGTCATGATTTGATCGGCATTTAGGTTGAGATTTTCATTGATGATTTAGTGATCAAGTCAGTGTTGGGTTATGCCCAATCAAAAATTATGAGTCGCATATAATGCGGGCTCACCGTTAGCGTCAGGTACATATGATGTGGACTCAAACCTTATTGGGCCTCTAGCGTAGACGGCCCAATAGTGGGCGCTATATAAAGGGAGGTGGGGGAGAGGTCGATATAGGCCTACGCGCAAGTACTCCCTCTCCACCAAACCCTAGCCGTCATCTCTCCCAGACGTCTGTGTGCCGGTGCTAGCACACCGCTCATGGACGGATTCCAATCCCTGTGGCGCTAGTCGATGCAAATCTGATGAGATGAAATCTGCTCGCAGACAGATTTTGGACGTGACCTTGTTTCATCGATTCCCGTTGATCCAGAAGAAGTTTCTGGGCTAAACTAGATGTGTTAGAAAGATAATCTCGTTAGCGTTCCAATGAGTTGTAGAACGTCAAAAACAGAGCCCGGATGTGGCTTGGGCGTCCGTTTGAAGGTGTGTTGCGCGGGAAGGTCGCGAATTTCGGCCAGCGCGTGGAGTACGTCGACGACCTCCACGGCATGGAGATCGGCCGTGGCATACCTCGTGGGATGTTGAGGACCAACGAGGAGGAGGTGATCGGATCGCTGTGAACGATTACTTCCGTACGACTACGTGCAGATCAGTCGGCTTTGTCGGCTTGTCTTCCGCTGCACAGCGTATTGTAGGGTAGTCTTGATCTGTGGTCAATTACTTGCACGGGGTCTTGGGTTCACGTAGTAGAATTTGATCTGTTGCTAGCGTAGCAAGCCCGCGTTTCCCTTCAGAGGTATTAGAGCCATCCTGTTTAGTTCTTAATCCAGATCGATCGCATATGTGATATGCGAGGTAGTAGATTGGATCTATTGCCGATTCCTTATGGTTGATGCGATCTGCTATAGATGGAATTGATTCACAAGGTTCATGAGATGATCTGATGGTGATGTGGTTTAGCAGATTTGATCTGTTGTTTTTAGTCATATGATGACAAAAGATGGTGATGGATTGATTTGATCTAATATGCTTTTGGGTGATTAATGAGATTAATCTTAGTCGAGTTGATTAGATCAGCATAGTCAACTGATATGATCAGTTTTGTTATATCCTAATGAGTTCAATCTTTGGCGTGTGTTGCTGATGGTGATGGTGTGCTGCCTGAGAGCTAGGTCGCTGCTCTACGCATCTAGCTACTGTTTACATGCATGCACTGTTTGTATTTGTGTGCGTGAATCCGCTGCGTTGCATCCAGCTTGCATGCATAGATGCATGCGATGCTCTATAGTGCTGGTTGTGTGTGTTTGGCATGTGCATGTGGCCGAGTTGACTAGCTAATTAGATTAGTCTAGTCGGCGGCTTGATTAATATGATTAATCTCATTTTGGTTCTGTATGTGAGCACACGATTTGATCAGTTGGGCTAATATGATTAGAACATCTAAGTGTCGGCCATAGTAACCGGTGGTCTAGCCGATTTGATCGGTTAGATGGTCGTTGAGTCATGGTTACCATGCAATGGTTGCACGTGTTAATAATGATCTCGATCACGATGAAGGACCAAATGTTGGTCGTCTTTGATGATGGAAATTTTGTAGACGTGAGTGTTTATGCTCGGACCGATCCGTATCGAGCAAATTGTTGCTCGGAATGTTGTCCGGCACTGCTCGCCGACTGGTCAGAGATGCTCGCCGCCTGGTTGCGAGTGCTCACCGACTGGTCAGAGCTGCTCGCCCGCCTGGTTGGGAGTGCTCACCGGCTGGTCAGAGCTGCTCGCTGGCTGGTCAGGGAGTGCTCACCAGCTGGTCAGGACTGCTCGTCGGCTGGTCAGGACTGCTCGTCGACTGGTCAGAGCTCTCGCCGCCTGGTTGGGAGTGCTCGCGGGCTGGGGAGGACTTCTCGCCGACTGGTCAGAGCTGCTCACCGCCTAGTTGGGTGTGCTCGCTGGCTGGTCAGGACTGCTCATCCGCTGGTCAAGACTAGCTCGAGTCATTCGCAGGCTGCTCGGTACTGCTCGGTTCTACTTGGAGGAGCTCGAATTGGTCAGAGAGGTAGTTGGAGAGCCCCACCGCATGCTGGGATTTGGATCCCGAGCAGTGGTTTAGCCACACTATTGATGGCTCTTGGAGTTGGAGGATAATACCGGCGCCAACCGCCTCAAGCACTGGTTGTCTAGTAAGCTTCCCTTACTGCCATAATGCCTCAACGGTATATTTTATATGATGGTTTTCGTGCTCTGCTATTCTTTCATAGAATAGATTTCCCTCGAAATATTAAGTGTACGATGCCCTTCCAATTGCTGCACCTATTGTCTTGTAAGTTGGCGGATAAGTCCTTGATGAGTCAAGGACGCCATCCTCTTTCTTGTACAATAGGGTGAGTGCAGTCTAATCCATGCATTTATACGCATAATGTTGGTTTGCTTATCGCAGTCATCCAAATATGATTTGGGACTCCGGGGCAAGTGAGAGCTGTTGGGATATGCCCAATGAAAATTATGAGTCGCATATGATGCGGGCTCACGGTTAGCGTGGGATACATATGATGTGGACCCAAAATCTTATTGGGCCTCTAGCGTAGAGGGCCCAATAGTGGGCGCTATATAAAGGGAGGTGGTGTAGAGGTCGATATATGCCTACGCGCAAGTTCTCCCTCTCCACCAAACCCTAGCCGTCATCTCTCCTAGGCGTCTGTGAGCCGGTGCAAGCATACCGCGCATGGACAGATTTCAATCCCTGTTTGTGTGGATACCGTAGAGGCGCTACACCCTGTGGCACTAGTCGATGCGAATCTAAGGAGGAGATGAAATTTGCTCGTAGACAGATTCTGGAGGCGATCTTCTTTCATCAATTCCCGTTGATCCAAAAGAAGTTTCTTGGCCATCCTAGATGCGTTGGAAATATAATCTCGTTAGAGTTCCAACGAGTGGTAGAACGTAAAAAACGGAGCCCTGATGTGGCCGGGTCATCCATTTGAAGGTGCGCTGCACGGGAAGATCGGAATCCCGACGAGCGCGCGGAGTACGTCAACGACCTCCACGGCATGGAGATCGGTTGTGGCATACCTCGTGGGACGTTGAGGACCAGCGAGGAGGTGGCGATCGGATCGCTGTAAACGACTACTTCCGTACGACTACGTGAAGATTGGTGAACCGCTTTGACTCGTCTTCCGCGGCATAGTGCGTTGTAAGGTAATCTAGATCTGTGATCAATTACTTGTAGGGGTCTTAGGTTCGTGTGGTACAATTTGATTCGTTGCTTTCGTAGCAATCCCGTGTTTCCCTTCAGTCATAAGAAGAGGAAAAGCACTTAAAAGATTTGGTGACCATGCCTGTGAGGTTTAGGAAGTATGGGATGAAGATGAACCCCAAAAAATGTGCTTTTAGAGTATCGATTAGATAGTTTTTGGGATTCTTGGTGCATGTAAGGGGGACTGAGATACATTATGATAAGATAAAACAATCAGGACAATTGAGCCTCAAGAAACAAGAAAAAGTTGCAAGAGCTGATCAGCAAGATAAATTAATTGAGATTTATATCGAATTTATCTAGACGGATAGTGTCATTTCACCCCTTACTGGAACGAAAAAATGTCGATGAGTTCTATTGGGGACCAGAACTATATAATGCTTTTGATTATATCAAAAGAATAATTATCTAATCTTTTGATATTGATGCCTTCGAAAAGAGGTTTCCTTTTCTGATTATGTTTATTCATTGCTGAATCGACTATTGGAGATGAAAGAGGGTCCTAAGGCCTAGAGGGGGGTGAATAGGCAATTTTAATTTTTCTTTGATTAATTGTTGATTAAGCATCAAATTAATAGTGACCCAATCCTAGTGTCAATTGATACGCAAGCGGAAGCGATAAACAAGTTAACAAGCAACTAAGTCATGGCATCACAATCAACACATTCAATGCAATGGTAGTAAGTGCGGAAAGTAAATAAGAGGCGACACGGTGTTTGTTTGACCGAAGTTCGAGCCGCAACTCCTACTCTCCGCTGAGGCTACCCCTTGCGACAAGGACCGGCTCGCTCTCGAGCCTCACGCCTCACTTACTCCGGTGAGTCGTTCGCCACTCCGCGAGGTGGACTCACACCCGTGACACCGACTCAAGAGTAGCCACACGCCAAGGCCTACTCTCAAGCCCACGCCCACGAAGGATATCTTCAAAAGTAACAAGTTCAAACGCCCGATCATGCCGGATCGAAGGACTTCCATGAAGCTCGGTATTGGGGTTTGATGGATTGTGGCTTTGGATGATCTTGTGGGTGGAGGAATGGCTCTAGAACACCTAATTGATGAGCTATGAATGTGGTAGGTGAAGTGGAGCAGCAAACCTCAAGTAGCCACCACTAGGTAGGTATTTATTGCCCCAAGAGCAAAACTAGCCGCTGCCCTCTGAAGAGGACAAAAACTAGCCGTTAGCCTCTCCGGACGCCGTCTCGACGGCACCGGACGCCGTCCGCAGCGCAATCGCCACGAGAACACGGGTTATCGGACGCCGTCCGGTCCCACGGACGCCGTCCGACAAAGAAGGATCGCATAAACGCAGAGCTACGGACGCCCCAGACGCCGTCCGCAGCATAAATCAGCGAAAATTGTACTTGATCGGGCGCCGTCCGGTGACTACGGACGCCGTCCGACAAATGAGTATAAAATTGAAATTTGGGCTGGTCGGACGCCGTCGGCTTTTCCAGACGCCGTCCGCTGAGAGGATTTTCGCTAAAATGTTAGGGGAAAATTTAGGTGGGTTTTCTCTCTAGAAATCTCACAAAGAGATATTTGGGTATTTATAGATGCAAAGGACTACGGAAATCGAAGTTTTTCAAGAATTCGCAAAGATCCCATAGTCCGAGATATTGAACCCTTTTGAAACCGAATAAAAACAGAAATAAATCTAACTACTCCTAATCTATACGTGACCTCTTCTCTCGCCTGGTCACACGACTTTGAAATCTTGGAGCAGCTCAGAAATTTACGCCGCTCAATTAGGGTTTGCAAAAGCGCCGAGTCTTCGCTAGGGTTCCGAGAAGTCCAAAAACCCCCTAGCCCTTTATATTGATTAGTTTTATCATCAATGCCACTAATAAAAATTAGGGCTCAACGATGCTCACAGGAGACACATTTAAGTATAAGAACATGGTTAGGAAAGGGTTATCTTCTATTTAAGCCGATGTTTATTAGACATAGAGACAATGTACACAATGGTAGAAAATTATTGTATTTTCTTGTACTTTGCTTGCACCAAGTTGATGCATTTGTTCTTGGCTGAAGAATGCAAAGTTGTTTGTGAATCTAATATTGTCAAGCATATGTTGAATGCTTCGATTGTGAGAGGTCAGCTTGGTAAGTGGCCTTATGATTTGGTTGAATTTGATCTAACTTATGAGATAGCGAAAGCAGTTCCCCTCAGGGAGTAAAGTTTGAGTTTGCATTCAAAATAGACTATGCTAGTTCCAAAAATCATGTTTAATACGAAGATTTGGTTAAGGGATTCAGAATACATAGATAAGCAGGAGTCGATTCAATAGAGGTATATGGAGATTCACAGTTGGTGGTGAAGCAAGTTATGGGTGAGTATGAATGCAAAGATCAAATCTGGAAAGAATATTTGTCCGAAGTACTTGGAATTGGCTAATGGCTTCATGAAATTCTTGATTCATCATGTTCCATGAGAGAAAAATGTTGAAGCTCATCTGTTGGCACAACAAGCATCGGGCCATAAGATGATGGTGTTCGAATTGGTGGTAGAGCCAACAGAGGATTGGCAATTAGAAATTATCGGCTTTTTGAGACAACCAGATGGAAAAGCATATAGAAAGCTTAAACAGAAAGCTCAACAAACATACGTTTCAGTTAGTGATAAATTATATCATCAAACTTTTGAATGTCTATTGTTGAAATGTTTGAGCGCAGAAGAAGCCAAATTGGCTCTAGGAGAGATCCACAAAGGCGTTTGTGGAACACATCGATCGGCCCGCAGGATGACGTAGTTGATGAAAAGTATTGGGTATTATTGGCCTACTATGTCGGAGGATTGTTTCATGTATTACATGGGTTGCCAAGAACGCTAGAGGTTTGGAAACATTCAAATGCTCTAACATCGGCTTTGCATCCGATTTTTAAACCTTGGACTTTCAGAGGCTGGGGATTGATATCATTGGCCAAATTTTCCCTTCATCTTGATGATGCCACAAGTATGTTCTAATAGCAACATATTATTTGATGAAGTGGGTTGAAGCGATCCCATTGAAGAAGGTAACATCCGATGAGGCAATCGGCTTTGTCACATAATATGTTATATACCGATTTGGGATTCCTCAAACCATTACTACTGATCAAGGGTTGGTGACATTGAAGAAGTCCGTAGTGAATCAAAGAACTCCTGCATGTAATCTGTGACTAGGGATCAATCATTCATGTCGACCGAATTTCAAGATTATACAAGTTTTGGTATTATGATGTTCGAATTCTGCACCACATTATGCACAAGCAAATGGCTAGGCAGAAGCATCTAACAAAGGTATCATCATGCTCTTATCAAGAAGAAGATAGATGTTATAACACTTTAATCGATGCACTCTAGGGATATCTGATTTATTTTCTTGGGTCAACTAAGGTTTTGCAAATGGGCGCATATATTGACACTAGAAAATGGAACATCAGGTTATTTGCTAGAGCTAAGAGCTAATGAAAGCTAAAAGCTGATAAAGCACAAAAGAAAACCGATGCGGGTCAAGAAGTTGATGCAAGCCAGCAACTCATATGGGTCAAGAAGATATCAAGATACAAGACAGAAGTTTGAATACATAGCCCACTGGAAGAATCCGCTAAAGGTGTGTCAGCTGATGTCAGCTTTTGTACATATTTTTTTAGTTTTCTATGTTTATCTGTAAGTCGACTTCGTCTCGTTTTAGGACTTCAGTACTTGAAAAGGGTCCCTTCAAGGTGTGTAAAGAACCAATACTTCATACAACAAAACTTACTTTTCGTCTTTTACTAGTTTCGTCGTAATATCTGAAATCCGATCATTTGTATCTATAGTTTGTATCTTAGCAAGTATCAATGTATTAATTTAGTTCAATCTGTTGCTTGTGTTTATCTCACAAGTTAACAATTCAGTTTTTGCTCCGTTGTTGCTTGTATTTACTATTCGGTAGGTTTTCCTATTTTGTAGGTTTTAGATCATTATCTTTTTCTATCGCCTTTTTTTAATAGCCTGTAGATTTATTTGCTAGTAACTTGCTTCGTCGGACACTGGTGATGGGTATCGGCATATAAGTCGATAGTAAAACTAATCTAGCAATAAGAATACTAGAAACTTTATCGTTTCCTTGTCAACTTTCAGGTTAAATTAACCGGCACGTCTAGAACCCAATTTTTTTTTTTTGTCGTCCATGAGACAGGTCCTTGGCCCATATGTGTTGCGATATATGTCAACTTTTCGTATCAACAAATGATTACTACCTTTGTGCCTGGGAGGCCCGAACCAAGATAAAATTCCTTTGTCACTTTTCGTATTCCCACGTTACGATTTTTTCTAAATCTTGAAAGCTCTCTTTTAGCACAAAGCGGGCTTTTTGATTCGCCATCAGAGCAATAAGCTCCACGAAAAATCATGTTCCCAATCGTCCACACATGGAAATTCACCTCCATAAAATGAGGGGTCTACGTACATTTGGGTATTATGGTTACATGCTATTTCTGCCTTTTCTTGAATGTGGACATGCAAAATTACTTGGGTGCCCTTCTTTTTCCCCCAACTTCATCTTCTTCTTCTTCCCCCAACTTCATCTTCTTCCTTCCTTTTGACATAGTCGTCACTTCCTAGTCGACTGATCTTGTCGTGGCCGTCGACGCCTTCCGATCGGGCTCCTTCACACGTCGCTCCCTCTCCATTGCTTCGTGCGTTGCACCCCCTTACTGATGGGCGCTGCTCCATCTAGCCGCTAAGCATTGGAATCCCATCACCGGAGCGAGACAGCGGGCACGACAGGGGAGACAGGTGAAGGAGACGCAGCCGAGATAGGTAAAGATGACAGCCTAGCTTGGCCAGGGCGGGGCGACGCAGCGGCATGGCTGGGCGGTGAGGTGGCGTGGCAGCCTAGCTGGGTAAGGCAGCGTGTTTGCTGGAGGTGGGAGGGAAATGGAGGTGAAGAACGGAAGGTGGGAGATGACATGGTAAATCAGTTTTTTTTAGAACCCGAGAATTCAGAAATGGGGTGAATTTGTTTTATGAAGCCAAAAATGACAATGAATCAAGCGTTAAAATTCTGATTGCATTTTTAAGTTTCGTATACTTGAAAAATGGAAAATACATAAATTCTATTCGCAAAAGTGGCTAATAATCAAATTTATTGAGAAAAACGGAAGAAACCCAACACAACCCATGTCGGCAGCGGATTGGGACGGTCCAGAGCCGCAGCGCTCACGCGTGGGCCTACGAGTTGTGCTGGCGACACGGGCAAAGGCGGGCAAGTTGGCAATAATCTCGTCCTCGCGCGGAAGCAGCGCGGACCGGTAGCCACACGTCCTTTGCGCGCGCGCGTGACTGCCCCGCGATCGTGATAGCCTGCTGTGACACTGCCTGGCGCTTGCGTTTCCGGCCATGTTGACAGCCAAGATGTTGCCCCATCCCCGGCCGTCTTCATGCCGGCCAACCCCAATCCATTCCCATCAGGCTATGACCGTTATGACCGTTTACATTCAGACGGCCGGTCAGAGCAGAGAATCGAGGAATCTGGAGTTTGGGACTAGTGGGTGGTGGGCCAGTGCTGTGTCTATTCAAGGGACACCAATGGGTCTGGTACCTTCGGTTACAGCTTCCGTGGACCCAGACGCAAAACCCGATACATAGATCCAGGCCCGGATCCAGAGGTGTGCACAGGTCAAAACTTGTACCCAGACCCGGACCCAAATGGGTACCCAGGGGTCCAGCCTCAGCACTAAAACAGAGAGGGGAGGAAAGACGTCGTGGGTAGAGAGTGTAACACCCCAATTTTGGACAAATCAAAAACTTTGGTCAAATTCAAATTTGGGTTGAAATTCAAATTTTCATTTGAATTTTGTACGGCCGAGTGGGTCTCTCTCTCTTTTTCTCTCTCTCGCTCTCTCGCTGTGGTGTGGCTGCCTGCTTTCTTCTGCTTGCCAGCTGCCGCCTCTGCCTCCGCTTCGCTGCCGCTGCTGCTACCTCCTCCTCTCTCTGCACAAGACCAACGTCCCACCGTCGTGGCATGCCGTCCGACCGCCTTGTGTCCCCATCTCGCGTCTCCATTTCGCCCAGCTGCGCTCTTGCTTGCTAAAGGACCTATTCCCTCGCTCTGCAACCGTTAAACCAAGCTCGAACACTAGCTCCACTCTCCCCCGTTCTTCCCAATGTTCCCCCAAATCGTCGCCATGTGCGAATCCGCCCCGGCGTGACCTTCTCACGCTATCCCGCTCGCCTGAAGCCTTCTCCCCTCGCCACTGGCACTTCCCTGCGATCAATTTTAGAAGAGGCGCCCTGTGGGACCGTGTCGGTGTCGCCCCTGTTTTGGCCGCCGGGGAGCTCATCGTCGCCAGTCTTCCTCTCACGTCGCCGCCCACGGTTTTGTGCTCAGTAAGCATTCCTGTAGTCCCCTCTAGCTTCCAGTACATTTCCCTAGTCTGTAGGTCCCTAGCGTCGCGTAGCACCTCCGACGTGCTCACGACTCCACCGTCGTTCGTCACGCCACCGCTTCCGGCCATCCTTGGCCTCAGCGCGAGCACCAGTAGAGTCGTGCACACTCGTAGAGATCAAAGCGTACACACACATGGTCGGAAATGGCCGGTAGCACCGCCGCGGAGCAGGCAGTCGCCGCTAGCTACATCGCCTGGCTGGAGGAAGACGAAGACCTTGAACCGTAGGATGCGCGCCGAGGTTCGTGCAGTCTGGTGAGCTCAAAGTTGCTGCCCTGTGGGCCCTGCCGATCAGGATAATGCTTCGTACGCACGCTGCCGACTGGCGATCATTGGGTCACTGTCAGTGGGCCTTGGGTCCACCGGTCGGGTTTAGTGGAAGCGTGGCCGAGCGCAGCGCCACCCCCATACACTGGCGCCTTAGCAAAATACACCTTCGGCGTATGCAGCGACTGGTGGGCGCGGGAGTGCGCGGGCGGGCCATGGGCCGTTTTTGGTTTTGGGTCGCGCCCATTCGCTGGGTTGGCCCATTGCAGGCGTTGAATTTTTCACGAATTTAACGAGTTTAATAACTCCAGTAAAGGATTTTGAATTACTAAAAATACCTAGAAACTTCCAAAAATTCTGCAAAAATTTGAGTAAATACTAGAGATGGAGTATGATTTTACAAAAATGTAAGGTCACCTAATTCCACCGTTTTAGCCACGATAATATTCAGTGTAGCATATCTCTAGTAATTATAAATTTCCACAAAAGGGTTAAATGAAACCTTCCTTATTAAAATTAGGTACCGAGCTAGGAAATTTATAACAAAATAACTATAGACCAAAAATATACCATGTGATTACGAAAGATTAGGGAAATGCCATGTCTACACCAATAAATTATTCGGGGGTTTATTTGGCAATGTGACACTATTATATGTCTGTACATATAAACCTAAATACACAAATACTACAAATGATTTAGAACCTAGGGAAAATATCAAAATAATTAAGTATAGTTGAAAATGTTAGAATAATAAAATTGTATTAAACCATGTGACAAACTTTTCTTATTTTCATATTTAATTAAAACCCACAAGCATCTCCTAAACTCTTAGAAAAATTATGATTAATACTTAGGAGTAATAGAGGCAATATTAACGTAAGCACTGTTATTAGATTTTATCTAATTAAGTAATTAGTGATCTTTCGGAATATTTTCTATATAGAAAATAAATCGAAATGATTTCTTGTTCGTAAAAACTAGAACTAAGTTTGCAAAACTGTTGGAGAATTATATATATAAAGTACAATATGCTCTTATAAACTCAAAGGGAAGGTTAGAAACCTTAGAAAGGTTAAGTAATACCGAATATGCTAGTACTAGACGAGAACCCCATTGATTAGGATAGTGCGTAGTTTATTTAAAAATCCAGAAACATCTTTAGACACAAAATAACCTTTCGGACTTAGGATAAGTATTTGGACCTAGAAATAATATATATAACACCACTCTCACCAAACAATAACTAAAGGGAGGATATTTTGGGACCTTTACCTTTATCTATGCCCTTATAAGATCGTAGAAATGCACCTAAATCCCATATATCTAAATATCTTAATTTGGATTATTATCTAGGGCTCTACTAATATCGATAAGGAAAATAGATTCGAACCACATTGCGAGATCATGCATGTCATGTCCTTTTGTTGAACACACGATATGATCTTCTTTAGGGTAAAATAGGATCGTCGAAAGAAAGCGTTATTGCATCTCATGCATCATGTTTTCCTTAGATCTTGATGTTTACATCTGTGACATTTTTCTCTTCACGATAGACCTCGAAGGTTAAGGAGGACTTCGAGACGAATCAAGAGCTAGGGTTGGGATACAAGTGATCCAGGCGAGTTAACACTTACTCTTATAGATATTTACTTGTATTAGGGAAAGATTGTGACTTTTCCTAGTGTGGACTAACATTGATATTCATTACCCAGTTTTCCCAAACTATATTGTTTATTATCAAAGTGCATACTTAATACCTGCCTACTTGTTAAATCATGTTACAAATATACATGCATGTCCTTGCATTATCTAGCCCTTATGACTGCCTTGATTGTCATGTCCTTGTTAGCCTAATAATAGTCTGGTAAAAACTTTTACCCTGCCTAATGGGTAAAAACCTGCTTATACTTACTTAGGCTTAAACAAATCTTTTGGCGATTAGCCACGGAACGGTGGACCGATACTCACCGGTCATTCATTTATTAATTCATTTAAAAAGGTTGTGACATGTGACAGTTAGGGCTATTAGGTGCATATTGGGCTGAGTGTTGTGTGTGGTTATAGCTATGTGGTGTGTCGGTCTGGTTTGGTCGGTTGGTCGGGATAGTTCATGAATGGTAAGGTCGTTGACCGTGTAAGTAGAGATGATTTGGTTGGTGAGTTGCCCAATGGATAACTTCCCCAGGGTGACGCTAGCCTAGAGTGGGCTGGCAACCCTCCTAGGCCGAGGCGGGCATGCCATGGCAAGTGTGGTCTACAACGGGATTGCCAATCCCGGAAGGATGGCGGTTATGGATTGGGCAACATGAAATTTGGTGCGGTTAAAGTCAAGGAGAAGTATGCTTGTCGAGTGGAGTGGGTTATCTTAGGGGCTGTTTGGTTGCCTTCTCAGTTGAGTCAGGCAGTATGAGCTGAGCCAGGCTGGTTGGAGTCAGGCTGAGGTGATGCAAATGGATGTTGTTCGGTTAGATGTATGAGATTGTACAGATTGTATAAAGATGTTGTTTGGTTGACTGCACTAATAAGAGAATGGGATGGACAAATTCAAAAAAGGGATGAAACATATTAAAAACTAAATTCTAGAAAGTCAAAAAAAAATACGGAAATGAAGAAAATCAAAAGAAGGTCTCATAAATAAATAAATTTAAAAATGAAAATTTTAAACTTTTGAAATTTATATGGCAAGTGTGGTCTAGTTTTGTTCAAAAAATATTAGAAACACTTAGGTGAAATCCGTTCAATGATCAGAGATACTAATCAAAAGATATAGCAATAATACGAATTGAAAATTGAGTATTGCATCATGTTGACATCAGCTGCAGCAGCCTGCATGCCCAGAGAAGGCCAACTCTGGCGTTTCCTCCCAGCTTGGCTTCAACAGTGTTTTTGCACCACCTTGTACAGGCCCCAACAGTGAATACAGGCAACCAAACACTGGTTCAGCTGCATCACATGGGCCAGGCTGAACAAATTCACCCAACCAAACAGCCCCTTAGAGTTGGTTGTCATGGTCAGTCGGTCGGTGCCTTGTTTGCATTTGTTCTTGTGTTGAACCCCCTGATGATTAAAAGAAACATTAATACTTAATGCTAGATAGGGTAATTTAAACTCATCTTAAAAACTGGCCTTACGCAAGTAAAATAACCTCTTCCCCCAATCAAAGCCTCCTAACATTAAGTGCGTTAAGGGGAGTGTTAACTAGCCAGCGTTTGGATGACGCTGACCTCGCATACTTCTACTCTTTTAGATGAAAGTACACAGAAGGATTGTTCGAGTGCCATGGAGATGATCTGGGTTGCGATGGTCATGATGCGGTTTAGGGTTCGCTCCAGTCGCCTACAGGAATGCATAGCCATTGGAGGATTTTGGATGATCTTATATATATTCTGCCGACTCTGATGATTGTTGTATGGTCGCTTGGCTTAATTAATATTGAGCCTGCGTCGTGCAACCAGGTATGTAATACTCCGAATTATGAAATGTATGTCTGTACGATACTCGGCTATGTATTGCACGCACTAGAGTACCGATCCAGGGTCTAGTGCATGTGAACAGTGGCTCTCTGGTAAGTATAAAAATGAGGGCTGACAGAGAGGCTGCGCCGACGTCGGGTAGGGAGGTTGCGCCATCGTCGGTGAAAGTGCATCTAGGCCCCAAGTAGGTTTTGATGATTTATGATCAATAATTATAGGGCTAATGCTTTTAATGACGAGATATACACAGGCTAAAAGTGGTGGAGTAACCCTCAAACTTTTATAGATTGAAGATTGCATCAAGAATGTATTTAGTCGCAAATTGTAAATCTTTATTTCTTAAGTCTAGACATGCCGTAATATAAAGGGGTATGCAATGGAGAAGTATATAAAGGTTCCTAAGTGCTCAAATTAGGTATCTCGAAGTTCGTGTGAGTTTTCCATTCAAAAAACCTTATATACAGAACCTACCCCATCGGAACATCCGACGTGGGTCAGAACATTCTATGATGGATCCAGTCTGGATGCTGCCAGCATAATTCAGAAAGCACCCCATCAGAACATCCGTTGCATATCGGAACATCCGATGCGGGTCGAAACATCTGACGCGGGATTCTCTGCTGCAACGACCATATTTCTAGATCCTCTATTTAAAGCTCTGCTCCACCACCTGCCAAATGTTACACACTCTAATTGATTGAGATTTTGATCTTTTCACTCCATTCTTCATCAGCTCTCAAGAACACAAGCCTTTCTCTGTCTTGTTCAACTTGTGAGATCTAGATCTAGAGAGATCAAGACACCCAAAGTGATCCATAAATTAGAGTAATCAAATTCTTGAGAACTTAACGATTGCTAAACAATTCTCCGTCGCATTTGTTACTTTTGGAGGTTTGAAGGGCTCCTAGACAACTAGGTATCGCCGGTGAGCCGCCGAGCTTTTTGTGGTGAGCCTCCAGAGTTTTTAAATGTGTGATTCCGCCTCCGCAAGGAAAATGGTTCATCTAGTCAACTCCGGTGAGTGATGTTGTGCAACACCGGGAGGGGATTAGGGTCTTGGTGATCTGGGCTTTGTCCCTTCCATAACGGTGAGTAGGATCTTTCTTCAAAGATCCGAACATTGGTAAACAAAAATCGCCGTGTGCTTCATATCGACCTTGTGTATCTGTTCTACTATTGTTTTTGACTTGTTCTGAATATTCTTGTGTTGATCTAAACTTTGTTTTGCGAGAAATCAATTTTTTTATTGCAAGTTTACATCGACTTCAGATCAATCAGGATCAGAGCATCTAACACAGATCGAAACATCCGACGTAAATCAGAACATCTGACGCAGATCAGAACATCCGACGCACTGTACACTAGACCAGATCGGAACATCCGATCTACATCGGAACACCCGACGTGCCTGTCACTGTATTGAGTTTTTAAATTCCGCAATTTTGTTTTATTCGCCTATTCACCCCCTCTAGGCGGCATATCGATCCCTTCAATTGATATCAGAACCTAACCTCCTGTTTTGAGCTTAATAGCTTGAAGAATTATACCAAAAAATGATAAAGACGATACGGGGATTGGGGCTCCAAGTGAAGGCCATAAAAGAGCTACTATTTCTTATGTTTATCCTGACGCAACATCCTCATCTCATGTCTCTACTCCAACTGGGCGTGCGCCTCACTTTGATGGCACACACTATCCACAATGGTGACATAAAATAAAGATGTATCTAATGTCTATTCATCCCTCTATTTGGAGAATTGTAGAATCTCATCGGTGATGAGGAAAGGGAATCCTTCCGCAACTATCAAGTCTTCAATGTTTTGTTTGGTGCATTAAGCCCAAATGAGTTTAATTGGATGAACGGACTTGAAGAAGCCAAAATAACTTGGGATACCCTCAGGGTTGTTCATGAAGGTACATCAAGTGTGAGGGAGACCAAGATTGAACTCATCAATGGCAAGCTAGGAAGGTTTATCCTAGAAGAAGGAGAAGACTACAAGACAATGTGTGATCGGCTCATGGTTTTGGTGAATGAGGCCAAGGGATTTGGTTGCAAATCACTTACTGATCGATCATGAGGTGGTCAAGATATTACTCTGAGCTATCACTCCAACCAATCTCTATCTAGTTCAAATGATCCAAGATAGAGACAACAATCACACAATCACTCCGCATGAAGTATTTGGAAGAATCTTGAGTGATGAGTTGATGGACCGAGAGGCTTCGGACAATAAGAAAATGGCTCAATCCAACAAAAATAAGAGCATAGCTTTGAAGGCAAGCAACGTGTCAATGCCAAAAGATGATAGCTCAAGCAGTGATGAAGATGAAGGACAAATGAACATGTAAGAGATGGCATTCTTTGTGAGCAGGTTCAATAAATTCCTCAAAAAGAATGGTTATAACAGCAAAGGCAAGAAAGATTCTGGAAAATCCAAATCATCAAGGCACTCAAAGAGAAGGTGTTATGAATGTGGAGAAACCGGGCACTTTATTGCTGATTATTCAAACAAAAGAGATAAGGAAGAAAAGAAGAAAGAAAAGAATTACAAGAAGGACAAAGAGAACAGTAAGAAAAATAAGAAGAGTTCTAGAGGTGAAGCTCACATTGGTGAGGAGTGGGAATCATATTCCACCTTCCAATCTGACTCCGAGTCCGAATATGAAAGCATTGCATGCATTGGAATGGCTATCGCAAAACTGGCTCTATCACTATTTGTTGAATTGACTTATGATGATGATGACACTTCATTGTGCTTCATGGCTAAGGGCCCTACGGTATCATCAAAATTTTCTAAATCTCTAGTTAATTATTATGCTAATATAGTGATGATGTTAATGATGGTGTGAGCAATGCTACCTTGGTCAAGATGATGAAAAAGTTTGATATGGGTAAGTTGAATGAGCTTATGGAGAGGGTTGAGCAACAAGAAAAACTTTTTTAGAAAGGATAAGACTTGTTCATTCTTAAAAATATGAGAAACCTCCAACTTGAGAAGTACCTTACATCGGAAAAGAAGAGAGTTGACGAGATGGCCAAAGAATTTTCTAAGGTCAAATCTAAGGCATGCTCTCTTGGGATCAATAATGCTTTACTTAAAAAGAACTCATTTGTGCGAAGAAAGCACATGAGACTCTTATGATGAAGTTTGATGATATTTTGAAGAACACCTCTAATCTTTCTAATGCAACTTGTGACTCATCTCCCTCCACGAGTAATGGTTGTGCAACTAATTTTGTCACTTTGCAAGACCTTACTTGTAAGAATGAAAAGTTAAAGGGTCTTCTTAAGGACGGTATTCAAAGGTTTTACAAGTCGAGTAAGGGATTTGATGAGATCTTAGACAAGAGAAGAGGAAACTTCAGGAAGGCTAGACTTGGCTATGTTCTACCAAAGGGCAAGAAGACGCATATTGTGGTGGCTCCAGTCACTAAACCAATTCACTTCGTGAGATAGCAAAGCTCAAAGGTTCACATTTCTCACTCTACTTTTAATACCTCTTACATTCTTAGAATGAATAATTTTGGTAGAGTGCTTACACATCATGTTGGACCGAAGTATAACAATGCATCTTGGGTCCCAAAGGCTCTCAGGACTAATTTTAAAGGACCCAATCAAATTTGGGTACCTAAAACCAAAGTTTAAACTTTGTAGGAATATCTCTCCGGTGGCCCTAGTTGGGTACCTGATAGTGGATGCACTCATCATATAATCGGAGAAAAGGCAATGTTCTCTTAAATTAATTGCTAAATCAATCAAGCGAGTGCATTACTTTTGGAGATGATGTTAAGGGTGACGTACTTGGTCTTGGTAAGATTGCTATTTCTGAATATCTTTATCTTACAAATGTTTTACTTGTGGATTTGTTGAAATACAATCTATTATCAGTATTACAATTTTGTGCAACCGGTTACAATTGTATTTTTACTTTTGATGGTGTGAATGTCGTTCGAAAGAGTGATTATTTAATAGCCTTTAAGGGTCATCGAAAGGGAAAGCTCTATCTAGTGGACTTCTCCACAGATAGGCCTAACCCTGAGATATGTCTAATGGCTAAATCTAGCATGGGTTAGTTTTGGCATCGCCCACTAGCCCATGTTGGTATGAGAAACATTCACAAACTCTTGAAAGACAGCCACATCATTGGACTAACAAATGTAAAGTTTGAGAAAGACAGGTCATGTAGCGCATGTTAAGCGGAAAAACAAATTGGAGCACCTCATCCCTCCAGGAACGTGATGATGACGACCCGAGCTAGGCGGCCAGAGGGGGTGAATAGATGCTACAAATTTTTGACATTACCGTTTTCACCAAAACCCGAATAACTTGACAATCATGTGTACCCATAGCATGCATGATTAAGAGTCATAGAATATGTGAAAATTTTTCATTCACAATCCCGTTTGTAAAGTGTCCAAAAGCGATGAATCAATTCAAATCTTGCTTTAGGAAAGAAGACCAAGCCAAATGATCAAAACCACTTTCCGAAAAGCAAAAGCAGATTCTTCAGAATTTGTTCTCAATTGGAGCAGAGAGATGGTGCCTTTCTGTTACTCCAACAATTATGGGAATTTTTCTACCTATGAAACCATGAGTCGTGAAGTACTTCACCTAAAATCTCCGCAATAATCCTTGTACAGAAAATATGAAAAATCAAACACCACGAGCTATCAAGAACATCCAGCAGAAAGTTTACGGCTTGATTTTCACCTCATAGCTCCCAAATGGAGAAACCAATGGACATGAAATTTTTACCACAGATGGGTATATGAGTCACACATTTATTCCAACTGGAATTATTACAAAATGATTTTGCTAGAGTTTTTGAAAAAAATAGTTACTGACTGCTGCGCGGATAAAAATTTTTGGACAGATTACTAGCAAGTCAAGAATTTGATCTCTTGCCTATGGTTGCAAAGTGTGTATCAAATCATATTAGCAACCTCAAGGCATCATAGACCATCAATAACCAGCAAGAAATCATCCAAGTTTGTGAGCATCGTTGAGCCCTAATTTCTATTAGTGGCATTGATGTCAAATTAATTAATATAAAGTGTTAGGGGGTTTTTGGATTTCTCGGAACCCTAGCGAAGACTCGGCATTTTTGTAAAACCTTAATTTGAAGCATCGACAATTTTGTGAGCTACTCCGAGGTATCAAGTGCGTGACCGAGCGAGAGAAGAGGTCACGTATAGATTAGGAGTAGTTAGGTTTTATTTCCTATTTTCTGTCGGATTTCAAAAGGGGTTTGAATCACTCGGACTATGTCGGATCTTTGCGAATTCTCGAAAACTCGGTTTCCTTAGTCCACTTCTTGTAAAAATACCCAAACATTCCTTTGTGAGATATCTAGAGAGAAAAGAAAAACCCTAAACTCTCCCACACACACACTCAACCTTTTATCCGAAAATCCTCTCTGTCGGACGGCGTCCGGCTGCAGCCGGACAGCGTCCGACCAGCAAAACACAGCACAGTGCACACTGTCGGACGGCATCCAGCTGTTACCGGACGGCGTCCGATCAAGTTCAAAAATCTGAGTTTCCTCCCATCGGACGGCGTCTGGGGGTGGGTTGAGCGCGTCCGATGGACTTAGGGTTTGTGCATTCCTTGCTGTCGGACGACGTCCGGTAGGGACCAGACGGCGTCCGATAAGCCGCTTTTCTGTGAGCAGTAGGCGCTGTCGGACGGCGTCCGGTGCCCGTCGGACGGCGTCCGGTAGAGGCTAACGGCTAGTTATTTTATCTCCTTCCGAGGGGCAACGGCTAGTTTGCTCTTGAGGCTATATATAGATGTCTAGTGGCTGGCTATTTTGAGGTTTTTCTGCTCTCTACACCTACCACACTTATTGCTCATCAATTAGGTGATTTAGAGCCATTCCTCCACCCACAAATCATCCAAGGCCACAAATCATTAAACCCCAACACCGAGCTTCATGGAAGTCCTTCGATCCGGCATGATCGGGGCGTTTCGGGCTTGTTACTTTTGAAGACGACATCCTTCGTGGAGGACTGGGCTTGGGAGTAGGCCTTGGCGTGTGGCTACTCTCGAGTCTGTGTACGGGTGACGGAGTCCACCTCGCCGGAGTGGCGGAACGACTACCGGGAGTAAGTGAGGCGTTAGGCTCAAGAGCGAGCCGGTCCTTGTGCGCAAGGGGTAGCCTCAACGGAGAGTAGGAGTTGCGGCTCCGAACTTCGGTCAAACAAATACCGTGTCGCTCTCTCTTATTTACTTTCTGCACTTACTACCGTTGCATTGATTGTGTTGTTTGTGATGCCATGTCTTAGTGAAAGTGCATCTAGGCCCTTATGTGATTTTGGTGATTAATGAGTAACAATTATAGAGCTAATATTTCTATTGGAGTCCATGAGGTACATGTTTAAATGAGATGGTGTAACCCTCAAAAGTGGATATATTGCAAGAAGGCATCAAGACTAGTATTTATTTGTAAATCTTAATTTATTAAGTCCTAGGGATGCCGTACTATAAAGAGGGATGCAATGGAGAAGCTTATAAAGGTTCCTAAGTGCACAAAATATGTATCTCGAAGTTCGTGTGAGTTTTTTCACTCAAAATATACCCTATACAGAACCTATGCCATCAGAACATCCGACGAGGGTCGGAACATCCGATGGTGAGCCAGCCTGCCAGTTTTTTGAGCTATCCAGTAAAGGGTCCATCGGAACTTCCATCGGAACATCCGATTCAGGTCGGAACATCTGACGGGGGATCAGAACATCCGATGCGGGATTAACTGCACAACGGCTAGTTTTCGGGATTCCCTATTTAAAGCCGTCTCTAATACCTTCCAAAGGCTGCTGACACTGTTTACTCTCTGATTACACCTTGATTTGAACCTAATTCTTCCTGTTCATCTCTCTCAAGAACCCTAGCTTTGTCTCTCTCTTGTTCATCTTGTGAGATCTAGATCTAGAGAGATCAAGGCAACCTAAGTGCTCCACAAATTAGAGTCATCCAATTTTGAGCACTTAGCGATTCCTAATTTCTTCATCGCATTTGTTACTCTTGGAGGCTTGAAGGGCTCCTAGACGGCTAGGTGTCGCCGGTGAGTCGCCGATCTTTGTGTGGCGTGCCTCCGGAGTTTGTGAAGGTGCGAATCTACCTCCGCAAGGAAAAGGATTCAACTAGTGATCACCGGTGAGTGCTTTGTGCTTCGCTGGTAAGGAGGATTAGGGTCTTGGTGATCCGGGCTTTGTGCCTTCCCTAACGGTGAGTAGGATCTCCCTTCAAAGATCCGAACATCGGTAAACAAAAATCATCGTGTTTTTGTCTTGATCTTGTTTTGGTGTCTTTATTACTTGTGTTGGCCTGTTCTGAGCATTCTTGGATAGATCTAACCTTGGTTTTGCGAGAAAACAGATTTTACTGCAGGTTTTCGACAAATCCAGAATATCCCGGATCGGAACATCCGACGCCTGTCGGAACATCCGACCCAGATCAGAACATCCGACGGAGGGTGTACTGTACCACGTCGGAACATCTGATCCTTCATCGGAACATCCGACCGACTGGTTACTGTTCAAGTTTATTATTTCCGCAATTTCATTTTATTCGCCTATTCACCCCCCTCTAGGCGGGATAGCGATCCTTTCACTTAGTTGCATATTAACTTGTTTATCGCTTCCGCTTGCGTGACAATTGAAACTAGGATTGGGTCGCTATTAATTTGATGCTTAATTAACAAATAACGAAAAAGGTTTAAAATTGCCTATTCACCCCCCTCTAGGCCATAGGATCCTCTTTCAAAGTTCATCTCAAAACAAGAGTTGCAAAAGGGAAAACGAAAATAAGAAAAAACCAAGAGCAAATGAATGCAAGATACTCATGGATAAGAAAGATTTCCTTGCATACAAGTTGGGGGATTATAAACCACACTCCATGTGTTACAAGCACTCTAAGTGCCATCCAAAACACACCCAACTCACCTTCTCTATTTTTGAAATTTTTAGCTCTAAGGGGATGAGGAGGAGGTGCTCCCCTTCCCCTCTAATTATAGCCCATGGGTGAGATGCCCTAAACCCTAGAGCCCATCTCCACCCTTCACTTGTGGATAAGTGGTGTACAACTCACACACTACAAGACACACTCCCTAGAGGGAATATTCTCCATATATTCCTTCGGGAAATATTTTCGCAGCTTCCTCGGTCGCCGGCCCAAGCCTGGGCGCACCGGTCAGATCAGCATCACCACCAGGTTACCGACGCCGCAGCCTCCAGCTGCCTCGGATTTCTTGCCATGGCTAAGATTCTCGAGTACACCACCTCATGTGACCGCCAGGTCATCAAACCCGGTCACCTGCACGCCTCCGGACACACCAGCCTCCAGCTGTTCTCGCGAAGCGTCGGCCACGTACCCGCCGATACCTGCATCACTGAGGTGAACACACACAAAACCAACACACCTTACCTCACCTGCAAGGTTAGTCTACCAAAAAATTACCAACATCATAATCCCTTCGTGACATCACAATTAGCACACCTTAACACACCACGTGTCAGCTTAACAAATTCCACCGGGCTACGTCCGATCGAAACTATTACCTAGCGCAAGCTCAGCACAATGGTCCGGTTCCAATTCCACGGCAATTTCCACAAATGCACCATTTAATAATTCTTCAAAACACTTCAAATTCCATCTTATCAAATATACTCATCATCAAACTGGGGTACCCTCCATATGGGTCTCAACACAAGGTTACTTTGTCCTTAGGTTTTAGTCCTAACTTGATTTCTTACCTTTAACTATTTGGTCATGATAACTAAGTCTACCAAATACGTCCTTTTCCCCGATTAAATTACCATGCACATTTTAACGTCTATCAAGAATTTTCTAAATAAACAAAAATGGCTTCACAACATGATCGAAGGGGAGCATAGGAGCTCGCACCCAGCGGTGGAATCCACCACTTGATCGATACTAGGGAGCCCGAAAGGATCCTTGGGATAGGCCTTGTTGAGGTCGGTGTAGTCGATGCACATGCGCCATGTTTTGTTTTTCTTCAGCACAGGGACCGGGTTTGCTAACCACTCGAGGTGATATACGTCCTTGATGAATCGTGCTGCCAACAATTTGGTAATTTCCTCCCTGATGGCTTCCTTCCGATTCGGTGCGAATCTTCGCAAGCGATGTTTAATCGGCTTCGCCTTGTCGTCAACGTGCAAAGAGTGCTCAATCTCCTCTCTCGGAACACCAGGCATGTCCGAAGGCTCCCAAGTGAACATGTCCTGGTTTGCCCGGAGGAAAGTGATGAGCGCATCTTCCTATTTGCTGTCGAGCCCTGTCCCAATCATGGCTGTTTTGGCTGCATCAGACGGATCTAACATTATCTTCTTGGACTCCTCGACCAACTGGATGGAGGTCTTGGCTTGCTTTTTGGCCGGTATGTCTCCCTCTTCCTGAAGTGAGGTGACTGCCTGCTGGATCTTTTCCATCTATGCCGAGGTGTCCAGGGCCTGCTCCATCTCACAGCTTTTGCTGTGGCAGACCAGGGACTGCTTCATGTCCCCGGGGATGGCAATTACGCCGTTAGGCCCTGGCATCTTCATGACGAGGTAGGTTTAGTTAGGTACCACCAAAAACATGGCAATGCCCGACCTTCCCAAGATGACATTGTATGCCGTCTCGAAATCGGCCACTTCGAAACTCAGACTCTTGGTCCAATAAATTTCTTTAGGCCCGAAAGTAACGGGCAACGAAATCTATCAAAGTGGTACCACGGACGTCCCAGGGATTACCCCGTGGAAAGGGATGATCCCTTCCGTAGCTCGGAACGAGGAATCTTGATTTGATCCAGGGTCTTGACGAAAAGGACATTAATCCCGCTCCCGCCATCGACCAGGACCCTCTTTAATTTGTTCCCCCGAACGACCGGGTCCAACACCAGTGGGTACCTTCTAGCGAAGGTTACCCGATCTGCGTGATCCATCCGATCAAAGGTTATTGGAATATCCGACCAGCGTAGGTATTTGGGGGTCGCAAGAAGGATCGCGTTGATCTCCCGAGTGGTAAGCTTCTGCTTCTGCTTAGATTCGTACGCGTTGGAGCTCCCATATATGTAACTGATCTCGCGCTCCACAAGATGAGGCAGTCCTTAACAACGTGCTTACCACGAGGATGGAAGGGGCACACTGCATCCATGACTCTATTGTAGTCGTTGTCGTTGGGGGGCTTAGGTCGATTGCGCTCCACGTTCACGACTATCTCGTCCCCCTTGTGCTTCATGTCCTTCGGCTTGCCCTGCTCGTCGTTAGGCTTCTTCTTAGAGCCTCCATCGTGGCCGCCTCGATGATTCATGATGGCCTTTTCAGCGTTGGCTTCTTGGTATGCCATTGTGAACATGGCTTTGAGAGTCCGCGGGGGGTCCCGAGTCATCTGCCTGATCAACTTTTCGGACTTGCATCCGGTGAAGAAGGCATCGATGGCTGTTTGCTCCGAAACGTTCCGGATCTCATTCTTATTTTTGGTGAAGCGCTAAATGAACTTGCGGAGAGTCTCATTCTTTCGGCGATGTAGTTGTCCGATCTCCCATCTCGCGGCAGGCCTTTCATAGGTCCCCTGGATATTGGCGATGAACTGTTCTTGCAGGTCATCCCAAGACTCGATAGAGTTCTCCGGGAGTCCCGTTAGCTATGTTTGGGCGGTTGGGGTTAGAGCCACTAGCAAATAGTTCACCATTACGTTCTGATCGCCTCCTTCTGCGCTGACTGCCAGGGCGTAAACCTGTAGCCAGTTCTTTGGATCCCACTCGCCCTCGAACTTGTCGATACCTTTGAGGTTGAAGCCGTCGGGCCAGACCAGTCGGCGAAGATCCGGGGTGAACACCCGAATCCCCTCCAAGGGTCGTGGTTGTCGGCGCCGCGGGGATCTGCTACGGCGCTCTTGTCGTGGGCCGCGGAGGCGGTGTTCTTCGTGATGATCGTGTCGACTGGCGGTACTTTCGGCGTGGTCGTCGTTGCGCAGACTGCGATGGCTGCGGGAGATCCGCTTGATGTCGATGTGTTCCCTCTTCCTGGCCTCTATGTCGTGGCGAAGGTTGTGACCCACCGATCGGTGCGATCCGCCGGAGGTGGAGGCGTGCGCTTTGCTCCGATTGCACGCGGAACGACTGTTTCGCCGTTACGGTCGCAATCGGAGTCGGGTGCGCCTCATTCTGTTGGATGGCCACCATCTCAACAATGGCCGTTGCTCGGGCCATGGTCTGGATGAGAGGACTGTTTTCTGGAAGTTGTGGCACCATGGTCTCTAGAAGAGTCTTCGAAGCGACGATGTTCGCCTGAGGGGTTGTGTAAAAGTCATGATCCCTCAGCTTTACCTCTCGCAACTCGTTATGGACGTTGCGACCGCGGATTCGAAGCTGGGGCATGCGATATTGATCCTCTGCACGGCGTTGATCCGGGTCAGCCGCCTTCGTGGCGGCTGCTTCGTCTCCGGCTGGCTGGGATGTGGTGTGATGGTTGCCCGCGCCAAGGACAAAAACTTCGCTATAGTTGTAGATCTCGGTGCTCCCCTCTAACTCGGAGGCTGAGTGGGAGAGGCTAACCTACTCGCTTTGTCCGATAGGTTTTCCAGTGTTGATGACACCTACGAACGCGGTTCGATCCGGTTAGGTTATCCCAACAGGATTATAAAGTTGATTCTCAGTGCGGTCACCTCTTGACCCGAGTCCTGGGAAAATCTGTGCAAAGGTTGCAGCTGAGTTCCTGAGCCCGAAGGGAGATCCAATCTAAGGTGCTGGGACTCCCCTCGATTGGGTCATGTCCAAGTCCAAGGAAGTGTTGATGCTGAGTCCTTCTCTACCACTTCGAGGGAAGATGCGAGATGGAATTGTCAGTGCATCAATCTGTCGAAAGCATCTGCGGAGTTCTCCAATCCGATGGGTAAAGGAGATGATGAGACGCAGGTTCCTTCTTGGGGGTGATCTCTCCGGGCGGGGAGAGATGAAGTTTGTCCATGCTGTCGGCCACAAAGTCTAGGGATCCGAAGCGTAGAGCTTGTCCTGGCGTGAAGATGACGGTCAGCGATCTTGTTGATGCCATCTAGCTCGAATGATGATCTTGACGTAGCCCCCTACCTGACTCGCCAACTGTCGACTGGTAGCTAACTGGCGGTTACTGTCGGCAATAGATTTGTTTGGGGTTATGGCTAGAACCGAGCTCAATGGTAACACAAGACAAAGGTTTATCCATGTTCAGGCCCTCTACATAGAGGTAATACCCTAATCCTACGTTTTGGAATTATTTATGCATGAGTATGCGCGTATGCGTGTCTATGCCTCTACGGCCCCTACCCCTCCCTTTATATAGTGTAGGGGGGATGGGGTTACATGATCTTATCTGGTACATGATACCGAATTCTGCTATATCAGCGTATGTCATGCACCGATATTTATAGGTACACATCTCCTAATCATATGGAGCTAAACTCTATCCTCGGGACCATCCTTGGTGATCAAGTTACGTATAGCCTGAGTGATCTTCATCTCTATCCAACCGACTTGGGTCGCCCCCCTAATTGCTACCTCATGGGCCTTCGATGAGGATACACGGGGCCCATGTAGTCCACACGCGGTAACCAGCTCTTGGCCCAACATGGGGCGTATCCCAAGAAGTTTTAATCTAGTGGGCTTAGTAGGCACCCAAGTTTTAATCTAGTTGGCTTAGTAGGCACCCATGTTTTAATCTACCTGGAGCTTGATGCATGTATTCCATAGGCAGTCGTTAAAGTCCAATTTCATACGCCGACGTACGCTAACTTTCTGGTGATTTGGGGGAAATCAAGGTTTATACATGCATTTTATTTAAACTAATAAATTTCCACAAGTTTTGGTGAGTTTTTGTCTTTAGGAATAAAGTACAGAAAATCAGAGCTGAACAGTACAAAAGTGTCGGCCAATAGGCCGACCTGGCATTTGTGTCCAACCGACTCCAATTTCTCCCAATTTCCAAGAAACACACCAAGGAGTGATCCCTAGCATCCATGCACATCAGTTTTATCGAATGATTGCAGTTCCTTCACACTTGGATCAATGGGCCCATAAGGAAGTCGGTTTTGTCAAATCCAACTGCCAAAACCGACGTGGGGAGTTAATCTACACCATCAAGTAAGCATACTAGGAGAAAATGAGGGCCTGGATCGACTGAAGGTGGGTTCGGCCAACCCCCCTAGGCCGGCCGACCCCCTTAAATCCCTGTTTGGATTCTCCCTCGGATGGTGGCTTGGTGATAAGTGTCCCATGGCGTGGAAGCACTCCATTGCCTGCGAATGGATATATAAGGACCCCCTCACTTCACTTGTATCACATACAACTCATTTTGGAGTCACTCTTCACTTGTTAGAGTAGTTAGTTTGGGACTTAGAGTTAAGTCAAGCTGAACCTCGGCGTTTCAGAATCGTCTTGGGGAATTCGAGTAGTAGCTCTTGTATCCTTTCCCTTTTGTAAGACTTTGCTTTTATAATATAAGTATCTTTTCATTATCTGAGCTGAGCATATTTACATTAAATTGGAAGTGTGAATTATTAGAGCGGTCGATTAAGTTCATCTGGTTCCGAGTCAGGGTTTATTCTCATATGCTTAGAATATCTAAGTACTGAATTTGGATCGCCTTCCAAGGATCCGGGGAGGAGTGATCGGATTTAATAGCAGACGTGGTGTCTGAGACTATCTCTAACTTTGTGATAGGTGGTAAGTGGTGACAGCCCTATCCATCTGAGATTTATCTCATGTGTAATCCACTGCGTTAGGGACTGGACCAGTAGGGCCCAATCGAGGGTGGTCATAACCATTTGATGTTCTTAGCTGATAGGGGGTGGTAGTGAATCAGCTGAGCTCCAACGATGTTCTTAAAACAAACCTCCAAACTCATATCTGCTAGCTCAACCTAATAATTGATTGCACTATTAAAGAACTTTATACTCTTCTCGTTGACCTCCTAACTATATGCCTAACTAATCCTTTTTATACTCCTCTGTATTGTGTCACCGGTCCTATTATATTATTATATTTATTCTTACCTCCGTTAACTAGCCGGCTGGTATCTTAAATAATATAGATAGTAAGAATTATCCTTCTCCCTCGTTTCCTGTGGATTCGATACATTGAAATACTCCCGGGTGAAAACTATAAGCGATATCCGTCAGCTTGCGGATTATTTCTAAGAGCGTAAGAATCACCAATAGTGCATAGGTTTGGGCTTATTCCTTTAAGGTCTATAAGAGAATAACCTAAGATTGAACTATACATCTCTAATGTGGCCACAAGCTGACAGCCGACGATGGCCAGCGTATTACGGTTATTGTTCATAAAAGCGTGCTTGAGACCAGGAGGAAGAGGTTTTAGCTCGATATGTGAGGAAGGTGTCTTCTTAGCCTTATCTAACTAATGATACCCATTTGCATCTTCCTCTTGGACAAAGTGTGCAGCGTCTTCCTCCAGATCTTGAGGCTGGGCCATATCGTCAAGAGTGGTCGATCTGACCTCTTCCAAAGGATCCAGCAGTGGGTTGCTTCTATCAAACTATTGATAGATCACGCGAAGCTCACTATAAGATATTTATTGCTCACTATCAAGCCTGAGAGACTGATGTGGGTTAGGGATATCGAGACGTGGAAGTCTAGTGTGCTATTGAGATCATCTAAAGTTATCCCGACCCCTCTTAGGATTCCCTCAGATTTCAAAACATGGTTAGGCCGCAACATAAAATGTTTTTGAGAGAGAGAAAGGGAATGATCCAAAGGAATCCTTGATGCCATAGGTTTTTACTTGATGTTGATCTCCAAACAAGGATCACATGGAACACCTTGGAAGTTCAAATCCTCGGTTTTCAAGAGACATAATTTATCATTAGGAAGCAACTTAATTGTCTCCATTGAATTTTCAGCTTCATCGATCACTTCTCTACTCAAAATGACAGTAAGAGTTAAAAGGTTTTTCAGTTACCAATATTTCCTCATGAGTCAGGGCATTTGGCTTCGGCTATCGTAAATGTTGACTTTCGGTTGGTAATGCAGAAGCATTGCCAAAGTCATCAAAAATTTGTTCTTCAAAAGCGAACAAAGATAGAAAAGGCACGGACTCGCTCACCTACTCAGGTTCTGGGACACATGGAAAAGTGGCTTTGGGAGTTTCTTCGATTCTTGAGGAATCGAGTTGGTTTGAAGAGTTCAAGTCTATAGGAAGTCTAGAGCTTGGAGGTTACGCATTGATTCAAGTTCTAGTTCTGAAGGTTCGTCAACAACCTCCACGAAGGAGGTATTACTTAGTGGTTTTCCAAAAACTTTGTTTCCTTCTTCTACAGTTTTGTAAACGACAAATCCTCCGGAGACTATGTTCAAGAATGCGATACTAGTCATTTTCGTCCCCTCGACAAAATGTTGCATGAGCATCAGTGCTGGAACCGATAGATCGGGCCTCAAATAGACCAAGTGGATAAAGCACACCCAGACTACGCCCATAGTTTCCTCCTCTATTTGTTGGAAATTCAAAACCTCCTTCTGTAATTCAACAATCTTGGCGGAAGGAAAGAGCGTGAAATACTTATCCTAGAGTGCTTCCCAGCTACAATTAAGACTTCCAACAGTCCGATTAAACCACTTTTTGGCTGATCCCAAAAGAGAGAATGGAAAAAAATTTCAATTCGGCATCTATTGTGCCGTTCCCCAAATTACAATAATTGAACAAAGTTGTTCGAATTCGCGGAGATGATGGTATGGGTTCTCTCCTTCCAATCCAACAAAAGATTTTTCCTAGACCTTTGCTATGAGACCTGGCTGGAGCTCATAGCTTGGTGTGTCGATGGGGTATGAAGATGATGGAGGCTCCAGGTATTTACCCTTGAGAGCCGAAAACTAATAGATAGATGTGTCGTCCATTTGGTATTTGTGGAGGGACACGGACAAGAAGGATTCAAAACTAGAATAGCTACCATTCCTTGGCAACGGCACCAGAAAGCTTATTAGCGATTCTTATGCCTATTCGAATTAATACGCAAGCGCACTAACATCACGGTAACATTCACCCGAAAGTATTACAAAGGTATCGATTTCCCACGAAAATGAGAAGTCTTTAGTTTAGAATCTAGCTTAGGATAGCGTCATAATGACGGAAGTGGGATAAGAGAATTCAGGTCGAGATGTTCTACATATCAGGCCTCACTTAGCTAAAGGTGCAAACTTATCCCAACACGAAATACTCCGAATCAAAGCTCGGTTGATACACAACCACCCGCTATCAGTTAAAAACACCGGAGAATTATGGTCACACCTGATTAGCCTCGACTGGGCTAAGACTAACGGGGCGGACTTCGCAAAGCTAATACTACTCAGATAGTAGGGCTATCACCACCTACTACCTACCGCACCATCGTTGAATCTGATATTTACCGGGTGCTAACTAGTCTAGAGACCACGTCTACACCTGGCAACACTACTTACCAAGTTGTCACTTGATAACACGCTTTATCGAGCACAAGCCAAGTACCAGTAGAGTAACTTAGGTATGAAATAACTTTTCTTTATAAAGTAAAGAATGAGCTAAGTGTTGCCGAATAGTAGAATGATGTTGAACTCATACCCATGTTCAACTCCGGACCACAAAGTGGAACAAAACCGACACACCGACTTCTCCCCAACACTAAGCTCTCCTCTCTCTCCCTACTCTACTTTCTTTTTGGGCAGCATAACGCCACTTTCTTCTTCTTCCCCGACTTTTCCGCAGCTTCGAATGGCACAAGGCACCTCTATTTATAGTATGACGGGACAATGACGGTTGCACACGTATAAGGACACGAGTAGGTCTTCAAGGGAGTGAAGGAGCATCAAAGGAGCAAAGAGGGGAGGCCGGTCGACTTGGCCCATGTCGGCCTACCTAGGGTGGGCCGACCGGCAGGGTCTCGGCTCCCTTCGGCCATCCGTTTCTTTGGGATTCCATTTGGACATCTAGGTTTGCTTCCCTTATGGCGGTTGTGGCAGTTGAAGCAGGTAAATCCAACTTTAGGTGGGGGCCTTTGATCCTTCTCAGTGTTTTTCTGGCCTTTCAATGAAACCGACAAGCGTGGACGGTCTAGATGGATCCCTAGTGTGCTTTTGGATTGCTTGGAGAAAACACAGTCAATTTGGGCTCGGAAGCCGGTCGACTAACCTAGGGTGGGCCAGTCGACCTTGGTTGGGTCGGCTGGCCTAGGGCCGGTCGGCCGGGGCCCATTTTTCTCTGAATTTTCTCAGTTTTTATGTGTAGGTCCCTGCAAACTCAAAACTTACCAAAAGTTGTGAAACTTTCTGTAATTGATAGAATTTATTTATGATTCATCTTGCTTTTATGGTTATGTTGATAGTCGAAACCATATACAATAATGTAAATAATGACTGTTAATAGACGGCAGAGAAGCTTCCACCGAAAGCTGCAGGTGCATATTAGAGCTGGGGTGAGGGAACACACACACACACACACACACACACACACACACACAGAGTGAGTTGGTCCAAGGGGCAAAAGGGCAAAATCACAAAAGGATTTAAAGCACAATTTTGAATTTTGAGCCAAGCATAAAAGTTTAATTGCTAAGCAGAAAATATCACTTTTACGGAAATTAGTTGTATGCACAAATTTTATATGGATGGCCATTTGATATAAAAGGATTTGGATTTCATATTTTTAAATATGAACCTTTGCACAAGGTTTATATTATTGAAATCAAAATATTGTTTTTAGGAACATATATAATTTAGCAAACATATTTTATGGATGACCAAAGTATTTCCATGGTCACAATAAAAGAAGTAATTACAAGCAAACATACAAGCATTTAAATTTCAAATGTTAAAATAAATATTTGCATGAAGGCATACATAATTAGCAAGGAGGATTTCAAAATAAATAAAATAAGTTCATCCCTTTTATGGGGGCTAGATGAACCTTTTCTATATTTTGAAAATATTAAATGGTGGCAAAACATTGTTATTACTCTATGGCATGCCATGTAGCAAAACCTATAATAGCTTTTTAAACCATAAAGGATATTTTTCAATATAATTTATTATATGTAAATATTTGAAAATGCAAGTATAGCATCAAAAGGTTTTTAAATTCAATGACAAAATATTAATCCCATAAAATAATTTATTATTATTATTTTAATATTAATAGTTTTGTATGAGTTCCAAAATTAAGATGTTACATCGCAATCATCAACGTCTACCCACCATGTTACTAACTAGAACTCGTCCTCGTCGTCTAACTTCATCGATGAGTCTACGTTGTTACATTCATAATGTGTATTAGAAATATTGTAAAAATATAAGAGCATCTCCAGTAGCCCCCTATCCCATCCTATATAACACTATTTATACTGAGGTGGGATGGGAGGATATTGTGATGTTCTAATTATAACATTTTCTGTGGCACGATGAAGCATCGCTAAAATTCAACGGATTGAATACTTTCGCTTGGACTCGTCAAGATTGTTTCAGTGGTATTATTTTGTTTCGATGATTTTTCAATTTTTATGGAGTGTTTCGAGGTATCAGATGCTCTTCCTTCCGCCCCGCGTTGGGGTGGCTCCACCGCGGGCGGACGGACGGACCACGGTATCGGCAAAGTCTCAGTGTTTAAATGCACTGGCCCTATCGTCATCCCCGTATCCCATTCCCGTCCTTCCTTGCAACACGCTAAGCAATCGCATCTCGAGCCGATCCGCCATTGTTCGAGCTTTCCAGATCCCACAGACCATGGCGAGGCCCCTCCTCTCCCTCCTCTTCGTCGCTCTCGCCGCCGCCGCCGCCGCCGCCGCCGGCGTCAGCGCCCGCGCGGCGTCCGGCGGCCGCGGCCGCGGCCCGCTGGTGGGAGGGTGGAGCCCGATCAAGGACGTGAGCGACGCGCACATCCAGGAGCTCGGCGGGTGGGCGGTGGCGCAGCACGTGAAGCTGGCGAGCGACGGGCTGCGGTTCCGGCGCGTGACGCGCGGCGAGCAGCAGGTGGTGTCCGGGATGAACTACCGGCTGGTGGTGGACGCGGCGGACGCGTCCGGGAGGCGCGCGTCGTACGTGGCGGTGGTGTACGAGCAGAGCTGGACCAACACCCGCCAGCTCACCTCCTTCAAGCCGGCGGCCAACTGACGCGCGGCGCCGCGGAGATAGATCTACGGCCGCGGTTGCTCCAGTGTCCTCCCTCTCTTGCTTCCGCATCAAGTCCCTGTAGTAATTAAACGCGTTTTCCTGCATATATTCCGTCTGTATTTCTTGTGTGACATCCGGACTGCGCATGTACGCGAGTACTAGTAGCGAATAAAATGGTTGTGTTCGTCCTCTCTACATGATCACGTCCTGGCCTACCTTACTTGCTGCATGTACTGTATGATCGTCCTTATCTTTGAAGTTTCTGGAAAGAATGGTATATTCAATTGCTGTGAACGCTTCGGGAATCGGCGGCTGCGGTGCCGGTATTGGACTCTCATCGGTGGCCTTTGTCATTGCCGCTCTTTTTTTTCATCCAGAGAATGAAGAACTTGTCGACTCACGTATGGGTCCATCTTTTTTCCCTCTTCATTTGACACGCGTGGATTCATGCTAGTATAGTGGATTCGGTGTGCCAATTACCTCAACTCTTTCATCGGAATTATGTTTTGGTTGCTAACTAGCTATGTCGGTGATGTGTTGCATTAGTTTTTCGTAACACACAATTGCATTTTGATTTTTTTTTAAAAAATTTTTTATTTTATTTGGTCCTTTGGAATGTTGTATTATTCTATTGGATTTTTATGCCCTTCATAAGAAAAGGCAAACTATTCGTAAATTTGGACTTCAAAAGATTTTGAATAACATCAAAATTTTGATGGATGTTCTCTGTGTAGCCACGATTTGATTTTTAAAAACTTTCAATTTTTATGAATGTTTTGCGGCCTAACAAAAAAATCCTTAGTCGAAGACTGCATTATGGAAACCTTTCATTTTTTAAAAAATAATTTTTGAATTATTTGTAGACATGGTTTGGAAACTTTCATTTTTTATTTTTTTATATACCATAAATAAAATTGAAAAGCGGAAAATCGAGAAGAAATATACGCTTAATAAGAAAGAGCAAACAAGTTGTAAATTCAAACTTAAAAATATTTTGAATAACATCAAATTTTTCATGGACGTTCTTTGTGCAGACATGGTTTATTTTTTGGAAACTGTAAATATTTAATATTTTTTTTGCGATGAACCAAAATTAAATCCTTACTTCCAAGCTCGCATTATGAAAACCTTTAATTTTTGAAAAAAAATTAATTTTGAATTTTTTTGTATACACGGTTTGGAAACTTTTATTTCTTATATTTTTTCACGTACCATAAATAAAATTGAAAAGCAGAAATTCGAGAAGAAATATAACCTTGGTAAGAAAGAGCAAACTATTTGTAAATTTGAACTTCAAACATTTTGAATAACATCAAACCTTTTATAGATGTTCTTTGTGCAGAAATAGTTAATTTTTGGAAACATTCACTTTTTTTTTTATGAACTACAAAAATTAAATAGTTAAGGAATGCACAGCCCTTTCGGGCGTGTGGCTGCATCGAACGTTCGGGCGGAGAGCTAACTCAGCTTGCCAACAGGACAAGGCACCCGCCTTGTTCTCAAACATGCGGTAAAATTTATTTTAATGTTATTTAAATATGGACGGACATATTTGATTTTACGAAATGATTGGACGGGCTTGGTTTTCGGTGACGTGGCGCAACGTGCCAACAGCTGGTAAGGACGATGTGCCGCAGCAACCTTCCAGCCAGGAGCACTTTGTTATACATAATAATAGATTATGTGCCTATCGTACCAAACATGGAAGCACCGCGTAGGCACTATAGCAGCTGACCGCCCCGCCTTGCTGCGTCTAGCTCGGGCTCGGTAAATCTCGTGAGAAGCTCGCAGGCCCGCGCGAGCTCGTTTGCAAAATCTTAAGATCTTATTTGCAATTGAGCAGTGAGCCAGCTACTAGGGAGTAACTAGTTCACAACAATATTAAATTACAAGTTACAATAAATGAACAATAACATCAAACATGTTCATAATGACATAATCTGTACAAGCTACAAGTGAGCCAAGAGCGAGCCAGGTCTAGCTTGGCTCGTGCTCGTTTTTGGACCGAGCTGAAAAACGTGGTCTGCTCATGGTCATTTGTAAACGAGCCGAGCCCGAGCACGAGTGAAGGGATCTTAGACCGAGAGGAGGGGTGAATTGGCCTATTTTCAAACTTTAGCTCTCACAATTTTTCTTGCTTAGTTAGTCACTTTAGGAACCTAAGCTATTGATGAATCTAGAGTCTAATTGCGGAAGCGATCACAATACAGCAAAAGCGTCTACTAGATGGCATGATGGATCACACAAGCAAGCGTTTAATGTGGTGTGAGGAATGTAACAGTGCAGACAAGGAGACAGAAAACGAGATGTTTATCGAAGTTCAGTGCTCAACTGAAAGCACAAGATCCCAATGGCTTAATGTTATGGTAATTGATGTCAACTGGGCCTCTAACGACTGCTTCAATGCTAAGGACCTTATTTGTTAGATCTTCTGTTTTCCTTGTGTGTGTGTCTGTTTCCGGCCCATCTGGCCCGTCGTCGTCTGCGAAGATCATCTCCAGTTGTAGACCCTTTTTGACACATTTCTGAGTCCTTCGAGAGTGTTTCGAGATGTTCGGTTCGAGCGGCAAGGGTTCGAGTGTATTCTGGGGGAACAGCTATTCAAGGTTTCGTACCATCTAAGTCTTAAAACCAGATATTTCCTATGGGCGTGAAACTTTCCGCCTAAGTGTTTAAATGTTCCTACCAAGTTTACAAGTTGACAAACATGGCACAAAACCCTAGGCGAGACATCGAATGAGAAAGGAATACACTACTAGAAATCTAACTTTTGCCGAGTGTGAAGAACAATTACCTACAAACCTTCGATAAAAGTTAAGGTGGCCGACGGTGCATACATTCTCTAGTGTTAGAAAAAAAAGGTCGGCTATTAAATGCTTAACCGAGAGGGTGCAACAATAACCAAGGGCTTTTAGAAAACCCTTGGCCATTCATGGGAATGGCCAACGGTAGAACTAAAACTCTCGGCCATCTAAAAGAATAGCCGGCGGTTAAAACAAAACCCTTGGTCATTCAAGGGAATGACCGACGGTTGAAATAAAACTCTCAGTCATTCATCGTGATGGCCGACAGTTAAAATAAAACCATCGGCCATTTGAGAGAACCCTCGGTCATTCAAGGAATAACCGAAGGTTTAAAGCAAAACACTCGACCATTGTATACAAAATGATAGGAGTTAAAAAGGCGCATGTAAAATTTTAAACAACAAGTGTGCGAGGTGAGTTAGCTAGGTGGGAGAGTTTTATTCAATAGGTCATGGGTTCGAATCCTATGCAACACACATTTATAATTAACTTGATTTAATAGGAAAAAATGATATCAAAGTTCAAGTATGTATAGAGAGGTTCATCCTGATAGTAAAATATTTTTCCTATTTCATCCATTAAATTTGGTCATATTTATTCCACCACATTTCCCTAGTGTTTACCATTTCCGTCGGTGTGTTAAAACTGCTCACTCATAGTTTTCTTGAGTGTTCTCTATTTCCGACGATAAGTTAAAGTCACTCACCCATGCATTTTCTGAGTGCTTTAAAAACTGTCGCTAAATTCATTCCCGAGGGTATCGTCGGTAATTGCACGAATTACCCACCATGGGTGGCTGAGGGGAAGTTACCGACGGTATACGCTCAGCCATATACATGTCCTACGGTATTTTCTAATGACCGACAGTATTTGCACACTCGGTAAAAGTTAGAATTCTAGTAGTGATAGCCAAAACGAAGTATGCTCCAAAATGTAGCCCCATCAGACTGGGTTCGACGTCTGTCGGACTGGGTCCGATGGATGAACATGCCAGCGGCTAAGTCCCCAAGAACACCAACGAAGCAAGACTTAGGTAATTTTAACACGTTAGGATCTTTAGCTATTTGTGAAAGGCTTGTGGACTAAGAGAGGGCTAGGAATTTAAGTGAAGGGAAGACTCGGCATGATCGAACCAATTAGGACCCTCTTAAAGCATGGGCGACAAAAGTAATAACCTAGCTACTCCTAAACCTACACATGACCTTCTCACTCACCCGGTCATGCTTAGATCACCTTGAAGCAGCTCAAATATTCGCCGAAGCCTTACTAGGTTCCATATATGGTCCAAGAACTCCTTAGCACAAATATCCACATCATCAATGCCACTAAAATAATGAAGGCTCAACGATGCACACAATCTCCCCCTTTGTGGTACTTGATGACAACCCAAGAGAGATCCTTAGATTTTGAGCTGCAAAAGAGTTAGCGCACAAATGCAAGAACGAGAGATTCAAAGCATACAAATATAATAGAGTGCACAAATACAAATTTAAGTTCACAGGAAACCACAGCTCGACATACTAGTGTGCAACGGAAAAGAATTAATCGATGCTCCTCCTAAGTTCATGCATAACAAGCAAATACAAGCCAAAAGTAACAAGTTTGAGGCGATAAATCACATATTACAATAATAGATCAAACTAAATGACCTCGTCTAAACTCTCTTCTTCTCCCCCTTTGTCAACAAGTGACACACATAGGGAAAAGGCTCCTAGTCTTGACGCTCCCCGTCATGACCGCCATGCCCACCGAGACTTCTAGAAGGATAGGAGCGCACTCTTTTGGATTTTAAACTAGCGGAGCGGGAAGGAGAACCACCAACAGGAGGAGGAGCTGAAACTGGCACAAACCTTAGTTGCGAAAAGCTGGAGGAGCCTGCTGAGATTGCCGCAGATATTCTTGATAGTCACTCAGAGCATCATTGTACCAATTATAGGGATTGGTTGCTGGATTGTAGGGCATGAAGTGATAGCCCATGTACATCATTGCAGATTTCATCAACCCAAGCTCTTCCTGCAAATAGGTCTGCTGACCAACCATAGTGTCCAGTTGTTGTTGAGTGGCTGCCAAGTTCGCTGTGATGTCAATCCTAAACGAATTCAAATCCTCTATCATTTCCCTCTGATAAGTACTCTGATCAGCTCGGAGGGCTTGCACTTCATGCATGAGAGGACCCAGATCAAATCACAGTGGAGGAGCAGCAGGGTAGCCATGTCCTGCCATAGGAGCATCTGAAGCAGAAGGAGCAGGAGGCGGTGCAGGTGCAGGTGCCGGAGGAGGACCCAGCGGAGGAGCATCCACAGGCCCGCCCACCTTTGGCCTACTGACAAGGGCGCACAAGAACTGTTTCATCTGATGTTTTCTGACCCTCGCACTCCACTGTCTAATTCCGTCCTCGTGTACTCTGCCAGTTATAGAAAGCAGAAGCCCGACATATGGAGCAAGAGGCAAAGGCCTGTCAACTTCCCTGTAGATGGCATCGTCAATTTCTTCAAACAGGGTGGCTCCAATGTTGATTAAACTCCCCCTAAAGAGATATAGCATGAACCAACTGATGATGGGGGAAATACGATCTTTGTTGCCACCTCGCACAAAGAGTGTGCTCCTGAGAATAACATGTATCAAGGTCAGCTCTGCCTTCAGCTAACTGGACTTTTCAATACAGTAGTTAGGTGCCTTAGGGTCCAAGTTCGAATATCCTCCTCTGGTGGATACCTGGCCGACCACATCCCAGTGTCGAAAGCTATACCATGCAGATCAGCGCCAGAGTCAGGGGTGCCAAGAGCGAAGTTCATCTCAGCAAATGAGAGGTCATGAATCCTGCGTCGATCGAGTGATAGTAGAGGAATTCTGACTGATCATTTGCCAGTAGCACAGTAGCAAAGAACTTATAGTGTCGTTCCTCCCCCCATGTCACCTGGAAATTGGACAGGAGATTTGCCAAACCGGGTGTAGTGTTGAAGTAGTTGTATATGCTAGGACCCATAAATGACGTGATCTTATGCCAATCAATATAGTGAGGATCCCTGGAACTCTTCTTCTGCCTAGAGAAGCACATGAAGAGTTGCTTCTGAAACTTGGTATGGAAGCGGAAATCATTGGTATCCTCTCTCTTAACAGGAAACCGTCTGTCATAAGACACAGCTCGCTTTTTCCTCAGAATCTCCATACTCAAAAGAAGCATGTTGTCGTCGACAAGCTCATTCTCAGGTATCAATGTCTCAGCAGCGGTGGTGTCCTCCTGTTGACCTTCATCTATGTAATCCTCATCACTGTCATCAATAGTCACGAAGGACTCCCCCGCAAGCCGCTGAGTCCAGTCAACGTCATCGCGCTGTCACTGTCACTGCTGCTAGGTACCCCTCCTAGTGCGAGGAGGTGCGAAGCTGCCCACAGATGTCATGTCGTCATGAGAACCTTGGTCGCCTCTGCCACCTTGACCACCACTACCCCCTGCGCCCACTGACCTTGCAATCGACTTGCCCAAATTTCTCAATCTCCGAGACATGTTGCCGCTAAAGAAAACTTAAAAACCCGGGTTCTCCAACCACTCCACGAGGCCTAAGACACGAGCGCGCGAAAACACGATTCAAAACCTAGGACTCGAAAAATGATGAGATGAGCGGAATCAAAGACCGTCTATAACAACTTACCGATCCCTAGAAGGAAGCCAACCCCACTGTGCGTGGAGAAGACGTCCCCTAGGCCTCTTCCGCAAGGGAAGAGGAGAGGAGCTTGCGGGAGGGAGCACGCACAGATCGAAACCTTCCTCGAGGATTCCCGCGGTGAAAAACGAAGAGGAGGACGAGGGGAGGCCAGAGATGAAGAGGGTGGTCGCCGAACCGGAGAAGCCGCGCTGGCGATGCAAAAGAGGGGCGACAGCTTTGGATGGAGAGAAAACAGAGAGCAAGTGAGAGAAGAGTGGGGGAGGCAGACACGTACGGTTCAGAAAATATGGGTCATGATCTAGTCATCAGACTAGGTCCGACGACCGTCGCACTAGGTCCGACAATACAAGATAGGCTAAGACCAGCCAGGCCAACTATCCCATCGGACCGGGTCCGATGCTAGTCGGACTAGGTCCGATGGAGTTAAAACTCCGCCGAAACCAAGCTGACCTACACTGGACCTGATCTGATAGACCGAACGGCCCCAACCCACATAAGATTTAAAACTTTTAGTACTTTTGAAGACATTTTCTCCTATTTTGCCCAAGAACCAAGAAAATTTGAATTTTGGAGCAAATTTTGGAGCAATTTTGAAGACCTTAGTTTTGAAGAGATGATATATACACAATGAATTCCAAATAAAATCCATATTCAAACCCAAAGTTTAATCTTTGTGAACAAGAAAATGTGTGGACCCAAAATATGCCATGATGAAACAATTGGTATGTCAATTGAAGCATATGCATCCTGCCGAACAACCTCTTGGCAGGGGTGATGCGTAACGGCCAAGAAATCGTGTTTGAGTCCGTCTCGAACAGGAGTTCTGCACGACTACGTGAAGACCCGGACGTTGGTTTCCCGGATTGGAATAGGAGTCGTGATCCCCAAGACTAGGAGTATGCCTTATCTGCCTCGGGATATATTTGGCATGTCGAGTTCGTTACGATCTCGTAGTTAGCCCAGCCCGATATTCCCTCGGTAGGTCGGTTTGCTCTGCACTATATAAACAAGGCCCCTACGGCGTTTAGAGGGACCCTGACCAAGAGCTTCCGCATCTTAGTGCCTCGTAGAAACCAGATCATTGCGTTATCGCGCTTGTACACCCATAATCTCGCCGAGACTTGTTCGTCTCGTCGAGCATCCTCTTGTATTCATCTGTGATATACAAGAAAATTTGGACGTAGGGTCATTATCTCTCGAGAGGCTGAACCGGGATAAAATCCTCATCTCTGTTCGTTGATGTTCGTGGTTGTTCGGCGTGTCTCCCATCTCACTTCTAAAGAACCTTAGCGACTTGAGATCGTTATCTCAACCGTCGACAGTTGGCGCCGACCGTGGGGACACGCAGATCGAACATGTCGAACTCCATCAGCGATACGGAGATTCTTCCCGAGGGCTATGACTCGGAAAGGCGGGATGTTTCTTCCCCGCCGGCTCGAATCGATCTTATCGTCCTAGATCGATGTTCGTATCGAGAGATGAGGTCTCTAGATCGCCCGCAGATAATCTCGGTCGAGCTCCGTCATTGGCGATGAATACGGAACCGGCGATCTTTATCTTTGGTTTAGATCTATCGGATTCGGGGCTATGTCGGTCGATTCTTCTGTGGTGACACGGCGATGACACCGCCTAAGCAGCGCACGGCCACCGCGTCGTCAACATGGTGGTGCAGGACCTCGGGGATCTGCACGGTCACGATGGCGAAGAGATCGGCGAGTCAATTCCGCTCGGCACCGGATGGAGTCGCACAATCTACTCGCGAGCAAGACAATGTTCGCCGACTTTCGACGAATCCATCGACCAAACTTTGGCGCAGATCCGCGATCGGTAGAAGCGTCGGCAACACGCGATCCGCCTCGCGACCTACGCCAAGACCCCGGTAGAAGTTCACCGCCGGGTGGAATCGCGTGCCAGACTCTAATCAGGCGGGACGCGGATGCCAGGATCCGGGACCAATTGAGCAGAGCCGGAGCGGATCCAGCCCCGCAATCAGAATCGATCCGCTCACCAAGACAATCTCGTACTCGTGAGCGATGAAGTGGCTACTCACCTTGCGAAATTGGCCGAGGGCCTTAAGTCTATAGGTGAGAATCATCCGGCGGCGTAGCAGTGAGCTGTCTGGTAGATTCGAGACGATGGCGATCCGATCGATCGCGTGACCGCCGTCACCGTCGAAGGACCACTATCCACGAACAAGCCGCCCGTGGTCGCCATTGCCGCCAAGTCCCGTAGTCATCGCGACGACCACGAGGGGGCAAGCGTCTGTAGCGACGATCACGGACGATCCCTCGCGAGGCGCGTTGTCGCGACCACGAGGAAGGGCGCGAGGACTTATCACGAGAGAGTTCCTCCAGCGAGACCTCCGCTCAAAGAAGAGTTCCCCGACCAACAGGACCAATGTCTTCTCGAGGCTAGGTTCTGCTGGGGAAGGTGTCCGGTCTTATGCCTTGGGCTGCAGGGCCTTTTCCGACGAGCTTCGCTCTGTTCGGTGGCCCTCAAAGTTCAAGCCCGGACACATGGAGAGGTACAACGGGACCCAAAACCCAGAGGAGTTCCTTTCCATTTACGCTACGGCCATCATGGCAGCCGGGGGTGACGAGCTTGTCATGGCTAATTACCTCCCGATTGTCCTTGAGGGTGCTGCTCAGACGTGGCTGTTCAATCAGCAAGAAGGTTCCATCTCTTCTTGGAACCAACTTTGTGACGCTCTGATTGCTAATTTTCAGAGCTGTTAAGTGCGTCTGGACAAGGAGGATGATCTGCACCAGATGATCCAGATGAACGGGGAGACCCTCCGCAACTTTGTGAAGCGTTTCATCAAGATCCGCAACACAATCCCGAACATCTCGGACGAATCTGTTGTCCACGCCTTTAAAAATAGAGTCTGCGACGAGCAGCCCACCCAGGATCTCGAGATCAATGAGACCTAGACCGCCAACGACCTGTTCAAGGCGGCTGATCACTATGCCAACGCGGCAGAGCGTGTTCAGTACAAAAAGGCGTTCGACAAGGGCGAGCTGCCCGCCCAGCCTGGTGTGGAGGAGAAGAAGAAGAGCAGCAACAATCCTGGTGACAAGAAGTCCCAGAAGAAAAAGAAGGGTGATGCGAACAACACTGTCGCCGGTATAGATCGCACACCTCCTCCCAAGAATGGGCAGAAAAAGCCCAACAATAACTATAAGGGCAAGAAGCCCGCCCAGGGAGGCAACCAAGGCAAGAAAGGTCCTAATGACCGATATTGCAAATTCCACCAGCATCACGGGCATGATACGCGCCACTGTAGGACCTGGGCTGCGAAGCTCGAGGATTTCTACAACGGCAAGGGCCCAATGCCCACCCTGCCCGAAAAAGGTGAAGCCGGTAAGGCCAAGCGCCAAACCGATGATGGTGATCGGGACGACGACGAGTATCAAGAGCCCGTGAACCATATCGCCGTCATCTTCGGCGGCTCCTCGGCTTATACCTCTCGACGACCTCAAGGAAGCCGCTCGGGAGGTCCCTAACGCTGAAAAGGGCAAGCCTCAGCCCAAATCGATGAAGTGGACCGAGGTTTCCATCTCATTCTCTCAGGAGGATTGCCCCACTGGGATGACCAAGCCCCAGAGGCTCCCACTGGTGGTCGCTCCGACCATCAGCAACGCCAGAGTTGGCCGTGTACTCGTAGACGGCGGGAGCGCTTTGGACTTACTCTCTGCTAAGGTCTTGGACGAGATGCAAATTCCTCGCTCCAAGCTTAAAGAGGTCGCGATGCCATTCTACGGCATTATTCCCGGAGAAGCTGTTCAGCCTTTGGGGCAGATCGTTCTGCCCGTTACCTTCGGCAGTCCAAGCAACTTCCGGACAGAGTTGATCACATTCGATGTGGTTGACTTCCCATCCGCATACAATGCTATCCTGGGCCGGCCATCTCTTGGCAAGTTCATGGCCGTGTCTCATCACGGATATCATTGCGTGAAAATATCGGGTCCCAATGGTGTGATCACGGTCAAGGGCAACTATAAGGCCGCTCTCGATTGCGACGAACAGTCCCTCGCCCTGGTCGATCAGCTTCCACCTCGAGGCCCCGAAGCTCCGCAGACTAAATCTGCACGCCCTAGAGTCTCCCTTCAGCCAGGAGGAGAGACCAAGGAAGTTCCGCTGTCTTTGAATGATTCCTCCAAGACAGTTCACCTGGGGGCCAATCTGGACCCCAAATAGGAAAGCGAGCTCATTGCCTTCCTCCGACCTAATGCAGATGTGTTTGCCTGGGAGCCATCTGACATGCCCGGAGTCCCAAAGGAGGTTATCGAGCATAAACTGGTCGTCCGTGGGACAAAAAGCTCGTTCGCGCCGAAGCTTCGCGCCGGACTTCAAGCATGGGATCATCAAGGATCGACTTGGTAAAGCGCTTTCATTCTTGGTTTCATCCGCGAGGTTGATCACACCGAGTGGCTGGCCAACCCTGTCATTGTAAAGAAGAAAGGCGGCAAGTGGAGGATGTGTGTCAATCACACAGATCTGAACGCTGCTTGTCCTAAGGACAATTTTCCGCTGCCTCGCATAGACCAGTTGGTCGACGCGACTGCGGATGCCCAGCTCTTGAGTTTCTTGGATGCTTACTCCGGTTATCACCAAATAAGCATCTCCCCCGAGGATGAAGAGAAGACTGCCTACATCACCCCCTTCGGCACTTTCTGCTATCGACCATGTCTTTGATGCATGCAATCTTTGGTGCCACGTTTGGTAACAATGGAGAAGACTTTCCCAGAATAGCGCGGAAGAAACCTGGAGGTCTATGTCGATGACATAGTTGTAAAGAGCAAGTATGCTCAAGATCATGTAAAAGACCTGACCGAGACTTTTCGAAATCTCAACAGGCATCGAATAAAGTTAAATCCAGAGAAGTGTACCTTTGGTGTTCGATTTAGAATGTTGCTCGGTTATGTAATTGGTTCGCAAGGCATATCTGCCAACCCCGAAAAAATCAAGGCCATTGAAAACATGCAGCCTTCAACTACCGTCAAGAAAGTTCAGAGCCTCACCGGACGGATGGCTGCCTTGAGCAGGTTTATTTCCCGTCAGGGCGAACGCGGGCTGCCCTTCTTTAAGGCCCTGCGCAAGCACAATGGTTTCGAGTGGACAGAGGAAGCTGATCGATCTTTCCAAGATCTAAAGCAATACCTGTCCAACCCACCCGTCTTGACTACCCCGCGCCACGGCGAACAGCTCTTGCTCTATCTTGGCTGTATGCCTCAAGCGGTGGCCTTGGTCTTGCGGTGGAAAGGAAGGCATCCAATGCCAATCTATTACGTGAGCGAGGTACTTCACGGATCAAAGGAGCGTTACCCTGAGGTCCAGAAGCTGCTCTACGCCTTGCTCATGTCCTCCAGGAAACTTCGCCATTATTTCCAGACGCACCAAATACTGGTCCCGACCAAGTTCCCTCTTGGAGAAATCCTAAGGAACAAGGAAGCTGGCGGACGTATAGCTAAATGGGCAATGGGCGGCGAATTTGACATTACATTTCTTTCGCCCGAATCGCTATTAAGTCCTGTGTCTTGGCTGACTTTGTCGCCGAATGGACTGACGCCTAACTCGTGAAGCTCCCGAGCAACCCGATGACCCCCTTGGACCATGTTCTTTGTGGCTCGCGACTTTGAAAACTTCGGGGCTGGTTTTGTTCTCATCTCCTCAAGGAAAGCAACTCCAGTATTCTATCCAACTACACTTTGCGGCGACTAACAACGCTGCGGAGTACGAGGCCCTCCTCGCAGGACTAAGAGCGTGCAAGTCGCTCGGCGTCCAACGGCTAACTGTGAAGGGAGATTCACAGTTGGTCATCAACCAGGTAAACAAGAAGTATCAGTGCTGCGATGACTCAATGGCGCGATACCTGGTTGAGGTGAGGAAGTTGGAGCGGCACTTTCGATTTTTCGAGGTGCTCTTCGTGCCTAGGAAGGACAACTTCTTGGCCGACCAACTGTCCAAGTTCGGATCCTCACGCGAACCTGCTCCGGCAGGGGTGCTCGTCGAGCACCTTCACAAGCCCTCTATCACGTCTCCGGACGAGGCAAGCGAGGCGGTGGTCTTGTCTCCGTCATCAAGCGAGCTCTGGTGGACAACGCCATTTGTCCGGTACCTTGCGCGATGGGACCATTGCTCAAGACGGCCGGCGTTCCCGGCTTACAAGGCGTGCTGGTCCATACAAACTTGTGGATGGCATCCTTTACCGTCGAGGTGCTCTGGGAGTCCTCTCCAAGTGCATCTCTCAGCAGGAGGGTGTGTTCCTTCTTAGGGACATACACGAGGGTGCCTACGGCAACCACGCCTCCTTCAGAACTCTGGTCGGCAAAGCGTTTCTCATGGGCTATTACTGGCCTACAGCGTTACAAGATGCCCGGGACATCGTGACAAAGTGCAAAGCTTGCCAATTTCACGCCCGAAAGGCACATAAGCCCGCCCAAGAGCTCCAAACGATCCCTCCATCTTGGCCTTTCTCCACATGGGGTCTGGATCTGCTCGGCCCGTTCCCTAAGGGGTACAAGGGCTGCACACACTTGCTCGTCGTCATCGACACCTTTACAAAGTGGATTGAGGCAGAGCCTGCATCGTCTCTTCACGCCAAAACGGCTGTGCGCTTTTTCAAAAGCAACGTGGTCACGCGCTTTGGGATTCTCCATAAGCTGATCACCGATAACGGTACCCAGTTCCGAAGCGAGCTATTCCAGAATCTGCGAGCAATTTGGGCACCAAGGTTCGCCGCCTCGTGGCACATCCACGAGCAATGGAGCGATCGGCGAGCTAACGGACAGATTGTCTAGGGTATCAAGCGGCGGGTATTTGCTGCTCTCGAAAGCACAACAAAGCACAGGTTGTGAAGTTCCTTCCGTCCTCAGGCGATTCGCAGACTGACGGCCACCGCAACCTGGAAACACCTTTCCAATTGGTCTACTGATGCGAAGCCATCACGCCACCAAGTAGTACTCGGTTCGCCTCGCACGAGCTCGGTCAACTTAGTTGACAACGAGCAAGAGCGCTTACTCGATCTCGACCTCCTCGAAGGCACACGCGACCGGGCACAATTCAGAATGGCGCGCTACCAGCAAGCTCTTCGCCGGCACGCCGCCAAGTCAGTTCGACCAAGGGCTTTGAAGGCGGGCGACCTTGTTCGGCGCCGTGTCTAGAACTTGTCCAATGCCAACAAGCTAACTCCTCGTTGGGAGGGCCCGTTCACGGTCATTTCTACTGCTCGCCCGGGGGCTGTTCGCCTGGCAATGGAGGACGGGAGAGAGCTGACCAGCACTTGGAACATCGACCCGACCGTAAGTTCTTTGTGTAGGTCTTTACGTTTGTTTAGCTTAACCGCTTTTTGTCAAACTTCGCACCTTTGTTCGTCCAAGTCTGTCGGGCTCCATGTAAAGTTCAATCCATTTAATAGTGAAATTTTCACGGTCCTCTGAGGCCTTTTCACACCTCTGTCTTGTCAAGACTACCCTCTCTCTGGTAACACTTGATGGCTGCCCGGCCTTGCGAACACTTGGCTCCGCAATCTTAAGGATTTTTTTCTGCTCGTATCCAGTTTCAACAAGTCTCTCAACTCAAGGTTGCGTAAAAAGGCTTTCTCGCCTCGTGGCTAAGTCTGCTCTCGTAAGCCCTCCACGGCAGAGGCACTTACCGCCCACGGCACGACCACCTGGCAAAGTCTGCTCTCGTAAGCCCTCCGTGGCAGAGGCACTTTCCTTGTTCGGTTACCTTTGAAATCGCCTAACTTACATCGCCGAGCAGTTTTTGGGATAAGTCGATCAGGATACGGGTGTCGCTCTAACTCTCTACGCACGTGCTCGAATTCGCAAACTCAGGTTTTCGAGCACCGTCCGTGCATCGGGGCTAGGTGTCGCCCTTTCTCTTGTGCACTGTTCGAGTTCGCAAACTCAGTTTTCGGCAGTACTGCGAAGTGGGGAGTTAGGCTAAGCGTTCACCGGTTTTCTTAAACTTTCTAGCGCTTTCGTGCCTGCTCTTGGTTTCTGTTCGTTCTTGTCTTTTCTTTGCTCCTTTTGCGGGGAAAAAGGTAAGTTCTTTATTAACAAAGTTTGCGGTACAAAAGTCCCTTTCGAGTTCTGACCCTCTGACTACTTAGAAGCGAGTTGCTCCTTGAGCTCCTCGACCACTTCCTTGAGGCGCAGGACTTCCCCTTGGGCCTTAAAACCCTCTCTGGCCTCAGCTCGGAGACGGTCGGATTCCTCCTTGCTGCTCCTGGCCTGCTCCGTTGCCTTCACGCGGAGAGCCTCGACCTCTTTGGTCTTGGCCCGCAGCTGCTCGGCCAGATCTTCTCTCTGGCTGGCTCGCTGCTCGGCGGTCTTGAGCTGCTCGTCCAGCTCCTTGACCCTCTTCTCCGCGGTGCTAGTCCTTGCGGCCAGCCCGCGCATCTCCTCGGCCTCCTCTTGTGACGCCCACAGGGTGGAGATTTTCTCCTGTAGTGCCACGGAAGTCGACTTCCCTTCGGCGAGCTGGGCCTCGAGCTGCTTTACCTAATTCACGAGCAGCTTCCGCCATTCTGACACGTCGTGGAGCTGCTCTTCCAACCACTTCGTGCGGCCTGGCTCACCTTCCGCGACGCTCGCCCTCGCGGCCTGCGCGCGAAGCTCCTTGGCCTCTTCCCGAAGAGCCCCCGAGGATTGCCTCTCCTCGGTCAACCGAGCCTTGAGCTTCTTTATTTTCGCCGCCAACTTGCTCCGGCTCTTGGCTGGTGCGGAGGGCTCCCCTTCGAGCCCCCTCATTCGGAGCTGCTCTCGGAAACCAGCTAGAACGGCGCTCCGTTCGACGGTGACTCCATCCTCGAGCTCCTCCATGGTATCTTTGAAGACCTAAGAGAGAAAACAAGTTGACCACTTCGCTCTGATGTTGCTCGACTGGACCAGGTTGGTTTTGGCCCGACCTTGCCAGTCGGCGCTTGGGCCCGGCGAAGCGATCTTGAGACCGTCGGCCACGAAGCCTCGCTTCGTCTTGGGATGAGGCTAGCGTCGCCCTCGTCGCCGTCTTTTTGGCTCCTTCTTCTTGCGGGAGCGCATTTGCCCAGGAGCAGGAGCGGCGGGCGAAGAACTTTCACCCTTGCGCTCCTGCCCCTCTTCCTCTTCTGCCCGATCACCCTCGGGCAAGGTCGGAGCCGCTCCACCGGGCGGCACCGGAGCTTCCACTGGCGGGGCAACTTGTGTGCTCTGCTCGTGGGCTTCTTCTTGTACCTTGGCGGCGGGGCTTTCGCCCTGCTCGTCGGTCGCCTCCGTCGCCTCAGGGACGAGCTACCCCTGCGACGAAGTGCCCGGTAGGACCGCCTGCTCGGTCCCACCTAGGGCAGCTTGCGGAGCCAACACTTTGGCCCCGCTTTCCGTGGCGCTATCCGCCGCCCCTTCCGCCTCCAGCCTCTCCACTGCGCCCTTCAGCGCATCGAGCTAGTCGCTGGAGCCTGGTGGGAGCAAGCTCCACGCTGCCAGCTTGTCCTTGAGGCTGGCCAACCTCATCGTTCATGACGCACCGTGGTGTGCTCGGGCAAAGAGACCGCTTCGATCGCCTCGTCGGCGTCGTCCGTGGCAATCTCCTCTTGGGCGGTGATGAAAAGAGAATGGTTGAGCACAGTGCGGTTAGGGAAATTGTAAAAGACGAAAGTTTCATTACAACATACCTGCCGTGGAGGGCTTGATCTTGATCTTCTTCGCCAAAACCTTCCGCCTCTTCCTCGGGGGCTCCTTGACGCCTTGTTCGTCTCAGCCCTCGGACGCTCGTGGCGATGAGCTCAGCTCCCTGCTGAGCTGAGCGCTTTTCTCGCGCAACGCAAGAAGCTTCTCCTTGCGCGCGACTTCCTCCTCGAGCCTTCTCTGTTCGGCGACCTGATGCAGCCGTGCCAAGTGGCCCGGGTGAGCCTGCGGGTATCGCTTAAGCCAGAGGGTCAGTGTCTTTACCTCTTCGTCGCTTTGCTCAGCGAGGAGGGAGGGCTTAGTCGTTTCCGCTTGGTGGCGCTGGCTGGTTTGCTCGATCGCTCCGTTGCGCAGCGAGCTTCTTCGAGGTGGGCGGCAGCGGTGGCATGCAATGAGCTCCGCGTTGGCTCGGCCGCCGCCTTGGGCTTTGTGGCCGCCTTGGCCTTGCCCTTCTTCGCTTTCTCCTTCTCCGACCCAGAGAGCTCCTCTACGATCCCTCCAAGGATCAGCTGGTCCTCCTGTGTGTTCGGAGTGGGAATGTTAGCATTTACGACAGTGCGAATCCAGCTACACAGACGAGGGTTCGAACAACATACCTCGGCTGTGCGGACAAGCACGTTCCGCGGACAGGTATAGGCCACCTCGTCGGTACCTCACCGTCCTTCTTGGTTGCCTTCAGCATGGCGTCGACCCGCTCGGTCACCCATGCGTCGGCAGGTTTTTCTGCCCGAGCAGGAAGTCCTATCAGTTTCTGTTCGGAAGAAGCATCAAAGAAAGGTTGAGTCCTAAAGGCACTTACCCGTGCTCTCCCTGGAGATGTCTTCCCATCCCTCTATCTTGTAGAAGGGATAGGGTCTTCTCCGCAATGACGATCTGATCATTTGTGAAGTCTCGGATGATCTCCTTGCCGGTAAGCCCAAGGCTCACGAGGGAGGCGATCTTCCTCGTCAAGTACCAATCCTCGGCGGACATCTCCGACCGAGGCATTGGTGTTCCCTTCACCGGCGCCTTTCCGGTGAAGATGAGCTTGCTGTCGTCGCTCCGCCGGGTGTAGAACCACCTCGTCCACCACGCGCCCATTGAGTCAAGCAGCGGCGGACGGGGATACGGCGCGTCATCGGCAATGGCGGAGCTTGAGGTAGTAGCACCCAGCGCAAAGCGGCGGAGCTGCTCCTCGTTACCGATAGTAATGGAGGAAATTTCACCGGCGGATCAATTCCCAGATAGCCCTCGCACAGTGTGCGAAGGCGGCCATCCGGAGGATCTTTGCTCGGATTGAGGTTCGCCACCTCCAATCCGCTAATGTTCAAGAAGGCCTCAACGAAGTCGCTCTCGGGAGACCTCAACCCGAGCAGGCTGGCTGCTCAAGGCGATGAACTCTCCTCGAGCGGCTCCGGAGTCTCCTCCTCCCCGGGCAGCCTCCAGCTACCGGTGTCGATGTGGCCCTCCTCCTCCCAAACTCTCAAGTCCTCCTCGGATGTGCTAGAGCTAACGAACTTGGCCATAGCGGTTCCCAGAGTTAGACAGGCAGGTTTGGTGGTGGAGTTTGGGTGCTTTCAGTCTTGAGTCGCGGTTGGAATTAGGGCTTGGGAAGGAAAGGCGCGAGAGCAGAGTGGCTAGTCATGAGCGGCTTAGGAGCTTTATAGTCCCATATCGTGACTCTGCAGCAGTTTGCCACAAAGCGGCTAGTTTTTCTCAGAACGGCTAGGTAAAGCGGTCGCTTTGTTTTATTGCTTGGCAATGATGAGATTCTTGTTGAGATCCGCCAGCGGTTACTTTTTTCCAGCGTCATACCGAGGGTCGGGTGCTCTGCTTTCCGGATGGATCGTTTTCTGTTGATCGGCAACGGAGTTGCTTTCAGTCTTGTCGGATGCCTTTCGGTCCCGAACAAATCCTGTTCGGTTGAACCCTAACATGTTCGGTCGATTGTTGCAAGTCTTTGTAGCAGCAAAATTTCCCTCTTCGTGACTTGGAGTCTCAAGAGGAAGACCCCACTCTAGTGAATCCTTCCACTTGAGTCTCGGGGGCTAGCTGTCGGGGATAAAATCACGGCCCATTGCCATGGCCCACTCCACGACGGCCCGATCAAAGCAACCTACCGGGGCCCGGCTCCTGGAAGGTTCTATCAGCCCATATGCATCTGCCGAATGCCTCTTGGCAGGGGTGATGCGTAACGGCCAAGAAATCGTGTTTGAGTCCGTCTCGAACAGGAGTTCTGCACGACTACGTGAAGAACCGGACGTTGGTTTCCCGGATTGGAATAGGAGTCGTGATCCCCAAGACTAGGAGTATGCCTTATCTGCCTCGGGATATATTTGGCATGTCGAGTTCGTTACAATCTCGTAGTTAGCCCGGCCCGATATTCCCTCGGTAGGTCGGTTTGCTCTGCACTATATAAACAGGGCCCCTACGGCGTTTAGAGGGACCCTGGCCAAGAGCTTTCACATCTTAGCACCTCGTAGACACCAGATCATTGCGTTATCGCGCTTGTACACCCATAATCTCGCCGAGACTTGTTCGTCTCGTCGAGCATCCTCTTGTATTCATCTGTGATATATAAGAAAGGCTGGACGTAGGGATGTTATCTCTCCCGAGAGGCCTGAACCAGGATAAAAACCCATGTCTCTTGTTCGTTGCTGTTCGTGGTTGTTCGGCGTGTCTCCCATCTCACTTCTAAAGAACCTTAGCGACTTGAGATCGTTATCTCAACCGTCGACAGAATCCCGAATGGTTATGATCGTTCCTATTTGGCTCTACTGGTCCAAAGCCGGACGCTGTGGGTTACGCACGAGATACTTAGTATCTACGGATGGATAGGGCTATCACCACCTACCACCTACCACATATACGTGGGCCCGGGTGTAAACTGAGTTAGTCCTAGTCTCAGACACCACGTCTACTACTATTTCTAATCAACCTTCCTCGGATCCTAGGAAGATGATCTAGGTTCAATACTTAGCTCTCTAAGTATACGAGTGAGAACCTAAACTGATTCCAGACGAATACAAGCTACCGGTAAGGCTAATCCACACAACTCATATAGCAGATATGCTTAATCTCAAATAAAGCTCAACACAATATAAAATGAATGAAGTAGTCTTACTGAATACTTTCGGTAAACAGGAAAGGATACAAGAGCGTTACCCAAATTCCCGAAGACACTTCCGGAACTCCGAGGCTTCAGCTCAACTCGACTCTAACTCCCAACTAATCTACTCTAACTAAAGAGCAACTCTAAGTGAAGTGGATGAAGTGAAGTGTGTTGTGGTGTTGTGAAACTGAGGTGAGGGCGTCCTTTTATAGTGTTCCCGAGCCAATGGGAGGGTGCCACGGCATGGGACAAACCCCCCTCCAAAGGAGAATCCAAGGCGGCATCCGAGGTGGGTCGGCCGGCCTAGGGTGGGTCGGCCGGCCCACCTTTTCATCATCTGGCCCTCCAATTCGGTGTAGATGCTCCATAGACGGTCTAGATTACTTCCCCAAGTCGGTTTTGCTAGTTGATACCGGCAAGTTAGGAATCCAATGGAATCCTATGCTCATTTGTGAAGGAAGTACTGCCATCGGATCAAATCGACTGAAGTGGACGGTTGGGATGGCCTCTAGGTGTGTTTCTTGGCGTGTGGGAGAAAAACCGAGGCAAATTGACCAAAAGAAGGGACCGGCCAACCTGGCTTGGGTCGGCCGGCCTGGCTGGTCTGGTCCGGTCTGACTCGTCGTCTTCCGAACCTCCTTTCTCCCTCATCCGAGCTCCACATATAGCAAATAATATATGCATTTCGATCATCTCGACGAGCTCTTCATCATGGTGCAGTACATTTTGTCATTTGATGACTTTTCAAAATATTTTAATTTTAAACTCCATCTTTCGTCCGATTTGCATACGGCCAATAAATCATTTTTTCTTGTGCATGCCTACAAAACATGAGACTACACCAAAACTTGTGGAACTCATTAATGTTAGTCTCAATGTAGTTTGAATTTCTTTATTTTGTAGATATGTTGACGGTCGAAAGTATACAAAATTTTACAAATAAGGACCGTCAACATTCGGCAACTAGATGCACTTCATTAGGAGAAGCATGGAAACGAGCACACATTCACACACTAAACATTATATCGGGTCGAGATGCGGTGAGATAAGGAAGCGAATCGATCATGGAGTGATATAACTTTTGGTCCACGGGCTTCCCTCCTACATTCAAATCTAGATGCTCATTTGTGGCCATAGGTGTCTTGATCGGCTTGCAATTAACATCAAGAAGCGTTTGAGGAGATCCTTATTATATTTTTCTTGACACATAAAAGGCCCCTCCTTGAGTTGTTTGATTTGAAATTCAAGAAAAATTGTGAGCTCTCGAATCATCGCGATCCTTAATTCCTTGGACATCATGTTTTCAAAATCCTTACAAAGAGTTTGATTAGTGCATCCAAATATAATATCATCAACATAAATTTGACAAATGAATAAATAATTGTCAATAGTCTTGAGGAACAATGTGGAATCAATCACACCCGCGTTGAAATTCTTTTCTAGGAGGAAGTCCCTAAGGCGCTCATACCTACATTGCTCATAATATATCGCTCATCTTGTGAGCCTTTAGATTCATCAAATTTAACATCGTAGGCCTCTTCAACATGACCAAACGAAGAATTGTAAACACGAAAAGTTTTAGAGTGAAAAGAGTAGCATAGCATGATACCGGTGTCAAACCTCTTTTGTAACTTACCCAAATCAGTCCTCTCCCTATATATGTATACCTTGCACCCAAAGACTCGAAAGTAGGGGATGTTGGGCCTTCGTCCCACTAGTAGTTCATATGAGGCCTTGTGAAGGAGTCAGTGGAGGTAGAGGCGGTTGATTGCATGGCACGCCGTGTTAATGGCTTTCGCCCAAAATGCATGTGCCGTGTCGTACTCATCAAGCATCGTCCTTGCCATCTCGATTAACGTTCGGTTCTTCCTCTCCACTACTCCGTTTTATTGAGGATTATAGCCGCCGAGAACTCATGCTTAATTCCTAGCTCATCATAAAAATCTTCAACATTTGAATTAGTGAACTTGGTGCTGTTATCACTCCTTACCTTCTTTATATAGGTGTTGAACTCCTTTTGGGCTTTTAATGCAAATCATTTGAAAACATCACCGGTAAAGGTTTTGTTTGCAATGAAAAACACCCAAATAAAGCGAGAAAATCATTAACAACCACAAGACAATAAAAATTACCTCCTACACTAGCATAGGTGGTTGGGCTAAACAAATCCATATGAAAAGTTCAAGTGGTCGGGATGTAGACATGAACGCCTTCGAAGGATGAGGATTAGCCACTTGCTTACCGGCTTGGCAAGCGGTACACAATCGATTTTTCTCAAACTTTACATCCTTCATGCCAATAACTAGTTCATACTTAAAAACCTTTTCCAAAGTGCCCATTCCGACATGTCCAAGACGTCTATGCTATAACCAACCGAGTGATGCTTTGGCAAGAACACAAGTCATGGTTTGCGAAGAATCATGATTAGAGAAATCGATCAAATACAAATTTGAAAATCATTTGCCCTCGAAAGCAACACTTTGATCAACCAAAAAAAGACACGAACGTCGCTACTAGAGAAATGGCAATCAAAACACAAATCACACACTTGAGCAACGGAGAAAAGATTGAAAATGCAAGTTTCAACCAAAAGAATGTTTGAGATGGATAGATCGTTGGATATGTCAATTTTACCTATATTGATTACCTTTCGCTTGGAGTTGTCCTCAATTGTGATCTCGTGGTCGGGGTCCTTCTCCTCTTCAAGTGAGGTGAACATACGAGAGGAGCCGGTCATATGTTGAGTACAACCGCTATTGAAAATCCAATGCCGACTGTAACACCCCAAATTGGGGATGAATTTAAAATTTGCGCTAATTCAAATTTCGTTTGAAATTTTGAATCCTCTGACATGTGGGTCCCACTGTCAGTCACTGTGGCCCCTCTTTCTCTCTCCTTCTCTCTCTCCTCCTCTCTCTCCCTCTCTCTTTCTGCGCATGCTCTGCACAGATCTTTGGCGCCTTGCCGCCGTCCGTCATGATTAAGCTCGCCTCCAGCGGCGCCCGTGTCGACCCTGGTTGGCCGGCCTCGGTCTCGCCGCCGTGCACCTCGCCGGAGGACGGTCCGCCGCTTCGGACCACCGGGCAAGCGCCGGTCTTGCGTCGGTCAAATCAAAACAAATCAGCGTGATCTCCCTTCACACGGCTCGAATCGTCAAAGGGCTACGTCCTCCCTAGCGGGCACGTGCCACCTTGCCAGCCTGCGCCAGACCGCCAAGCTCTGCGCGCGTGGCCAACTCCCGTCGCGTCGCATTAACCGCCCCCGACGCCGGTACCCGCTCCAGCATCCACCCCCTCTCTGCTGCCCCCTTAACCGAGGGCCTAAACCCCCTCTCGGCGCAACCTCCCCATTTTCCCCCAAATTTCTCCCGCGCCACGCCGAGAGCTATCCGCCCTTCGGTGAGCCGGACCAATTCACATCGCCAAGAGTCCTATCGCACCCTAACATTTCCCTCACCCAATTTGGTGGAGCCGCCGGTGAGCCGTGCCCTGACGCCCCATTTTGATCGCCGTTGGGCTACTCGCCGCCAGCCGTCTCCGAGCCCGTTCGTCCTCGACGAAGTCCGTGGTGAGCACCCCCTGGACCCCCTCTAGCCTCCCGTCCATGCCCGTAGCTTGTAGGTCAGTGTTGCGGCTCGGGTTTTCCAGCGAACCTTCGGTTCTGCCGCCGTCGCCGCGCCGCTGCGTCCGGCCACCTCCGGCCTCGGCGCGAGCGTCATAGGGACCGTAGGAGGCCGTGGATGCCAATGCGCTAACGCACTTGGCCGGAGAAGGGCCGTAGCGCCGCCGAGCCGTTCGCCGTCGCCGCCGGGCCACGTCGCCGGCCAGAGGAAGAAGATGACCGAGGGCCGTTGGATCTGTCGCGGAGATTCGTGCAGAGAGCGAGCGTTGGAGTCGATGGCATGCGGGCCCCGCCGGTCAGGGTACCCTTCGCTCGCTGGCTCAAGCCTCGGCGCTGGGTCGCTGACGTGTGGGCCTTCGGTCCCACTTGGCAGGTTAAGTGGACGTGCTCTTAGAGCAAGGCGCGTCCCGCGATCAATGGCGTCCCGCAAGAATACGCCTTCGGCGTATGCTTCGCTGAATGTTGGCGCCGCGTCTTGAAAGCGGGCCGTGGGCCGATTCGTCGTATTTGGGCCATCCGTCGGTTGGCTCGGCCCGACTCGATTTAAATGAATTTCCAGCGATTTGCTAATTAGCTAAATGCCGAATATAGTTTCTGAATTTCTAAAAATAGCTAATCACTCCCAAAAATTCTAGAAAAATTTAGATAAATACTAGAGATTATATTTTATTTTATAAAAATATGAAAGGCCTTCTTGTATAGAAAAATTGCGCATCAGACGTTGAAAATTAGAAGTTGCTTATATATAAATGATTAAGTGAATTTAGGGTAATTGCTGTTTATTAATTAGTGGCTCAGATCCCAAATAATCATTAGAAAATATGTTATTAGAGAGTGTCTCTATAAATCTGAGAATATTCCAACTTAACATTTCCACTTAAATACATATGTGTAATTATATTTATGTTCAAGGGACATTATGTCTCAAAATCTAGAATCAACTCTTTATCTAGAAACTTTACTACTTTGTTAACCCCGTTAAAACTCTAACCCTAGCGTAGGCGAAATTTTCCAAAATATACTATTATACACATGTCATTTTGCGTTGACGACAAACCCTAATCACCCTCTTGCGAACTTATCGTACAAGGTCGTATTTTGGGGTTTAGTAGACTAATATATTCTTATATTATTATTTATTAATGCTCTAGCCATGCATAGCATATCATACGATAACCAGGTTCGTTAATCGATCTTAGGCTTAATGACGAAGCTAGGACCTAGACCGAGCATGCATCATGATTTTCATTGCATTATTGGTAGTAATTATTGGTTGTTGGTATGATTAGACGTAGGCGACCCCGAGGGGAGATTTGGGGATGAAGAGGACCACCTACGGATCAAGGCGAGTTAACACTTACTCTTTAGATGTGATCCATATTAGGGAGAGACAACGACTTTCCCTAGTGCGGATTAACATCGCTAATACCATGTTCATTACCCAGTATTTCTTAAACTATGTTGTTTAATTACTAAAGATGCATGCTTATTAGATTGCCTAATTGTTAATCATGTTATACTTATACATGTCGCCTTGAAATGTTTAGCCTTAATGATCGCCTTGATTGTCATTGCTCTTGTTAGCCTATGATTAGTCTGGTAACCACTTTAACCCTACCTAATGGGTAAAACTTGCTTAGACTGGCTTAGGTTTAACAAATCTTCTGGCTAATCTCCACGGAATGGTGAACCGATATTCACCGGACATTCATGATACTCATTCAATATGATTTGACATGTGACAGTTAGGGCTGGTAGATGCATGTTGGGCTGATTGTGTTTGTGGGTATGGATATGGGGATACTTGGTCGATTGGGTCGGTCGGTTGGGAAGGTGTGGTGTGGTGTGGTCGATGACCGTGGAAGTAGAGAAAGAATGGTGGGTTGCCCCTAGTTGGATTTGGACATACTGAGGGATGATTAAGGCATCAGATGCCTAGTCTTTGGGTTTAGCAGGGGCTTACCGGGAGGAGCACCAGACTTGGATCGCCAGAGTGGCGCCCAGAGGCCCTCTCGGGACCCGGTCTCGATAGTGGCCGGAATGGGCCTTCACCTGGGGTGAACAAGGCCACACATCCTCAGGATGACGGTTGGCTAGTGAGGGCCGGCAACCCTACTAGGCTGAGGTGATCATGCCAGGGCATGTGTGGTCCGCAACAGGATTCGCCAAATCCTGGAATGATGGCAGAACTAGGATTGGTTTGGGGCAACCAGCAGAAAGTTTGGTTGGGAGCAACCAGGAGAAAGTTCTCGGGGAACTGAAAGCTGGTATGGTAATTATGTAAGCTGGATGAGCTGATGATCGAGGATTGGTTAGTTGGGTGTTGATTGGGTATAAGCTGGTATGGATTGAGGTGATTGAGTAAGCTGGTTGGGTTTATGGCTGAGGGTTGGACGAATTATGTGGGGATTGTCGTATATGGCTGTTAGTTGGGTTCTTGATGCATGATTATGATGGAAAACTCTGATTTATTCATAAGGATACAAGTGATAGTTAATTGTTTAATAGGTTGTTTTCAAAAGTCTTATAAACTTGGCTTTACGCAAATAAAATAACCCTCCCCTCCAAATAAAGCCTTCTACACTAAATGCGTTAAGGGAAGTGTTAACTAGCCAACGTTTGGATGACGCTGACCTCGCCTACTTACACTCTTTAGACGATGGCGTCGAAGATGACCCTTACGCGTGTCTCGAAGACGACGGACAGGACCATGGTGGACCCGAGGAGTCTTAGGGGCCGCTCCAGTCGCTGTTGGACCTTAGTCGATAGGGAATCTTTTGGGTAGATATTTTGGTATCCGCTGTACTCTGAACTATTCTTTTGTAATTTAAGGCGTGTATGGGCCGCCTTACTAAAGTCGCCTATGGGCGCAACTCGATGATGTAATATTCAGGAATTTATTCTATCGATGTATGCTTGTATCGGCTATTTGGTCTTCCGCGCTAGCGTACTGATCCAGGGGCTAGTGCACGGGATCGTCGACCCTCAAGGTAAGTTAAAATTGAGGGGTGACACCGACCTCCGCTCTTATAGTTCACCTACACACACAAGATCAAGTTTGGGATTTCGATACCCAAGATTTCTTCTTGGGTCATTTAGGGTTAGTCATCAAACACTTGGCCACCAAAATAGCCTTCACATTTTGATCATCTTTGCGAGCACAAATGTACTTAGCAAAAGTGGAGATGTTCTTCTTTAACAACATGAAGCTAGCCGTTATAGTACCCGTCGGATGCGGTCCGATGGCTGCAACCACGTCTCCGAATAGCTGCGACATGTACTGTCGGACCCAGTCCGATGGAGGTTAAGACACCGGAACAAGGTATTGCCGGACCTAGTCCAACGACAGTCGGACCTAGTCCGACCAGCAATAGAAGAAGGCACTTAGGGTTTGGGCTATAAGACCCAGTCCGATGGCAGTCGGACCAAGTCCGATGAGCACTGACGAAGCAAGACTTAGGTAATTTTAACACATTAGGATTTTTAGCTATTTGTGATAGGCTTGTGGACTAAGAAAGGGCTAGGAATTTAAGTAAAGAGAAGACTCGGCATGATCGAACCAATTAGTCCCCTCTTAAAGCATGGGTGACAAAAGTAAAAACCTAGCTACTCCTAAACCTACACATGACCTCATCACTCGCCCGGTCATGCTTAGATCATCTTGAAGCAGCTCAAATATTCGTTGAAGTCTTGCTAGGGCTCCATGAAAGGTCTAAGAACTCCTTAGCACAAATATCCACACCATCAATGCCACTGAAATAATAAGGGCTCAACGATGCTCACAGGAGGTAGCAATGACATTCTATCAGTGTAGCATTCCTACAATGTTGTACGCTCACGACAGTTTGAGATTGCTGTGGAGGCCATTGCGCAGTACGGTTCTGGGTATAGGCCTCCTAGTCACCATGAGATGCGTGAGCCTTTGCTTCAAAAGACTATCAAGAAAATCGACGACCTTAAGTTAAAGCATGAGGCAGCATGGAAGGTATATGATTGTAGCCTAATGTCAGATGGATGGACAGATAAAAGGGTCCCCATTTGATCAACATCCTTATCAATAATCCCGAGGGGACTTTCTTCTTGGAGTCAGTTAATGCTTCTAATGTGGTGCATGATGCACAAATGCTTGCCAACCTTTTAGAGGAAAGAATTGAGAAAATTGGCAAAGAGCATGTTGTTCAAGTGGTGATCGATAATGGTGCTAACTACAGAGCTGCAGGTTGGCTATTCATGGAGAGGATTCCCACACTATATTGGACTCCTTGTGCTACACATTGCCTGGACCTTTTTGGAAAGCATAGGGGAGTTGAAGGAATTCAAGAAGCCTATTGCGCAAGCTCGCCATCTCACCACATTCATCTATAGGCATTTGAGGCTTCTTAGTCAGATGAGGGAGAAGACAAGAGGGTTGGATATTGTGAGACCTGCTGCCACTAAGTTTGCTACCACCTTCCTCACACTGACAAGTTTGCACAAACATAAAACTGTTTTACAAAGCCTATTTTCAAGCATGGAGTGGACTTAAAGCAAGTTAGCTAAAACAGAGGCGGGGATAAGGGCACGTGCTATTGTGACTACCCTTAGCTATTGGAACCAAGTAGAGGATTGCATTAGAACTTCACTACCACTCCTTAAGTTGCTAAGGGTGGTTGATGGTGATGAGATGCCTGCCATGCCAGAGGTAAAGAGTTTAATAACTCTTGCAAGAGAGCAAATAGTGAAATCTATCTCCACTCAAAATGAGAAGTCTTTACTCAAGTGCATCTTGGCTAATATAGATGTGCGTTGGAAGGACCAAATGTGCACCCTATTGTATGGCGCCGCTCTCTTTTTGAACCCTGGAAAGTTTTATGCCCTCCCAAGGAAGAGTGATGAAAATTAAGAGATTTTTGCTCTCATTAGGAGTAACTTCAATGAATGTCTTTCAAAGATTGTGGAAGATCCAACACTTCTAAAGACTATTGATAGCCAAGCAGTCCAATATAAGAATCAAAGAGTTTTTGCAACCAAAATGGCAATCCAACTTGCGGAGACAAGAAATTCAAGTAAGTGTTTGTAAATTTCAGCATGCTTCTTTTTGTTTTTCGCATGCTGATTTGACTTTATGTTATATTTTAGTTGGTTAGTGGCGTGCATATGGTCCAAAATGCATTGAGCTACATAGGTTTGAAAGACGAATCATTAGTCTTTGTGCTTCATCATCCGGTTGTGAGCGCAATTGGAACACCTTTGAATTTGTAAGTATTTGTAAGTGAATCATTAGACTTTGCGCAATTGTCCTCATATTTGCTTGACCTCATGTTCTCTTTGAATTTTATGTAGATGCATACTAAGTAAAGAAACTGGTTGGAGCATAAAAATCTAAATGACTTAGTGTATTTGTAAGCTGTCTTACAATAGTAAGATGTCTGAAAGATTTCAAAAAAGACGTGAGGAGGGGAGCAAAGCTTATGACCCATTGGTATTGGAAGAGTTTGATTGGGATAATGGATGGGTTTCCTCATCCAACCAAGTTGAATATCATGATGGCCTTACTTGGGACCATGTTGATGAAGCTATTGATGCATCAAGCTATCTTCAAGGCCGCAACCTCCCTAGGAAAGCTCGTAGCCAACGGAGTCCTACAACATCGTCTACCAGAGGAAGGGGAAGAGGGCACGAGAAGTGGAGGGAGAAGACGTAGAAGAGGAAGATGATGAACAAGGGGTCCAAAGGGATGAATATGACAATGAATTAGTGAATGATGATGAGGATGTCCGTAGTGATGATGAAGATCCCATGGAGCCTAAAGAAGGTGCAGGAGAAGATGCGCAAGCAACCAATACTAATAATTATTTGATGGATGATTATGTCTAGATGATAGAGGGTTTGATACTTCAAGTTATCATGTGCTAGTTTGTGAACTTGTTATATTAATGTGGTGCAAAACTATGTTTTTTTGTGAACTATGCCTTAAAACTGTGGTGTGAACTATCTTATTATGTTGTGATTTGGTTGCTTTTATTCTCCTTATATATGTGTCTATAAAGTCGCCTCGCCTTACGCCTTAAGCGCTTAAAAGGTAAAAAGGTTCTAGCACGCCGCGGGTCGCTTTACTGCCTTGACAACCTTGCTGCCAACTCAAGAAAGAAGTCTTCATAGTTTTATTGCCTTTGTATATGGATCATCCATAAATAATTCTCAGAAACCAACCTATCTATGTGAAAGGGCTATTCTCACGCCAACAAATCAGGTAGCTGCTACCATAAATGCTGAGATCATAAGAAAATAGCTACCGAATAAATGTCATATTACAATTATGACAGTATTGATGATACCTCCCCTAAGTATAGTGATGTTCAAACACAATTCACATAAGCGGCCTACCAAAACATCATCTGCAACTGAAGGTTGGTGTTCCCATAATGCTTCTTAGGAATTTGGATCCTTCGAAGGGCTTATGCAATGGAACATAACTCATAGTAACTCAGCTCACTCATCATATAATTGAAGCAGAAATAATCATGGGGAAAACTGCAGGAGAAAAGGTCTACATTCCAAGAATAGTATGTATTTCAACAGACCCAAGGTGGCCTTTCAAACTAAAACGCAGACAATTACCTGTTCATGTCTCATATGCAATAACAGTAAATAAAATTCAGGGTCAGACACTTAATAGAAATGGTGTTTATCTATCCAAACCTGTTTTCTCCCATGGATAACTCTATGTTGCTTTGTCACGAGTTATGTCTCTCATAGAAAACAGCGATTCTGGATATGAAGAAAAAACACATAATGTGGTTTACACCAAGATTTTTGAAGATGTATCAAATCGAATATACAATCCCAACTCATGTAAAATAGGCATTTAGCAAATATGATCTCCTCTACATTAGTCCGATAATCTATCATGTTTTATTCTTAACTAAAGAATTACTGACCCTATATTCTTGCGTATTATTTACTCATGTCTGTCCTTTACAAGGTATTACATGCCATGCTATTCGTTGCTTATATTATGCCGGTCTAATAAAATGTAAAAAAAATTGTTTAGGGTATGTGACTGTTGCTTTCTAGAATAAATGGAGAAACTTTTCTTCCAGCACGTTGATGCAACCAGTATACCATTTTTAAAAGTTGTTTGTCTCATATTTTTCACCTTGACCAAATATGTAATGCCTAAAACAGTAATTAGAGGTTCTGTTGTCAAACAAACGAAACTTTTACCATTGTGAAGATTATATTGGTAGTTCAAAGGCAAACACTAATGTGAATTATCAGACCCAAGAAAGGGTGAAACACACTGCTGTTACATTCATTTTGACCTTTTAATATGTTCTTCAACTTTTACAGCTTTTGGTTCCCCTAAAATATATAGAATACAATATCTTCCATTAATCAACTGTTTCTGCTTGCTTTGTAGCATTTCATCCGTTCAATTAAAATTGTTATTACATTAATGTTGATTTACAAAAATTACTTGGTCATGGAACAAATAGAATAGAAAAAAAACATCTTTCAAACAAAAAAAATGTTACTGATATTGTATTCCCTCTAAGGATCAGGTCCTCCCTTTGAGTGTGTCAATAACCTTCTCTCTTTTATTTGGCAGCAACTACCTCCTCTCAATAGATAAGTGAAGCTGCTTTCTGAGGCGGGGCTGACATCTAAAAAATGAGTATGCAAAACATTAAGAGCATCCCTAGCACTTCCCGTAAAACACTGTAGCATCGCGTGCGCGGGCAACCGATTCAAACAAGCGCAGACAGGCAGACGGACGGCCACTGCACGCGCGAGCATCAACTGCTTGATGCAGGCTGTGCTGCACATGCTCTAAGAAAGCAATATTACCTCTCACAATGACAAGAGCGATGAAGTACTTCATGTCATGTTAATGCTTTTCTTAAAACTAAACATAGCATAAAAAGGTTGTAATCAAAGAATCTACTTTGGTTATGTTGTTGTATTCCTATACAACCTTTTTGGCTAATAAATTTACATTGGACTATGCTCTGCTAGGTGCATGAAAAGTCTAGGTCGAACTATTTTGATATCACTTCAATGTTACTGGTTTAATGTTGCAATGACCATTCTATGGCCAAACTTACAAACATATAACTTTTTTTCTATCGCACTGTACTCATTCTTAAATCTTAAATATGCAATTATTACTACATCATAAAGCAGCTACAATCTGACAGATGTTGCAATCCGCTGATCAACAGGCACATGAATTTATCGTTTATTATAAAGAAAATGCAGCAAATCTGAGGTCCAAGACTGCTGGTCAGAATTGTCTAGTGCTACCTGATCCATCGATTCGATGGACCTGGAGCAACCCCGAGCTCCGGTTCGACTCTGCTCCACCACCACCAGGCACCCCTCCTCATCCTGCATCCTGCATGATACTCGTGGCAACAAAATATAAATGTACAGGTGGCCTGCGGGTCACGTCGGTTGCTGTTTTTTCTTCTTCTTCTTCTTCTTCTGATCTGATCTGATTCCGCCCGTAACCCACCCCCACCGAGGACAAAAATTCGCAGTGTCCCGCGGCATCAGCCAAGCATCCTGGGTCCGGATCACATCGCAAACGGGATTCCATTCCACCCAACTCAACGCCCACCCAGCCCATCCCACCCGCCTGCAGCAACACGTCTCCCGGCGCCGGCGCCGGCGGCGCGCGGCGCGGCCCGGCCACTCTTCTCTCCTCTCCTCTCCTGCCTTCCGCCGTCTCATGGGGTCGCTCACCAAGGCCAAGGAGGAGGAGACTGCGGCGGCGGAGGACTGGTCCGATGGGCCGCTCATCTACGTCAACGGCGTCCGCCGTGCCCTCCCCAATGGCCTCGCCCACCTCACCCTCCTCCAGTACCTCAGAGGTCTCTCACAGCTCGCATATCGTGGTATCATCATAGCATGCTGTGCCGTGTCTGTTGTTGTCATATCCAGAAGCCAGCAGCTGCTGCGCGCGTCGTTGCAGTACTGATGCTACAATTTTTGCGGCTTGGCCTCGGCGCTCTTGTCGTGTATGGGGCTTAGGCCTAATTATTCTACAATCCAGAATTGCCTTCGGTGGCCCGGGATCGGCATCCAAATCCGACGCAATTTCCTGCAATTTGTTTTCAGCCGTCTTGCTCTGATCCATACAAATTTTATATTTCTTAGGATAGTGCTAAGTTCTAGTTTTTATTTTTAGGGTGGTGATAACTTTGGTTAAAGGAATGAATGTGGAAGGGTACTCGTGTGCTATAGTGGTAATATAGTGCCCCAAAAAAATAAACTGTGGGGCATCGAAACAGAAATTCTCTTCACCCCTAGATGAGTAATATATTTTCAATTTCATTATATTCCTACATGTGCTCCATTCTATGCCATCTCAATAGCTACTTGGTTAGAGAGCATGCTTGTACGTGTAGAAGGAATGGAAGCAATAAATAGAAATATATAGTTTTTTTAACGGAAGGTAATATAGTGGCCTTTAATTGATAAAGAGGGACAGAGACCTCAAATGAGTGCCTGCAACAGAGAGAAAGAAAACAGATGTGGGAGCTTCTGTCCACCTTAATGTTTCAAGTAGTAACTTGCCCCACAAGTGGAATGATTTTCTTGCAACTGACACACTCACTAATCCTCTGTGTTAGTATTCTCTGATGACAAATGTGAAATTTTTTTGAGCAAACAACTGCAAAAACTTAGAAGTGTAAAGAATGGGATCACCTTTTAAACCTGTGTTGGCAGTGTGCCTTATGATGTCTACTGACTTGACTGACAGAGCACACTAGGGTCCAAGTTCTCCATTTTGCCAAATAGCCAATAGCATCTTTTCTGTAACACATTGAGACCAAAATTCGCTAAAACTTGGACAGGCCTCCTCATGGACAACGCCTTATTACACTTTTGGCCTCACTTAATGTTATACGATTAACTTCGCAAATTTTAATCACATAGCTTCCAATTATTGCCTCCTACATGAAAATTCCTCTTTTACACTTCATTTTTAATCAGCAATGCTTTAACAGTAGCCACAAAATATTTGCAGGAAATATATCAAATTATAAAGCCAATTGAAAGCCACCGCAGGCCTAGCATATCACATTATGATCTTCTAAGCTCAAGAAGAATAGCAGATACAATAATCTACAGACTACGGAAGCTAGTTATACTTGGTCAATGATGCTTAAAAGTTCATTATACTGATCAATAGCTTGAACAGAGTCATGAAGTTTAAAATGATCCTCAACATCCCACTGCTATCATTATATTTTGAACTGAGTGGCCTCCTGAGATCTATCCCCTATCCCCAACTGTTCTTCTACACAGTAGGATCACTACATATCTATGTTTAAGGGGTTGTTGTCTTCAGCTTATCTTTTTATCTTCCTTTTTTACTTATTTGCTTATAAGATGAACTTTGAGAGCTAACCGAGGTAGCTTAGACAGTCCAGTTCATTCATTTAACTTGTTTTACAGTTTGGGACACACCTTCCAAACAAAAAAAGAACAAACTGCAAGCCAAAGCATTTGACTTTTTGATTCGGAGATAGGAATATTAGTTTGTATTTTCTGTTCCTTTTTTCCATTGTATCAATCTTTTGAAACCTGATCTAAATAATAGGTATCCTGCCAACTTTTTAGAACAAAGAGCTGATGCATATTCTACCAACTTCAACATAAAGATAGAATAACATATTTTACATGAATTAATTACGTATGATGATTTTAATGATCTAATTCTCTCTAGTTATGCACTGTAGATATTGGTCTTCGAGGGACAAAACTTGGATGTGGTGAAGGAGGTTGTGGAGCCTGCACTGTCATGGTCTCATGTTTTGATCGAACTACAAAAAAATCAGAGTGAGAACCATATTGCAAACCTTCAGTTTTTTTTTTTCAAAATGGTTTTTGTCCCAGCTAAAATGCAACATGCGTTCACAAAACTGAAGCTTGCTTGCATTTCTTAAATGCAGTTTATAAGTAGCGTGCTTTCCTACTATTGTAATTTATAAGTCACATAGTTCTACAAGTGAGTGTAAATCCTATATATTAAGTGTTGTGTGTGCATTAATTATGTATCTTTTGTGGTTATTGTTCTGTTTCTGGAATTTGAGTTTCACTTTGTTAAAATTGACTTACTTTATTCAGGCATTTTGCAATCAATGCATGTTTGGCTCCACTTTATTCTTTGGAAGGAATGCACATAATCACAGTTGAGGGGATTGGAGATCGCCAGCGAGGTTTGCACCCGGTCCAGGTGATGCACTGTTCTTGTATGACTAGTTGACACCCATGTGGAACCTACTAGTTTTACCTATATATTTTGACATAACTAAGGTAGGTAAAATTTGATCTTTTTGTTTTCATTGATGGTTGATCAAATGGTAAGTACGAAAGATGTTGAAGTCTGTATGGAGTCACTAATGGAATAATATAGCTGTTTGTTAAAAGCATATAAAAAAAGATTAATATTCTTAGGCGGTAAAGCTGTGCACGAACCCTATGCCTGTCTACTCCAGTAGGTTTGGTTGGGTTTCCTGTCGGTTACAGTTCTATTTATCTCATCACAAACTCAACAAAAGTATCAAATTTATTTATCGTCAGAAGAGTACATGATTAATACAACAAATATTATTTGTTATCTTAAGAGTAGTAAATAGTGTAAAACTTGGCTGGCACAAGTAACTCAACTTGCACAACTAAGTGCAACCTAATTGGCATGGTATGAATGTTAAATACGTGTGCTGAAAAGTATAAGTGCATTGCCCACCCTTTCCCATCAGCTTAGATTTTTGGGTGAACTGGTCAATGCATGCACCTTAATAACGTGAAATGATAACATTAATCACTATAGGATAATGTATGTAGAGTACATAAAAATATTATTTTTACAAGTTAAACTTTCATTATTATGCCACTTATTGTGAATTAGAAACCTATTATTGAAACCTAAACATGTAAAAGATACTCATATCTATTGTGTATTAATTTTTTACAGCTCTGTGTAGTGGCCAGCAATAAATGAAAATTTGAAGAACAATGCTGTCATCACTCATCAGTTTCTTATGGCTCTTGTACTGCGTCTACTTCATTTATTTCCTACCATGATTCATCTATGGCTCTTGTACTGCATCTACTTTTATCATGATTCATGATGCTTTATTTCCCTTATAGGAATGTTTAGCCAAGGCACATGGTTCACAATGTGGATTTTGCACCCCTGGTTTTGTGATGTCTATGTATGCACTGCTGAGATCAAGCAAACAGCCTCCTACCGAAGCGAATATTGAAGACAGCCTTGCAGGAAATTTGTGTCGCTGTACAGGCTACCGACCAATATTAGATGCCTTCCGTGTTTTTGCAAAAACAGATAATTCCCTGTACACCGATTTGTCTTCAGTAAATTCAAATGGCCAAGCTATCTGTCCTACAACTGGGAAACCATGTTCCTGCAGAAATGAAGAAAATATCAACGTTGATGAATCTTCACTATTGTCATCAGTGAAAAGCTACTCATCTTGTTCTTATAATGAAATTGATGGGAATGTATACAATGAAAAAGAACTCATTTTCCCCCCAGAACTTCAGTTGAGAAAAGTAATGCCACTTAAATTGAATGGGTTTAATGGGATTAGGTGGTATAGACCTCTTACACTAAAGCAAGTGCTGCATTTGAAATCTTGCTACCCTGATGCGAAATTAATTATTGGTAATACTGAAGTTGGAGTTGAAACAAAGTTCAAGAATGTCCAATATAAAGTCATGATTTCAGTTACTCATGTTTCAGAACTTAATACTCTCAAAGTGGAAGAAGATGGCATACAAATTGGTTCTTCTGTAAGGCTTGCACAGCTCCAAAGTTTCCTTACAAAGGTTATTACAGAACGTGATTCACATCAAACATCATCTTGCCGAGCCATACTGCAGCAGTTAAAATGGTTTGCAGGAACACAAATCAGGAATGTTGCTTCTGTTGGTGGTAATATTTGTACTGCTAGTCCAATATCAGACCTAAATCCACTTTGGATGGCTACAGGCGCAACATTTCAGATAATTGATGTGAACAACAATGTTAGGACTACCCTTGCAAAAGATTTCTTTCTTGGTTACCGTAAAGTTGACCTAAAACCTGATGAGATATTGCTCTCTATTATATTACCATGGACAAGGCCTTATGAATATGTCAAAGAATTTAAACAGGCACATCGAAGGGAAGATGACATTGCTTTAGTAAATGCTGGAATGCGTGTTTATATGAGGGAAGTTGAAGGAAGTTGGAAAATATCTGATGTTTCAATTATCTATGGGGGGGTAGCTGCTGTTCCTCTTAATGCTTCAAAAACTGAAAGCTTTCTTATTGGGAAGAAGTGGGATTCTGTATTGTTGGATGGGACCTTCCATTTGTTGAAACAGGACATTGCTCTAGCAGAAAATGCACCTGGTGGAATGGTTGAATTTCGTAGTTCACTTACTTTGAGTTTCTTTTACAAATTTTTTCTTTTTGTTACCCATGAAATGAACATAAAAGGATTGTTGTTGGAGGGATTGCATGCAAGTAATATATCAGCTATACAGTCCAACACAAGGCCTGTCACAGCTGGAATTCAAGGTTATGAATTGGTGAGGCAAGGAACTGCTGTTGGCCAACCAATGGTCCATATGTCAGCCATGCTTCAGGTATATTAATCTCTTTACATACTTTACGCAATCTAAGTTTTGAGTTGCGTTGTTCCATTTTGTTTCACAATTACAATATATGCTATTCGTTCTTGCCTAAAACACTTCCACGAGTAGTATGCTTACCATTATACACACATCATAGTCTCTTGTGGCAAAGGTCTAGTATGCTTACTATTTTACACCTCCTAAGAGACGTCCTACAGATATAGTTCTTATCAGCTAAACCTCAAGGTCAAGTTAATTTGTACTATAATTTTGCATTTTCTGCCTCTTGATTTTTTTTGTCCTCTTTCTTTTTGAGGCCACTCACCTCTGTGCTGGTTATAGTTGCCATTCATCATTTTTTTTGCTTCTATAATATTTAAAACATGTTTCCATGTGGTGTACAAGTTCTATTCTTTCATTGATTTTCTTTTCTTGCAATGTTTAACAATAAACTAGGTCACTGGTGAAGCTGAATACACTGATGACGTGCCGGCACCCTCAAATACCTTGCACGCTGCTCTTGTGCTGAGTAAGAAGGCTCACGCTCGCATATTATCTGTTGATGATTCACTTGCTAAATCTACCGCTGGGTTTGCTGGCCTTTTCCTTTCGAAAGATGTGCCTGGTTCTAACCATACTGGACCGATTATCCATGATGAGGAAGTTTTTGCATCTGATGTTGTTACTTGTGTTGGCCAGGTATCTACTCAACTTAATATGTAGGCATACATGTTTTGTTATGACTTAGGTGTTTGGGGTATTGATTTTTCTATTGCATCCTTCTCTTCTCATTGGCAGATCATTGGAATTGTTGTGGCAGATACTCATGATAATGCAAAAACTGCTGCAAATAAAGTAAACGTTGAGTACTCTGAGTTGCCAGCAATTTTATCTGTAGAGGAAGCTGTCAAAGCTGGTAGCTTTCATCCAAACACCAAGAAATGCCTTGAGAAAGGTGATGTTGAACAATGTTTTCTGTCTGGTGCATGCGATAGAATTATCGAAGGAGACATCCGAATTGGTGGTCAAGAACACTTCTACATGGAACCTCAAGGAACTCTTGTCTGGCCAGTTGATTCTGGGAATGAAATGCATATGATCTCATCTACTCAAGTATGCATTATTCTTTTAGAGTTTTAAATTTATAATGTAAAATGTTAGTGCCAATAATTGCTTGCATGAGCCCAGAGTATTGATTTTTATACAAATAACCTACAAAAAAAAAGAGGAATGTCAGAACCAGTCTCCCACCTGGAGATATTGCGAATGACTCCCTACTACAGTGGAAGGCTGGGCAGGTGACACGTTTATACATATGTCACCAGCTTCAGTTCAAAACCACCCCCAGGTTAAGGGGCGCAGCAACTGCTGCAAGCATTGGGACCCACTGAAGTAGATGTTTTCTTCTAAAAAATTTTTATACTGTGCAATTCCTAATCACCTAATGGGCCAACTCGATCCGAATTTTTTTTACTGAACTAAGCTATATGATGTCATGATCTCTGATTCATTCTTTTATCTGTCTTATCTTTAACCAAAGAAAGGTGTTGATCAATGATCACATCAAGTAATAAGGTTGGAGTGCCTGTCTTGGTTCCGGATCTCGTTAGATTCAGCCTGGTTTTCTACTAGTGAAACCCATTACCATCACGCACTGCTACCTTCCATGCCATAGTAAGGTCAATGTAATTGATAGCCAAAACCACCCCCTAGGTTTTCGTAATCACTCCGGTACCTGCTAAAAACTGGCGGTGACAATGAAGTGCCACTGCCGGCTCATGCTAGAAAGCCAACAATGGTATTTCGTAATCACTACCGTCTCAATCTATGAACCAGCAGCGATCAGTCCTTAACACGGCCGGTTTCGGACCCGGCAGTAATATTGACCATTTGACCCTCATCACTGCCAGCTATTTAATGTCGGAATCGAAACCGATAGTGAAGCCTCTTTTGGGCCGGCAGTGATGTGGTGTCTTGTAGTAGTGCCTGCAATTGTTTTAGACTGCAGTAAGGGCCATGTAGAAGCCGCATAGCACGTAGTGGTGATACTGACACAGTGATTTTTTTGCAAATTATCCAGGTAGGAGAATACATTGTATTTTTAAATTTTTTGTCTGCTAGTTTATCTGTTAAATTTTCATGCTTAACAAAGAAGGTGAGGTGGAGAGGAGAATACATGTACTTGGAGAAAAGGAAAGAAAAAGACAAGTTTCACATTGTTTGTGTTAAGTGTAGAAGTGTAGATATGTATATGTCTAATTAGCCTAGAGTATATGACTTGTATATCTCCTCAACACACAAATAAAATGCAGATTGTGAATAGCATATTGTTCCCTCTTTTTTCTAACAGTTTGCACTGGCAGAACTATTTCACACAAAATATCAATTTAAGTAAACAATAAATGGTATGCATTTCATTTTTTACTTTAGGTTGCTTGCATCATCTATTTTGTGGGTCTTATTTTTGTTTGGTCACTTGTGTGCTACATCTCTTGTGCCATATTTGTTTTACTGCACACTGTGAAATCAGTCTTATTATTTGACTAAATGTTCTTTATCTTAAAGGCTCCTCAGAAGCATCAGAAGTATGTTGCTCATGTTCTTGGTCTTCCTCTGTCAAAAGTTGTATGCAAAACTAAACGTATTGGTGGAGGGTTTGGCGGAAAAGAAACTAGATCAGCAATATTTGCTGCTGCGGCGTCTGTACCTTCATATTTTTTAAGAAGGCCGGTAAAGATTGTTTTGGACAGGGATATTGATATGATGACAACTGGGCATAGGCACAGTTTCCTTGGGAAATATAAGGTATGGAGCATAAACAGTACGTGTGTTTCTTCTCTAGTCATCTAGTGTGACTATGGTGATTCCGATGACTGGAGATTGGTGAGTACAGAGCAAGTAATTTTGGTAGATTGGTTGACTGATTCTGGAGGACAGAAAGGTCTCCATATGTTCCAAGTGTAGGAATGTCAAATAAAAATGTGAATGCTAAGTACTTCCAGTCATTACTTTGAAACAGTGTCTTGTTAAAACTTAAAAAGTCAAATGCAGATAATAACTGCAGGATATTTAGCTCATATATCAGCAATACTGAACTTTGCTCTGTCCATTTGCTTTTGTATTCACCAAACCTGCTATTGATCTTATAGGTGGGATTCACTAATGATGGGAAGATATTGGCCTTAGACCTTAAAATTTATAACAATGGCGGGAATTCGCTTGATTTGTCCCTTTCAGTTCTGGAGCGTGCTATGTTTCATTCTGATAATGTCTACAATATATCGAACGTCAGAATCAATGGGCAAGTATGCTTTACAAATTTCCCAAGTAACACTGCTTTCAGAGGTTTTGGTGGTCCACAAGGCATGCTGATTACAGAGAATTGGATTCACCACATAGCTGCAGAGCTCAAACGAAGTCCTGAGGAGATAAAAGTAAGTGTAGTACACATTCATAGTAGATATGGTAGAAAGCATAATCAGTCTACTGTTACAATTTACTGATTGAACGTTTATAGGAACTTAATTTTCACAATGAGGGGGCTGTGCTTCATTATGGTCAATTGCTTCAGAATTGTACAATACATTCAGTGTGGGATGAACTAAAGGCATCTTGTGATTTTGTGGAAACTCGGAAAGCTGTAGGTGATTTCAACAATAATAATCGTTGGAGGAAGCGGGGAATAGCTATGGTTCCCACAAAATTTGGCATATCGTTCACAGCAAAATTCATGAATCAGGTGAATTGTATCCCCATCCAAACTCCACCTAGAAAGTTGTGCTAGTTTTGTTTTATTCAATGGAGTTTGTCAGACCAGCAAACTCTTAGTAGCTTAGGTTATTCCATGTTTGGTAATTCCATGCTATGGATTCCACATATTTTTCGGTTGCTAATGCCATATACATATGATGGCTGTTCTAATAATATATTTTCTTGTTTCTCTGGTAATTTTTTTTGTAATTATTTGAATGAACTTAGTGCATTATATTTTTGTGATAAATTTTTGTATGTACCGCCAGAACACATGTATATTATATTTGGCAATCACACTATCTTGCCTACAATGTGTATCATGTCGCTAGCTCATCAGGATTGCTTACTGCTACCGGTTGGCAAAGTTTTCTTGATTTTATACATTGTTCACACCTTGATTTGGGATGAAATTTCCATGCTAGACAATACTCCAGTACCATGAAAAATATGTTGTAACCTTGTTTGCATTATAGTTTATAGGCCAGCGATTCGGCCGGCAATGTTGTATGGTGTAGAATATTGGCTTATCGAAAGATGTCATATCAGCAGTTAAGTTAACTGTAGAAAAGATGTGTATGTTACGATAGATTGGCCATACGAGAATGGACCTAGTTCGTAATGAAGTTATGTGTGATATGGTTGGAGTGGCAAAAATTGAAGAGAACTTTGTCCAACATCGGTTGAGATGGTTCGGACACATTTAACAAAAGCCTTCAGAAGTACCGGTGCATAGTGAAATCCGTAGGCGCATTGGTAATGTAAGGAGGTAGTGGCTGACTTAACTTGATATGGGAGGAGGCAATTAGGAGAGACTTAAAAGATTTGAACATACCCAGAGACTTAGCATTAGATAGGGGCACATGGAAATTAGCAATCCAATCATGATCTACCTTTTCACCCTTTTGTCTTTTTTATTTTAAAAAAGTTGGTGACTTCTATTAAGTTTCAATTTTAGCCTACCTCAACTTGTTTGGGGCCTAAAGGCTTTCTTGTTGTTGCTATTGTAACCTTGTTTGAATTATAAAAATTCCATTGAAAATTAACAAGATGGTATCAAACATTCAAACTTAGTCATGTCTTAGATTATTTAGTTTAATTACATAATTATTTAATCTAATATTAGTTTTTGATGGATGAAAATTCGCAGGCTGGTGCTCTTGTGCAAGTTTACACTGATGGTACTGTATTGGTAACACATGGTGGGGTTGAGATGGGACAGGGTTTACACACAAAGGTAGCCCAAGTTGCTGCTTCATCATTCAATATCCCTCTGAACTCTGTATTTATCTCAGAGACAAGTACTGATAAGGTGAGATCTGGCATATGGACCTATTAGCTTTGCTCCTTACGATATTAATGGACCATGGGCCAGTGGGCCGGTGCTCCTGACAGATATATACACAAGTTTTATTCACTTTGGATTTTCATACTGCACCTTTATTTTACCAACGATGGGATTGTCACACACACTTCCTGTGCTTAGGTTCCAAATGCATCACCAACAGCAGCCTCTGCCAGTTCAGATATCTATGGTGCTGCAGTTTTGGATGCTTGTCAGCAAATTAAGGCTCGGATGGAACCAGTTGCTAGTAGAGGAAACCACAAGTCCTTTGCTGAGGTAATGTTATTGTCTGTCTTGAGAAGGTCAACCACTATTGGCAATGATGCCTTCTTCCACCTCTACTGATATTTATCTCTTTACCTGTGTGTGGCCTCCCCATATTTCCTCCATCCAGTACCTTCTCCCTTGGTAGTGGTAGGCAATTGCATATTCTGTCTTGTATGTATTACTGCCCTTCACACTTCAATACCTACTTGAATGTATTACTTATATGAAGTTAAACAAATAAATTATGCCGAGGTATTATATGAAGTTAAAAAAAGAAATTATCTTGTTTGAAAAAAACTTCTACCATAGAATTTTAATAGTTCCCTTAATTTAAGCATGGTGTTTTATTTTTCTAGTTGACTCAAGCATGCTATATGGAACGGGTAGATCTCTCTGCTCATGGATTCTATATCACCCCTGATATTGGTTTTGACTGGACGGCTGGCAAGGGAACTCCATTCCATTATTTCACTTATGGAGCCGCATTTGCTGAAGTTGAGATTGACACTCTAACTGGGGATTTTCACACAAGGGCCACTGATATTGTTATGGATCTCGGCTATTCAATTAATCCAGCTATTGATATTGGCCAGGTATGTTTACAAAATAGAATAGGGGAATGTTTAGCTGCCCAGGATACGATGAAGTTTGAACACCTTTGTTAACTCTGATGGCTTGTTGCAGATTGAAGGAGCTTTCATCCAAGGTTTGGGTTGGGCTGCCATGGAAGAGCTAAAATGGGGTGATGATAACCACAAGTGGATTCGTCCTGGGCACCTTTACACCTGTGGTCCTGGCTCTTACAAAATACCTTCTGTAAATGATATACCTCTTAACTTCAAGGTCTCACTATTGAAGGTAAAGATCACATTTTGCCCTTTTTATATAAAATATGCTATATGGGTTAGACGTCCTATTTTTGAAAGAGAAAAATATACACCTTGTTGAAGAGGCCGATTCAAATATTGCAATGTAAAATTTGCTGTTTGTGCTGGGATAATTTTCTACAACCAATGCACGTGATCAGCTGCTACAAGATTATGAGGGTAATTTAGTTTAACAAGGTGGGGATCCATGTTGCTACAAGTTGACTCGAAATATTTTATAGTTGATTTAAAAAAATTTCTGCTTTCCTTAGAAGATAATATAACGTTTTCACTAAGCTACTGCAAAATAAATCCATCTATTCTCTATTCTATTGATGGATTTTTTTTAACTATGATTGGTTTATCATTAATATTTCTGTTTATCGTTGCCATTCCACTTTGTTTTGTCTGTAGTGTTTAAATGAAATGCTGCTGCATGACTGGCTTGTCAATGAAACATGCTATCTAGATATTGAAAGGAACTATTTTTTTTTGTGAATAACTTGATTCATACCTGGCATGGTGTTTTCTTTATTACCCTAGTGGCTGTAGGTTTACATTAGAAATGATGGCTAAATATAGATGTTATCCATATCAAATACTTGCTTTTTAATGTAAGAAACGAAATGGAGGGCATCAGGGCAGTAATTGTAAATACATTCATACCCAAATCAAATGGTCAAGAAAGCAGCAACATGAAATCTCCATGGTGGTGTGAATACAATAGAAGATGTCTACAAATTAGCTTTGCTGGGTTTTCTTGTTGGTGCTCCTGAACTGTGTTGTTTGTGAGTGTATCTATCTTTTGATTAACTGAACATTACTTTCTTCCTTGCAGGGCGTTCCAAATCCAAAGGCCATCCACTCATCCAAGGCTGTGGGAGAGCCACCGTTTTTCCTGGCCTCCGTTGTTCTGTTTGCGATAAAGGATGCAATCGCCGCTGCAAGAGCTGAGGAGGGTGTTCTCGGCTGGTTCCCTCTCGACAACCCAGCAACACCTGAAAGAATAAGGATGGCGTGTGTCGATTCAATTACAAAGAAATTCGCAAGTATATCTTACCGTCCCAAGCTTAGTGTATAGTGGCTGCCCAAAAGTAGGAGAATGAGGACCTGCTTGGGAACATGAAAATAGCTTTGTACACTTGTAAAGAACTTTGTATACCTGCAAAAATATCCTCATGTATTTTCCTGAGCCAAGAAAACACTTTGAATAGGGGATTACTTTTGTAGCACTAAGGGGGTGAGACAAGGGTTCATCCCATCCCCCCCCCCCCTCTTTGTTTAACTAGGAAGGAAAGTGCGCTAACACGTTTGGTTCATGATAATGGGTCAAATTGAAAGAAAGAAAAAGGAGCAAAGGAACAGTATTTGTAAAAAATTATAAGAGGGAAAAGGAGTAAAGGAACGATATTCTAAAATTTTAATTGTTTGAAAATTTTAGCAAATTTTTTATGCATTTTGTCGTCGTATTTTTTGTCCTTCTGTTTTTTACATTTTTTAAAATTTTTACGGTGTTAAAAAAAAAGCATAAGGATGCGAGAAAGAGTAAATATCTTTTAAAAATAATTTTAGAATTTTGGAAATTTTTGAACTTTTTATGTATTCTTTCGGTCAAATGGCAATTACATTTTTGTAAACTTTCTGTTTTTTGGATATTTTTTGAAACAGGGAAACAAAATAGCAAAGGAAGGAAATATGGTCTAAATTGGAAATAATAAATTATTTTTAAATTTGAACTTCAAATAATTTGGATGATATTCAAACTTTGTATGGATGTTGTTCGTGCTAGCATGAATTTTAAACAAAATACAAATGGAGAAAAATGGAACTAGAAATATGAGGCCATGCACCGAGAAAATCAAGGAGGCAGGATTCGAACCTAGGACCTTACTCTAAGAGCCAGCTCAGCTAGCCACTTAGCAGGACACTAGTATGGATGCTTAGCAAATGGTAGGAATGCTTTTATTTTTAAGTTTGACTGGATGATCGGATTCTGGGTGACGTGTCCGTCCGGGCCAAATGGACGACCAAGGCTTTGTTAAGTGACATGGTTGTGCGGCTGTTGAGGCCTGCCACGGCCTTTTTAAGTAGTAGATATATTGTAGTTGATTGTCTTATAAGGATGCTTACTAAAGCCAAACAAAATGTCCTAGTTAAGGGTCTTGTCAAGATCCTTTTCATGGGGGGTTTGCCCATTTTACAATATGTTGATGACACAATTTTGTGCCTTAAAAATGACAAAATCTCTACTAGGAATGTTAAAACTTTTGTTGGTGTTCTTTGAACAAATGTCTGGACTGAAGTTTATGTCGTTAGCTATGTTGTGCGCAGTCTGGTTGGGCATTAAGTACATGTACAATAACAAGGGTCTTCAATCCCACGGTCAGTGCAGACGTATTAGACTCTCCTTCCGAATCATCCACGCCTATGGGACTAGTTGCAACTAAAACATGTTCATCCTCAATATCACTAGAAGAAGAGTACTCATCATACTCACAAACAATGAGGGTATATTGACTAGGGCAATCACGTTTTGTATGTTCAAAACTTTTGCAATGAAAACATTGTAAGTCGTGTATTTGCCTTGCAGAAGCCACATAAGAAGCACTTGTGGCAGCGGCTTGCACCGTGAAAGCCTTGTTTGTGCCTTAACTTGTTTTTTAAAGAAAAATCAAAACTTGCAAACTTTTGACTTACCAAAAATTCGTAGTCAAGACAAGCGTCAGGATCATATCTACCAACAAATGGAGCCATGGAAGCATTAACAATTTAAAGTTGGCGAGTTGAAACTATTTTGTCGATTTTGACGAAGACGACGACAATCTTGATCATTGTGAGCGTTGAAACTATCATTTGCCTCCCAATCAGCAACGTAGTTGTTTTCTCTTGTTCCACCGAATCAGTCTATGAACGGGCATCAGGACAACAGGGGAAATAGGGGCGGCACTCTGTCTAAATTACCCATTCTTGTAACAAGATTAACCAATATCTCAAGTCGCTCCATCCCATGCTGCTTTTCTTGATGGTCATCACACTTTTCTAGTCTTCCACATACTTCATAAACTCACTTTGCAACACACAATCACCTATCTACTCTGTCTACACTTCCTGCCATGGTTAATAGAAGCAAAAGAACACACACACACAATATATGCACTACTAGAACGAGTAAGTGACAAGTCTCTCCGGAGGGCTTCCTCTAGAGGGTTGTCCTTCTGGTACGCCGGTGCCTCGCCTTCGGATGCGGAACGTCTTTACTTGGTTTGCCTACTCCAGGTTCATAGGGGATGGGTGTTCCCTGCTGCAACACGGCGCGAGCAGGCTCTGAATCGATCGACCACTTTTTTGCAAGCTCTACATAGGAGTATGGCCCGATCGATCTGGCCCAGTACCCTGCAAGTAAGCGACTTCGTTCTGTGACGTGTTCAGAACTTCTCAAGCCACCAAGCTGAGCCCTTAGTGGAAAGGTCCATTCACGATCATCTCAGCTTCACGCCTAGAAGCTGTTCGCCTCACCATGGAAGATGATCCGGTCCTATGAAGCACATGGAACATCACCCAGCTTCGCAGGTTCTACGCCTAGTTGAGTTTGGCATTTATGTAATGCTTTTCTCTCCCTCACTCGGTTTCTACACAAACCCACGGCTCGTGTACCCCCTTGTTTTCTTAATTTAGCTAAGGGCTTTGTAATTAGGGATGAAATAGATCAAATACGAATCGAAAACCACTCATATTTTATTTGATCCATATAGTTTTATCGGATATGGATTCGGACACAGATAGTACCGGATACAAATACGGATACGAGTAATATCGGTTACAAATACGGATCGGACACAGATACTCTCTCTCGGATAATATGCGACAACATATACTAGAGAAACAAACATATAAAAACACATTTAGTTATCTCTTTGCGCATCAACTTCATGGCTCGTGGTCATGAAATTGCTGATATGTAAGTATTGTACCTGATAAATCAAAACAAAATCATATATATCTAGCATTATAAGCTTTAATTATTCATCCTATAAAAGTTTAATGGAGATGGTTCTCAGATGTACTTCACAGTTCGAATATATCCATCCGATATTATCCAAGAAAAGCTCGGATAATATCCATCGAATATTATTTGTATCCATACTGTATCCGCCTAGGTGGACTCGGATATTCATAACATTATCCAAATCACTATCCGAGTTGGTTCGGACGGTCAGAAATTATTCGTACTATTTTCATCCCTATTTGTAATGTCTTCTCCTCACTTGTCCCAAGCGAGTTAAATAAAGAGATGGGTGATGCCAGCATTAATTTGCTTCATCTCTTTTAGAACTTAGCCTGCGTGCAAGTTTTATCGCTGCACCGAGCGTGGAGACGGTCGGATGACCCTGTGCCCTGCCTTCAGTTCCCTTGCTTGGATAAGTCGATCCCCATCGCGCATAGCAAACTCTTGGCAACGTCGCACACACGTTTTCCCGTCTCCTGTCCTCTATAACTGACCAGCGCTGTGCACGTTTTCTTTCCTGCGGCTGTCCTTGCTCGCAAAACCATCCTCAAGGACTAAACCAGCGGGGCTCGTATAGGGGCAACTACCGTGTTTTCCAAAATGCATGTTTCATCTCACCCTTTGTTCGTGCTCGTTTGCTTGTGTTCGTTTTTATTTGCTTTGCTCGCAGGAAAACTACCAAGTGGAAACACCACAGTAGACAAGAAATTCCACGAGGATTTACAGGCCATTCCAAATCAAAAGTTTCTAGCGCCTCGAGGTCCTTTTGAACGCTGCCTCTCCTGCTAAAGTTCTTTCCAAGCACAGTCAGCCTCTCTGCTCGGGCCTCATCCGTGGCTTTCTCCGCCCTACCCGTTGCCTCAGCCTTCACCTCGAGCTCCCGCGTGCTCTCTGTCGGCCCCGGATTTTTAGAGAAAAACCCAGAACCTTCGTGTAGGCTGCTTTAGATCAGGATACTACTAACGCAACACGAATTACAAGGGACTGAATCATTTCGTACAGAAGTTCGACCGATCACACTTTATTACAACAATAGTAGTCTTTCAAAATACATAGTGGCTCTTTTTTGAGGGACCGATTAGGTCAAAGATTCGGTACAAAAAGGCAGAACTCTTATCAGAGCCCGACACAGCGGAAACAGAATACGGACAGGGCGGCGTTTCCAATGCTATACCTTTCATAAACCAACACATGCAAGCGACTGGAGTTCTCCTATAGCCCACATCAACCGTCGTCCTCCTGGTAGTTCTTTTCGTCTAGAGGCTTGTAGGCATCGTCATCATCACCGTCTCCTAAAAGATTTAAATGTAGGTGAGGGTAAGCACACCAACCGTGCTTGCGAGCCAATTCTATCACCTGATGCAAATAATGTTGCTAGGCTTTTTTGGTGTAGGCTGGGTTGTTTATTTGCAGAATTGTCGGTTTACAATACCACCATATTAAGGCCTTGTTCTTTTCGGCGTATCGTACCGTTGCGTATTACTGTAGCAATTTTTGTTATTTTTATTTAACCTATATGTTATGATAATTTGAAACGATTTTTTCGTGGTTTTTAGTTATCCTTCCAAAGATCCTAAAACTATTTTAAAATTATTTTTTAATAATATTTAGAGCTATTTTTTAGTGTTCTCAAATTTGCTACAGTAATACGCGAATGCAACGATACGCTGAGAAGAACAAGGCCTAAAAGACCTATGAGTTTCCATTTTACAAACCAAAAAACGTACTGTGCTATATATGCGAATCAAATCACCAGGGACATTTGAACAACAGGGAAGCACCTTGTGCTCCCAAACACGGCGGATCCAAGCCATCTCAGTGGACATGGTTCCCGTACAAAACAGGCAGACCGGTACCTCGTACCGTCTCCATCAATAGGCAAGACCATACCCTCGCAAGGAATATGTCTCCCTAAGTGGCAGCAGACCCACCCTCCCAGCGAAGCGTGATCCCCTTGAGCTCAACTAAGACCAGAATCCTCAGATCCTCAATATTGTCAGAGTGTAATAATCATTGTCCAAAGGATGGTACTTCGCACTCATGCAGATCTGACACCCAAGTGCATAAGAATTCTCTCATCTATACCAATTATATTGATTGTCGGGATTAGCGATCAGATATATCGTTACCCCATTGATAGCTAGGCTATATCGTTGCAACGTTAATAAGATCAACCCGTCATGTCCATACCATAAGCGTTGATATGTAAGGATCAACCCATTTTGATCTAGACAGCAATGGCTAAGCATCTGCAAGTTATTTATTAATCAGAGGTAGTATAACTGATCCTTAGGCAACAAGTGACAAGTTTGAAATTAATTCAAGGATGGGGTAGGTTCTTATTAACACATTTACATAATTTAGAATTTATCTAGATACAATACGTAGATGCAAATAAGTGAATTAGTAAAGTAAGACATGCATATTTTCATAAATTAAAGCAACATAAACATTTACAGAAATATAGGCAATGAAGTCTAATCCAAAGTATTGGCTCGTCTAGGCCCTCCTCGTAGTCGGGATCGTCGGTGAGGTCGTCGGATTCTTCAGGGTTCTGTTCCTCGTAATCTAATGGCAACAGGACAAATCGAAAGACCGAATACATACAAATAAAATTCTTTGCATGATGCATCACTTAGCTAGGCAATTCTAGGGTTTAAGAGGGCAGTGCTAATCCTATTAATCTTTTCCTTTCTGTTGTAACTTGGTTATTTTACATCTTGGGCAAAAATGTCAAAAATGTACAATTACTAGTCAAGTTTAAATGGGAAATAATGGCTATATGTTCATGACATGCAAGTGTAGTAATCCACCCAATAATTAAACTATACAGCAGCAAATATATTTACAAAAAATGGAGGTAATAGAAAATAATCATCTTGTTAATTACGAATTGTATTTAATCCTTATGTTAGCTAAGCAAAAAAGCTAAACTCAGCAAAAACATGCTACACCTAGCCAATTTCATTTTTTTTTCCAAGATCAGTACTGAATTTAGTATTTACCATAATTTTTTCATAATTATAAGATAGAAACTATTTGTAATAAATCAATACTACTTTTACCGATTATATAAATAGATAAAAGGCTTGGAGGATAGCTTCGGCTCTCATGGGCTGGAGGTGGGCGAAGCAAGCCAATGCTGGGCCGGGGTCCAGCACAGCGCAACGCGGCGAGAATTTTTAATTTTTTATATTTATTTTTATTCGTTTATACAAAATTATATGTCGGATTGAAATTTATGCACAAATAGGCGCCGGTCACACTTTGAATTCGCGACAGGTACCCTGTCGCACTTTGGGCAAACCATAGCTTGGTGAGAAGACGGGCGCAAGACAGACAAGCAGCGATCGTGCGTTGAAGGAGCGACAGCCTGCGATCTACAGTAACTCGGCACTGTTCATTGAACTTCTTATACCTATTAACACTTCATACCATATCCAACTTACACAAAACAAATTTTAAAATTCATGTAAAATCCTAAAGAACCCATTTTTGAAACTTTCAATTTTTTTAAATTTTTTTGAATTTTGAATTTTGAATTTACACTTGAATTTGAATTTTTGAATTTCGAAAATTCAAAGTTTGAAAAATGGGTTCTTCAGGATTTTACATGAATTTTAAAATTTGTTTCGTGTAAATTGGATATAGTATGAAATATTAGACATATAATTTTCGTGTAAATTCAAAATTCAAAAATTGAAAGTTTAATATTTCATACCATGTCCAATTTATACGAAACAAATTTTAAAATTCATGTAAAATCCTGAAGAACCCATTTTTCAAACTTTGAATTTTCAAAATTTAAAATTCAAAAATTCAAAATTAAATTTTAAAAAATTTAAAAAAATTGAAAGTTTCAAAAATGGGTTCTTTAGGATTTTACATGAATTTTTAAATTTGTTTCGTGTAAGTTGGATATGGTATGAAATGTTAATAGATATAAGAAGTTCAATGAACAGTGCCGAGTTATTGTAGATCGCAGGCTGTCGCTCCTTCAATGCGCGATCGCTGCCTGTCTCTCCTGCGTCCGTCTTCTCACCAAGCTATCGTTTGCCCAAAGTGTGATTGGGTACCTGTCGCGAATTCAAAGTGCGACCGACGCCTATTTGTGCATAAATTTCAATCCGACATATAATTTTGCATAAATAATAAAAATAAAATAAAATAAAATGGCCGACGCATAGTGGATGCGTGGGTCAGTGCTAGGCGCAACACAGCGCGAAGCAGCGCTAGCGCATACGCATAGGGGCGTGACTGGCAAGTGGGCCACCGGGTCCATAGGTCAATGGGAGCGAGAGGGCGGGGAGAGAAGGCACCTACAACGGTTTACGCATTCGGCGAAGGGACGACACAGCGCGCGAGGCGCTTCCACTAACCCTGACCCGTGGGTCCACGGGTCCATGAGTTAGCGACACAGAGAGGAGATAAGCTATTGCGGTAACCGGTGACGGGTTGGTCCCGCATGCGAGACTCGTGGCTCTGTGGGCGTCGAGTTGATGTCACCCTTTCTTCTTCCTTGTGCTGCGATGTTCTGCTCCGACGAGGCGACGAGCGACGGCAGCATTCCGTGGCACCTTGAGGGGTGATGTGGTGTTCTACGGGGAGCTTGAGGACGGGAAAGGCTAGGGACCTAGGTGTAGATGCTCCATGGCGGATGCCGAGGCGGCACAGAGCTTGACGGCGGGTTCAGGGTCCGAGGAGGCAGGGTGGTTCTGGTGCTTAATCTGTAGGGATGGCAAAAATACCCATGGGTTCAGGTACCCGTGGGTACCCGACCCGATGGGCATGGGTATGGGTATCAGTTCGTGCCTATGGGTTTTCGGGTTCGGGTACTCGATAATTTCGGGTTCGGGTTTGGGTTCCGTTTTGTACCCATGGGTTACCTGAATTTTCTCACTAACAGATGGACCCATGTATCTGGACATATATAAGAGCTGAAAAAACCTAACCATCTAACCCAACCCACGCGGCCACGCCCCCTAACGGCCTCACTCTCCCGTCCCACCTCCCTCGCCTCCCTCCTCCCTCACTTCCCGTCCCACCACGCTTGGGCGCCGCCTCCGCCTCCTCCGCGGCCGTGGCGATAGATGGCCCTCGCCTCCACGCGCCTCGGCCGCGCCCTCCTCCGCCTCACCGCGTTAGCCCGCCCTCCGCTTCCACCGCATCTGCAGGCGCCGCCCTCCTCCTCCATCTTGCTGGCCTTGCGCCGCCGCTCGCCTCTGCCTCGCCTCGCGTCTGCCGGTGACGCGACGGCCGCCCTCCGCCTCCACCGCGTCGGCTGCCCCTCCGCTCCACCGCAGCGGTCTGCGCCGCCGCCTCCGCCTCGCCTCCGCCTCCCACGCCGCCACGCCGCCGCCCTTCCTCTCCGCCCACGGCCGCCTCCTTTACTCTGTCTCGAGATCTAGATCTGAATTTGAGTTCGGTACCGTCGGGTTTCGGGTACCCATCGGGTTTGGGTATGGGTGCTCGTTTGTGCCCGAGACAAATTTCGGGTTCGGGTTTTGGTCCGCTATTCGGGTTTCGGGTTCGGGTGAGAAAATTGAGTTTTTGCCACTCGAAACAACGCCGCTCGTAAATTTGCCACTCGAAAGATGACGCTCGCAAAAATGCCATCGCAAACAATTTCCGCTCGCACATTTGTCATTCCGGGGCATTTTCGCAGCAAATACAGGAAAAAATACACGGGCCCACATGTCATCCCCTCCCCCTCCTCCTTCCTCCCCTTCCTTCTCCTCTCTTCTCTCTTCTCCGGTGGACGGTAGGCGGCGAGCTCGGCAATGGCGCGCAAGCCCCGGCGGCGGCAGCGAGCTTCGGCAATGGCGCAAGGCGTGGCGGCATGAGCTCGAGTGGCGAAGCGGTATGAGCGGCGGCGGCGGCGGCGAGCTTCGGCGGCGGCGGCGGCGTAAGCTTCGGCGACGGCATGTCCACCGGAGAAGAAAGAGAGAGGATGGAAGGAGGAGAGGATGACAGGTGGGCCCCACGTATATTTTCTGTATTTGTTACGTATTTGGCTCGTGTATTAGGCGAAAAAGTCCCGGAATGGCAAATGTGCGAGCGGAAATTGTTTGCAATGGCATTTTTGAGAGCGTCATCTTTCGAGTGGCAAATTTACGAGCGGCGTTGTTTCGAGTGGCAAGAACTCAATTTTCTCCGTGGGGATGGGTCCGGGGACGTATAGAAGCTGAACATAGTCTCAATTCAGGATGCCGAGGTCTAGACGGAGCTGGCGGCAATGCGAAGTCCGAGTCCTTTGGGAAGGACACGCCGGCGAGGGATTCCTGGACGGCACTAGCAAAATTGGGTCAATGTCGGTGATGAGCAGCAAGGCGAGGCCAGGAACCGATTAGGAACTCGGGTGGAGCTTGGAGCTCACCGGGGAGGCAACACGGCGATGCGAACTTCCGCCATCGATGGTGAAAATGGGGAGGAGGAGTAAATCGAGGCACGGTAACAGAGCTTTTATAGAGGAAGGATCGGAGAAGGATTAGGGTCACTGGGTGGTGTAGAGGCCGGGTTGGGCTGAACCCTAGCAGGCTCGCGGGGCTGGACTCCGTGGCGAGCAATGCCGGCGGTGGACACAGGCGGTGACGTGATCTCCAACCTGGGCTCCGGTTTCGATGGGGGAATGCAGTGAAGGGTCATGGTTCCGAGGCGGGAGGCGAGGTCAAGAAGCAAGTGGCTCGCCGTCGCCGGCGAGGCAAGTGAGTGGAAAAACGAGGGGCAGAATGGATATTGGCCGTGTGAACACGTGGACGCGAGGCTGCTCTCGTGCATCGGCGGCGGCGGCGGCGGTACACGGCACCACGGAAAGAACAGAGGTGAGGCAAGCCGGGGCATAGGCAAAGCAGGGGGCGATAGTGGGCCGCTTGGGTCGGAACGAGCCGGACTGGGCCAAGGGAGAGAAAATGCGAGGAGAGGAAGGGAAAACGGGGAGAAGTGGGCCGGGGGATTCGACCCAAAGAAGAAGATATTTAAATTTAATTATTAAGTTTTAAAATAACTGGGGCAATAACTTAGCAAAAATATTTTTTGAACACCTTCAAATAATTCAAATATATTTTGTAATCCAACATTTGGTTTAATAAAATATATTTTGTAGGTGTCGGCAGCGTTCCTCAAACCGAACGGGAGTTGAATTATAGTGATGTCGAAGCTCTCTTTAGATCAGATCTGGTTCGAGTCCAAAACAGCAACTTGGTAGTCGAATACGTGTGGTTTGCTGCTGAAAGGCATCCACCATCCTAAACTTGTTCTTGGTTAGGTCCTCTTCGTATCCGAATCGAGAATTGAACCCCCAGCACACCACTCAGGAGTTGGTGGCGGCAATGTTCCTTGGTCCGAACGGGAGTCCAGACGAAGCAATGTCGATGTTCTCCTCAGACTGGATCGGATCCGAATCCGAAAGAAATGTTGGAAGTTGATTTTTTGGAGAAGCTCGTTTCTGATCCTTGATGTCCTTGGAGGTGTACCATGGCCTATCCACATGCCGCAGCCTCCGTAGATGGGCTTTACGAGTTTGCTGAGATCCACGACCTTCCCGCGTAGTCTGTCTTCAAACGGACGCCTCGGACACATCCGAACTCTGTTTTGTGTGTTATTTGGCTTCATGGAAAGCTGACGAAATTATCTTACCAACGCTTCTAGTCCTGACTTCAAATTCCCTATAGATAATCAGGAATAGTCAAAACAAGATGATGTACAGAATTTGTCTTCGAGCCATCACCGTATACAAGTCGGGAAGTGAGCCCTTAGCGTACTACTCATGAGTAGATGGTCGTGCGTTCCCCAACCTGAGCGGGAGGTGTTGTTGTAGTTCCCCGAAGATTGGATCTGATCCGAATTTGACAGGTGAAGTTCGCCAAGGTCGTTGATGACGTAGTCGGCTCCCGAAGCGGTAAGCCTGGCCGGGGACGAAGACGACGGTGACTCTGGTGATCGGTGCCATCGAGCTTGATGAGATTGATTTTGACACTGCCCCTACTTGGCGCGTCAACTGTTGACGGGTAGCTAACCAGGGGTTGTCGTCGGCAATAGATTTTGTTGGGGTTATCGCTAGATCTCAAGCTCGATGGTAACGCAAGACAGAGATTTATCTAGGTTCAAGCCCTCAAATAGAGGTAACACCCTAATCCTGCGTTCTGGAATTATGAGGATGATTTGGTGAACAAAGAATTTTTGTCTATGCCTCTATGGCCCTTACCCCTCCCTTATATAGTGCGGGGGGATAAGGTTACATGATATGATCTCTAAAGAGTCTAGCACGTATACGCACCAATGTTTACAACGGTAGATCTCCTAATCAAACGGAATCAAACTCTATCCTCAGGACCGTACTTGGCGCCCAAGTTACATGTAGTCCGAGTGGTTATCTTCTCCTTCAGCCGGCTCGGGTCACCCCCCGTTGGCTACCTCATGGGCCCTCCGTGAGGATACCCAAGTCCCATGTAGTCCACACCATGCGGCTAAGGGTTCTGGGGAGCAGAAGGGGCGTGCAAAGGCTAGGCATGGTGAAGGCTCAACTCTTATCATACTCCGCCCTCGTGCCTCCCCTTATATATAGGCGCACTAGTGGGTTTCGGCCCGCTAGGGTTCCATCTCCTATGCGGATTACATCCACGCATAAACCCGTTAAACAGTTTCAACCCCTTAAGTGTGTGATCCGTTAGGTTCAGTGCAAGTCGGCCATGGATCCAGAAACCCGTTTCCGATCCACCGATCAACAACGACACCTAGTAGTACGTATTAATCCCCGAATGCACAGAATCAATATTCGGCTAAACCTTGATACACTTACATACCGATCACTTTGCCACACGATAGCAGTCAAGCTCAAGGCAAGATGCGTGCCACCCTTGTTTATAACTTGACCACTTCACTCGACAGTGTAATGGATACATACCATGACTAACTTTTTAGTCATATTAGCACGGCCGTGCGTTTTCCCTATCTATCCACACGAGGGGCTAGAGGTATCTCTCATGTTATCAAGGAAGGGCAAATTCCATCTTGATCATCATACCCCTGACTATGTATCGTGGCATACCCAGTCACCTTTATAACTACCCTGTTATAGTGTAGCGTTTGATGACACCAAAGCATACGGGTCAACATGCTAAGCATCTATGACAATCTCAGGTCTAAGGACCATGTAGGCGTACTACTCGAGACTTTACGCTAATAGCACTATAAGAGATAACAATGTCACAGTGTCTCAGAGTAGGTCTGTCCGACTATCTTGTTCTTCAACATGTGTCCGTACTATTGGTTTGATATCTCCATATCTATGGTATGTGAAGCATTACCATCAACCAATACATATGCTGATCAAATCATAACCGCTCCTCATAATGATATGGATCAGGGACCTGTTTAGAATAATGTCACTTAACAATGTGTTTCACAGTCAAGTCGTATCCAATGGACAAAGTCATGATATTTATTCAGGAAACCGATAAACAATGTTATCATATGTACATGAACAAAGACATGGTACAATCATCACTATGATTGATATAGGGCATATCCCTTTGAGACGCTTGCATGGAACGCCTCCATCATAGCATCGCGGGCTCCTTCGAGGGCGGAGAGGCGACCTTCCTCTTGGTCGTTGTTTTATTTACCTTGCACCTACCCCTAGGCATCGCCTTGACCGAACAAATTGGTCGCAAGCATGAGCGTTAGGGTTTTCTTCTCCTAGAAAAGGGGAAATGTGGGTTAGGGGCCGAAGTATTACCCAACTCCTGACTTAGGCCTAGGTTCGGATGTGGAACCGTGGAAGCCTCTTTTCTATTTAGAAAGTCAAGAGGTTTTCATGATAGCATGTAAGTGAGAAAGGGGTTTCCACCTCTCTATATATGAGTTATTCCTTATGGATTTGATGGACCAGACCTAATGTTGTTAACATGTTAGCACCTAATGGGCATTACCATTGATTATGTTGAATTTATGGGAATGTATCCGATGCACATAACCCTACCTGCGCACACATGCACACACGCAATCACGATTGTCAAATCCAAAACGAATCGACGCACCACAACCTCTCCGTCACCATTCCTCTCCCCTTCTCGGAGGTCCCTTCTACCGCCGTCGTGGACTTGCATGAGGCTTATCTCTGCCTTCATCTCTCTTCTAGGCCAAGCCCTCCCTAGCGTCGTCAACTTGCTCAGTTTCTTCAGACCATCCTCTACCCTTCCATGGCCTTCAAGAGGGAGCACTGTTTTTCTGTTGATGTAACCAGATCACAACACTATATATGGCACTGCATATGGAATCATCTTGTTGGGAGCTTTGTCCAATATACGTGGACATACACATTGCTACAATTCTTTCTTTGGAATGCCATAATAGAAACAAGTCAACCAAAGCACACAGTTCAGGTGGACATCAGAAGGACAATTTTTGGGGTCTTTATTATACAGGAATAGTTTACACCATTATATACATATAAATTTTTCAACCAAAGTATCGAGAGGACTAGTTTGCATCATAATATTCATCTCAATTTACTTATTATACATCCTCAAGCTAGCGGACATGAGTCAATTTGAACATTTTTGCAGGCATCTGTAGAGCTAACTATCACCACAATATACTGCATACCCATTTAGCCACCCACCAACCGACCAACAGAGGATTGGCCTAGATATAGCATGAGAAAAAAATAAAATTAAGTATGGATTAGTAATACATTGGCATTTGAACAAAAACAAACAAACTATACTATTTCATTCAAAATGGGCAACATACCATGCGGTGGGGACGGCTAGGTGTGCTCTCCCATAAATGGTGGGTTTGGCCGGCCAGTAACACTATGCGGAGGCGAAGGCCAGGTGTGATCAGCATGGCTCTCCTCACTAACAAAGGACGGAAACAGTGCTACTACTCTTCTCATTCTAGGGTTTTGACAAGTGTTGGCGGTTGCTAAATCCTAATTTTTGTCGCCAACTATCCGGTAAAAACAGGGATTATACTAGATTCTATGCACCATTTTGCCCTAACTAATAAAGTTCTATGATTTTTATGAATATTTTAGTGCAAAGATCTATTGGAGCAAAAATAAAAGAAATGTGGGACCGGCCGACCCCTCCAGGTCAGTCAACCTCCCACCTGCATGCAACCGCCTCGAGACAACATGCAACCGACTCTAGGAGATGATCTGAGCCGAAAGATGCGAAGTCGGTTGATCCAAGGGGGTCGGCCGTCCCCATAGGCCGACCGACCTAACCTAGCATGCAACAGACCTCCTCTCAACCTATAAGTACCCCTAGGTCTCCTAAGCACTATAAATAGGGATGCTTTGGCTGGATTAACACGCAACAGCAAGAAGGAGCTCATTTTCCACACAATTTCCATTTTAGAGTTATGTTAGTGTAGTTGAGAGTTCAAGTCGAGTCGAGTTTGTCTCGGGTTCCGGAGAAGTCTTCAAAAGTACTGGTACAGCTCTTGTATCTTTTCTTCTTTGTACGACTTATACAATTTTATTAGGCTTTCTTGATTTATTTTATCATTTATATATTCACATTACTTTAATGATTTATACCATTATTGTGGAAGTGCTCAAGTATAGAAGTAGAATCTTCTGTTTCATCTGTGTTTGCGGGGTATCTCGTCCAATAACTTACATGCGATGAACTTCACTATGAGAGGTTGTTTATCCAAGGACCCAGGGGGAATATTAGTGTTACCTATGAGCGTGGTGCTCAGAGTTAGGAATAACTTGATCGACATCCAACCCCATAGTTTGTGTGGTAAGTAGCATGTGGTGACAATGCATGTCAATCACTTGAAATCCACCACGTTTAGGTTGGCTCCATAGAGCACAATGGGAATGACCATAACCATTCAGGATTCTTAAGTGATAGCAGGTGGTAGTCAGGGGCGGGACTACCCTGTAATTTGGCCCAGAGAGACCCCCATCCCTAGCATATTTGGCCCAATGAGGCCCAAAAGCTAGCTGCCCAGCTCCTCTGCTCGTGTCTCCTGCCTCCTGCCCTCCTCGGCTCGCCTCGCCTGCTCCGACCCCCTTCGCACCCTTCGCGCCCGTGAGCTCGCCGCAGCGCCACCTCGCCCCCTCCAGCCCCTTCACGTCTCGCGCCGTGAGCTCGCCTGGCGCGCCGCCTCCGGTTCTCCGGCCAGTGGACCGCCCAGTCGACTGCCATCGGCCGCTGGCCCGCCTCCGTCCTAGCAGTCGACGACGGCGTCCAGCCTCCACAGACCACGACGACTCTCTGGCTTGCCGTTCTCCCACCTCCAGCCTCCGCCGTGCGCCCGTGCCCGTGAGCCCCCCACTTCTTTGGTTTAAATTGCTCGTGTTGAACTGTTGATGATATACAAAATGTCAAAATGTATTATTCAAGAGCTCCCTTTCAACTGATTCAAACCAAAGAAGAGGAGTGATTTTTTTGTGATTATTTTGGTATGATGTAGAATGAAGAGGAGTGGAGACATTGCATCTCTCTTTCAGAAACATAAAGCAAAGACAAACAAGAATGAAGGCGCCTCCAATCCGGTTGTTGTTGATGAATCCGTAACTCAAGAAATTCAAGAACCACCTCCGGTTCCGGTTGTTGTTGATGAAGCCCCAACTCAAGAAAGTCGAGATCCACCTTCGGTTTCAGTTGTTAATCAAGCTCCAACTCAAGAAAGTCAAGAATGACTCGAAAGCTCCAACCATAGAATGATATGAGAAGGGATGAAAGATTCAAAGGCCTACAAAATCTTGGTGAGCTCTCTACTAGGCTTGTTGGAACAAACAAGCATGTTCTTTATGATTTGGTGTATTTGCTTCTCAAATTGGTTTTGATCCTACCGGTGGCGACAACAAGTGTTGAAAGAGTATTTTCTGCAATGGGTTTTGTGAAGCAAAAGTTGAGGAACAGTATGTGTGACCAATTATTGAGTGATTGCTTAGTTACATTTATCGAGCGAGACATCTTCACTAACATTAGTGAGGATGACATAATTAAGACTTTTATGGCTATGAGAAGGCGTAGACTAGAGTAGTAGCATTGTACTATTGTAATATGTTATTTATGCAAGTTCTTTCCATTATCGAACTATGTAAGACCTTTAATATTTGCATTATCTATATTGCAAACTTTTACGATAATATTGTCTTATTTCATATTTGTGTAATACTTTTACGGTGCTATGAAAATTGATTTGTGACTACCCGACAAAAATTCACAGCCACGCCCTTTGGTGGTAGTGGGTTAAATCACTCTGAAGTAAGCAAAGCTGAGCAAGTAAATCTATCTTCGGCTATAGTGACATTAGTTTAGGGCCTTATTGTTTGACCTTAGTAATAAAGATTGATTTACCCTAGAAACCTAATCTCGTCTCGTTGTCCTCCTAGCTCACTAAATCACTCTTTATTTTTTGAGTCTCCGTGTCTTTCATTATTTATCACTCCCATCTTATATTTATCCCTGCTTTTTTTAGCCGGTGCTTTAATTAGTACGAAACCTATCCGTTATTCACGATAGTCTCAACCTTGTTTCCTCGTGAAAATTGGTGCTTTGGAATACTTCCTAGTAAAAACTACATTGGTATCCGTACTTGCGGATAATCTATGTTCTGCTAACAACCGCCAACAACAGGGGATAGTGCCGAGACAGGAGGCGAGAGGCCAGTGACAAAGAAGCGTCACAGTGGGTGGAGAAAAGCGAGGCAAAGAGAGAAACGGCGTAGGAGGGAGGTCGAGAAGAGAGTAGCGGTGGTCGGCTCGGCGGTGACAAATGGCCTTGTTTGTTTCAGATTAATGTAGCGTTGCGTTTTACTGTAGCAAATTTGTGATCCCCTCAAAATACATCTTAACAAGTTCAAAAAATTATGAAAAAAATATTTACAAACTTTAAGAAGTACTCCCTCCGTCCCTTGAAGCAAGTCGTTTTAGGATTTAAAAAATGTCCCTGAAAGCTGGTCGTTTTGGGCTCGCGGGTCCCACCCATACTGTGCACACCGAAGCCACGTGAGGGATAAAAAAACGGAGGCAACGCAGTCTCCGGACTCTCCGCCTCTCCCGAAGCCCTCCCGATCCCCAAATCCAATCTCGCGAACCCTTCTCCCGATCCCCAAATCCAATCTCTCCCGAAGCCAGGCCCGATCCCCAAATCGAAGCTCTCCCGATCCCCAAATCGAAGCCTCTCTCCATCCCCAAATCGCACTTCCCCGCTGCTCGCGAAGATGAGCGACGACGACGACAAGTCAGCAGCAGCGTCGTGGCGGCGTAGCTTGTTGGCGAAAATCTTGCCATGCGATGGGAGCGAGGCCGATGGCCGAGGGAAACACGCCGCCTGCCGCCGGTGGTGCGACGCAACAACTGGGAGAAGCCGATCCGACGCATCTTCGGTGGCGGGGCTAAGTTGTACTACGACCCCGCATGGGAGGAAGAAGACCAAGCGGCTGCGGCGGTGATGGCTCGTGCGCCCAGCGTGGAGGTGGCGGCGACGGCTCTGCGGTCGGCGTGGAGGTGGCGGCGACGGAGGCGACGGCTCTGCGCCGGCGTGGAGGTGGCGACGACGACTCTGCGCCCGGCGTGGAGGTGGCGGCGGCGGCGGCGGCTCTGCGCCCGGCGTGGAGGTGGCGGCGGCAGCTCTGCGCCCGGCGTGGAGGTGGCGCCGATGGCTCCTGTGCCCACTGCAGAGGTCGTCCCGGCCATCTCGAAGCTGGTTTAATCTCCTAGAACCACCTTTTGGTCGTCTATTTTGTGATGGTGGTTTAGTACTCACGATCTTTGGTTTAGTGAACTTAATGGTTTAGTAGTGCGATCTTTGGTTTAGTGAACTTAATGGTTTAGTACTACCGATCTTTGGTTTAGTGAACTTAATGGTACGATGGAAATCATCATGAGCTTCCTGTTAATACAAATATGCATGTGCAAGCCAAAAGTATTTTGATATATTTATATATGCAGTGCCTCTTCACATAGCAGTTCACATAGCATTTCACATAGCATTTTACATAGCAGTTCACATAGCAGTTCCCATAGCACTTTTCAGTTGCCCAAGGCCTCCATAACAGTCTCATATAGCTGACGATCACAATCCAATCTTGTTGGCATAATTCCTAGTGCTTGTAGCCTGTCCTTATTCATATGGGGGATCTTGTATCTGTTTCCTCCATTGTCTTTCATGACCTCAAGCAAGCAGCTTTGTAGTGTCAAGAACACCCTCCTAAGTTTTGCTGGGTCATAATTTTCGTAATCTTGGCACACATTCGATATAAGCTCATCCATGTTTCTACAGCTTTTAGTGCATGCCAATGACCTGTAGGGAAGCAAAAACCCAAGGTCTAAAGCATTCATATCTGGGGAATTGGGAGGTGGCACATGAGGCGTATGTCAAGCCTGTTTGGGATCTGACAAAAGCAAACTGTTCATCATATGGTGGCACATGTGATGGCGCATTGTCTTCTGAATCCATATGGTTCTCCTACGGTCATTTTGAGGCCACTTTCTCACTATTCTTTGGCAAGCATTTTACAGATCATAAAGGACCTTACAAGATCTCTGTCGACCTTTATTGTCTTGGTCACTAGTGTCCCTCTTTCTCTGTTATGGCTTCGCCTTTGAGCTGGTACCTTTCTTATAAAAGGCCACAAGCCTAACTTGCCATCAAAAGTACAAACATTTTCTGCATTGTATCTAGGCTTGGCAACCACCAACATAAACATAACCTTATCTATGGAATTTTTGTTCTGCACAGTCCTGTGTGGGTCATCCTCTGCAGGAAGCATGTAAAAAGTCTTGTCTTTTTTGGTTGCATTGAACCATTTCTCATCTAGATGGATAATGTTATCCATTTCGATGAACTTAGGCTGGTTTGCCAAAGAATTTACATCTAACATTTTCACACACCATTGGAGCCTCTCTTTCTTGTTTTCATCCCACAACATAGGCTTGAGTGAATTGGAATGCCGGCGTAGGCGCCCATCTTTGAACAACTGCAAAGTGTGCTCTTATTCACTCCAATTTGTTGAGCGAGGAGCGAATAGTGCCTCTTAAGTGCAAAGGAACATTAGCCACTTGATCTAGCTCAACTTGAATTTTTTTTCGACCACAATTCTTAGGCTTCCTAGAACCCACATCCACATCAACTCCTAATCCACGACACTCCTTAGCTCTATACCATACACTTTTGCACAAGACGTATATTAACCTGGAATATCTCGGCAACTATTTTTGTACTGTTCTTTCTTAATCTCCCTCTATTTGTTCTCTCCAGCAATGCTTCATATATGGCGTGTCTCTTATTATTTGTCAAATCGCTTGATCGATTTGCAACATTTGCATGTACATCTGCATCATCTGAGTCAGGCAACTCTTCCTCCTCAAACTGTATCTCCACATGGTCGGCATAGACGCCATACTCCTCGCAGACTCCTCATCCATGGTGAGAAATCATCATGTCCTGCATCGCAAGGTAACATTGAATTAGTTTTTGGTAAGAGTACATCGCACATCTATGTTTGCAATAAACCTAATCAGTATTTTTTATATTGTCCTAAATGCAGAACAAGAATCTGAAGGAAACATTTGGAAGATGTTTGAGGGAGCGAGTTTGAAGGCCCTCATCATTGGAGGAGGATTGGTCCTCTTCCAGCAGGTATTCATCCTCTTCGGCCTTATAAATTGCGATGTTCAAGTGATCTTAAAATCTAACCTCTACCTTATAAATTGTGATGTTCAAGTGATCTTAAAATATGACCTCTGCCTTATAAATTGTGTTGTCTGCTTACATCTGAAATTGGTCATTTTAAAAGCCAAACTGTGTAAAAACAAGGGCAAAGACAAAATAATGTCCATAATTCAAGTTTTGCTTTTATCTCATCATTGTGGTGGTCATTTAATATTGTGCTGTGCACAAGATAATTTGGTGAATGTATCTTCTACAAGACTACTGCCACATCTATTTTTTTATTGGAGTAAAATTTGGATTGAATATGTGCATCTATGATTCTCCTTGAGGGCATGTTTATGGCGATTTTTCTCAACTTTCTCTGTTGATTCGACTATCTTTTGGATTATATACAATGGTTAATGCCTATGCACAGGGTGGAACATATGCATATGATGTTTAAACTTTTTGTCGCCCAAGTTTTGGAAGATGTCGATGTTATTATAAACCTGTTGTTACAATTGTTAGTAATAGTTCTCATGTTCGATTTTGGTGTAGGAAGACCAAAAACAAACTTTAAAACAACTAAGGAAGTCCTTGGTTATCGAAAGCAACAAAATCGTAATATCAAGGTGTGTAAGCAAAAAGTCTCTTTTAGGAAAACAAGTGTAGTATAGAGTAGCAAATATGTTTAGTTTATGTACTTGATGCATGACATAAGCAAGGATTTTTACTCACCTTGATATTCTGATTCCTCAGGTGCATGACAAGCCTCACTTATTTCTTCTTCTTCTTCATTAGCAAGGGCTTCGTTTAGATCAGGTAATGCTTCTTCATTACCAAGGGCTGCTTCTTCATCTTCCTGTAATGCTGGCTGGTTTAGATCTATTATGCCCATGGCTAATCTTCTTTCTTCTGCATATGAATCACAGTGACTCACAGGAAGCATGAGAGGAGTATATAAAGTGCTGGCCCTGTGAAATTGCTTATTGAATTTGGCGGCAGAATTGAATTTTTTATTGCTTGTAACTTTTGGCCCTGTCAAATTGGCGCTAATGTAGTTGGCTGCCGAATATTTTAAATCTGTGATTTGCCCCTGTGCTGGCTGGATAATTTATTTAAATCTGTGATTTGGCGGTAATCTATAGAGGGCTCAGTTTGGCGGCTTGACTTTGGCAGGCTGGGAGGTGTCAGGTGGTTGGTTGAGAATGAATATTTTAATGCTCTACTCAGGGGCACATGCGTCATTTTACTTGTCTAATATTCTGCTGGTTTGAATGCCAAAACGACATGCTATTTGGGACGGATGGAGTACTATTTAAAACCCCACAAGAATGACTACAAAACATTTGCATCATTTGGCTTATTCAAAAATAACAAATTTTCATTTAATTTAATTTAATTTAATCTGAAACAAACAAGGCCAAAAGGGAGAGGAATCACGATCGAGGAAGAGGCATGGGTGGAGAAGCTGTGACGTAGCCGAGGAAAAACCAGGGGCTTTTGGCAAAAAAGCGTCTAGGAAGCTGGCGTTGTTTTGCAAAATCTCGTCAGTGCGCTTAGTGTCCGTTAGATTTGGATCCGACGGCTTCGATTGCATGTGTGCCCTGCATATGTTCCTAATTTTCTATTGGTGGGTTAGTTACCGACCTACTACTCCTTTAAGGTCACGTTCAGGCCAACGATAGCCGTCCCCTACAGCTGAACAGGCACAGCCACCGCGTGATTTCAAAGCTAAACTCATCACCGTTCTTCCCCTTCCTTCTCCCGCCTCCCCCCTCCCGAAGAAATCCCCAAATCCACCATGGCCGGCATGCCACAGCTCCGCCACCGCCGCCTCCTCCTCCTCCTCCTCGCCGTCGCCGTCTTCCTCACTACCTCCACCCCCACTATCTCCACCCCCGTCGAGCTCACTGGTAAGTATAATTGTTTCCCTCCTCCTCGCCTCCCCGACCTAAACCCCTCCAAAACCCTAACCCTAACTTCCTCGCTCCCTCCTCTTGCAGCCACTTCCCACCCGTCGGCCTCCCTGCGCCTCCCACCTGCAGCGCCCGTCGCTGGGGATGGCGGCGGAGCCCCTTTCTGCACGCGCGTCTACCTCCGGGGCCGCCCCTCCCGCCTGCGGTACCCATCCCGTTTCTTCCACAGCCTCCGTGTCCGCGCTAACGCCTCCCGCTCCAACGCCCTCGAGCTATGCTTCCACAAGTAAGTAAAGTTAGTTCTTTTTTCCTATGATTGCGCATCTTGTTCTAATTTCTTTGGGTTGCTCGGCTGGTGTTCGTAGGAATGCCACAGTGGCGCCTTGCAAGTGCGCGGCATCACAGTGGCAGAAGATGCCCAAGAGCGGGCTCTGGGTTCAGGCCATCTCACCATACGACAACCGGATTCTTGATTTTCGGATGCTGGCTGACCCTTCGAGGTCCATTGTGGTGTCCACGGATGAAGGTAGGTTTTCTCTTACTTTCTTTCTTTCCATTTTGCGTTTTATCTGTTGGTGATTGCTGATATGGGGATAATTTACTGGCTTTTGTATGCAGTGTTCTTGCCCCTCAGGGTAGTGTTCTTGGTGCTAGGGATGATGCTTATGGCAGTGGCGCACGCACTCAGTGAGTCTGTTGTGTTCTATTATGGCGGAGCGATGACCATTGGCATTTTCCTTGTGATACTGATTATACTCTTTCAGGTAATTTATATTCTTCCTCATTCTGTTCTCTATGCAGGGCCAGTTCTGATGAATGACATTGGTAGTGATAGTAGGTTTTCCCATTATTGTAATTATTCAGTGAAATTTTCTTATTGTCATGGTTTCCCTACCAGTTAATCACTGTAATAGTTGAATTAGCATATATTGAACTATCAAAACATAATTATTTCAATCCCTCGATATAGTTGAAGTACAATATTTCTTTATGAGGGTTTCCTGTTGGCATGAGCTTGGACTTTGTAGCTTCACTTCTGTTTAATTTGTCGTTGTTATATCAATAATTTATATATGTTATCAATATTAGCTTGTGATGAATTGACAAAGTTTTGCGTTACTATACTTCAGCCTCCTGTTACCATGTTTGTTAAGTTTTTTTTTTTTTGTCGGCTGTTAAGTTTCTATTGATCCTTGCCCTTTTTGTATTTAGTTGGTGGCTTTTTTGGGTTTCATTCCTAGCCTATCCCAACTCTCTTGGGCTAAAAGGCTTTGTTGTTGTTGTTGAGTTACATTCTATGAATAGGAATTTGGAATTCATGTGCTTTTGATTGTGTTCTTTTTCTCAAGTGTTGTCCCAACCACGCAAAACCTGCTATTTCCTTAAGCACAGTGGATATTCTCTCCCTTCTTTATGATGGTATTCCAATGTTATTTATCAACATGTTAAGTTAAATGAGGACACAGTATGCTTGCTCCTGTATTGGAGTGTTGAAGCAGTTCTAAATTCTCCTTTATTTTGTTATTTACATTTTCTTTTTTCAAATTCACAGTCCCTCAAAAAGTAAATTCATGTTATAGTAGGAGATTTTTTGTCCTTCCCCATAACTCTTGAGTGGTCAGTTCCTTCTATTATCATTGCCCGGCCCCTATCTGTGTTCTTACGAAGTTGGGATTTGCATTGTGACTGTTTTAATTAGGTTTATATTGAAAGTGTGAGCAGCATACTGTCATTTCCTACATGCTGGCATGCTGCCTACAATTTCATATTGATTGCTCTAGTAGTTTATTCTGCTTCAAATTGATGCTCAGTCAATTGCTATGCTTTAATGTTGTCGGCTATATCATCAACTTGTTTTGTTTTGTGATGCTGGCATGCTGCATACAATTTCATATTGATTGCTCTAGCATTTTATTGTGCTTCAAATTGATGCTCAGTCATTTGCTATGCTTTAATGTTGTCGGTTATATCATCAACTTGTTTTGTGATGCTTATGATGCACTTTCACGGAAGTCTTTTAACTTTTGGTTGGCCTAAAGTTAAGCAGTTATGATTTCCCTATTATTTGGTTGGCCTTATGCAAAGTCAAAATGTGTCTTCTATGTTTCAACGGAATGAGTGACTTTTGTCCATCTTGTTTCAGGGGATGAAGCTTTTACCCACTGGTAAAAAGAGTACTCTTGCATTCGTTGCATATTCTTCACTTGTGAGTATCCATTTGACTATTGATAATGTCTCTTCTTTGATTTCAGCATCACAGTCTTCACCCCTGGATCATTAACCCGATTCATTGTGATTTATCTAAACAACAGGCTGGCATGACAACATATTTTCTGCACTATCTGTCGGGATTTTTGCGGTCAATGCTTTTGGAAATCGGAATATCTGAAGATATGCATAATCCTGTATGTAAGAACTCCATTTAGGAATATCATTTATGGACTATGGTCCATTGTGCTTCTTTCGTTTCCACCTATATTTACATTACACGTGCCATAGCCCGTAAGAAGAAAGATTTATATTTTACAACAGGAGGATCATTTGAATTGCCTCATGACTTGGCACTTTTGCATCTTACATTTCTGTATAGATTTTTCTTTAATTTGGATCTATCACTATACAGTATGAAGTAAATATTAATTTCAGATTCTTCTCAATTTTTTCTGATATGTTACTTGTGCTTGCCTTTGTGAGTTCCTGTTGATGTTATTCTGGTTATAGTACTATCAAAGATTGACATCATATTGCTCCCATGAACCTGTCACTATTTTTACAATTGCTTTCAAGTTTATACTTATGCCACTATATTACTTACTCCATTCCAAAATATAAGGCATGCATGTATTAAAAAAAGTCAACATTTGTAACTTTTGACTAATAATTAAGCTAAAACATATATGTTTAGTGTTACACATGTGATATAGTTGGATTTCGTATTTGAAAGTACTTTCATATGATGTTAATTTTATAGTTATTGATAATATATTGTGAAAGAAATTAATGGTCAAAGTGCTACATTAGAGACCGTGCCAAACTTATATGCTTTATATCTTGGAACGGAGGGAGTACGACATAAGAGACATTATCAATGTTTTAGCGGTATAATTTCATTCCAGGTTCATGTCTATCATTGCTCTAATCACTTGCCACCACCCAAAATACATTATTGCAGCTAGGTATATTCATTCTCGTATGTGTCATCTTGGCTGGAGCCTGGTTTGGTTATTGGGGTGTCCGTAAACTTGTTTTAACGGAAGAAGGAAATGTTGATGCTGGTGTGGCTTATTTTGTCAAGTGGGCCATCTTCATTATTTCTGCTGTTATGATCCTTCAGGTAATGTTTTGTTCTATCAGCCTGTGAGTTACTGATCATTCTCCTGGTCTGCTTATCTGTTTATTTCTTCTATCCCTGTAGAGCTCTCTGGACATTCTCTTTGCATCTGCTTCTCTAGTCTTTTGCATAATAATCAAGGTAATTTCAAGGATCGAGGGAAAGTCAACATTCGTGTGCAATCTATCAAGGTTTGCTTGCACTATTTACTATTGTTATTAATGAAGGCACCTTGTACTTTCTAAGTTAAATGCTACCTTGCAAATTTCATTACTCTGTTTGCCTATTCATTGTTTTAATTGTGAAGTTTAATATGCATAAACAAGTGTCTGGGATTTTCCTTCTCATCAATGGTGCTGTCTGTTATAAACACTGAATTGAAAATGGAAGCCAAGAGAGGCTTTGTAGTGATAATTGCAGTGCTTGCAATATTTTTCTGAATGATTTGTTGATTTTTACCCAAAATGCTTCACTTCAAAGGCAAATGCCTTCAACTGACTCCTGCATTCACTTTCTTCCATGCTTACTGTAAGCTTCATTGTTGTATCATTTGTGGATTTTTTTTTTTATCGTTGCCAGATTTGGTTAGTTCTTGTGTAACTCCCACTTAACCAATATAGCTTTCTTCTGACACTAGTCTTTGACATGTTTGCTGCTTGCTGCACAAATAGTGTTTTTCAAGCTAATGCAGTTTGGGTTTAGTTATATATGGTCATTGTACTAAAAGATGTGTACTAGAGTACCACATCATTTGTCTTGTTTAATTGGTGATTCTACAGACAGTATTGGGGTATGTTGGATATGCTAAAAGTCTGTGAAAAGAATAGCTCAACAATTTAATTAATTGTCATCTTAATCCTTAATATTTTGTTTAAATCTCATATATGCAATTGGGGTTATGTAATTTTCTCTCATAACCTTAAGTCTGTGAAAAGAATAGCTCAATAATTTAATTAATTGTCATCTTAATCCTTAATATTTTGTTTAAATCTCATATATGCTATTGGGGTTATGTAATTTTCTCTCATAACCTTTGCAACCTTGATTTTTTTTCAAAAGTATGTTCACATTATAAGCTTTGTTAGCTTATTTTAAGAATTCTTGCTGTTTCATATTATTTTGCACCAAACATTTAGTGACATGTTCAAGTCAATTATGGGCTGTTGCATTTCTTGAAAGTTGTAACTAAATAAATGAACGCCTCTCTGCAGCGGACTTATCAAGATGATCAAAACTGACACCTCCCACCATGGGAATTTGGATGAAGATTATTCCAGCATAAACGGGGCACACCAAGATGGATTTAGCAAGCTTCATGGTGAATACCGGAAGAGGACACCAAGAAGAAAATCACCTCTTGCTGGTTTGTTATATTTTTGTTGTAGTATGTCCCATTTTATTATGACTCTGCGTAAACAACTTGTCATTTTACATCTCCAGGCTCTTCAGGGAAGACATTGTCACAAGGTCTTGGTAGGGACAGCTACTATTCTACGTTCCACAATACCCCAGAGAGGAGAAAATTTTCAAAGGAGGAATATGAAACATTCACCAGAGAAGAGACAAAGAAAGCTATGAGGCAATTACTGTCCTCGCCGGATTTCAACCGTTGGGCGCTAGCCAATGCAGACAGGATATCTGTGACTCCACCAGGGTCTCAATACAATTGCAACAGCCAGCAGAGACATCGCTTCTTTGGGTGGTTTTAAGTTGTGTATGTTATTTTAGTTTTTCTGGTAATCTGGAGGCTTACGCCAGTCAATGGATTGACCAGTCTTATTGGTTTTTGCTTCTTATGTATTCAGTGCTTGCAGTAATAGGTGTGTGAAATGATTCTATTTGAATCCTTTACGAGGATAGGATAGCAGCTGGATGTTGCCACGTTTTTTACTGGCAACAAATGTGTACAATATTCAATTAGGTTAGCCAGGTCTTAGATCAGAACATCTTGTGTATCCTGTAATTTGTAGGTGCTACGGTGAATCGAGGTTTGAATTGAATCGTTGTTCGTCATCCCACACGGAAGGGCGACAACAACAAAGTGCCAGTCATCGGTGAAAACTGACAACTGAGGCAATTGTGATCTCGAAAAAAATGTAGATAATTGTAGCCGATGAATGGGTGATGCAAGCATCAAAGCCTTCCAAATTGTTGTGAATTATTACGTGTGGTGAGGTTATGGATATGTATTTCAATCTTGGAAAGAAAAGGTACATTCTTTACCGCTTTTGCTAAATGACTTTAAGGCCCTCTTTAATACCTTGTTTAGTTTTAGTTGAGAAAATTTGATCACCTTTGAAAGTGGTATGAAAAGACAAAATAGATTATTAAAAAATATCTTTGAGATCTTTTAAAAAATATCTTTAAAATATCTCACGATGGGGGAGGAGGAGGTGATGGCGATGCTGATTCAGGGGTGGAGATGGCGGTGACGGTGTTCGATTCAGGGGAGGAGAAGGCACCAACGCATAGCGCCGCTGCCCCTCCAAATGCAAATGTCGTCGCCGCTGCACCGCCACCCTGTTAATGCAACCTGCCATTACTGCTTTGAGTTCAGGCGAAGGAGTAGCATCCTCAGCGGCGGCTATGAGCACAAGCGGTGGAGTAGCGTCGGTGGTTGTAGGCTTAGGACTGCGGCGGCGGCTGAGAGATGGAGATGGCGGCGGCGATGGGTAGGACGATGGCGCGGTGGGTAGCGCGACGGCGATGGCCTTCCGTGGAGGGAGGTGGTCGGGGGAGGAGAGACGGGGCAGGGGAAGAGAGAGAGGAAGGAAGAGGAAGAAGACGGGTGAGAAGATGGCATGTGGGTCTCCCATGTTTTTGAATCAATTATGCCACATGTATAATATATGTGAACCTACTCTCCACGTGAGTAGCCACGTAGGCAAAACCACCCTGAAAACTGCCTATAAGGGGTTATTTGCACTGGTTCACATATAGGGGCAGAATACCTGGTCTTTTAGGTCAGGGGGTTAAGTGCATCAAGCATCATAATTGAGGGGGTAAAGTAGACTTTTCCCTTCTTTATTTAAGTGGCAAATTTCCGTTCCCTCCCAATTCCTCAATATTTAAGAGAATTTACAACTCATGTCTCCCAATTTCCATTTAATTCGCTCAACTCCCTCAAACCAATCATGTTCGATGTGTCATACTCTTCCCTTCTCCGTCTGAATGAGAGATGCGAAACGGCAGAGCGGAGTGGAGTGAGTGGGGAATGGGGATTAGGGTTAGGTCACGGCGGCGTGGCAGCAGGCGGCGGGAATATATATGGGCGCAGGGGCGGGCGGGTGTGGCGGCCCAGGCCCAGGTTGGATCAGCCCACGTGTCCACACCACGCCCCACGCGACGCCCAGCCAGGGGAGCCGTGCCTGGCGAGCCGAGCCGTGCCTGGCGAGCCTTGTCGTGCCAAGCATGGCACAATCATGCCTTAACCGGCCTCCTCTAATCGTGTCGTGCCGAGCCGGCCCACGGGCTTAGGTCGGGGCCCAAGCACGGCACTGTGGCATGGGCCAGCCCGGCACAGCCCGTTTAATATCGTGCCATGTCGTGCTCATGTCAGGCCTAACCGTCGTGCTTTCGGGCCGGCTCGTTTGGCCCAGCCCATCTAGCCATCTATACATATAACTAACTGTCATCGCCATTGCTGCTTCTTGAAAGCCCTCCTCCTTCTCCTCGTCCTCTTCTTCTTCTTCTTCTCTGAAACCCTAGCCCCCGGTGGTGGCAGCGCTGCCGACCCGTCTCACGGGCTCCGGCATTAACTCCGCCGGGGCGGAGGAGCAAGGCAGCGGCGCAGCGACGCGACTCTCCTTGAGCTCCCAGAACTCTGGCTCATGAAGGCACCCTGTCGGCACGACAAACCACCGCTTCCCCTTGTCGACGTACACCGCTATGTACCCCTTCGACATGCCATCGCCGCTCGGCTGCTCCAGCCACGCCTCTTGGAGCCCGGGTTCCTCCTCCTGTGCCAGCATCACGTCGCCCTTGCTCAGCCCCCAGTGTTTTCCCCGCTAATCCAGCGGTTCCCGGTGCTTCCCCGCCTGATTCGGCCGGTCCGACACCTCTTCCCCTCCTTAGTAGTGTCGCTTGGTGCTTCTCCTCCTCCTTGGCGTGGCTCAGGCAACGGCGTCACCCCTTTCTTTCCCAAGCGCGGGCGGCGGCCTGTGAGCATCGTTGAGCCCTAATTTTTATTAGTGGCATTGATGTCAAAATTAATTAATATTAAGTACTAGGGGTTTTTGGATTTCTCGGAACCCTAGCGAAGACTCGGCGTTTTTGCAAAACCCTAATTTGAAGCGACGACAAATTTGTGAGCTGCTCCGAGGTTTCAAGTGCGTGACCGGGCGAGAGAGGAGGTCACGTATAGATTAGGAGTAGTTAGGATTTATTTTATGTTTTTTTCGACGGATTTTAAAAGGGGTTCGAATATCTCGGATTTTGCCGGATCTTTGCGAATTCTCGAAAACTCGGTTTCCGTAGTCCACCACTTCTAAAAATACCCAAATATTCCTTTGTGAGATATCTAGAGAGAAAAGAAATACCCTAAACTCTCCCACACACACTCAAGCCTTTTCTCACGAAAACACCCTCTGTCGGACGGCGTCTGGGCGCAGCCGGACAGCGTCCGACCAGCCAAAACCATTTGCAATGCTCACTGTCGGACGGCGTCCGGTCGTTACCGGACGACGTCCGGTCAGGTTGAAATTTGTGTCCTTTCCATCGCTCGGACGGCGTCTGGCGCGTAGAAGAAGCGTCCGATGGACTTGACGAGTGAGTTCTCCTTGCTGTCGGACGGCGTCCGGTGGGGACCGGATGGCGTCCGATAAACCGCTTTTTGTGAGCAGTCGCCTCCGTCGGACGGCGTCCGGTAGAGGCTAACGGCTAGTCTTTTTGTCCCCTTCCGGGGGGCAACGACTAGTTTTGCTCTAGGGGCTATAAATACCTATCTAGTGGCTGGCTACTTTGAGGTTTGCTGCTCCACTTCACCTACCACACTCATAACTCATCAATTAGGTGTTCTAGAGCCATTCCTCCACCCACAAAGCATCCAAAGCCACAAATCATTAAACCCCAACACCGAGCTTCATGGAAGTCCTTCGATCCGGCATGATCGGGGCATTTCGGGTTTGTTACTTTTGAAGACATCCTTCGTGGAGGCGAGGGCTTGGGAGTAGGCCTTGGCGTGTGGCTACTCTCGAGTCGGTGTACGGGTGATTTGAGTCCACCTCACGGAGTGGCGGAACGACTACTGGGAGTAAGTGAGGCGTTAGGCTCGAGAGCGAGCCGGTCCTTGTGCGTAAGGGGTAGCCTCAACGGAGAGTAGGAGTTGCGGCTCCGAACTTCGGTCAAACAAATACCGTGTTACTCTCTCATTTAATTCCCGCACTTACTTTCCTTGCATCGCTTGTGTTAAATTGAATGCCATGTCTTAGTTGCCTTGTAATTGTTTATCGCTTCCGCTTACTTGATAATTGTAACTAGGATTGGGTCATTCTTAATATGATGCTTTATTGAGATTAATCGAAAACGAAATTAAAATTGCCTATTCACCCCCCTCTAGGCCTTAGGATCCTCTTTCAAGTGGTATCAGAGCATCTAGATTCTCCGGTATTAGCTTCACCGCTAGGAGATGGCTCAAGAGGGGCCTAGGATAGAAATTGGAAAAGCTCTATCTTTGATGGAACAAATTACAACTATTGGAGAATTAGGATGCAATGTTACTTAGAGGCACTTAGTTATGATGTGTGGGTTGCTTGTGAGACCGGCTATCTGGACCCTCCGGCCGGAACAATTGCTCTTGATGAAGTTCATGCTAAGTACAAACACTTTAATACCATTGCTAGAAATGCTTTACTTTCTAGTGTGTCTTCCGAAGTTTTTTATAGCATTGGCAATCTCTCTAAAGCTTATGACATTTGGAAGCATCTTAAAAAAATTCATGTTGGTAGTGCCGAGATGCTTGAGGAGAAGCTATCTCGAGCTAGAAAAAGATTTGATCAATTTAAGATGCTCCCTAATGAAAGTGTCAATTAAATGTTTCTTATGTTGAATCCAATTGTCAATGAAATTGCCGGATGCTCGAAGAAGAAGGTCTTGGAGGACATTGACGTTTGTCGAAAGATGCTCGATGTAGTACCATTTAGCTTCAATCCACTTGTGACCTTAATTCGAGCATCCAAGTCGAAGCTCAAGAAAATGGCACCAACCAAGCTGCTCAGGCAACTCAACTCTTATGAGATGCGGCTTCTTGAAAGTGAAGAGTCTCCGCTCAACAAGAAGTCAATTGCTCTCCCTGCCAAAGCCAAAAGTGGGAAGAAGAAGGTTGAAGTTGAAGAAGATGATGATGACTCCGATGATGCAATTCCGGAGTTTGAAGAATTGGCCCTCCTTGTCAAGCGATCAAGAAAGTTGATAAAGAAAATGAGATTCCGCGGTGGATCATTCTCTTCAAGGCGGAGACCCATCTCCGAAATGCGTTGCTATGAATGTGGAGAGAAGGGTCACTTCGCGGCGGATTGCCCAAGAAGCAAAAAGAACAAGCACAAGGTAAGGAATCAAGAGGAAGATGAGGATGACGACAAGAAGAAGTACCGTCACTACCGTAAAAGCGATCACAAATCGAAGGAGAAGAAAAAGGCTCTTGCCGGTCAAAAGGTCAAAAAGGAAGATAGCTCAACCTCATCGTCCTCCCAATCCTTCTTCGAAGAAGAAGATACTAGAACTCATGGGTTAGCCGGGCTTGCAATCAAGAAAAATGCTCATCCCGTTCTTCCTAAGCAAAAGTTATGTCTCACCGCCAACATATAAGAAGAGGTGATTGGGGAATGGATCACCGACGATGAAGACTGTTGGGCGGACTCCTCCGACAATGAAAACACCAAGGTGTCCGGAGTCGCCATCGACAACCCTACACCTCCCATGTGTCTCATGGCACTAGAGGAGAAGGTAACAAATGAGCACTTCTCTAAAAGTGAGCTTCAGCTTTTGATTGATGATTTGAATAATGCTCTAGAGAAGGAAAAATCTAAGAGTAAGAAGTTAATGAAAGTACATAAAGAGCTTGCGAATGAGTTTGAGAATTTGCTTGAAAAACATGAAACTCTAGAAGATGATTATGAAGCTCTAAATTTGCAAGTTGAAATTCTAGAAAACAAACTTGCTAGCTCAAATATTGTTGATGAAACTCCTCTTGATTGCTCAATTGAAAAATGCAATGTTGGTGTGACTTGTGACTTGATTGACACCGTTAATGGTTCACTTAGCTTATCTCATGACACATCCTTTACCTTGTCACCCACTATCACACCTAATGCTAGCTCATCTTCACCCACTAGTGCTAGTACTTTAAATGAAAATACTTGTTCTATTGGTACTTGTGGTGTTGCCAAATGTGCTAATGAGCTAGTTAAGGAAAATTTACTTCTAAATGATAGAATTGAGCAATTAGACTCTAGCTTGGCTAAATTACTTGTGGGGAACAACTCTCTTAACAAGGTGCTTCGGGAGCAAAGGTACACCTTGGGCAAGCATGGTTTGGGATTTCATCCCAGGGATTTGTCTAAGGGCGGTTGGGGTAAGCCCAAGCTAACTTTTGTTAAGGGAGGGTCCCGTTGTCATATTTGCAAAAATGATAAACAGAAAGCCATTGCTTGTCCTCTTGCAAAATCGTCTAAATTCATGTCTAAAACTCAAGTGCTTAATGCTAGTTACATGTTTATGAGGAAGAATGGCTCTATTTATGTAAAATATGTTGGTGCACCCAATGAAAAGAAAGATGTGAAGGTTATTTGGGTGCCCAAATGCTTGATGACTAACTCAAAAGGACCCAAGAAGAAGTCTTGAGTACCTAAAACCCAAGCTTGAATTTGTGTGTGTAGGTGAACTACAAGAGCGGTGACCGGCATTGGATATTTGATAGCGGTTGCACTCAACACATGACCGGTAGCTCAAGTACGTTCACCTCATTAGAGGAGGAGAAGGACCCCGAACATAAGATCACATTTGGGGATAACTCCAAGCGAAAGGTAAAAGGTATAGGTAAAATTGCAATATCCAATGACCTATCCATCTCTAATGTTCTCATGGTGCAAGCTTGCAACTTTAATCTCCTCTCCGTTGCTCAAGTGTGCGATTTAGGTTTTGATTTCTTCTTTTCGGTTAACGGAGTTCGTGTTGTTTCCACCAAGGATCAAAGTGTTACATTTGAAGGCACCCGGTTTCAAAACTTATATTTGGTTGATTTTTCAAACCGTGAATCTTCTCAAATCAAGACTTGTCTTATTGTTCAAACCACTCTTGGTTGGTTGTGGCATAAACGTCTTGGACATGTTGGAATGGGCACTTTGAAAAAGATTTTTAAAGACAACTTGGTTGTTGGAGTGAAGGATGTCAAATTCAAGAAAAATCGTTTATGTAGCTCATGCCAAGCCGGCAAGCAAGTGGCTAATTCTCATCCGACTAAGACATTCATGTCTACATTCCGACCACTTGAACTTTTGCATATGGATTTATTTGGCCCAACCACCTAGGTAATTCTTATTGTCATGTGATTGTCGATGATTTCTCTCGCTTCACTTGGGTATTTTTCCTTACAAATAAATAACTTGCCGGTGATGTGTTTAAGAGATTTGCTTTGAAAGTTCAAAAGGAATTTGACTCTTTTATTAAAAAGGTGAGGAGTGATAACGGCACCGAGTTTACTAACACAAATGTTGAGGAATTTTGTGATGAGCTAGGAGTCAAGCACGAATTCTCGACGGCCTACACTCCCCAACAAAATGGAGTGGTGGAGAGGAAGAACCGTACGTTGATAGAGATGGCAAGGTCAATGCTTGACGAATATAACACGCCGCATGCTTTTTGGGCGGAAGCCATCAACACAGCGTGCCATGCCATCAACCGCCTCTACCTCCACCGACTCCTTCATAAGACCTCATATGAATTACTAGTGGGACGAAGGCCCAATATCTCTTACTTTCGAGTTTTCGGTTGCAAGGTATACATCTATAAGAAAAGGACTCATTTGGGTAAGTTCCAAAAGAGGTGTGACATTGGTATCATGTTAGGGTACTCATCTCGCTCAAAAGCTTTTCGAGTTTTTAATAATTCTACCGGACTAGTTGAGAAAGCCTATGATGTCAAGTTTGATGAAACTAACGGCTCACAAAATGAGCAAGATTTGACAAGAAATGTAGCTGATGAGCTACCACATGAAACCATGGAGTTGGGGGAAATTCGACCCTCACCGGATGTGCCAAAAGATGAAGTCGTTTCTCCCACCACCTCCATCGATAATCAAGCTCAAGACACCTCTCCAACAACTCAAGATCAAGCGGTGGACGGAGATGCAAACTTTGAAGTTGATCAAGCTCAAGGGGGAGGCATTGATCTACAAGTACCCGTCCAACAACACCGCTCTCTCCAAGGATCATCCCCTAGATCAAGTCATTGGCAATCTCAATCAAGGCGTAAGAACCCATTCTCATACCGCTAATTATTGTGAGCATCACGCCTTTGTGTCTATTGTTGAGCCTAGGACTATTGATGAGGCATTGGCGCATGCGGATTGGGTGAACGCTATGTATGAAGAACTAAACAACTTCACCCGCAATGAAGTTTGGGAGCTTGTGGAAAGATCTAAGGACCACAATGTCATTGGAACCAAATGGGTTTTCCGCAACAAACAAGATGAGAACGGTGAAGTGGTGCGAAACAAAGCAAGATTGGCGGTGCAAGGTTTCACACAAATCGAAGGACTTGACTATGGAGAAACCTACGTCCCCGTTGCTCGACTTGAAGCTATACGGTTACTTTTGGCATTCGCTTCTTTCTATAACATAACTCTCTTTCAAATGGATGTTAAGAGTGCTTTTCTAAATGGTTTTATTGATGAACTTGTTTATGTCGAGCAACCGCCCGGTTTTGAAAATATCAAACACCCAAACCCTGTCTATAAGCTCACTAAAACACTATACGGTCTCAAGCAAGCTCCTAGAGTATGGTATGAGCGTCTTAGGGATTTCCTCTTAGAAAAGGGATTTAAAACCGGTGCGATTGATTCCACATTGTTTCTAAAGCCAATTGAAAATGACTTATTTATTTGTCAAATATATGTGGATGATATTATTTTTGGATGCACTAACAAATCTAAATGTAAGGATTTTGGAGAAATGATGTCCAAGGAATTTAAAATGTCGATGATTGGAGAGCTCACTTTCTTCCTTGGATTTCAAATCAAGCAACTTCGGGAAGGGACCTTCATTTGTCAAGAGAAATATACAAAGGAGCTTCTCAAGCGGTTTTCTATGGATGATTGCAAATCGATCAAAACACCAATGGCCACTAATGGACATCTTGACTTGAATGAAGATGGAAAGCCCGTGGATCAAAAGCTTTATCGCTCCATGATCGGTTCGCTTCTCTATCTCACCGCTTCTCGACCCGATATTATGTTTAGTGTGTGCATGTGTGCTCGCTTTTAAGCATCCCCTAAAGAAGTGCATCTTATTGCTGTAAAACTTATTTTGAGATATCTAAAAATCACTACTAGCCTAGGACTTTGGTACCCCAAGGGAGCGCGTGTTAAGCTTCTTGCCTATTCCGACTCGGATTATGCCGGTTGCAAAATTGATTGCAAAAGCACCTTGGGGGTTGTCATTTGCTAGGACGCTCACTCGTGTCATGGACTTCGAGGAAGCAAAACTCCGTGGAGCTATCTACCGCGGAAGAGGAATATGTAGCGGTGGGGAGTTGTTGTGCTCAACTCTTGTACATGACACGGATGCTTAGTGACTTCGGGCTAAAATTTGAAAAAGGGTCACTTCTATGCGATAATAAAAGTGCGGTGAAAATAGCTAACAATCCGGTCCAACATTCCAGTACAAAGCACATCGACATCCGACATCACTTTATTCGTGACCATGTTGCAAAGGGTGACGTTGTGCTTGCCTACGTGCGAACGGAAGACCAATTGGCGGATATTTTCACCAAACCCTTAGATGAGGCACGGTTTTGCAAATTAAGGAATGAACTCAACATACTAGATAGATTAAATGCGTGTTGATTGTTTTTTGTGATTTTTGGTTCTTAGTTGAATTTTTTCATTTGCTTTTGACCCTTGTCACATTTAGGGGGAGTTTAATTTCAACTCATGATCTCAAAACTCCCTCTAGTGCTGAAAAGATAAATTTGATTTTGGGTTAGCACATTCTTGTCCTATATTTCAAGCCAAAACAAATTTGAAATTAATAGACTATCCTTATCCTCTTACCATTTCAAACCTCTCAATTTGAAAAATCTTATCCCCTTGAAAAATTTGCTCCATATGCATATTTGTTCTCTTGAAAATCATATGGCATCAAAATTGTTGAAAATATTTGAAAAGGAGCCAAAATTCAAAAAACTTGTGCTTAAACTCTAAAGTGAACCCCTATGCTCGATTTTCATGCCTATATGAGAAATCAAGGCAAAATTTGGGTTCACACATTTTCTTGGTCTCTAAGATCAAAATTTGGATTTTTGAATTTGAATTGGTTTCATTTGTCAATTTAGAATCTTACCCCTTCAAAATTAAAAGTTTAAAATCACTTCAAATTGCTCACATTTGAATCTTACTTTGAATTTTGAGCAAAGATGGAGAATATCCCTTCAAAACACTATTTTTATAAAAATTCTTGTATTGGTGGGGCCCACTGGTCAGCAGAGCATGCTAAGCCGTTTTCAGCCTTCATCGGACGCCGTCCGGATTCGCTCGGACACCGTCCGACAGGGTTTTGCCTGCGCCGCATACTCACTGTCGGACGCCGTCCGACGAAGTCCTATCCGCGCTGCAATTCCTCTGTCGGACGCCGTCTGGCCTCTCCCGCCCCCGTCTGGACGAAGTTACATACGCAGACTCAGATCGTCTTGACGCCGTCCGATAGCCGTCGGACGCCGTCCGACAGGGCCCAACCATGCAGAATCGCCCTTTAACTTGCCTCTCCGCCTCCCTCTCTCCTCATTTGTTTTCCATCTCCTCCCCTAACCGACGCCGCCCCTGCTCTTTCTCCTCACCGGGGAAGGTCCTCCGGCGAACTCCGGCGACATCCACCACCACCGGCGGCCTCCCCTCGTCCTCTTCTTCGATTCCCACCGCGGGGTTTGAAGGTGGACGGCCTCGTTCGTGCGCCTCGTCTCCGTCAAGCTCCCCTCCTTTCCCCTACCGGGAAGGGCCTAGGGGACGATCTCCTCGCGCACGGCGGCTTCATCCTTCCCCTCTAGGGCTCGGTAACGGCTTCCCGCCTCTCTTCCCGGCAAATTCTTTTGTTTACCGAGTTCTAGGTTTTGAATAGGTTTTTCCCGCACTTATATTCAGGGTTGGCCCGTGGTGTGGTTGGCACTTGGTCAGTGGCTTTTGGCAGTGGGATTGTTTCGTCAGTAGACACTTTGTCAGAGGGCTTAATTCGAGATGTCTCGCTCGTTGAAGAACTTTGGCAAGGCTCTGAGCAGGACCCTGAGTGGTCGCAGTGGCAGTGGCAGTCGGGACGTGCGTGATGACTTTGATGAAACGGCTAGCAGTGTCGTTCCTCCTCGCACAAGAAGAATCGCTAAAGAGCATCAGCAGCAGCAGCATGATCAAGGATTCCATTGGACTCGGGTTACGGGGTCTTCTTTTGCAACCGCCGAGGACACTGATGATGACACGTATGCTGAGGACCCAATTGATGATGACGTCACTGAGACTGTGGTCGCTGAGGACGACCCCGTGGATGATCAGGTTCTAAAATTGTCCATGGAGACATTGAGAAAGAAGAGGTCCGTCTCATATGCAAAGTGGTTCCCTCAGTGGCGAGAGTATACCAAAGATTTCATATTCTACACCAAATTTCAGAAACAGTTGTATATGTGCTTCTCTGCACCCAAGGGTAGTCTGAGGGACCCCCACTGTGTTGATTGGAGCGAGATCACAGCAGTGGCAGGGCCTGAGGTTCCCACCATATTCAGCTCTACTCCAGGCCTGGCAGAATTGATCTCAAACAAGAAGTTGACCTGGAGCAAAGAGAGGCACTGTGAGTTCTTTGCTACTCTACTAGTTGCCGAAGATGAGACAGAGTCAAATTATTATCACTCAGTTGATGGACAGGTTCAAGGGATCACAGTGGCTGAGATGAATCACGCCTTGGGCACTCCAGATTCTGGCACCGACTTAAATGAGATGGCCTATGAAGATGCCCTCTGGAGAGGCAAATATCCTCCTCTTGAAGAGATAAGGTTCATGTACATTGATCTTGATGAGGAAGAATTAAATATAGAGAAGGCAAATCAATTGCGCCACGAGCCTGCTTTGATAAACCTTATCCTTCGGAGCACTTTGTTCGTTCGAGGTGGCAACCGTGACAGGATTCTTCCAATCTGCAGCTGGTTCATGCTATATCTCCTGACAGGCATGATTATAAACATTGGAGCCACCCTAATGGGAGAGCTTGATGACACCATGTTCAGAGAGGTCAATAGGGCACTACCTCTAGCTCCCTATATTGGCCTATTGCTTTCCAGGACTTAGCGGGTTTCCAAGGATGAGGTAAAGAGTTGGAACAATAAGATCAAGAAGCATCAGATGAAGAATTTCTTGAACTCTCTTGGGAGCAAGCCCAAATTGGATCGTCCTGGCGATGATGCTCCTCCTCCAGCTCCGGCTCCTATTCCTGCTGCTCCAATGCAGCCGTTTGTGCTAGCGCCTGGTGCGGGTTCTTCTGCTGCTGCCCCTCCTTGATATGACGCTTTGATAGGTGAGATGAGGGGACTGCGCACTGAGATGAGAGAAGAGCTTGCAGCCACTAGGAGAGAAATGCTTGAGTTGGCAGGCCAGCAGACCTATCTAAGTGATGAATTTGCAGAATTCAAGTCTGCGTTGCAGTACATGGGTGCAATGTTTATGCCAGTGCCAGAAGGGGCAAATCCATATGCTTGGTATTCTCATGCCCACGATAGTTATCAGGCCTATGAGCAGCGACAGGTGTTCCCACGCCCACCTGCCTACCCACCACCGGTTCATCCTTGGGTATATCCTCCTTCAGGGCCTGCTCCTTCCTTTGTGCCACCACCACAGTCATATCCTCCTCCTGGTAAGATTCATTTTACTAGTGGAGAAATCTGTCGCCATCTCAACTTTTCTTTGCCAAATCTTCAACCGACCCAGCTATTTGATGATCCATCCTCACCTCGGTCGGTACCCTCTGCTGCTCATATGCCTTTCTTCAAGCGCCCCAGAGGTCGTGGCTCCTCTTCCCATGCCAAGGAGATGACGGAGGCGACGACATGGATCAAGACCAGCAAGATTAGGACCTTTTCCCGTTTGTGTCACTTGGTGACAAAGGGGGAGAAGTTAGAGAGAGTAGTAAGGTTTAGAAAGGGGTAGTGAGATCGAGGTCCTCGATACTCTTTTACTTTTGTGATTGTTGCTCTGTTACGTTTTATGTCTTTTGAACCTTATTGGCTTGTGGTCTTAAATTTATGCATGGATTTAGGGGGAGCTTTTCTTATGTGCACATCCTTGTGGTCGAGTTGTGGTTGTCTTATTTTTGAATTTGCTCGCATATTTGTATTGCACTAACCCTTTTGCAGCTCAAAAAATTCATTCTATCTTGGGTTGCCATCAAGTGCCACAAAGGGGGAGATTGTGAGCATCGTTGAGCCCTAATTTTTATTAGTGGCATTGATGTCAAAATTAATTAATATTAAGTGCTAGGGGTTTTTGGATTTCTCGGAACCTTAGCGAAGACTCGGCGTTTTTGCAAAACCCTAATTTGAAGCGACGACAAATTTGTGAGCTGCTCCGAGGTTTCAAGTGCGTGACCGGGCGAGAGAGGAGGTCACGTATAGATTAGGAGTAGTTAGGATTTATTTTCTGTTTTTTTCATCGGATTTCAAAAGGGGTTTGAATATCTCGGATCTTGCCGGATTTTTGCGAATTCTCGAAAACTCGGTTTCCGTAGTCCACCACTTCTAAAAATACCCAAATATTCCTTTGTGAGACATCTAGAGAGAAAAGAATTACCCTAAACTCTCCCACACACACTCAAGCCTTTTCTCACGAAAACACCCTCTGTCGGACAGCGTCTGGGCGCAGCCGGACAGCATCCGACCAGCCAAAACCATTTTTAATGCTCACTGTCGGACGGCGTCCGGTCAGGTTGAAATTTGTGTCCTTTCCACTGTCGGACGGCGTCTGGGCGTAGGTGGCGAGCGTCCGATGGACTTGACGAGTGAGTTCTCCTTGCTGTCGGACGGCGTCCGGTGGGGACCGGACAGCGTCCGATAAACCGCTTTTTGTGAGTAGTCGCCTCTGTCGGACGACGTCCGGTGCCTGTCGGACGGCGTTCGGTAGAGGCTAACGGCTAGTCTTTTGTTCTTCTTAGGGGCAGCGGCTAGTTTTGCTCTAGGGCTATAAATACCTATCTAGTGGTGGCTACTTTGAGGTTTGCTGCTCCACTTCACCTACCACACTCATAGCTCATCAATTAGGTGTTCTAGAGCCATTCCTCCACCCACAAAGCATCCAAAGCCACAAATCATTAAACCCCAACACCGAGCTTCATAGAAGTCCTTCGATCCGCATGATCGGGCGTTTGGCTTGTTACTTTTGAAGACATCCTTCGTGGAGGCGAGGGCTTGGGAGTAGGCCTTGGCGTGTGGCTACTCTCGAGTCGGTGTACGGGTGATTTGAGTCCACCTCACGGAGTGGCGGAACGACTCTTGGGAGTAAGTGAGGCGTTAGGCTCGAGAGCGAGCCGGTCCTTGTGCGCAAGGGGTAGCCTCAATGTAGAGTAGGAGTTGCGGCTCCGAACTTCGGTCAAACAAATACCGTGTCACTCTCTCATTTAATTCCCGCACTTACTTTCCTTGCATCGCTTGTGTTAAATTGAATGCCATGTCTTAGTTGCCTTGTAATTGTTTATCGCTTCTGCTTACTTGATAATTGCAACTAGGATTGGGTCATTCTTAATATGATGCTTAATTGAGATTAATCGAAAACGAAATTAAAATTGCCTATTCACCCCCCTCTAGGCCTTAGGATCCTCTTTCACGGCCCCTCTCCCATCCTGGACGATTCCCTTCTCACCCCGGCGCGGCGACATCTTCCCTCTGTGGCGGGTGGCACGGGTCGGGCCAACTCCCTTCCTCCCCGGCAACACATGGCAGGATCCGGTGTGCTGTTGGTCGGATCTAGGGTGGCGGCGGCGCAGCTATGGAGGGAGTCACGTTGGTAGGCTGCCCTTTGCCCGGCTAGGCTCATCGACAACACGACTCCTCTCCCTCCGAATCAGCCCGACGGCTCCTCCGGTGCTCCTTCCCCCGCCCCGCCATTTGCTCACTCGCTCCGGCTTTCCCTCTCCAAATCTGACCGTGCATCGTCCGCGCATTGCGCATCATGCCTGGCAAGACACACAAATTCCTTTCTTCTTCACCACCTTCGTGTGCAGTGGTGGAGCTTGCTGCCGAATGTCCCTCTCCCATCTTCCTTCTTCCCCTCCCCTAGGCCTGTCTTAGTAGAGACCGCTCGAGGGGGACCGCTCTGTGTGAGGCCAGATCTGTGGACTCGAGGTCCGGATCCGATGATGGTGGTTGATCTGAGCGGCGGAGTGGTGGTGCTCCAAGGTCATGGGTCCAGTAGCCTCGTAGCTCGGCAGAGTTCGGCACCAGTGTCTTCTTCTCTTCCTCTCCTCCCCTTTAAGCTGTCTCGGTGGAGACCACTTGGGTGGTCCGCTTTGGTAGTGGCCAGAGCGGCCATAGTAGGGGTGCTCTAAAGGTGTGTGTCCGGCGGCTCCTCGGCTTCTCCCATGGTGACGTGGTGGGTTGTCGCCTGTCCTTTGGCGGTGCTGCGTCCTGTCTCTACCATGGTCTATCCTCGCCTTCATGCCCTCCTCTCCTTGCGAGGTGCTCAATGGCGTCGGTTGGCGTTTTTCAGGTTAGAGGGGGTCGGCTAGCATCACTTTGGTGACATGGCATCCGGTCTGTTTCGCTTCCCATTCGTGGGCCATCAGACGTGGTGGCTCTTCTCCGGCTGCGTTCACAGGTGACCTTTCACTGGCAGCGTCCCCATTCTCTACCTCCAAGCTCGGTCCCGTCCCTGCCGTCTTGACTCTCCGTTTCTCCAAGGTGTCAGGTGGTGTGGGTGGTGTTTCCCAGCGTCTGGTGGTGGCGTTCGGGCTTGCTCTCTGGTTTTATGATTTCGCGGTGGCTAGGTTCTTCAGTCCCGCCGACCTTCATGCCTCTCAGACCGCAGGCGATACTAGGGCAAGTCTTGGGCGAAAGCCCTGCCCTTTCGGGCTGGTGATGGCGTCACCTTTGGTATCGTTCCCTCGTTGGAGGCATCACCATATGGACCTTCCCCTAGTTTAGGTGAAAACCCTAGCGGTTTTGCGACGACGGGGTCCTTCCCGTCGCTACCTTGTTGGAGGCGTCGTAGTTACCGTCTTGCGTTATGAGTTTCCGCTAGGTCTGCTGTTTCAAGAGTTGCTCGTTGTTGTGTGAATGTTGCTGCCGTTTCCTCTTCTCCCTGTAACATCCCCAAAATTCCCATTTTTTGCATTAAATTTTTCACGAAAACCACTATTGAAGTCCCCAATGATACTCTGCATTCTAGCATTTTCCAAATAAATTTCCCATTTTATCCCATTAAGAAAATGCCTTCTCCTAGTTTTTTAAGAAAACTATCTCGTAAAATATCATATATTATCATATATTTTGATTACCCTCATTTTTTTGGATTTTTAGAGCCCAAGATCACATTTTTATGAGACTTCTACAAATTCTTTAAGCATATATCGATTTTCTAAAATTTAATTATCCATTTAAACCCCACCTGTCCTTTTCTAGGAATCCGGGAAAAATATGCTTTCCCTTCCGGGTTTACACCTTTGGCGTCACCCGCTTCCTCCCCCCCGCCTCGGCTTCGGACCAATACGCCACACAGCCGTTTGGCCAAAGTAAGCGCACCCGAGCGCGTAAGTGGTGATGAACGACTTCGATCAAAACCGCTTAATCATAGGGCCATCAAGCAGCCATGTCGCCAATACCACCGTACCCTTTCGGCAAAGAAGATCTAACGGTCGTGACTTGTTCTCTCCGCGATCAGACGGTCGTGCATCGTCGTCTATCTCCGGACGTCATCGCCGCCTCCGAAACCGTCGCCTCCGCGCCATGAAATATCTCCCCGACGCTTCCCCCAAAGCTCCCTCATCATCTTTTTGCCCCCGGCGGATAGCTTTCCACCGTGGCATTCCAATCTTGCACCTCGGCGTCGCTGTCCGGCCACGACATCGCATGGATTGCTCACCGCCACGTTGAATTGCCGCCGCCGACGTGGCCTGCCTTCTCTGGCTCGTCGTCATCACGGCCAGCCTATAAATAGGACCCCCCCGGAGATCTGCTAGAGTCCCAAGCCACCTTCTCGATCCTCCGTTCTCCCCTTCACCGCTTGGGGCTGCCCCGCGCCACCTTCCTTCCTCAACTCCGGCGAACCACCGACTCGACGCTTCTTCGCGCCTCCTCTGATCTCGAAGCCCATATCAAATAGCGCCCTCTTGGCGTCGCAAACCCTACCGTATCATCGCTAAGAACAAACAGAAACCGGAGCACCCTCGCCGGCGAAGCCCGAGTTCACCACCGTGCTGACCTCACCGCATCGCTATCTCCGACCAGTCCAACCACCACCAAGGCCACCTACGGGTTCGCCAGCACCCCAATTGCATTTTCCAAGCATCAACATTCGGCCTCCAGCCGCCGTCCGTCGTCGCCTGTGACTTTCGCCGCCACACTCCCATTTCCTCCCTTTCTCACTGACCCCACGGCCCCACTCGGCAGTCTCCCCCCGTGCCACCCTCCCCCTCTCTACCTTTGGGCCGCACATGCTTTGCGCTGGCTGTGCGCAGCCGCATGGGCCGGCCACTACAATTTCCATTCCATTTTCCAATTCCAGAAATACCTCTTATTTTTTATTTAATATCTAGATCCCTTCCAAAAATTCTGCCAAAATTCTCAACAATCTAGAATTCAATATAGTATTTTATAAAAATATTAAATACCCCTTTTCAGTTATAAATTCAAAAATAAAATGTTTTTCTTCCTCTTTTTGTAAGGAAAATGCCTTTTACAATTATCTTTGCTGTCCAAAAATCCAATAAAATAATTTATTTATAAATATTCAATTTCAAAATTATATTCATAATATTTCACCCACTTTCTTGTATTAAACTCTATAAATAAATTCCTTTATTTGTCTTCCCCTTACTTAAAAATGCTTTTCCTACTGTTTTTATAGGAAAAATACCTTTTCAATTCACCCTATTCCCAAAATGCCAAATAAGAGCATTTTATGCTGATATTTCACTGAAAAATATATTTTGAAAAATTCCACCCTTTTACCTTTAGTAATTTCCATTTCGGACTCAGATTGATGTTAAATCCTATCGTTGGAAATTCGAACCCCACATAAAATCATACCTCCTATCCATCCTTATCATCCTGAGATCTACCAAATTAATGTCAAATCAATCTCCCTCCATTTTAAATATCATTCCATCTGGATTAATGCCAAACACCCCCCTCACCCATTCCATTTATGAAAATTTCCCAGAGATATTAAAAATCATACAAACCATCACCATACAAGTCAACTCTAGCTCTTTCCCAAAACAAGTCCCACCCAAATCCATTTCCCATGCATTCATGCCCCATGAATTTTCATTTTTATTTTAACTTAAATGTGTATTGGATTTTTCCCGACTTTTCTATGAATAGACGTTAACGCCCAGATCAATTGCTCAGAAACATCCGAAGAATTCGTAGGATCCAAGTAATCTACTAAAAGCAGATTTCCTATCCTTTGATGCACTTTGGATTTCATAATTGTCAATTATTCAATTAATTATTGAATTACCATCTAGATATTTACTTATGAAAATTCCCTTACTTGAACTATATATATTTATCATCATTTATGTAGCATAGATAATCCAAACTCCACTGCTAAAAGCTCTCCTAAAAATTGGTTAAACCTTACAGACCCTAAGAAATCTAGGTATATGTATTACAAAAAGTAGAATAGAAACATTGTCCATATGATAAAGTGGTTTATTGATATGGAAATGAATTGTGAAGGAAAATGGAAATGTATAGCCTCAAGTCATTAGCAAGGTTACCGCAATGACTTGGAGGGTGGGGCACTGCCTTAATGTTTTTGCAATGCTTGCGCGGTTTTCCACAATGCTTGAGCGAGTGAGCCACTAGCAAGGTTATCGTAGTGATTGTGCAGAGCTCAGCATTGTTGAGGTTATTTTATCAATATCTGCACAGTATATCGGATATTGAAAAACCTTGGGTTTTATTGAATAAAAATGACATATGAGCATCCAACCATATAAGAAATTGTTATATGGGTAAAATTGTATAGGTTTTGCAGAGCTGATAACAAAAATATTGATGGACCCTATCTCGGGTATATGAGGTTGTGTCAACTGGGTGATGCCTCTTTTATTCATAATACTCATGATTTTTGAAAATACGATTGAGTTATCACTACAAGAAATTATTTCTGTGTCGGCGGCCGAATTTAGCAATGTCGGTGGCCACACAGCCGACGACAGGCTATTTCGGCGGCTTTCTTCAGAGCCGACGACATACACAGCATTAGGCCATCTATGTCAGCGGCCAAAGGGTGGCCGACGACACTGACTGCCCTCCCGAGAGCGCGGTTTCGGATTTTTGAATTTCCCTTCCCGCCAAATGAGTTTTGTCCGCGGCCAAACTAGCCGGCTCTACCCTGACGACAGTCTGTGTCGTCGGCCTAAACCTAGCCGACGAAACAGAGAGGTTGGCGAGGGAGGCGGCCAGCAGGGTGTAGGGGGCATTGTCGGCGGCCAACGGGTGACCGACGACATAGCTGCTCGGTGGAATGTTTGGAGGTGGCTGTGTCGGCGGCGTTATATCAGCCGACGTCAGAGGTAGCCAAGGTCGCCAGGGGCCATGCCAAGCCAAGCCATGGCCAGGCCAAGTCGGCGGTAGACGGGGGTCAGGGGGAAGGTTTTTTTCGTCGGCCGAGATGAGACCGACGTGAGAATTTTGGTCTATGACGTCGGCTAAGCCTTTACCGACGTCATTATATTGGTCTATGACGTCGGTTTCATCCTGGCCGACGACAAAACCCTCCCCCCCCTTACACGGCCAGTCGATATTTTTCTGAGCTCACGATCGACCCCTCCGCGCCACGACCGGTCGATATGGTTCCGAGCCCACAACCCCTCCGCCTCAAACCTCGTAGGGTCTCTATAGTTTTGGAGGGTACGTAACGCAACAAAGATCATATCACGTGTTTGTCGTTGGTCCGAGATAACTCTGAGTATGGTTCGTGTTCATATACGGAACTTGCGAACGTGTACGTTTGGTAGTAGTGTGTGAATTGGATGGCGATCGAACGATACGACGTGCACTTGTCGATGGAACGCACGCAGATTATCGAATGACGAGCGGGGTTAAGGAGCATGTAGGGAGATGATAGGTTTCAATAATTGGATATATGACCAAACTTTTTAAAAAAAATTTGTACGGAGGGGTATATTTGGCGAGAGGATAATGGCGTGGGGGGGGGGGGAGGGGATATGTCGGCGGGAGTAGTCCGGCCGACGACTAAAATTGAAGATATTACGTTGGGACAGGTTTGGCCGACGCGAAAGTGTGGGGAGAGACCACAGAACCTTTGACGTCGGGACTTTCCGGCCGAGGACAAAACGTGAATCTATGATGTCGGGAACACTATGGCCGACGTCAAAGGGTGTGCGGGGAGAGCTACCGAGCTTGGGGAGTAAGCTTTTACGTCGGGAATCTCTGGCCGACGTCAAAGGTTTTGGGGGGGGAGAGCCGATCTTGGGGAGGAAGATTTGTGGTCGGGAATGTCTGGCCGACGTCAAACGGTGTGGCTTTGACGTCGGGATAGAAGAGACCGACGACAAAGGGTCTAGCTCGGATATCTGTGATGTCGGGATGTGTGGGGCCAACGTCAAAGCCCTTGCCCCCTCTCATGAACTCAAGCGGCCTGTGCCGCCTGTCCTTATTTCTTTGACGTCGGGGGACTCCGGCCGACGGCACAGGAGCTAGGCCGGGAGGCATTGACGTTGGGAAGGCGTGGGCCGACGTCAAAGCCTTTGCCCCTCCCGTCAGCTCAAGTGCTACACCTGTTGGCTTTGACGTCGGGAGCGAAGTGGCCGACGGCAAAGGGCAAAGCGACTGTCCAATAATTGCGCCTGTCCAGTCCCTTGTCTTCTCGTTGCCCCTTACGCCCAGTCCCGATCCAAGTTAGCAGCAAGCGCCGCCGCGCCGCCATCGTGGTCACCGCGGCCATCCGCCGCCCGCCTCCCCCACCGCCTCGCCGCCTCCTCCCCCTCCTCGCGCGCCGCCTCCTCGCCTGCCCGTCACCGCCTGCGCGCCTCGTCCCACCGCCTGGCTGCCGCCTCCTCCCTGCCTCCTCGGGCGCCGCCTTGTCCCACCGCCAGCGCCGCCGCCTCGCCCCGCCTCCTCGCTCCACCGCCTCCTCCCACGCCAGCGCCGCCGCCTCCTCCCGCCGCCGCCCAGTGCTCCCACCTCCTCCTCGCCGCTTCCCCACCCACGGCCCGCCGCCACCGTGCTCCCTCCTCCTCGCCGCCCCGAGCTCTGCGTCGCTCTTGCCGCCGTCTTTCCTCGCCACCACGAGCCACCGTCGTCGCCGCTTCCCTTCCATCACCTTCCTCCTCTCTCCGCCGACTTCCCGTCCGTCGCCAGTATACAAAGAACCCCAAAGCAGCGGTATGCTCAACTATTTTTTTAAGTGTATAAGGCGTGTCGTCGGTGATTACGTTAACGGACGAGATTAGTAGATATAATTAGTTAGTGTATTGCAATTAGTGCGAGCTTTGTCGTCGTTTTTCTGTTATGTGGATGAGATTAGTAGATATAATTAATTAGTGACATTTTACTTTGTGAGATTACGCTCGATTCTGATTAGTTCAATTGCATTTATAACATGAACCGAGCCAAAGTCAACCCGTTCGGGGGCACACCTGCACATTTTCATAAGGAGCCCGGACGGTGATTCGTTGGGTTCCATTATGAAAGCGGGTGTGCTTCCGAGCTGTCCATGTTCTTGGACAGCCCGCGGATGCGCGTTTGAGTATGGTGGTCTCGGGACTATGGTGTACGGGTTGAAATTCTGGCTGCATGACCCTGTTGTTCTCCTAGTGCATAACATAAGTGGTACGCCGTACCCGTCGTTGCACCGGGGGAGCTGCGGGGTTATGCTGCCGAATTCGACCGCGCTCTATAGTGCCGGACCACCGTACTCAAACGCGCACCCGTGGGTGGGTAAGCCCACCTATTTAGCTAGGTCTGAAACGTTTAAATTTAAAGTTGTGTTGCATGTATTTACGTTGTATAGTTAGCGATGGAAGATCGGCGGTGGATGTACGATGGATGGAGTAGGTCTGGACGTCACTCGAACGAGTGGATCGAGAAGGCAAGGGCATTCGTGGAGCATGTTTTCGGAAATGTCCCCGACCCAAACGCGGCGGTGGTCTGGTGTCCTTGTGCTTGTTGCTCGAACACTGTGAAGAGAAACAAGAGTGAAATTAGTATGCACCTCTTAAGACATGGCTTCAAAGCGAACTATCTTATATGGGTCGCTCATGGAGAGAAGTGCCGGCCGGCGCCGGTCTTTAGCCCTGCAGATTTTGGAGAAGGTTTCGACGAAGTCGATGTCGATCGGTTGGAGGAGCTCACGGAGGACGTGGCTCGGGCTTTCGACCTCTCCCCCGAGGAAGAGTCCGAGCCACTCGCCGAACAGTTCGAGAGACTACTCGAGTCTGCCAAGTTGCCGCTTCATGACCATACTGACATGACCGTACTCTCCGCAGTTTCACGTCTCATGGCGGTGAAGACCAAATACAACTTCTTAGCCAATTGCTTCAACGACATTTGCAAGTTGCTCGATAGTCTGCTTCCGAGTGGACATAGGATGACTCCGAATCTTTACGAGTCGAAGAAACTTCTCAGCGTGTTGGGCATGCCGTCCGAGAGGATAGACTATTGTCCCAAGTTCTGCATGCTTTACAGGAAGGCTGATTCTGGGCTGAATCACTGCAAGCATTGCAACTAGAGTCGGTACGTAGAAGTGAAAGGAAGAGATGGTGTGAAGAGACAGACCAAGGTGGCCCAGAAGATCTTTCGTTTCTTTCCGATCACTCAGCGCCTCCAGCGTTTGTACATGTCCAAGTCCACTGTAAGACATATGAGGTGGCACAAAGAGGGTAAACGTAGAAAGGAGGGCGTGATGGTCCATCCTTCCGATTCGGAAGCCTGGTGGCACTTGGACCAACAATACCCTGATTTTGCTGCGGAGCTTAGAAATGTGCGGCTCGGGCTCGCGACAGATGGGTTCACATCATTCAATATGACCACACATCCGTACTCGTGTTGGCCGGTCTTTGCCATCCCCTACAACCTGCCGCCTCAACTCTGCATGAAGGAAGAGTACATGTTTCTTTCCGTGATCATTCCTGGTCCTAAGTCTCCCGGTAAAAACTTAGACCTATTTATGCAACCCCTGGTAGAAGAGCTGAACGACCTGTGGACAAAAGGAGCATTGACACATGATAGTTTCACTGGACAAAACTTTAGGATGCGCGCCGCGTACCTATGGTCCATACACGATTTTCCGTGGTATGGCATGTTCTCGGGCTGGAGCACGCATGGGAGGCTGTCGTGCCCTATATGCCTAGGTAACACCGATGCATTTCAACTGAAGGAGGGCATGAAATCCTGTTGGTTCGACTGCCATCGTTGTTTCCTGCCGCTGAACCATCCTTTCAGGCGATGCGGTGTCGGCGGCTGATTTCTAGCCGACGTCAAATAGGAGGGGTTGGGGGCCAGGGGGCAGGGAGAAATGACGTCGGGATATTTGTTGTCACGACAAAAGTGAGCGATCGTCGTCAAGCGATGTCGGCGGACTTTTGTCGTCGGCCAGCCGCCGACAAATACCTGTGACGTCGGTTTTTTGGACCAATGACGTCGGTTTTAGCCGCCGACACTGAGTTTGATTCCTGTAGTGTATGTTTTGGTGAAAGAAGATAGAATTGTTTTAAATCCATTTTTAAGTTTTAAAGTACGGTTTAATCAAGTGATAAGTCTTTAGCTGATACTGCATTATTACCACATGAAATATAGCCATAACCCTTCGTTGATACTGATTGCATATACTTAGTATTCATGTTTTATAAAAACCTGCAAGTACGGTTGATACTTACCCGTTATTTGGGAACTGTTCATTTTAAGTGAACAAAACCCCTTTTTCCTCCGTTGCAGAGTTGAAATTTATTCTTTCCCTTGGAGGATATGGGTGTGCTCGGCTTAAAAATCTAGTTTATCAGATATAACAAACTTAGAGATAGGAGTATTTTGTATTTTACCACAAGCTGGTACTGTAATTTCACACTGTGATATTAAAACATGGATTTGTACTAATTCTGGAGTGATATAATTTTTATCCTAGGGGATTAGTTTCGGATAAATATTTTTACCAGAAATTTGTCCCCACACTCCCTCCCATGTATCTCTCTCTCTTGGTCAGCCTTTGGCCTAGGTGGTAGCGGTGGAGCTGCATTACTTCTTTCTCCTCTATGGGTAGTGTTCCTGATGGTGGTCTGAGGTGTGTCTGATTTTGGTCAGGGTTGCAATGGAGCGATGTGGTTGTACCCCGTGCTTGCACGGACTTTTATTATTATTTTCTTCTGGTGATCAATGAAATAGGACAGTAGTCTTCCTTCTCTTTTAAAAAAACGTGTTGGTCTTTGTCCTTGTTTCTGTTTTACCAGTGACTTCGCATAGATCTCATTTGTGCCGTCGTTTTGCTTGAGATGGTGCAGGAATGCCAGGTGTTTCTAGATTATTTTGTCTTAACTCTTAACAGTGGATGGGAATGCTCCACCGACTAATTTTTTTGAAAAAGATCAATTTTTTCAGCATTTGGGTTTCCCATTTGGTTCTCTTTATCTCCGATGAGCAAGGTGGTGTTGCCATTCGTCTTATGCACCGCGAGATTCTTCCATTTCATTCTTGTTTTCTGAGCTTTGTCTATCCAAGCCTGCTATTCTTCGCGAGTTTTTTGTTTTTCCAACAAAGATTTTTCGCAAATTTGGTACCACTCACTGGATCAAATCCTGTAAACAAATCTGGAAGAAAAGATGAAAAATTTGCAAGGCCAGGCACGCTGCCCGTCTGTTTGTTTGTGCCGTGCCTTCTCGTCCTGACCACGTTGGCCACTGTAGAGGCGCGTTGCCACTTAGGGATGGTAGAAAAAACCCATGGGTATGGATACCCATGGTATAAGTATAGGTTGCAACCTATAGCTACCTATAGCTATGGTTTTCGGGCTCAGGTATCCAAATGAGTTGGGTTTGGGTACGGATTCAATTTTATACCCATGGGTTATCCGAATCTGACAGGTGGGCCATGGTCTGCCATGTATGTCACTGTCACTGTGGCCTGCGCAGCTGTGCAGGCTTCCTAGGCCCATGTGGCACAGCGCAGGCCTCCCACCACACTCTCTCCCCCTAATCCCCACACCCCCAAACCCTAACGCATTCGCCCCACCTCTCAGTCCACTCTCCCTCCCCTTCCTCAGTTCCTCGGGCCGCAGCCGCCACTCACCCGCCGGTCATCGCCAGCCTCCTTCTGTTGTTCGCCGTCTGCCGACCGGGTCAGCTTTCTTCTCTCTCCCCCTCCCTCTTGCTCTCCGCCTCTCCCTCTCTTTGGCCGCCGCCGAGCCTGCCTTTCTGGCCCCTGCTGTTTCCGCCACATCAATCTGCCGCCGAGCCAGTGAGCCTGCCCCCTCTCTCTCCCTCTCCCTTGGTCTCGGGCTCTCCGCCTCTCCATCTCTCGGGCCGTCGCCGAGCGAACTCTTGACCCCTGCCGCCGAGCCGCCCCTTGCCACTGCCGCCGCCGAGCCACCCCCCGCTGCCTCTCTCTCCTCCCTCCCCCTTCTCTCTCTTCTTCCCCCTTCTCTCCCCTTCGGGTATGGGTACCCATCGGATTTCGGGTATGGGTGCGGGTTTGTACCCACGAGTGTTTTCGGGTTCGGGTATGGGTGATGTTTTCGGGTTTCAGGTTTTGGGTTTGGGGTACGATAGAAGTGCACCCGAAGATACCCGCCCGATTGCCATCCCTATCGCCACGGAATTACCGCAAGCGGTGAGCGGCATGGTATACTGAAGCATGTACACAGTGCCGAGTGCCAGAGCATCTGGCGTCATTGGCCGACTTCGGCGACGTGGAGCACTTATCGCATTACTAGAACAGCGGCGACGACATGCTGTACGTCCCGATAGGTGCCTGTTTTTAAAATACCCCAATACTGTTCCTGATCTTATCATCCGGTATTTGTCCGAATATCGTCTGAATTGTATCCAACTCATACCCGAATCTATACTATCCTTGTACCCGAACCCACTTTTTTAACAAAAGAACTTTAATATCTGACCCGTTTTCACCCATTTTTTTATGTAGAATTTGTTTTGTTTGTTGAGAGCTCATATTTTTTATACGTGGTGGAAAATAATATGCTGCCGCTGCTTTAGCTTGACGCAAAACAAGGCATTCCTGTGTTCGAAAATACAAAGGTAGAACGCTAGCAGGTTCCGCAATTTTACTTCAGACATTGATCATCCCATAAGCAAACACAACAAATTAAACAGTTATCTCCCGCTAAAACTATCATTAATACATGACATGCCAATATGTCATGTTATCTCAACATTTTTTCGGCACCTTTTGTTTTCCTAACCACTTGTACTAATTGGCATGCGTTTCCATGTACTCATATGTCATATCTATTCCATATTTGAAAACCCTAAACCCTACGGTTCGAACACGGGATCCTTCCCGGGTCAACAAGACCAGGAAAAAAAAAGACGGGCAGGTTTTCCAAAAGTTGAAACACGAAACAATTCGGTGGGCGCCAACTGGTTAGACACTGCAAGTGGGGCCCCCTGCGCCCACGCGTTCCCAATGGCGGGCAATTCGCGGCCGGGCCCAGATTCCCAGTAAATATCAAATCTCCCGGTTCTGGGCTGGGAGCTGGGACTCGTCGGCTTCCAGTTCCAGTTCCCACCCATGGGGGAAGAAGCGGAGGTGGGCGACGGGGGTGTAGTTTCGGCTGCCGCGATCGCGGCCGACGGCCAGGGGGGTGGGAGGCCGAATGGTACGGGCGACAGGGGGAAGGGGAGGCGGAGGCCGAAAGGGGCACGCGACCGAGCATTCAGGTCGCCGGCGATGAAGCCCGGGGACGAGGGGCGCGGGGTGGCGGTGGGGAACAGGGTGCGGAGGGAGAGGGCACCATCGGCTGATGCCTACTACGAGGGCGACACTGATGATGACGAGCTGGAGGTGAAGGTGACTAGCCCCCTTCCGCCGCGTCAATTCTAATTTGGGGCTTCTTCCGCGCTGTTTCGTGCCTTCTTGTTCCGGACGCCCTTTGGTTAATGCGTTCTTCGCAATCTATTCTCTCGCTCCTTTTTTGGGTTGGGTTTTAGCTTGTTTTATTCTGCACTTCTTCCTGTTTGAGTGATCGCACAGCCAAGTTTTCCTTGGATTGGTTGATGCTATGCTTCCTTGGAGGACTTGGGTCTTTGCTTCCTAGAATGGCCATCAGAAAGATAATCATTATATCATTCTGTACGGCTCGGCTCCTTGCTGATTTGAAGAAACTACTTGCCAATGTTGTTTAGGGAATATGCGTGTTTAGTGATTGAGCTTTGATGATTTGGCATGGCCAAATGTATGCAAATCGAGAATGCTTCCCATTTGTTACTCGGACGTCGGTCCTGTGTCCACATGGGACATGGCAGTGGCATACCGAGTGGAAAATCCTGAAGTGCATCTCTTTGCGGTGTGGCAAATCATCTAGTCTTTTTGAGAAAGGGTAATTGAGCTTTGCCTTGTTTAGCCGATCAAATTCCTTTATTACTGTTATGCACTTATGTTGTTGCAATTTAAGTCAGAATTGTGTTGTATTGTACTCATAATAGAAAAAAAACATAATTTTATATATACTTCACCACTTCACTGCCATTTCAGGGACCGGGATTCTTTTCGTAGAGTTGAATATAATGTGCTCCAATAAATATCTCGCTCTATTGACTATTTTTAAGACCTAAGACCACCTTTTTATGTGAATGTAACGTCCAGGACGGTTGTCTTCACTTGAGATATATGTTAATTTTATCTCTATTTCTTAGCCTTGTCTAAAAAATGCTACATACTATTTCTTACGGTTAATATTTGTCATTTTATTGGTGCAGTCTGTGTTTTTATTTTTGTTTTTGTTGAGGACGAGCTTCGACTGATTGATAATTATGGTACTAATAGAATAAGCAGAATGTAAATGATGAGGAAAAGAAGAATAATGAAGCCCTGAAGCCTCGGAGCAGGACCAAGAGAAGTGATACTGGGAAGAAGGGGCCCCTAAAATAGAAAATAGATTAAGAAGACAGTAAGGTCAAATTCTTTAATGGCAAAAGCCATGGAGAAAACGATGGGGTACATACCTATCATCATCCATTGCAAAATTTGATTTTGGAATGGTCTGTAGCCATGTATTTGATCAAGGTGTATACAATGTAGATCTCCATCAGCTATAGCCTGTCAAAATATTTGAATACCTTGACATGTGTTTGAGGTCATATCTAAATAAGGACAAAACTTTTGCAATGTTTTATCTTGTTTATATTTAGTTTCATATATTTCATTAGTGACTATTAGAAGTGCAGTTTTTGTGAGCAATTTCACTCACTTTAATGATCACTCAATAATCAGCCAATTCTTATAAGTCATGTACTTTCCTGTCTAAAGCTTCAGTCCTTACTGGTTTAATATATTGTGGACAGTACATGGGTTTGTTATTTTTTCTCAAAAACTCAGGAGAGCTGCATTTCATTTAAAGAAAGAAAGAAATACAAACAGGCAGCCAAAAGGCTGGCAAATTTGTTACTAATGATGCAAGCCTCTAATACTGTTTTTTTGTGATAGTATTTGGGCATTTTTCTTTGAAAGGAATATGTTTCTTTCTTCAAGATATTTTCATAATATTTCAAATATGTTGGCATTCATCATTTGAAAAGTTGAATTTTTTTTTTCATATTTTTATCACTAGAATTATGTAGCTTCTCTCTTTTGGTGTTTTGGATGGTTTGCTTTGATCTGTGATGAATGCTATCAATTTGTTCTAGTAGGATGACAAAGAATTTTTATCGGGCGATGTAACCGAGAATGATGAGGTTTTAGAGCTCGAAAGCACAAAGATGAATGGCTCACATTTTTTTTAGAGTTATATATATTTGTGGTGTTCAAATGCTTTTTTGTGTATATCATATGTAAGAAGCATGCTTGGAATTTAGGCATATAATGTGGATGCACTTGGGATGAACTCCATGCGCAATTGGGGCATGCTTGAGTTCAACCAAACAATATCCATCTTGGTTGAAACTGAGCTGCTGGTGCTTGTTTCCTTTTCTTGCATTTACTCGTTGCCCCCACAAATCTGAGCTGAACCTTGACTTTGGGTTTGAGTCCATGTTCTGTTCTTTCGCTGTGCTGGTTTTATTCTTTTCATGTGCTGGTCTTTTGGCTAACCATACCTTGCCGAAGCACACACGCACACACACAAGGCTGCAGATATTTTGTTTTGAATAGAATAGAATTTTAGGCACTAATATTAGATTTAACCTTATCACTATTATAGAAGTAGTTAGTGTTTAGTTGCATGTAATCAAGCTGGGGATGTCTTCATTAATCCTAATGTTAGGTAAATTCCCTGGAATTTGTTTACTTTATTTACACTACAGTTTTTTTTATTGAGTATGTTTATTAGGCTATTGGCAAATAAATCGATACCCCTTATCTTGTTTTATTAAAAACTGGAATTTTGTGAGGCTTAGCATTTTCTTTCGTTGACAGGGTGAGTCAGAGGCAGTAAGGGTGGATGAATTAAGCAACAATAAGGTTTTGCAAACAGCGAAGAAGCAGAAGAGGAGAGATGCTGGGAAGGAGTTTCCCACAAAAAAATTGAAGAAAAAGGAGAAAGAGCACAATAAGGCCACATTGGCCTTGTCCCCCAAGGATAAAAATAGTGATGAAAATAATAAGGTAAGCTACTCATGTTATGCCTTTATTTTTGCATTGATTGGTTTTGTAGTATTTTGATGATTGTTATGGGCTTTGTGTTGTTTCAATAATCTAGAGAGCGAAGAAGAAGCTGACTGGAGAAAATGCGCTAATGTGCCATCAATGCCAAAGAAATGACAAAGATAAGGTGGTCTGGTGTAAGTCATGCAACAACAAGCGCTACTGTGAGCCATGCATAAAACGATGGTGCGCCAAGTTGTGCCAATCTTGTCTATAATAATTAGATTGCCATCATCTTCTGTAATATCGAAGTTCCAAATATAGCTTTAGTACTCCTTTTTTAAATGAACCCAATTTCCTATATGCACATGCTGATTTCGTTTTTACGTCAATCAGTTGTTTTGTGTCTAGCATGGTGCATGAATTTTGATGCATTTTCCATATAATATTTTTCATTTTTTTGATGACTGACATATAGCCTCGTTATTTTGATTTTGTGTACTGCCAACATTGAACCCTTTTTGGTAAATAGGTATCCTGATTTATCAGAAGATGAATTTGCTGCGAAATGTCCATTTTGTCGCAAAAACTGTAATTGCAAGGCATGCCTGCGTATGAAGGGATTCAAAGAGGTTAGCAACTTAGCAAGTTATCTCATGTTTATGGTGTTTTCCCCTGCTGATTTTGTTAGTGATCAAATGATTCCTTTCTGGTCTTCCTCATGAATGACCTATCCTATTCCTCATGAACCAGCCTCCAAAAAAGGAGATCTCTAAAGAAAATCAAAGTCGTTATGCTTGTCATATTTTACGCTTGTTGCTGCCTTGGCTGAGAGAACTACAACATGATCAAATGGAGGAGAAGGAACTAGAGGGTAAAATACGAGGTATGGTGTTCCTTTATTTAATCTGATTACAAAGTTTTGTGCAAATGGTGATTTATTTTTGTTTACAGGTGTTCAATTAAATAAAGTAAAGCTGGAACGAGCTAAATGTGATCTAGATGAGCGCGTTTATTGGTGCTGCTTCTTCCCTTTTGTACTTTGTGCCATGAATTTTATGGCGGCAAGCATCTGATAAGTCTTTTTATTCTATTACCACAGCAATCATTGTAGAACTTCTATAATTGATTTTCATAGAAGCTGCAATCATTGTTCATACGACTTGTGCCTTTTGTGCTGCCGGGAGCTTCGCAAAGGTGAAATTCCTGGAGGAGAAGGGGTAGCGAATGTGCAGTATAAAAATAGAGGCAAGAAATATGTTTTTGGTAATATTTCCAAGTCAGAGGATAAAAATAAAAGTGTTTCTTCGAGGAGGAACATGGAGATCCCAAAAAATGAGCCTTACAACTCTTCACTACTGTGGAAAGCAAAGAGTGATGGTAGGATACCTTGCCCACCAAAGGAAATAGGAGGCTGTGGTGGTTCATTTTTGGACCTTAAATGCTTGCTACCAGAAGAGATGCTTCCTGAGTTAGAAGAAAAGGCCAGCAAAATTGTTAGTGGTGAAACATTTCCAAAAACAGAAGCGCTGAGAAATGATCGGTGCCCTTGCTTTGATTGTTCAGGCAAGATAAGAACACAGACTGTACGAGAGGCTGCAAATAGGAAGGAGTCGGATGATAACTACCTATACTGTCCAGTTGCCACTGGTATCCAGGAGGATGACCTGATGCACTTTCAAAAGCATTGGGCAAAGGGTGAACCAGTTATTGTTCATGATGTTCTTAAGTCAACTTCGGGCCTGAGTTGGGAGCCATTAGTTATGTGGAGGGCACTACGAGAAAAAAAGACCAATGGTGATGTAGAAGATGAGCACTTTGTTGTCAGGGCAGTAGATTGCCTTGATTGGTGTGAGGTTAGGAACATTGCTTCCTCTGAATGGTGTCTATACTAGTATTTCTGATTATGGGGTTGCATGTTTTTCTTCCTTTTTTCTTGTGGGTGTGCATTGGTGTATGTTTTATTACTTGATTTCTCCCCAGTGCCAATTTTAATGATGGCTGTACAACTATTGTAGATACTTTTTTCTGCCATGTGCTGCCTTTGAGAACCTCATTATACTTTGTAGTTGTACATAGTGTGCACTTCGTCATTACTGTTTTCATTGTGCAAATAGACATCATTTTGTCTTTCAAAGTGCCTCCTTTGTTTCTATCATACTTGTTTCTTACAAACCATGTTATTTCATGCACTTGCTTTCAAGTTGCAAGATTTGAGAGATATTTATCTTGGAAACTGGTTAGAAATAAAATGTGATTCAAGTATCAGATAACTTCCCCGATACATCAATGTTAGTTTCTGTTTCAATTTTTAGGTAGGGGTGTTTGTTGTCTGTTTGGATTTAGCCTGCATTTTCTTTTGCAGCCGACAATACATTATTATTCACTTACTGTGCATGCACTCGTCACAAACTTTTTATGTTTCAGGTGGAAATTAACATACACATGTTCTTTATGGGATATATGAGAGGCAGATTTCACACGATGACTGGGTGGCCTGAGATGCTTAAACTAAAAGACTGGCCTCCATCTAGTTCCTTTGATCAGAGATTGCCTCGCCATGGTGCGGAGTTTATCAGCGCATTGCCATTTCCGGAGTATACTGACCCACGATATGGTCCACTAAATCTTGCAGTCAAGCTTCCTGTCGGTGCCCTGAAGCCAGATCTTGGGCCTAAAACTTACATTGCTTATGGATTTTATGAGGTGTTAGGCAGGGGTGACTCTGTGACCAAGCTTCACTGTGATATCTCTGATGCGGTATGTTGTTTTAATACTGGTCATATTATTGTTTTTCTTCTGTTTCTGTTTTTTCTTTGACCTTCATTGTTGAATAAATCTGCCTTCTGCAAAGCCAGGTCTGATGCTGGTTAACTTTTATCTTGTTGTCGTTATGTTTTCCCACAGCTGATGTTTTTCATGAAGTTTCTGTATACTAACCATGATTTGCCCATTCCTTTTTAATTACCAGTTCTTTGGGTTTCATTAGCTTATCATGGAGTGTTTGATTTGAACCAGGTAAATATCTTAACACACACGGCTGAAGTGTCCTACGGGATTGATCTGTTTAATCAGATAGAGAAAACTAGAGAGAAAATGAGGAAACAAGATCTTCAGGAACTATATGGGGTGGCTTTAGATCCAAACATTAAGGACAGGCTATCGCCGTCTCCAACTGAGTCTGGGGATAAAGTTGTTGAACTATTGAAGACCTCGTGTAGCATGGAAACTGCTGTTAAAGATTGTCCTACCGGTAATTATCTCAAACTAACTTTTGGTAAAGTACTGGATCTTCTGTTACGATTTAAAATTTACAACATTTTATACTTTTGTCCTGAAGGTTTTGACATTAATGCTTTACCACCTGATAATGATGGTGGTGCCGTTGAGGATTTATCACCTCATGAATCTGAGGTACAGAGTCAATTATCAGTGTTCACACCGTAACCACAAGGTTAATGAATCTGATAATATGCATAATATAACTCATTATACTTAGGACAAGCAAGGGTGTGCAGACAGGAGTGGCCTTCCAAAGCAAGTTGGAGGTGACTACCCCACTATAGGGCGAGAGAGTTCAGAGCAACAAAAAACTGGTGGTGCTTTGTGGGATATTTTCCGGAGAGAGGATTCTGAAAAATTACAAGAATATCTAAGGAAGCATGCCTCTGAATTTCGGCACATGCATTGTGATCCATTGAAACGGGTTAATCTTTTTTTTTTTGCTCTTGCCATCAATAGGAATTCATTGTCTTTTATATTTTCTTATGCTGATCAAAGTTGCATCAAATGTGCAGGTCATTCACCCAATTCATGATCAGACTTTCTACTTAACCATGGAGCATAAGAGAAAGCTCAAGGAAGAATATGGTTAGTAAGCAAATAAATTTGAGGTGTTAAAGCGTCACCAACACTGTTTCTAGTGATGCCATGGTTTGTCTCATTAATAGTTGCCATGCTTGTTTTAGGTGTTGAACCATGGACATTCGAACAGAAGCTTGGTGAAGCGGTTTTCATTCCTGCTGGATGTCCTCACCAAGTCAGGAATTTAAAGGTAGGATTGATCTTTACCGTGCGACAAGGAAGCTGATTTTTTGCTCTATTTGTATGTGCTATCAATTATCTGAAACCATTCTCATTTGTGCAGTCTTGCATCAAGGTTGCGCTGGACTTTGTTTCCCCTGAAAATGTTGGTGAATGTGTCAAGTTGACTGGAGAGTTTAGACGTCTTCCATCTGATCACAAGTCTAAAGAAGATAAACTGGAGGTTTTGCACGTCGTGCTTTAAGCGATGTGATGGTTTGTGCTTACAATGTGATTTTATATACTAACTAACCTGAATTTTTTTTGTGAATTTTTTTCTCCAGGTTAAGAAAATTGCTCTTTATGCTCTTAGAGAAGCTATAGAGGTCTTGGATCCTTCCTCAGAAAGGTAAGCTATTTGAGCCCAATGTCAAATTTTTTTGCTATGAGCTGGCTTGGAGATTTAACATGAGCTGAGATAGTTTGCTGCTGTTTGCTGTGACGTGGATAAGGTCAAAGAGCCTAGATTATGATCTATGTGATAAAGCAGCATATAAGAACAAGCATGAACGACAAAGTGCTCACCGAAGAAGTGACCTTGCTCGCGAAAATCAGCTCAGCGATGAAGCTGTAGATAAAAAGCCAAACAGAGGCGATGAAGCTGTACAAAATAAACCAAGACATGAAGCTGCAGATAAAAATCCAAAAGGGGGCCGTGGTCGCCCAAGAAGCCGTGGTCTTGAAGATCAACCCAGCGATGAAGCTGTAAATAAAAACCAAAAAAGGGGCCGTGGTCGCCCAAGAGGGCGTTGTGTCGAAGATCAGCCCAATGATGAAGCTGTACAAAATAAACCAAGACAACCCAGCGATGAAGCTGCAGATAAAAATCCAAAAAGGGGCCGTGGTCGCCCAAGAAGCCATGGTCTTGAAGATCAACCCAGCGGTGAAGCTGTAAATAAAAACCAAAAAAGGGGCCGTGGTCGCCCAAGAGGGCGTTGTGTCCAAGATCAGCCCAACGATGAAGCTGCAGTAGATAAAAAGCCAAAAAGGGGTCGTGGTCGCCCAAGAAGCTGTGGTCTCGAAGATAAGGCCAGGGATGAAGCTAAAAAGTCAAAAAGGGGCCGTGGTCGCCCAAGAGGCAGTTGCAGGTGACTTCTTCCTGCCAGGTCTGGACCGAGGCGTCAGAGTTCTCCTGGATCGTCAGGGTGTGTTTTGGTGGAACTGAAACAATTTTGGAAGATGACTAGCCTAGTGCAGGTCTGGTATCACATCTGTCAAGGCGTCTATTTTTGTTCATATATGGGGTGTGACCATCTGAAGTCTAGTTGCTCCCTCGAAGGCGACCATGTAAGGGGGCAGTGATGAATGCTAAAGCTAGACGAGCAGCACAATATATATGATGCTTATCTTCTGGTACTTGAATAGCTGTGGCTAAAAAAATTGTTCCCCTTATACTTGTCTTCTCGCTTATATTCGTGTCTCTTGGCATCCATCCACGCAATCCCCTTGGTTTCACAGGTGGCATCCTTGGGGCTGCCGGGCTGGGGCACTTTGCTGACGCTTTATTAATGTCATGCTGATAATCATGCTTTATTAACAGTATCTTTCTTTTCCATTCCATTAATCTTTATTATTGTATAAATAAAAGTCTACTTCGTTCATGAACTATTGAACTAGGTGCATGTAATTTTCCGACCTAGAAAACCAGCAATTCTACCCGCTCAAGTATACAAATAGGTACATTTAAACCCCTTGAGGGTGGTTTTTTCCATGTCAACTGTTGGCATTTACTTTTGCTATTGTCGTAATATTAATCCATAATGTGTTGCTATTGTTGTGATATTAAGTTATGAATGTGGGCAAATGAATGTGTACGACGTCATAGGATGGTTATGCATTGTGCCTTTATAATGCATTGTTAGTATGATTTATTGCTCTCATATGAAGTTGTGGAAACGCACGATCACTGTCTAGTGTAGAAAAAAAAGTAGATTATTGATCGTTTCCGATTGATTTCTCACACGACCATAAGCCAACTATTAACAAAGAGGATAACTTGTTTTCCGTGTATAATGGTCGACTCAAATTTATAGAAAACATATTTTATCTATATTTTCAACCCGACTTAAACTCTCTATCCAAGTCGATCTCTCAAGGCCTTCCACATATGTGCTTTATCTGACTTGAATTTCCCTTTTTTTGCCAACCAAACTCGCAATTGATCTAGCAATTAGAACAAAAAGATAAACGATCTATCGGCTATAGTCTGAATTTTGGTGTAAACAGATGTGTAAGGATATGACAGAGGAGTGCAATGCCATCTTTGAGGAAGAAAAACCTAGGCGTAGAGTTATGGAACTCACAACCGCTATCACATTGAAGGACTCACAACCGCTATCACATTGAATGTAAACAATGATGCTAAACTGGGTCCGGACGTAAGCGAGAAAATTGGAGGTGGTGGGAAAGTCTTAGATTTTAGGCATAGGGAAATGTCCATAAAGAGAGCAATCATCCAGAACAACCAAATATATTTGGAACCAAAAACACTAGCGAGAGAAGACTAATTTGTGGAAAGCTTGATTATTGGAGGTGATAGAGAGAAGGCAAATTTGACTATCAATTTAACAATCGTGAAAAGTTGGTTTTGGGTTTGTCTTTATTACAAGAATTAGCTTGGAGAGCGAATTAGGACCAGAATGACCAAGGCGGTGATGCCAAAGTGCCGATGTGCTGGTAACAAATGCATGAGGAGGGCGGTGACCAAAGTGAAGGAGTACATGTCTCCGGAGCTGTTGCACCTAACGATCACGATCCTAGTATGAAGATCTTTCACAGAGAAGTCAGAGGGGTCAAATTTAATGGAAGACTGGTTATCAATAGTGAATTTACAAATAGAAATGAAGATTTTGATTATGTGGGGGTGTAATTTAAGGGGAACGCGCACACTACGCTAGCACAAATTCAAAATTTTTACTCGAACACCCAGGATAATCATGCAAGTAGATGATTACATATCGTTACTCTTAATACACGGTTGCAGCAAAAGTCGAGTCAGAAAAGCTGGTTCTCACGTCAAGCGTGTCGATACGGATCGCCGCTCATCGACGTGGACATCGTGCGTAGAGGAAGTAAATGTGATCGACGTGTTCGTCGGGGTTTGCCGATCAGCGCGTCTGCGGTAGCAGCTATGCCTCTAATGTATCCACACGTCTTGGGTTCCCTCAAGGGCTTCTAAGTATGAAGAATGTCCTTCATTGTGTCAAACTAGGCAGGGAGACTGTAGAGAACGCTGAGAACCAATGTGCAATTTTTGATCGAGTTACCAAGGTCTCATTCCCGTGGCCATGCTCTTCAGTTGATGGTAATAGTTCGTGATGGAGAGGTCCCCTTTGATAAAGGAGCAAAACTCAGCCTCAACATATAGGGCACGAGACTCCTTATTGCAAAGGAACTGCTACTCGAGGCTTGCCCAGATAGAGTGGGCAATGGCGGTGGGGTTCATGCTGACCTCCAATTGGTCGGCGAAGAGGTGACCATAAATTCATGATAGGATGACATAGTTGAGTCAAGCCTACTTTGGATCAAATGGTCGCCCAATCAGATAGTGCACGTGGAGAGGGCAAAGTAGACGAGGGCGACAGGAAAGAGCCTGCGCCATTTGTTGCAATTTGAGTAGGCCACAACGAGAACCATCGGGACTAGGGAGGTTATATGCATGATTTTGTTTTCCTGTGCATCAAGAGAAGCGACGATGATGGACTGTATTGATGCCGGGTAGAGTGCGAGGTCGCCTAAGCCGGTCGGGAAGCCACCGAGGACAACAACGGTGATGTTGTAACCGTTGCCACCAGGGATAAATCTTGGCTAGTGAGCGCCAAGGCCGGTCACACCGAAGAAGTCCGCCCCAAGGTTGGGTTGATTAGTGGTGGATGCGCCGTGCTAAAACCAAAATCCGGATAGAGCCCGAGACTGCCATGGTTGGAGAAGATGTGTATCAAGGTTGTCGAGATCGACGCCGCATGAGCTTAGGCCACTTTAGCCGGAGAAGTGATGCACGTCAGGGATCACATAACCGAGCCGATAGCAAAAACCGGGGGAGGTCCGGCTCGGCTAACTGACCGGTTTTCACGGTTAACCGGAAATTTCGTTGGAAAACCGGCTAGATTCAAATTCATATTCAAAAAACGGCCCGGCCGGTTAACCCACCGGTTTTACCGGTTAGCCCGGCTAACCGGTCTGGTTTAGCTGAAAATAGAAAAATTAGAGAAAAAATTGAATAAAAACAAAAAACGCATAAAAATTTCGAATTTTCAAATTTTGTTTCAGCCAATACTCATATAATAACCTTTACTATTTTATGGAATTTTTTTAGATTTTTTCACGGATTTTCAAATTTGAACCAAATTTGAATTTAATTCAAACCTAACCGGCCGGTTTTCCATAAACCGACCCCCACCGGTTCACCGGTTAACCGCGGTTTTCGACCGGTTAACCACGGTTTCGTAATCCCTGATGCACGTCAAGGCCGCCGAGACTGGAGCCGAGGCCCGCGCCGAGACCTGTGCCATGGCCAGGGTGGTTGGAGGCTTGTGTGTCGGTGCTTCTGAATGTAGATCCATGATCTGGTAATGGTGCGCCGAAATGGTTGCCGAGATCCGGATGGGCAGGGGGTGAGTGAGTTCGGAGGCCATTAGCACGGCTTGTGCAGCGGTGGTATGTGCATTTGGGCAGCAGAAGACGTGGTGAGGACCGACGCGATGACGGCCTGGTAGGTAGCGACGAGATGCGCATCCACATGGCTGGTAGGATGAGATGCGCTAATGGAGTTGCCGAGGTTGGAGAAGCCAATACTGGTGGTTACGTCCAAGAGAGACGAGAGGGCAACGATGCGAAAGATCCTGCCAGAGATGGGTGGGACGAGTACACCGGTAATGCCGTTGCCGGTGGTGATCTCGCTAGAGGAGACGCCGTCAGAGATAGCCACGGGGCGGCGGTAGCAGTTAGGGTTAGGATTTGCAAAAGAGTGGTGTAGAAGAACATGCCTATGATACTATGATAGATGGAAAATTTGTCGCGATTTATTGCAATGAGGTATAGGTACAATACATATAACCAAGGGCTCTTTCATATCCTACCTATGCATCGATTTATATAACATATCAAGGAGAATAGTAAGGAAGCCAATGACATTACACGTGATTATCATAGAAAATCACATATGCGGTGATACTGCGCATGCATGACACGTCTATAGTCCAATAGATTGGAGCCATTGAACTTCAATGAGCATGTCATGGATGTGATTGTTGCCTTGGACTCATGGCCAGTCTCTGTGTTTCGGTGTTGTGATCCTCATGCTAGCATACTAGCATGCTTTTCACTCAAATGCCACTGCCGTGGCTCTTTACGAGAAAGAACGGGTGTCGGTGCAATGCGCATCAGGGTTTGCCCCCTCCATCGGATCGACGACAGACAAGCATGCCACGCGGCGTTTGGCGCATGGCGAGCGAGCAAGGCCCCAAGTGCCCCAGGCGAGCACGCCACGTGGCAGCCCGACATTGGCCAAACGCCCCGGGCGAGCAGTCCACGAGGTGACTCGGCGCACGGCGGGTGAGCAAGGCCCCAAGCGCCCTGGGCGAGCATGCCCCGTGGCAGCCCGGTGTTGGCACGGCGCCACGGGCGAGGATGCCCCCCGGCGGCTCAGCGCATGGCAATAATGTTCAATCACCTGGGGATCCGAACCTAGGTAAATGTGGTGTCCCCTTGCGCATGTTCGATCAAGCAGCCTAGTTAGCAAAAATCGTCCTTGTCGACGATTGGGATATTGTCCCAAGTCAACTAAGGTTCTTGAGAAAGGGAGATAGAAGATATTGCCGAGCAAGGCAAACAGCAATCAACGAGCAACGAGCAGACGCAGGGTTTTCATCTTGGTTCGGGCCTCTCCGGGAAGATAACAACCCTACATAGCTACGTCCAGCGTTTCTTTATATGAAAGATGATTACAAGGAGGAAACTCGGCGAGATGGACAGAACTCGACGAGATTGTGGGTGTACAAGAAAGTAATATGCGATCTTGGATGCTAGATCTTACGATGTTCTCCCCTCTACATGCTGTAGGGGCCTTGTTTATATAGTGTTGAACAACCAACCTACCGGGGAATAATCGGGCCGAGCTGACTATGAGGACGTAGCGAACTCATATACATGCCAAATACATCCCGAGGTAGATAAGGTATACTCCAATTCTTGAGGATCACGATGTCTATTCCAATCTGAGAAACCTACGTCCGGGTCTTCACATAGCCGTGCAGAACTCTTGCTCGAGTTGGACCCAAACAGGAATTCTAGACCGTTACGCACCGTGCCAACCAGGAAGCTGTTCGGCAGAATGCACATAGTCCTGAAAGAGCCCTCTAGGGAACAGGCCCTAGGAGGCTGTTCGATTGGGCCGTCAGAAAATAGGCCATGGCAATGGGCCATGATTTTATCCTCGACAGCCCTCTAAACGAACACAGTTCAAAAAATCTATCGGGTAAAAAACCACCGACAACAGGTAAGCCCAAACTTAAGAAATTCAAAATTTTCGTTGACTTTTTGGACCCAAATTTGGAAAAAAATTGAACATTACAAAAAAATTCCTAAAAAAGATTTGAGAATACGGGCTCTGCCCCATAGATGGCTCACGTCTTCTCACTGGTCTACAAAGGGACAAAGTTACAAGCAATCGTATGTGCTTTGATCTTCTCGATTACATATCTATAGCAAAGACTATTTGGCGGAGTTTATCGGATATACCTGGGTTTCGGGGGTCCAGCTAATTTTTAGAGAAATTTCAATCGATTTTATCACATGGGCCGGTCCCATGAAAAATACTTTTCCGCTAAGATGGGCATGGAGGTAGCTGAATTCATGGTTGCAACCTTAATTCTCAGAGTAAATATGTTCTTGCAGTATCGATCAAAATTCTTGCTTCATACAAAATCAGCAACGAGTACTCAATAACTATAATGGAAACAGCAGTGCGAAAATTAATGGGATTGATCGATGTATACGACTATACGTACATATAAGCAGTAGCAGCAAACTGAAACACACACAAAGATACCACGTACATGTCACATGCTCCTTCACGTTCCCGCTTGCTGCAACGCCAATGCATGGTGGCCACCACAAGTGGCAGCCTCCGGCGCCAATGGTGCGTCAAGCTCCCTGAGCATGGAGACGACATTGAGCATGTTGGGCCTCTTGGAGGGGAAGTCGTCTACGCACTGCAGCGCGATGTCCAGGAACGCCGCCATCTCCTTCTCGCCGTCCGGCGCCGCCTTGATGAGCTCCGGGTCGACCACCTCCTTCCCGGCCCCTTCCCTGACCTTGGCCTTGACCCAGCCGACGAGGTTGGTGTCGCCGAAGTCCTCCTTGTCGGTGGGGCGCCGCCCTGTGAGCAGCTCCAGCAGCACGACCCCCATGGAGTAGACGTCGCCCTTGACGGTGCAGCGGAAGCTCTGGTAGTACTCCGGCGGCACGTACCCCGGCGTGCCGGCGAGCGTGCTGACGCTGAGGTGCGTGTCCAGCGCGCTGATGAGCCTGGCCATGCCGAAGTCGGCGACGCGGGCCTCCATGTCGGCGTCGAGGAGCACGTTGCTGGACTTCATGTCGCGGTGGATGATGTGGGGGATGCAGTTGTGGTGGAGGAAGCAGAGCCCCTTGGTGGCGCCGCGCGCCACCTTCTTCCTCTGCTCCCACGACAGCGGCGGCGCCGCCTCGCCGTGCAGCGTGTCCTCTAGGCTGCCGTGGCTCATGAACTCGTACACCAGCAGCCGCTCCTCGCCGATCTTGCAGTAGCCGAGCAGGGGCACCAGGTTCCTGTGCTTGATCTTGCCAAGCGTCTCCATCTCCGCCATGAACTCGCGGTCGCCCTGGTAGCTGAGGTGGATGAGCTTCTTGATGGCCACGCACGACCCGTCCCTGAGCGTCGCCTTGAACACCTCACCGAACCCGCCGGAGCCGATGAGGCTGGCGGCGGAGAACCCGTTGGTCGCCTCGATCAGCTGCGTGAAGGTCAGCTTCCGCAGCTGCCGCTGGAAGGTGGCCACGTTGATGCTCAGCGCCTCCTTCTCCGCCTTCCCGAGCTTCCACGTCGTCGCCGTCCGCGTCCCGTCCTGCAGGCTGCTCAGCATCATCGCCTCCCGCATCTCCCTGCGCCGCGCGCGCACCGCCACCGCCCATATCGCCGCTGCGCACGCCACCCCGCAGGAGACCAACACGACGAGGATCACACCGTTCGTCAACGCCGCCACCGTCCGGCGACCCCTGCTGTCGCTACGCGGCTCGTCGCCGGCGAGGACGCCGGACATGGTCGCCTTTGGCAGACGGTCACCGCATGGAAGGAGAGGCATGCCGCAGAGGCCCGGGTTGCCGGCGTACTGGCTCTCCGGCAGCGTGCTGAGCTGCCCCCACTGCGGGATCTCCCCGGTGAGGTTGTTGTCAGAGACGTCGACCTGCACCAGGAAGGAGAGGTTGGAGAAGGAGCCGGGGATGCCACCCTGCAGCCGGTTGTGCGAGACGTCGAACACGCCGAGGTTGCGGAGCCGGCCGAGCGACGCCGGGATCTCGCCGGTGAGGTTGTTCCTCGCCAGGTCCAGCACCTGTAGCACCATCATGTCGCCCAGCTCCTCCGGGATGGCGCCGCCGAGGCCGTTGTACGACAGGTCGAGGTACTCCAGCGTCTGGTAGCGCGTCCACCCGCTGACCGCCGCGCCGGAGTAGAGCCGCGTGAAGTCGCAGCTCTTGAGCGTGGGCACCTGCAGCAGCCGCTCCGGCCGGATCCCGGCGAACTCCAGCAAGCCGCCGACGCCCTTGCACGAGTTCCCCACATTCCGGACGAACGCCAGCGTGTTCCCCGACAGGATCCCGCTGAGCGGCGTCGACCCCAGCTGCCGCCCCAGGCGCCGCGGGATCTCGCCGGTGAGCCGGTTGCTGTTCAGGTCCAGCCACATCAGGCTGCTGCAGTTCCCGAGCTCCTTGGGGATGGCGCCCTCGAGGCTGTTGTTTGCCAGCTGCAGCACGGCGAGCCGGGACAGCCGGCCGAACTCCGGCCGGATCGTTCCGGCGATCTTGTTGCTCGTCAGTGAGATCCACTCCAGGCCGGTGCAGTTGAACAGCTCCACGGGGATGTCGCCGCCGATGAAGTTGTTGTTGAGGATGAGCGTGCGCAGCTTCCGGCATTGCCCCAGCTCCGCCGGAATCCGGCCGCTGAGGCCGTTAAACCACATCACCAGCTGCTCGAGGCTCCGGAGCCGGCCGAGCTCCGGCGGGATCGGGCCGGTGAGGTAGTTGATGCTGATGTCGATCACCCGTAGCCGCGAGCAGTTGGCCAGCCCGGGAGGGATCTCGCCGGTAAGGAGGTTGTCTGGCAGCCGGAGCTCCTCGAGCGCCGCGCCGGGGACGCAGAGCTCGGCCGGGAGATCGCCGGAGATCTTGTTGCTGCTGAGGTCGGCGACCTTGAGGCTCCTGCAGGAGGAGACAGTGCTCGGGAGGGGGCCCGAGATGAAGTTGTTGCTGAGGAGCAGCGTCTCCAGCGACGTCAGGTTGCCGAGCACGGCCGGCGGGATGGCGCCGAAGATCTTGTTGTTGGTGGCGTCGAGCAGCCGGAGCGCGCCGCACGACGATAGCGACTCCGGGAGCGAGCCAGAGATGTTGTTGCTGGAGACCCTGAGAATTTGCAGCGACGAGAACGCATTCATCCCGAGGCCGCCGGGTATCGCGCCGGCGAGGTGGTTCGACGAGACGTCCAACACCTCGAGGCCGGCAATGGCGCCGATCGCCTCCGGTATAGGCCCGGCGAGGCCGTTGTACGACAGGTTGAGCGTCTTCAGCGCCGTGCAGCTGGACAGCGAAGGCGGGATCACGCCGGCGAAGTGGTTGTTGGACAGGTCGAGGAAGACCAGCGTCTCGGGGAACGACACGCCGGAGATCTCGCCGTAGAGGTTGTTCCGCGACACGTCGAACGACCTGATGCTCGTCGAGCCGGCGAGGAGCCTCCGCGGCAGCTCACCGGTGAGGTTGTTCCCCGCGAGGCTTACGTCGGTGAGGTTGGGGAAGCACGACAGCTGCAGGTCGTCGGGGAGGCGTCCGGCGAGGCCGCCGTCGGCGAGGTCGAGCTGCCGCAGCACGCGAGGGAGCGAGGACAGCTCGCCGGCATCCCCGTGGAGCGCGGCGTTGCCGGAGAGGTTGAGGTGGCACAGCGTGTCGATGGCAGAGAGCGCCGCCAACGACGCGTGGCCGGCGAGGCCACTGCCGGCAAGGTGGAGCTCTGTCACCCTCCCCTCGCCGTTGCACGTCACTCCATACCAGCTGCAATGGCTAGTGCTTGTAGTGTTGCCGCTACCTCCAACTGGCTGCCATGACGACAGGACTCCTCCATGGTCTCTCTGGATGGACGCCTTGAAGCGTACGAGGGCTTGCGCATCGGTTTCCGCCGCCGCCGCCGATGCCGACGACGCGTAGATCAAGGAGATGAGAAGGGTGATGAGCATGTCCATTGGCATGGCAGGGAGACAATGAGGAGGGAAATGTCAGGGAGAATAGGTTGGTGCCATGGTTAGTGCAGTGGAAAGGGAGGAGATAGATGGTGCAATTGCTCCTTTTGGGGATATAAAGAGTTCAGGGCTTCTCTCCCTTCCCCTCCTTTTCTGTTCTTTTTCCTCCCCTATCTCTCTTGTACATGTACAGTGCTCTTCTTCTTTAATGAATCGGTAATGTTCCTGCCTTCGGTTCAAAAAAAGAGTTCAGTGGTCCTCCCTCCTGTTGGCAGTGCAGCTGATAATGACCCTAAATATGCTCCCCTCATCACCATCTTTTCTTAGTTAATTCCTAGCTGCTAGATGCTTCTTTGTTATTGCACTGCATGCGTCTATTCGATACCATTAAATTTCTCTTACAATATTATCAGACACATTTTTTAACACAAATTTGATAATGTTTTCTTATACGAGGGGCTGGCTTGCATATGATAATTTGGTAACTTTAGCCATGACTCGTTGCAGTTAAATGTTAACATAAACTTTATTTAATTATATGCTCTTCAGCATGGAATTTGTGCATCAACCTTATACTCCGGAAAAGTAATGTATGCATGTAGCTATTCTTGTGATAATTATTAATGATATGATCCTTTAATTGGTAATTTAAATTTCAAGCGGTATAAAATTAGGTTTTCAATATTGCTCTAAGATACAATTTTTCATTACTTTCTTCTTTTGCGTACAGCTGGAATTTTGTCAGCCCCAATTCCCATTAATCCTCTAGAAATTCAATGTACCCAACCAAATATATATATAATATGAACTTGTAGTACCCGTGAGCTAACAAATGACTGGTTTCACAGTTTTGTACCACCACAAATCCTCATGGCTTGGTGACTACAGCAGGTTAGATTGGTATAAATGTCTTTGCATCGTATCAAACCAACAAAAAATTGCACAAAAGTACAAAATAGGGCAATAAATCAAATGGCCAAGCAACTTTGCGGTATATTATCAAGAACAACAAGGCAAATCTTCAAAGGTCACTTAACTACAGAGCAAAATAATCAATTTCCACAAAAAAAAAAGTTCATCGGGGCAAACTATTTTCTAATCAATTGATGTTTTCCTTTGATGTATACATAGGCAAAGTTACAAGAAGATTAAGATCTAGCTAGGCGGCTCGGTATCATTCCACATCATGCTCCTATGTAAAGCATCATTGACCACGTTGGGCAGTGATGCATCGGAATGACAAACAATTTTTTTTTATTGAATCAACTAAGTGCACGTTGTCTAAAAATAAAATAAGTGTCATTGATTTATATAGAATTGCATTTATCTATCTATTATATTATTAAAGTAGACGAAAACAGACCCACCACGTTAGTCCATGTCACCGAGATTATTTCAGCCGCTCTATCAACGGTGGGACCAAATTATAACGGCCTAGATCAATTAAAGAAATTCTCACATGAATCAAGAAAAAAAAGATCTATGCCACTGATTTTCGTAGGTCCAAATTATAACGGCTTAGATTAAAAGAAAAGTATTAAAAATTCAGATTAAATACTAAAGCTGATATAATATGATATCTAACATCACTCAGATTATTTCAGTCGTTCGATCAACGTGGGAACAAATTATAACGATCTAGATCAATCAAAGAAATTCTCACACAAATTAAGAAAAAATAAAAGATTTATGCCACTGATTTTCGTGGGGCTGGATTATAACTACTTAGATTAAAAGAAAAAATATTAGAAATTCGAATTAATAACTAAAGCTGGTATAATATGATATCAAGGTGGGACCAAATTATAATGGCATAGATTAATCAAAGAAATTCTCACATAAATCAAGAAAAAAATAAAGATCTATGCGGCTTAGATTAAATGAAAATATTAGAAATTCGGATTAAATACTAAAGCTGATATAATATATTAGAGATAAACTCTAAATCTGATCCGACATATTAGAGATAGATTATGAGTTAGAGATAAAATCTATATGTTACGCGCGCAAACGCGCAGGCCACCTTGCTCGTTATGAGTATACTAAAGTTACACATTGTTAATAAGTGCAATTTAATTTACCAATATGCAATTTCTAATTGAATTGACATATACATAAAAAGAGAAAAGTATGCGAGCACGTGTATTTAGCAAATCTACATAGCAATAGAGCATAAGGTATCAATAAATAAAATAGATAATTGATAAATATTAATTTTGATGCTAACACCGTACTAGAGTATAACTTTAAAGTGACCGATAAGAAAATTTCAGACGTATGAAAATTAGCAAATATATATTTTTATTTCTAGATGATCAATAATGGCGATGTTTATATATGAATTTTATGAAATTTAAAATGCACGTGGACATGCATATTGTCATGTTCCACTACGGTTGTAAAATCCGTGCAATAAGGGATATGTCTCACTGAGTGTCCAAAGTCACTGTGGCGCCGCACGTGTAATCATAATTATCCCCACAACATGCATTAGTGTTGGCAAATCCAGTTAACAATTGATGCTGTTTGGCTTTTTTTTTGGTCACGTGTAAGCATAATTAGCCCCATAACCATTCGTGTTGGCAGATCCAATTAACAATTTATGCTCTTTGGCTAGCTTTTCTGACGATTTGAGTGTCGGGAATGATGTCGTCGAAGGAACATATACAATCATCATATCAATGTGTGCATATTCTTCTTTATTTTCAGCAAATGGGTACATTGTAAACTATGTATATGATGTGTCTATGTTCTATGGTGTTTCTTGGATCTATGGCATCTATGACCTTGTCGGTGTTGTATCTTTTCCAACATTTTTAACGAGAAAACAATGAGGAAAGCCAGCATTAGTTAATGGATTTTTTTATGTGTGCCATTACAAAGTTTGCTTTTATCAGTTTTGCCATTACAAAATCGATATTGTTATTAATGTCATTATTTTTGCAACTATTTATCACCCATGCCATTCTCGACTTTTCTGGACATTTTTGTGTTTTACGCAAGCCGAGTATGAAAGAAATACGGCCTCCAACACATGGGGCCCACTTGTTATCCTCTTCCCTCCTTCTTCCTCCTTCCTCCTCTCCTTCTTCCTCCCACCTCCCAATCTCCAATTTCGGCGAGCTCGATGGCATCAATAACAATATTGATTTTGTAATGGCAAAACTGATAAAAGCAAACTTTGTAGTGTCACACATGAAAAAAATCCTTAGTTAATTGCTAATATGTGCCCTCAAGGAGCTGTTTCGTAGAAACAAAAGTGTTTTAATACGTACCAAAATAATGAATGCAAGTGTGGAGAATGAAGATAAATAATACCATCAAATTATTCTTATTACGGTAATCATCATATATAGATATTTCTCTAGTTCACAAATACTTTAATTTTTTGACCAACATTTTGTTTCACAACCGATGGGAGTACAAATTTCACTGATTTTACATCATCAACTATTGCTTGTCTAAATTAAGACTACACAACAAGGGTATTTATCCCACACCCCCTCCCCGAAACACACACACACACACACCACTTTGAAATAGCGCAAATAAATTCCTAATAGCGAGTTCTGTGGCAATCCAATACACACATAGACAACACAAACAGACAAATATTATCATGAGACTCTGATGTATCATCCTCTCTTCTTTTCTTCTACCTATTCCCCATATATAATCTCTCATTATATCGCTATTATCCTCTCTTTATCTCTCTATCTCTATTTCAGGCCTCAACGAGGGCATGATGCCGGTGCAGCGGGAGACGCTAGGGAATATGGGAGCCCACGCACCTAGCAGCATAAGAAGCTGAGGAAGCTAGGGCACAACGATGCGTGAAGCCGACGGGGCATAATGGTGGAGGTCATGACACATGGAAGTGGCGATGAATTGGGGAAAGATGAGGGGTTACTACATAACGAGTGTGTAAGGAGCCGGTGGGACATTGGGGTAAGCCAAGGGGCCAACGTTTGGTGCATTAGAGGACTGATTGTTCCTCGTACAATAAACTCAAGTGATGTCTCTGGCCCGAGCCATCTTTGTTCCTACGATCATATGAGAGCCCATCACACCCCACAATCATCCTAGGCTCATCTCTGCTAGCCTTCCCCCAAGACAAATGTGGGGCACGAGATGATGACCTCTCGTTTATGAAGGCTGTCTAGGAACCTTATTGGTGTAGGGTGGCAGTGGTAGCCAGGTGGAGAGAGTGATGTGGTCGAGAGAGGGAGACAAGGGAGAGAGAGGGCCCTAGGAGGGAAAGAGATTAGAGAAAGGAGGGGTCAAAAGAGGTGGAAGACGTGATGGAGAGAGGTTGACATGTGGACCCATTAAAGTGTTTTGTAGTTGATTGTAGTGCCATGTGTGATGACATGGTAGCAATACTACTCTTGAAAAACCGTATTAGGAGTATTTGTGTCGGTTTTAAAAGCTCGTGCAATGGAATATGTGGTTTTATAGTTCAGTGAGTTATGGTGTCAAAGTATGATAGTTTTAATATATAAAATATACTTTTTAGTAAAAATTAAGAAAAAAACATAGCAATAATAATTGATCCAAAGGACCGAGGCATGGAGAGGGGATTATGATGGCGCATGCATGCATGATTCGCCCATTTGGCCTTTTGATCCTCGTGAAAACCACGAAAGAAAGATGCCTTTAGGTCACTTGTTTACTGTCGCTAGTTAAACTTTGCGATGGCGAAAGCACCTTTTGATTTTCATCCTGGCTGCATGGATATTTTAAATACTTCTCCCGGCAAGATGCGTTCCTTTTCCACATGCAGGCCGTCTGTAGTTTATTTTCCATCTCCATCACTTTGGTGTGACTCGATGTGTACGATACTGTTAGAATCTAGGGTGAAAATGTTACGGATAATTTTTGACCGACGGCGGATCAAATGGGTAGTGATCGAGATAGTTTTATGAATATATGACTGTCTTGTAGATATGGATACGGATAATGATGGATGGTATTCAATTGCTAATATTTGAAAAAATATGTATAATATCGAACGAATACTGCCTGATTCATAGACAAACGGCACTACTCAAAATTGAACAACACTACTCAACATAATATATAGATGGTTTTTCAAATATGTTTTTTTTACATATATACTATCTAAGTAATATACGTTCCGAACTATATTTGATAATATTAATCTTCAATGATTCGTAGCCCTATTCAACATTATTCATGTACATATCCTACAATGTTTGTGTTTCATATCGAAATCTAGCACTATCCTTAGCCGTATGCATATATAACAAAAAAAATATGGATCCGTTCAAGTGCTATTTGATCATATCTGATCCGATCACACTCTTATTGGAATCATCATGAACAAGAGCATGGATATCAGCCATTATACCAAAAACACTCGTATCTACTATATCAGTATATCTGGCAACGACAGTTCTGAAATATGACAATAAAAAAAAATCACAATTGAATATCTTTATCGGTTCCCAATTGAATTCAACGTAGTTAGATACATTTGTGTCGGTTCCAAATCAAAATATACACCTACTCCATTTTTAATATGTGTTGGTTTAAAGGGAGAAGCAACATTAATGGGAAAATTTGGGTGGAAATATGAAAAAGACATGACAAATTTTCTCTTCGGACGCCTCCATCTCTCCTCTCTCCCCCCCCTCCCCTGTCCCCCGCTATCTCCTCCCAATGGTCTACGTCTCCTCTAAACCCATCATTCCTCTCAACAGGTAGCATCCCCCCTTCGCCATCTCCAATCTCTACTCAGCCACCACTGGTTGGCCTCTCCTCTCTATAGCCTCAACGGAACAACCTTTCCCACCTCCTTATCTAGCAATAGAGACGAGCGACAAAAGTGTGGTCATCTTGATCTGACGACCCCGAGGTATGAAAACCAAAGAAACGATAGTATTGAACGAAGGCATCAAGCAACAACGATGTGGGATGACAGATTAATTGGGCAGGCCGGGGTGTCATGTGATGGCATTGGGGTTGGCCGGATCAGATGGCAGCAGCATCGGAGGAAGACAGATGCATATGGATATGCCAATGACAACACATGTGTGGGCCTCTACTCCTCTCTATCTCCACTGAAGGTAGGGGCGGACACGACTAAAAAAAATAGGAAGGGCTGACAACAAAGGGATAATTTGTTTCGGTACACAAAGGGATAATTTTTTTTGTACCGAAACCCCTCCTTCTCTTCTATTTTACACTAAAAATTATAGGTGGGGTCTAAGGTGGGGCTCCCCTGTCATAGACAGCGTAGGTGGGGCTCCGCTGGATCCGCCCCTGACTGAAGGAGACATTGATGAGTAGCACCAATGTCGACGATTCCAATGAAGGCTTTGGTGAGCAACACCAGGCAAGAATGACTCTAGGGAGCAACACCAGGCGGGGATAGTTCTGATGAAGGCTTAGGTGAGCAGCACCAGACGAAGACAACTCCAGTGAGCAATACTTGGATTTTGTTTTGATTAGTAGTGTCTATTATGAACCTATATTTATGCTCCTTTAGTACGTCAAACCAGCACAAATAATCTAGGCACATCATTTCCTGTAATTTTGAGTAAACCTACACCAACAGCCATTTGGAACCAACACAAATGACTAGTTTGTGGTAGCAAGTGTGTGTACATGTAGTTACATGCATGCATCTACCATTTGATCCACTCTAAGATTCATTATCAGCTCCTACTCTCCCACACATGCTCCTTTGTAAAAATTCTCTAGAATTTTTTTTGATGAAAATGCAATTGGGTCCATCTTCCTTATGTCTCCATCTGTTGTACCCTACATTCTGAACGAGCCAGCTCCCAGACGGAGGTGGTGCCACCAACACCATCCCTCCCTGCCAGTAACCACGCTAGCTCCTCATGAGTCACCGTCCCATCCTCGGGTACTTGGTGCAGCGGCTCAAGCTAGGCTAACTTGCTCATGGTGTGGCAGGGTGATGGTCACTAGCATTGTCTTCCTCGAAGAGGAGCTAGCTCAGTCGAGCCAAAGGCTGACATGTAATTATGTATAGATATGTGCATCTTCAAACCATTAGATGATCAGGGTTTTATGAGAACACTAGCTACAGATGCCCCAAATTTAGCATGTTGAAATATCATATAGTTATCTTTACAGGGAGTATATGCTGGTTACCCATAAATGATGTGAAACTATCAAAGATTGCATTCCATGGCTTCTTGTCTTGCAAATATATTTTAGATGTGCCTAAGTGATTATGAGGCACATAAAATAGGGAATTACATGACTTTAATTCTGACTTATACAGTAAAGTATGTTGACACACTTATATCAACTTTCTAGAATTGATTCAGGCTACTGCCATCAATTTTATGTTTTTTGCCTGATGATTTAACATGCTTAATTTGGGCATGTGTAAATTATTGTTCTCACAAAATCTAGCTCATGTAATGCTTTGAAGATGCACGTGTCTCTACATAAAAAAATGTTGCATGATGTGGTGCATACTAGCAAATACAGGTTGATGCATTCTCTCTGGGACCCTGCATTTCTCTCCTCCCTCTCTCTCCGCTTTCCCTACCAGTGGTCTACCTCTCCTCTCAACCCCACTTCACTTCTCAACCAGCTAGCACCTCCCTCACCATCTTTGTCCTAACCTCCATCGGTTGGCCTTTCCCCTTTGACACATTGACCAACTGACCTTTCCCACCTTCTGATATGGGAATAGAGATGACTGACAAAGATGTGGGTAGCCGGATCTGACGGCCTCAAGGTATATGACAACCATAGGAACGATAGTATTCAATGGAGGCATCGAGCAACAACGATGTGGGCTGGCAGGTTCGGCAGGGGCATACAATGGTGGATGGGTTAGCCAAATCTAATGGTGGCATCACCAGATGGAGATGCATGTGTCCGGATACATCAATGATGACACATGTGTGGGCCTACTCCTCTTTGTCTCTACCAAGGAGACAACCATGAGTAGCACCAGTGTGGACGACTCTAATGAAGGCTTTGGTAAGCAACACTAGACAAAAATAACTCAATTGAGCAATACCAGGCCGGGAAGGATCAGGCGTAACAACCCTGGAAATTTGTTCGGAGCGCCTCCTGTGCTAAGCCCAGCTGTGGATAGAGCCTAGGGGCTAGATGAAGAGCCATGTTCTGGCCATCCCTCTTGGACTATAGGAAGTAGTTGACCAGGTCGACCTCGTTACTGCCTGCAGCCATGATGGAGGTAGTATAGATGACGAGAAACTCATCAGGCTTTTTACTCCCATGGAACCTCTCGATGGGCCCGGTTTTAATTTCTGAGACTACGGGGCCTCGCTCAAAGTGCAGGAGAAGGCCTGACATCTAGGAGTGACATGCACCGGTTCTCCGCCCTGGGTAAGCCCAACTTGGGAAAAGACTCCGCCCCAGCTGCATGGGGCATGCTGCGGGCGACCGGCGCAACTGGTCGTGTGGCCTACTCCGCCGCAAGGCGCCACTGTCTCACATTAGGCTTCGGGCCTCAAGGTGGCAGCTCAGGTCTGCGGCAAGATCCTCCAAGCCATCGGTGACCATGATGCCTAGGCCGGCCATCGTGAAGCTGTGGGGGTCTTGCTCCATGTCTCGCATGACATGGGAGATCACTTGCGCACACTGCTTGTTGCGCAACAAGGGGTCGGTTACAGTGGCTGCAGGTGAAGCTGCACGCCGCGACTGAGCAGCGGGGGTCGCAATGGTGGGCCTCCGACGAATATCTGCCATGGTCTGCCCAACCGAACTGAGAAAAAGTCCATGGGCAGCCTCGCGCCGGCGCTGCTGCTCCGCCGAGCCATTGCCCTGCGGCTCAAGAGTCCTTTCTCATGTGGTCAAGAAGATGCAACGCGAAGTGTCCTCGTGAAAAAGGGACATGTCAGTGTCGCCCACGAAGACGACGGCATCGACACCTTCAACCTCCATGAGGGTCTCGCTGACCTGGGTCAGCGTGACACCCTCTTCGCTAAGTGGCGTGTTAGAGAGAAGAGCTGATCCGGAGGCAAGAGAAGTCTCTACCTACATCTCATCAACATGGGATTCAACAACTAGGTTAGCTTGCCACTTCTTGTATGATTCGTCGATATCATCAAGGACGTCATAGCTGTCGAAGTTGAGGCAAAGACCCTCGTCTTCCTTCGGCACCTCAGTCATCCTTGAGGAAGTTGCGCAAAGGGGCTTCAGTCGGGCCCCACGGTGGGCGCCAGCTGTTGGTGATTGGGGGACGGGCTCCACGAGCCGAGCTTATAAGGTTGGTGTGAGCCCCAACTACGTCCCTTCCCCTGGTGCGATGCTCAGGCTGTTCGAGGGTAGACCGGGAGGTTGCTGAAGCTAGAAGATGTTGATGCGAGGATTTTTTTATCCGAGTTCGGGCCTCCACTGCCTAATAACAGCCCTACGTCTACTCTTTGTTCCATATCTAGCATGAAACAAGTACAAGGGAGGAGATCGAGCTTGGGGAAGCGGGCACAATAAGTGCTCTGGGCACTGTGTGAGTGTTCCTAAAGTGGGTACGTGAGGGGAAGGACTCCCTCCTAGAACAATCAAGTCCTATACTAGTGCTCGTGCTCTATTCCTGTTACACTAGAGTTCTATTGCTATGAGTCTTGTCACCGGTTGGCTTTGAGAGCGTGAGATTCGGATCCCCGTCTTCTTCGCCTTCGGTTCCTTTGATAGTTAGGTCGCTCGTGTATTGTTGAACCGCAATGATGCACCTTGTTACCTTTTGGACAATAGTGATCTCCCGCCATCCTACAGGACTCGTTGCCTCGTCTGCCGGATAATAGTGTGCGTCCGTTAGTCCGTAGAGATGAGGCCCACGCCTTTTCCTTGTCAGGTGGTGCAGACGTCTAACCCATGATAGAGAGGACATCTTTTTGTCAGTGGCTGTGGTAGGCATGTCTTGGTATCGGGGCTGAGTTGACTAGAGGCCTCGGCTGTGCGGTGCTCATTGCGGTTGTGTTGGTGGCAAGGCACAGTGTGCCTCGGTGTCCATCGCCAAGATTGGGAGCTCGGGTGCGGGATGAGGAAGCTCGAGCTTGAGCCTAGGGAGCCTGACTGCGAGCTTGGGGGCCTTTCTTGGGCCGGCTGTCTGCATGGGCCACATTACGCATGGGTTGCATGGTTTTCACCAACATAAGTATAAACCGAATTGATGAGACCATGTCCGTTATAGATATGACCAAGGCTAATTCATCAACATTGTTGTAATTTGGCGTCGTCACCTGTAGCAACTAGGCCGCCACCATGGCCGCCTCCCATATATGATGGCATATTTAAGAAAGGCGTATCTCCACATCTACTATGTCTACAACTTCTGCATATCATGTCGATCAAAGGAAGGCACACAAGGAAACCAAATTACAAGCCCAACTCGAATTCTACTCTGGTTCGTCCATCAACACGCAGCCGGCATCCAAACAGACTCCCAGGCCTCATATGAAGTCCTTTTTGGTATCCACGGAGAATCCCACAACGAGATATTTCCAACGGATCCGGCCTCACCTAAAAAATCATTCAAAATCAATGGGAATCGTCAAAACAAGTTGCGGCATCAACAATTGGGCCAAACCTGAGCCTTGTAAGCGTATTGGGTCATGGCCCAGGTGGAGCACGCCCCGAGGGAACATAGAACAACCAGGAATCCCTCTTGGCCGCCTCTCCAATGATAAATAGGGTAGCCGTTGCTGCTTTTAGACTTAGGTTTTGTTTAGTTATGTTTAGCCTTTGCTCAGAACCCACCATATTGTGAGTTTATTGTTTCATCTTGTTCTTACTAGTTCTTCGATCGCTTGCAGGATCAAGGGTCTTCGTGGTCAGGTTGATCGCACTTCGGCGAGGTAAATAACCATCTGGAGTTGGTGTATTGGTCACTAAGGCGCAACGTCCTGGACGGTTATAGTCGGGCCGCCAATATTGACTCATACCAGATCGTAGTTATCCTCCTCTCATCGAAAGATCGGGACCCCTACCCCTATCACGAATAAAACCAAGACCAATCCAAAAATTAGAGAAACCAAAAATAAGTTTGGCTTGGTTTGTTTTAATTTCCTAGTTTGATGTTTTACACAACCTTATTAATTACTACCTTCAATCATAAAAATAAGTCAAGGTTGACTTTTGGACAAGCCTTTCACCATTCGTATTGTTCAAAAATTTAGTACAAACATGTGTAAATATAAATCATGCTTAAAGCACCTTTAATGATAAAACCAATCACAACAAAATAAATGAAAACTTATGTAGTTTTTTAAATATAACTAATGATCAAAGCTGTGTCTAAAAGTCATTAGCGACTTGTTTTTATGACCGGAGAGAGTAGTAAGCAATTGTCTACAAAGTAGACGTGGTCCACTTTTATGGTGCTGCCATTGCGCAATTTTAGCATACCTATTGGTAATAGGGAAATTTTTCTGTACAACAACCTAAATTTGTTGCTTTTGCTATATATATCACAAGAAAATTAAGCCTTTACTACATAGCTATCTAAATTCTGGATATTTTCCCTATAGAACTAAGGTTAAAATACATAAAATAAAATAACAATTTGGAAAATTCCAAAAAAATGAGAAAAATTTAGGTCTTCTCAAAAATTGGCTCGCAATATCTATCTGAGAGAAATTTTCACGATTGATTACTGATATTGACCTTATCAATGTTATTTTGATCAATATATTAAATGGCGTTGGCTTCTACATACAATTCTACAAAAAATACTGAACAACTAGATGTGAATTGACAAAATGCAGCAATAGTTTTATGTGAACGAAAAGCCATAGATGAGTATACACAATACCCACTAATGACTCAAATCCATTAGAAAATTTTAATATTAACTAATGTAAAGAATTGATTGATCATAGAACGATAAGAGTTTTGGTTTACCTCCCTCGTCAAGGTCAAGATGTCCATTTATGGTCATGGGGTACGAATGGGCTTGTAATCCATCATGTTGAAGTGTTCGAGGAGATCTTGCATGTACTTCTCTTGACAAATGAAGGTCCCACTCCTCAATTGATTTATTTAAAAACCTGAAAAGAATGATAATTCCCCAATAATGGATATTTTAAACTCTTTGACCATCATCTCATCAAATTATTTGCAAAGATCTTGATTAGTACATCCAAAGTTGATATCATCATCAACATAGATTTAGCATATGAATAAATCATCATAAACAGTTTTACTGAATAGAGTGGAATCAATTCTCCAGGTTTTGAATGCCTAAGCTAAGAGAAAGTCTCCAATGTGCTCGTGCCAAGCTCTAGTGACTTGCTTAGGCCCATAAAATGCCTTATACAATTTATGGACATGGTTGTGATACTTATGGTCCTCAAACCCTTGATGTTGCTCAACATAATCAAGCTCATTAATAAACCCACTGATAAAAGCATTTTTAATCTATTTCATAAATAACTGTAAAACCTTATGGCGACTAGAGGGGAGGGTGAATTGGGAGCCTTGAAAATTTTTCATCGGACGGTGTTCCTCAAACTTACCGGTTTTCCAAAGTATAAACACCGTGACAACTGTGTATACCTCAAGAGTGCAAGGATAAGACCATGAAAATATGAGGGGATTTCCAGTTACAATATTGGTTGTCAAGTTTCCAAACAAACGAGAATTAATTCAAATTATGCTTTGTTAAAACACATCAAGCCAAATCACTAAAGCCACTTTCAGAAAAGCAAAAACAGATTCTTCAGAATTTGTTCTCACTTGGAGCAGAGAGACGGTGGCTTTTTGTTGCTCGAAAAATTGTGGGAATGTTTCTCCCTATTAAACCATAAGTCTTGAAGCACTCCACCAAAAATCTCCTAAAGACTCCTTGCACAAAAATTAGGAAAATTCAAACACTACAGCTTGCCAGAATCTTGTCTAGAAAATTTGAGGCTTGGTTTTAACCTCACTGCACCTAAACCAAGAATCTCCATGACTTGACAATTTTTCTGTTAATACATATGTAAGTCAAGGAACTTCTCCAAGTGGAATCACTGAAAAATAATTTTTTTTACAGTTTTCTAAAAATCAAACACCAACTGCTGTGCGGTTGAAAGTTTCTGGACAGATTTGCAACAAGTCAAGAACTTGATCTCTTGCCTCTCATATGGTTGCAAAGAGTATGGAAAATCATATTAGCAACCTCAAGGCATCGTAGGCCATCAAGAACCAACAAGAAATCATCAAGACTCATCTCCAAATAAGAGCTCCAAAAAGGGAAAACAAAAGTAAGAAGAACTTGTAGCAAATCAACACAAGATGTTCATGGAGAAGAAGGATTTCATTGCATAGAAGTTGGGAGATTACAAGCCACATTTCTTGTGACTACAAGAACTCTAAGCGCCACCTAAAACACACCCAACTCACCCTCTCTATTTTTGAAATTTTCAGCTAAGGGGATGAGGAGGAGGTGCTCCCCTCCCCCTCTATTTATAGCCCATGGGTGAGATGCCCTAAATCCTAAAGCCCATCTCCACCCTTTATTTGAGGATGAGTGATGTACAACTCACACACTCTAAGACACACTCCCGAGAGGAAATATTCTCCACATATTCCCTCGGGGAATATCTTTGCAGCTTCCTCGGTCGCAAGCCCATGCCTGGGCCAACCGGTCCAACCAGCTTCGCCACCAGGTTACCGCCGCCGTAGCCGCCAGCTGCCTCGGATTCCTTACCATGGCTAAGCTTTTTGAGTACACCACCTCATGTAACCGCCAAGTCATCGAACTCGATCGCCTGCATGCCTCCGAACGCACCAGCCTCCAGCTGTCCCCGCGAAGTGTCAGCCACGTACCCGTCGATACCTGTATCACTGAGGTGAACACACACGAAACCGACACACATCACCTCACCTGCAAGGTTAGTCCATAAAAAAATTACCGACATCGTAATCCATTCATGACACCACAATTAGCAAGTCATAACACACCATGTGTCAGCTTAACAAATTACACCGGACCACTCCGATCAAAACTAATACCTAGCCCAAGCTCATCAAAATGGTCTGGTTCCAATTCCATGGCAATTTCCACAAATGCACCATTTTACATTCTTCAAAACACTTCAAATTCCATCTTGTCACATATATTCATCATCAAATCGGGCTACCCTCCACACGGGTCTCAACAATTACAATCCTAAAATGTGATGCAATGGCTAGAAGTAACCAAAATTCTTTGAGTCAAGCAATCAGTGTATAGGTTTGGTAGAAGATGAGGCCCATGTGTCGCCAGAAGTTGGGATGCAAAGTTGAAGGTAAGAGGCTTGGTGTGGGGAAGAAGTAGATGATCACTAATGTCAGGAGAGTAGTTTCCCAGAGTTGGGGGAGAAGGAGAGAGAATGGGAGTGAAGGAAGGTGATGGGACCAATTTGACAGTAAATTGAAGGAGTGCATAGGGGAAGGAAAATCCATAGTAGCATGTTTATGACAAAATGCACTTTATAATGGCATATAGTATATTCTCTACTTCATAATGACATTTTCGCTATAAGACAATTTAATAATGGTAGGATGCAATTAACCTTTTTTTTGTTATTACTGATTTTTAGGTAGGTAGAATTTTTGTGTATTTTTAATGTTTCAGAAATTGAAAAGGGACCTCACGTGGAGTTGATTGCAGTTTCACACCACCGCAACATTATCACTTGATTCTTTTATAATAATGTAAGGTTATTATATCAATTGATTTTTCGGAAAAAAAACAAACAATATATGTAGGTACTCTTTATCATCATTAATTGTATAAACTCCGAGAGTTTACAGTACATAACTTCCAAACATTAATTCTCATTTTTAAGGGCACTTGGGTTTGCCTTCCTTGGTCTTCATGTCGTTGTAGCATGGGCACTCTTCCTTGTTGCCAGACGTACCGGAGGGAACACAAAGACACTTATTGCAGCAATAATTGCAGTATTGAAGGCATGGCTTTCTATGTGATGTAGCCGAGCAACGGTGGTCACATTTCTGTGGGCAATCTGTGCATAATCACGAGAACACAAAAGAATGTGAAATAAGAGGCAATCTTCGTGGCAGTCCATACACCTGACCCATATTCTATATGAAATTAGTGTGTTCGCTACGAATATATGACTTCCATTTGACCCTAACATGTTATCCTTGCTTGTGCCATTTGTAGTAATAGATTAGAGTTCTTGAGAGGCATCTAAGCGGCTAATTGATGGTTACCCTTGTTAGACATATTTAAAATTGGTACTTTTTTCAAGAAATATTAAATTTCATCAGCTTTCTTGAGTCTTTTTTCAAAATCATTAAATAAACTTATTAAAAAAATGTTAAGTATTGCATAGATTCATTACCCTCTACATGGACGGAACCTTCAGCACCAGCCTATATTACAAAAAATGGATACATCAAACATATAGGAACATATGTAAATTTAATGGGAAAAATGAAGAGTTTTTGCTCTTTCCAGACACCCAAAGGATTGAGCAATTGCATTAACTTACTGGATGGTAGAGCCCTCTATTCGTGCTGGCAGAGGCCTCACCCTGCAAAACAGAGAGAACACATTTATATAGTCGATATATATCTTTAAGAAAAGAAAGTTATTCTTTACAAGAAAAAAGAAGGCATTGGTTAATACAAACATACCAAGGTTTTGGAATGCCAAACAGAAAGAGTTAACCAGATTTTTCGATTTGGTGGTTTTGTATGTTGTAACAATCAAAATGCTTCAAAACTACTAATTTGAGAGAGATGTAGAAGACAAGACAAGACTTTACCGCAAGTGCTATTGCAAGGAGGAAGAAAACAATGGGCAGAGAGCATATTACTCGAGCCATTAGCCTATTCCTAAAGGGTTGCACTTGCAGTATACGTAATGTCAATTCCTAATGAACTTTGTTCGTGACTGATGTATATATAATACAGCATAAAAGGCTTGCATACCTGGGGACAACTCAGATATCTCTGGATCAAAACTATAAATTTGACAATCGTATCTGTGTATGAATGCAAAAATCTCCTTTATGCATGCACCGGATCAAATATAGGAATGAAGAATTAATTTTGAAAATCTTTGTATTAATGCACCGATTGTATATATTATTACACTAGGATTCATTCAATTAAATTTCACAATTTATGCGACTTTAGTGTGACACCAACATGCAGAACTGCAAGCCCCATTTTATATCTTTTTTTAAAAAAGATAACTAGAGTGATAACTTGGAGGTTTAACTTTTTATTCCTTGCATTTTCTCTCATTAATAAATTTACAATAAGTCTTATATTAATGTACCTCGAAATTATTGGATAAAAAAATATATTAATTCTAAAACTAGATGGAGTTGGTGAGATTGTGTTGGCAGTCGTTAAGTCACCATTTGACCCACCAACTTCTCTGTAAATTAGGAAAAATTCTTAAACCAATGCAATTATTTAGTTAAACTAATAAAGTCCAACAAGTTTTGGTGAGTTTTTGATGCAGGTGCACATTTAATAGAAAATGGATGGTTTCCACTGCAAAAGTGGGCTGGCCGGCCCCACTAGTCAACCGAGCCACGTTGGATCCTCTTGCATGCAAAGAAACACAACACTTGTGAAGATGAAGTGTTGGATTGAAGTCGGTATCAAGCAATGGTTGAATGATGGAATCACTCAGATCAATGGGCTCACCTCCAACCGTGTTGACTACAAAACCGACTTGGGGCTTGCATCTATGTCGTCCAAGAGATTAAGGCAGTGGATCGGAGGGCCGGAGACAGTCTCTAGGCCAGCCGACCGGTATAACCCCCACTCCAAGCAGCATAGGGTGCCTGAATAACCGTCTCTTTGAACATATCTATACCATTAGTAGTGAAGACAATGCATACAAGGGCCGGTCGGCCTCCTCTTGGATGGCCAGACCCATCTGGCAGCCGGTTGCATCCCTATTCTCTCCGAGGATGAGTAGCTCCAATACAACATCATCAGGAGCTTCATTTTCCACTATAAATAGGGGTGTTCTTGGCCATTTGAAGACACGCACCCGTACAACATCACAAGGAGCTTAGAGTAGTGTGGGAGTTAGAGTCGAGTCAAGCTCTGCCTTAAGGTTCCGGGATGAGTCTTCTAAAACTCTGGTAAAGCTCTTGCATCTTTTCCTTTGCAAGACTCATTTACATTTATGCAAGTTTTTTCTTTATTACTTTCAGCCAATGTTTACTTTATGAACTGACAGTATTAGTATAATATCTGTCTTGGAAGTAAGTATCTTATTCTAGGTGCACTTATAGATGGGATTATTACATTCATGTGGTATCTCGTCCTAACTTAGAAAGATGAGTCTCGCTAAGCTCCGGTTATTCCGTCAGAGGATCTTGGCAATATAGTAGTATTAACTGTAGGCGTGGTGCCTAGGTTTAGTACTATCTTGATCAATGCCCAACCCCACAGGGTGTGGTAGGTAGCAGGTGGTGATAGCCTTGTCTATCCATTTCCAGTCTCACACGTTTTGGTTGGCTCCGTAGAGCCTCTCGGGGATAACCAAAACCCTTCAGAATTCTTAAGTGATAGTAGGGGTAGTGGGTCTACTTAATCTAAGCTCCGAAGTGAATCATGCTGGGAAACGGGTAGACTATGCGAGCGCAAAATCAAAATTTTCTACCACGAATCACCCAAGAGCACATGCAAGTAGAGGATCACAGATCGTTACCCTTGACGCGCAGATACACCGGAAGCAGTTTTTTGCGCGTACATGAAGTAGTCGTACTCATCCAAATCACCATCGAGTGCTCGTCTGTGCTCGCCGAGTGCTTATCGGTGTTCGCCGAGTGCTCGCCGGTGTTCGCCGAGTGCTCACCTGTGCTCGCTGACGATCCAACCGAACAGCGCATCCGCGTACGGCAGCACCTCTAGCGATATCCACACGTACCGAGCAGGAACGCCTCACGGGGTGTGCTAGCACCTCGCTGTGCGGCTAGGGTTTCTGGAGAGCAGGAGGGGCGTGCGACGGCTAGGCGTGGTGAAGGGTCAACTCATCTCGTAACCAACACATCTGTTTGTAAGAATGATGTGTATTCATGCTTGACTAACATTTTGCTGGCAAGTGCAAATAATAAAAATGAGAATGATAAGAATGAAGAGGCGCTTGTTGTTGCACCTCTGTTTTCAACACCTACTACTGAGAATGTACCTACATCAGCTGAAAAGAAAAATAAAGGTAATAAAAAAGGTACCACACTCGTTCAAGTTGAGAATGATATTGATGTGATGAAACTTTTCACGAATCATGCTTCGTTAGAGCAACAAATTGTGGAAACAGTTACTGATTTACCTTTGTCACAAAAAGATTTGCTCGTTGTTTCTTGTGATAAAGAAGAGTTATGCGATGATGCTTCACTTGTATCTATTCCACAACTAATGAACATGTTACTTTTGCTCTAGAACCAAACACTTGTGTTGAAAATAAACATGTTATTCACCTTGCTAATGAAAATGATGAGCTGAAATTGTTGTCTTTTTTAAATATTCTGGGTTATATTGAATTTGATGTTCTATGTGATCTAGAAAATTTAGAGAAGAGACTTGTTAATTTCTCTTGTTTATCTAGAAACACTTTTCATAATGTGGGTAAATATAATGATAAAGGAAAATACATGATAAATCGAGTGTACATTTGCTCAAATATAAATTTTTCTTGTGATGTACAGCCATCTGATCAACTGGAGAGCAAAATCATCAATAATCAGAAGACATCAAGTGACTCTAGCTCTGTTTCGAAATTATATGAAAAATTTCAAGGAGAGGATGTGGATCCTAATCGTTTTGATTCTAGCAATTTGATTGCAAATGATATGCTTGTTGCTTTGCATTTTTTGGAGCAAATCTTTTGTAGACAAACAAGGATGAGTCGAGGACGACTCACAATCAAGAAGTGGAGGATGATGTGACTATGATCATCATAGGGATGACCAACAGTACATCAATGTGGTGGTCATTAAGATTTTGGTCGACTACTTCGCCAGCATGGACGTCGACGAGCTTTTGATCGATTACTTCATCTTCGACCTCTTCATCTATAACAAGTTGGCGACACTTTACGACATCTTCTAATACATCTACATGTGCTACGATGCCTACGGCCGTATGGGTTCGTTGACCACCACCATGGCCAGGACGTACAAGCCAGCAGCATGTACGTCGTCGTGTTGATAAGCTGTCATTGCCACCAGCAGTTCGGCCTCCACCGTGGCCACCTCTCCAAGCTCAAGACGTATTCAAGAAAAGCGCATCTCCACTACTTTGACGCCCTTTGGTCCCACAAGCCACGTCTTTACAAGGCCGGCCCAAGAGAGAGCCCAATTTGTTCACGAGTCAGGTTCGGCCATCTCTGCGCAGTCAACTTAAAACGGATTCCCCGGATGCATAACGACCCCAGTTGGGACGTTCTTGGTATGCACAGACAAGCTCTCCATGAGATCTTTCCAACGGATCCGGTCTCACCTCCAAATTCCTTACGGATCAACGAGCATCGTCGAAACAAGATTATAACCAGAATCTGCCGCGTGCTGTGACACTCCTCTTTGGGCCCATGGCGCATGTACCTTCTAGGGCGGCGCCCCAAACCCTAGCCGTCGCTATAAATTCAGTAGCCATCGATAGTTTAGACTTGGGTTTGTCAGATCTTACTGGTTGTGATCATAAGAAACTAATACTGAGCCTTAGCCTAAACATGATCACGTTCTAATGCGGAATAGGGAACAGACCGGAGTTCATTGAAGCCATTTGCGCCGTGTAGTCGATCGGTCGGCGACGAACGGGAGGGTAGCGTCGTCCTTCGGGACACCACCTACATCGGCTGTGGACAGCCCGCCGGGCCTCTCCGTAGCGGTGATGATTGGGGAATTTTCAGGGGTGAGGTCTGTGTGAGAGATCGTCACCTCTCACACAGTTGGCTGCCCTATTTATATTGCGCTGGTGAGACTTGGGGGCAAGTCCAACGGGATGGAAAACGCCTCCGATCATGGTGCGTAATCAAAGCAATTAAATGCATTAATTCGGATTTAATTCCCGCGTAGAGCAGTAAGGAAATAGGCGTGATTAGGGGATGAGGGATATGGTAGGTTAGGTGGGATTTTCCCCTTAATAGCCTAAAGATCAGCCAATATTCTCCCACTTGATCGAAAGGCTATTATAATGTATTCATTCTTAGTAGACAGCGGTCTAGAGCAATGTGTTACAACAGCTAAAGAAAATGCCACTGAAACTCCAGTACCCATAGTCCACCATACCACTTCGATAGAACACTAGCTTAGTCTTTACTGGTGTTAACTGATTATTATGCCCCTATGTCCAGGATCATTATTCAAAAACTTTCCCTTAAACCCATGCCGGTAACATGATCTTTAAATAAGTTGGGAGGTAAGCCTTTGATGAGCTGATCCGCGAGCATTGATTTAGTACTAATATGCTCAATTTTAATAGTTTGATCCTGAATCCTATCTTTCACAACATGATATTTAATATCGATGTGTTTGGCAGCACCACTCGATTTGTTGTTACTTGAATAGAAAAGTGTGGCTTTGTTATCGCAGTATAAAGTGAGTGGTCTAGCAATGCTATCCACCACTTTCAGTCCTGGGATAAAATTTTTAAGCCATACGACCTTCCCAGTTGCTTCATAACATGCCATAAATTCTGCTTGCATTGTCGACGATGCAGTCAGAGATTGTTTTGAGCTTTTCCATGAAATTGCTCCTTCTGCGAGAGTGAAAACATAACCTGATGTGGATTTCTTAGTGTCCACACACCCCGCAAAATTAGCATCTGAATAACCCAAAACTTCAAGGGTATCAGATCTTTTATATGTGAGCATGTAATGTTTGGTGCCTTGCAAATAACGCAAGACTTTCTTAACAGCCTTCCAGTGATCTAATCCTGGATTGGACTGAAATCTACGAAGCATCCCGGTAACGAATGCCAAGTCTGGACGCGTATGGACCTAAGCGTACATTAGGCTTCCATCAGCAGAAGCATAAGGAATCATTTTCATTTGATTTGATTCTAATTGATTCCTTGGGCTTTGAAATAATCCAAATTTATCGCCCTTAACTATTGGAGCAGGCGTGGCAGAGCACTTACTCATATTATACCTTTCAAGCACTCTATCAATGTATGGTTTTTGAGACAATCCTAGTACTCCTTTAAACCTGTCTCGGTGTATCTCAATGTCTAAAACATAAGAGGCTTCACCAAGATCTTTCATATCAAATTTAGAGGATAAAAATTCTTTAGTCTCATGTAGCACATTCTTATCACTGCTTGCTAATAGAATATCATCCACATAGAGCACTAAGATGATAAATTTTCCACCTTTAATCTTAATGTATATGCAATTATCCACCTCATTTTTCTTAAATCCAAACTTTATGATTATTTCATGAAACTTAAAATACCATTGTCTAGATGCTTGTTTAAGTCCATAGATGGATTTCAAAAGTTCACATACGCAATGTTCCTTGCCTTTTACGACAAAACCTTCAGGCTGTGCCATAAATACTTGTTCATGCAAGTCACCTTTGAGAAATGCAGTCTTGACATCCATTTGATGCAGCTCTAGATCATAATGAGCAACCAATGCCATGACTTTATAAATGAGTCTTTCTTTGAGACAGGAGAAAAGGTTTCATCATAAATCATAATCAATCCCTTCTCTCTCTGTAAAACCCTTTGCTACAAGCCTTGCTTTGAATCTTTCGATTTTCCCCTTAGAGTCATGTTTAGTTTTGTAGACCCACTTACAGCCCACTGTTTTGACTCCATCCGGTACCCCTACTAAATTCCAAACTTTATTATAGCTCATAGACTTTAGTTCATCTTCCATGGCCTCAAGCCATTTGGATGAATATTCACTTGTCATAGCTTCTTTAAATGAGGTGGCGTCATCTACCTTCCCAATATCCTCTCCCAGAAAAGTTTCATAATAATTTGGGATAGCAGACCTTCTCACTCGCTGTGATCTTCTTAATGGTTCATTAAGGATCACTGGCGGTTATGGAGGCTGTAGATGTTCATTAGGTGCCATAGGAATTTCTTGAGGTTCATTAGGTTCTTGGGGCACTTCCTAGATTATTTGATCATTAGGTTCATTAAGAGACTCGACAATAGGTGCGGCTCCTCCAGCCACATCTTGAGGCAAAACTTGAGGAATGGGATGGACACTCTCTTGGATCATTGGTGATGGAACATAAGACCGAATCTCCTCAAGGTCTATCTTTCTCTCTTGTGAGCTCCCACTGATTTCATTGTCCTCTAAACAGACAACGTGTCTAGTTTCAATAAATTTAGTGACATGGTCTTGACAATAAAATCGATATCCCTTAGATCTTTCTGGATATCCTATAAAATGACAACTCACAGTTTTAGGATCTAATTTCTTTAATTGGGGATTAAATATTTTGGCTTCTGCACGACAGCCCCATACCTTTAAATAATTTAATGTCGGTTTACTCACAGTCCACAATTCATAAGATGTCTTGGGTACCGACTTACTAGGCACTTTATTGAGTATGTGGGCAGCCGTTTTTAATTCCTCCATCCATAATCCAACAGACATATTAGAATGACTTAGCATGCTCCGTACCATATCCATAAGGGTACGATTGCGACGCTCTACCACACTGTTCTGTTGTGGTTCTCCAGGCATAGAATATTGAGCAACTACACCATTTTCTTCAAGAAATTTTGCAAAGGGCCTGGGTATTTGCCCATAAGGAGCATATCTCCCATAATATTCTCCTCCACGATCTGATCTCAACACTTTGATCTATATTATGCTGATTTTCTACTTCAGCTTTATAGATCTTGAATTTATCGAGTGATGCAGAACTGTCGCGTATGGGGAAGTGTAACCATAGCGAGAGAAATCATCAGTGAAGGTAATAAAAGAATCATAACCATCAACTGATGCCACCAGAAAGGGTCCACAAATATCAGTATGAATTAGTTCTAAGAGACCCGTACTCCTAGTGGCTCCTTTCTTAATGCTTTTAGTGAATTTACCCTTAATGCAATCTACACATTGCTCAGCGTCAGAAAAATCTAAGGGTTGGAGTATCTCTTCTTTAATGAGACGGCCCATTCTCCCCTAGAAATATGACCTAAGCGACAATGCCATAATTTCGATGACATCTCATTTTTATTACTCAAAACACTATGCACATTCATTACACAATCATTCATGGAGAGTAAATAAAGGTTGTCCTGCTCGAAGGCAAGACCAATTACATCATTATTTGACTTAATAAGGCACTTAGTGTCAATAAACTCACATGAATAACCAGTTTTAGTCAAAACAGAGACTGAAATTAAGTTCCTCTTGACACTTGGAACAAATAAAACATCATAAAGAGATAAATTGAAGCCGCTTTGTAATGGAAGCTCAAGATCTCCAGCTGCTTCAACTTCAATTTATGTCCCATTGGCGACCCTAAGGCTTCGAGTCCCCCTTCTTATGGTCCTGACGGAACTCAATCCCTGCAGTGAATTGGTAATGTGCACAGTGGCACCAGAGTCAATCCACCAGGTATTAGAGGTAAATTCAGTAAATAATGATTCATCAACATAACTAATAATCTCATTACCCTTCTTAGCTAACCACTGCTTAAAATCATCACATCCCTTCTGCAGATGTCCATACTTCTTGCAAAACTTGCAAAAGGGAGTTCCAGGGGCAGGAGGAGCATGGACAACAGCCTTCCCCTTCCCCTCACGTTTAGGAGGAGGAGGAGGGTTGGCCTTCTTCTTGGCCTTAGAGCTTCCAGACTCCCCCTGATGCTTTCTTTTGCCATGATTGACAAAATGAGCATGATCCTTCAGCTTTTTTGCCTTCTGTCTTTCTTCTTCATCAACGAAGTGGCAACTAGACCGTACAGCTGGAACGCCAAGGATAAGGACCTTTTGTTTGATAGTTCTTCTGATTTCCTTGTGTGCGTTTTTGGCTCGACTACATCTCTCTGGGTGCGCAGGTCCTCCGAGCACAGATCCAGAAACATCAGCCATGGGTCCCATGGGGTTCCGAGAGTGCCAGGTGCTAGTACTGAGCGAACCATCTAGAGCGAGTACACCTGTCCCAGGGTAGAGAAGGTTCGGGATCCAGCTGTTTAGTTTTTTCGTAGCCGCTAAGTCACCGGAATACGTGAGGTCGCCCATGCTCGCCGAGTGATCGCCCGTGCTTGGGGTGAGGTCGCCCATGCTCGTCAAGGGGTCGCCGGTGCTCGCCTAGGGGTCGCCCGTGACGGGGAGAGGTCGCCCGTGCACCACCACTGTCGGACGGCGTCCGACGCTCTTCGGACGGGGTCCGACAGCAGCGGATTCCAACGAGCTAGCTCGAAAATGGCTAAGTCCCAGGTACATAGCCTCTGTCGGACGGCGTCCGATAGTCACCTGACGGCGTCCGACGACGTGTAAACCCGCGACCGAGCACCTGGCGGGCGTCCCGTTCGCACACGCCAGCGCCCTGTCGGACGTGTCCGGTAAGCCACCGGACGGCGTCGACCAAGCACAAAATAGCCCATACTTACAGCCGGACGGCGTCAAGCGGAACCGGACGACATCCGTCGGTCGATCCAAACTCGGGATTTAATCTGGGCCGTCCATTTCTAGGGTTTCGCCTTGGGGCTATAAATAGGGGCTAGGAGCACGGGAGAAACTTGAGAGAGCCAGCATTAAGCCGCCACCTCTTGTCTTAGCCACCAAGAGTGCTCCTCCCATGGTTCCCATCTCCACCTAGGGTTCCATGTGCTTGAGAGATTGAGAGGGAGAAGAAGAGAGGAAGAAGAAGAAGAAGGTGACCCTACCTCCTCTCATCCATCTCCAAGTTTTTCCCCAACTCCCATGGTGTTCTTGCCCTAGTTTCATGGTGGGAGAGAGAGGGAAGTGGTGAGAGACGATCTCCGATCTAGTGCTCTTGGGATTCCGTCGCAGAAGAGATCGTAAATCACGCCACGAGCTTCATCGACCAGACGACTACATCGACCGTGCCGCAAACCCATCATTCGTTGGTGGTCACCGCCTTGTGTAGGGGTGCATCCTCTCCATCCGTTGGAGACCTCAAGTCCGCCGTGTGTCGGCGGCCATCTCCGTGTGTCGGGGGTGCCAAGGTATCCGTGTGTCGGATCCAAATCCTCCATGTGTTGGGGGTACCTCATGTGTTGAGGTGAAATCCACCGTGTGTCGGTGGTCGGTGCCGTGTGTCGGTGCCGGTGGGGTGTGAGAGCTCTCGTTTGTGAGAGAACTCGCTTCCGTGTGAAGGTTTGGAGGTCGCCTACCATGTGTTGGTGAAGAGCTACCACGAGTGGATTGAGGGCTAGGGACGAAAGAGTCCCGACTTCTCTGTGTGAGAAGTTTCCTCAACGGAGACGTAGGTGCTCATGTGTTGAGCACCGAACTTCGGTAAACAACTCGGTTTGCGTCTCCCCGTTTAACCCATTTGCTTCCGTACTTTGAATTAATCGCTTGCGTGTGAGTGCCATCGAGCCTCCTAGTAGTCGCTTGTGCATTATTGTGATCACTTCCGCAACTAGACTCTAGGTCAATCGATAGCTTGAGTTCTTAATTTAACTAAGTAAATCAAGCGAATCGAGAGAAGTAAAATTTGAAAAGAGCCGATTCACCCCCCCTCTCGGCCTAGGATCCTTACACCATCATAGCGGGAAGTGGGCATACGCCTGATCAACGTACTGGCATATGTCTTGGAAGAACCTTTGAAATTCTCCTCAACATTTTCCATGTACTTCTTAGCTTTTTCAGAATCAGGGATTCCTCCCTTAATCCCAGCTGAGATGCTATTGTTAATCACCATTAAGGACAAGCGGTTGGATCTCTCCCAACGCTCAGTTTTCTCATCATATTGCTTCTTGAGCACATCAAAGTTTTCAACCCCATCGGCAAGAGCAGTGGGAGCATTCTCCCTAAATGCTAGGTCAAGATCCATAATGCCCAGCCTAATATTAATATGCTCCTTCCACATGGGAAAGTTAGTGCCAGCGAGCGGCTCAATGCCATTGATCTGAGAGGCAATGTTAGTCGGTGCTGAAAATTAAGACAAAATTGATTATTAAATAATGTCATATGCAATTAATCCTACGTTGGTCTGATTAAAAGCATATTTAAGAAAAATAATCATGAATAATTTTCATCTCGCATCACCGTTGGGCAGAAATGATATGAAAATATAATGACAAATTTAAATCCTAAATTGCATCACCGTTGGGCAGAAACAATATAGGGAACAATTAGATAATGACTCAAAATTATTAACAACGTTGGTCATATAATAATTTCAAGCCAAATTAAAATCTTTGACTAAAATCCACGTTGGTTTCATTTAATCAGAGAATACAAAATTTCAGTAGCAATTTAATAGCTTTCCAGCAATAATATAAAATTTATAGCATTTAACACAATTAAGCAGCAATTAAATAAATTTTAAATTCATTCGGACCGAAAATAATGACCCAGGAACAAATTCGGCCCAAACAGTCCTTTAGACGTAGCCCAAACCGGCCCATTATGTGCAGGTAAGTTATGGCCGTCCGATCAGATCAGACGGTCGAGATTTATGCCGCCCATGACTCAGATACAAACCCTAAACCCGCAGCCCCGTCCCATTTTCTTTCCACAGCCACAACAAGGAAATTTAGAGTGGCGGCGGGATTTATGCGGAGATAGCGGCGGCGAGCACGGCTTGGCGGGCGGCGGCCAGCGCGCCGGCCTCGTGGAGCAGCACGTGGCGGCATCTAGCCACGGCGGCCAGCAGTTGAGGTGTGTCACGTATTTAGCCCTGATGCCAATTGATTTTAGCGGCTGCGTACAACGGAGGTACGTGGATTTAGCCCCAAACCAAACTGATTTTAAATTTAGTGTTTGCAAGATTATTTTGGGGATTTTCATTGCCACGGTTTGAGATGAAATATGGATCTTCTAATACTCTTTTCATCAGGAATGTGGCTCGGATTTGTTCAATTTGATGGTTTTAGGGTTGTGGAATTTAAGGATTTCACTTTATTCATCCAAATCCTCTCCTTCTAATTGCTACCCGAAAACAATTTAAGGGCTAAGCATCAACGAGATTTTCAAATTTAGACTAATCATCTTCAGCCGAAAATAAAAATTAGATGAGCAGTGCATATTAAAATTAATCATGGCTTAAGGGCTTCTAATCCGAAATGATGGGATCAATAAAGGCTAAGGTTGCTTTGATACCAAATGTTAGATCTTACCGGTTGTGATCATAAGAAACTAATACTGAGCCTTAGCCTAAACATGATCACGTTCTAATGCGGTTGTGATCATAAGAAACTAATACCGAGCCTTAGCCTAAACATGATCACGTTCTAATGCGGAATAGTGAACTGACCGGAGTTCATTGAAGCCATTTGCGCCATGTAGTCGATCGGTCGGCGACGAACGGGAGGGTAGCGTCGTCCTTCGGGACACCACCTACACTGGCCAGGGATAGCCCTTCGGGCCTCTCCCAGCGCGGTGATAATCGGGGAATTTTTAGGGGTGAGGTCTGTGTGAGAGATCGTCACCTCTCACACAGCCAGATGCCTTATTTATATTGCGCTGGTGAGACTCGGGGGCAAGTCCAACAGGATGGAAAATGCCTCCGATCATGGCGCGTAATCAAAGCAATTAAATGCATTAATTCGGATTTAATTCCCGCGTGGAGCAGTAAGGAAATAGGCGTGATTAGGGGATGAGGGATATGGTAGGTTAGGTGGGATTTTCCCCTTAATAGCCTAAAGATCAGCCAACAGGGTTTTGCTTAGATTGGTCTGCCATTGCAGCTTCGCTGTTTACTGGTTTGCGCAACCCCAACTCGTGTGCTTAATCGGTAATCTGTAATATTGAGATTGTATCTACCTTGTCCTTGCTTGTGTTCTCGATTCGCTTGTAGGAGTTAACCTTCGTGATGAGGTCAACCGCGTCTTGGCGTGGTTGATAACGAACGGAGACAGTGGTGTAGCGATTGCAGGCTTAGATCTGTTCTGACTGGAAGCCGGATCGTCAATGTTGAGTTCTCCACCAATTGAGTTTACCATACCTGTCGGAAGATCGGGACCCCGTCCACCATCAAGTGGTATCAAAGCACAGTTGCTCGTCAGGTATCTTTGTATCCTATCTCGTTTGTTGTTCATCCATTATCTAGAGTCCAGAAATTTGCTCCACAAAAAAGATTTGAGTTCGTTATCTCGTGCATCGTCCAAGCCTCTTTGTGCCCTTCGTGATTTCATTTTCAGATTCACGTTGTTGAATTTGTATCCATCGTCATCATTTTGTTGCTAGTTTAGATTAAGTTGCTGGTTTTGTTTGAGTCTTGCATCTTCACGTTGAGTCCAACGCCATCACGTCGTCGTTGCCGCCGCGTCCAAATCGTGTATCAATCTATCTAGTTCGGTATTTTTCCATTATCTCCATTTTTCGAACACCAAATTAGACAAAATAAGAGCCTAAATTTTAGCCAGGAAAAAGATCTACAACTTTGTCCATTGCACCAAGTTCCAGAAATTCCATCTTCAGATTCAAAATCTCGTTGGAAGTGTTTCTGTATGTCTTGGATTTTTCCGAGCAGTCTGTATTGTGGGGGCCCAAATCTCCTAGATCCTTTATCCAAATTAGGACTTCCATATATGAAAATTGATCAGGAAGAGAAGATATACAACTTTGTTGTTGTGATTTTTTATGTTTGAGGACTCTAAGAACGCGAAAACAGCATAGAAAATTTATGTATTAGTAGATCTATTTTTCCAGCAAAAGAAAATTGAGTGTTTGTGTATATATCTTGTAATTTTCCGTGTGCGGCAGTATTGATATTAAAAAAAAAGTAAAAAAAGACAAGTGCATAATAAAGAAGCCACACAAAGATATAAAAAATAAAAAAAGGCAAGGAAAAGAAAAAAAGAAGGAAAGAAATCAGAAGTGTTTGCATCCTTTTGTTTCCAAAGTGTTCCGTTAATCGTTTTGGTTGATTGACCTAGTTTTAGGAACGAGTTTAGGCCAGCAACTTCGACAAGTAATTTGGATATTTATTCAGCTTTGCTATTCTGATTTTGATGATTGTATATTTCTTACTACTAAATATTGTCTATTCAAACTCCACATACTTCTTATCAGTACTGGTTCGAACTTGCAATCGCTTCGATCACATTCGTTTGGTATCACGAACCAGCCACCGATTGTATCTCCTGCAATGTTGATAAGAACACTTGTAAGAGCGTGGTAAGATGATTGGGAGTGTGTGATTCCACCTTCTACCACCTAGTAGTTGATAGGGATAATAATTTTGTGTTATCTTTTGTTTTCTACTGACAATGGCAAGTTCATAAATCATTGGGGAAAATATACAACAATATCAACGCTGTAATCATGATCGAAAAGGTAATGAAGGTGACAATGTCAATGGTAAAATATCATTACCTTCTTTTTATGGTGTATATGATGGTGAGATTTACTTTGATTGGAAAATGATAGTTGAACAAAAATTTGATCCTCACCGTATTCATGAAATTCATAAGGTTAGATATGCTACTAGTATGTTTAAAGATCATGCAAGTTGAGAATGATATTAATGTGATGAAACTTTTCACGAATCATGCTTCGTTAGAGCAACACATTGTGGAAACAATTACTAATTTACCTTTGTCACAAGGTGTGCTAGCACCTTATCTTTGGCTAGGGTTTCTGGACAGCAGGAGGGGCGCGTGACCGCTAGGCATGGTGAAGGCTCAACTCATCTCGTAACGCCGCCCCTATGCCTTTCCTTATATAGTCGCGCTAGTGGGCTTGGCCCGTTAGGGTTCTATCTCCTACGTAGATCATATCCACGCACAAACCCATTAAACAGTTCCAACTCATTAAGTGTGTGACCCGTTAGAATCAGTGCAAGTCAGTCGTGGATCTAGAAACCTGTTTCCAATCCACCGATCAACAGCGGCACCTAACAGTACGTATTGACCCCTGAATGCACAAAATCAATATTCGGCTGAACTTTGATACACTCACATACCGATCCCTTTGCCACCCGATACCAGTCAATCTCAAGGCGAGATGCGCACCACCTTTTTTGATAGCTCGACCAATTCACTCGGCAGTAGAATGAATACATACCATGACTAACTCCTTAGTCATATTAGCAGGGCCGTGCGCTTTCCCTATCCATCCACACAAGGGGCCCATAGGTATCTCTCCTGTTATCAAGGAGGGGAAAATTCTATCTTGATTATCACACCCCTAGCTATGTATCATGGCATATCCAATAGTCACCTTTATAACTACCCTGCAACGGTGTAACGTTCGATGATACCAAAGTATACGAGTCAACATGCTGGACATCCATGACAACCTCAGGTCTAAGGACCATATAGGCGTACCATTCAAGACTATACGTTGATGGCGCTATAAGAGATAACAACTCATAGCGTCTCGGAGTAGGTCTGTCCAACACAAAAGAGAGTACAATCAATTTACTCAGAAGCCAGGTGAAACGCTTGACTCATGTTTCTCCTGCTTCACCAAGATTCTCGCCGATCTTCGTTCGGTTGAAGTCAAATATACCGATTCGGAGATCGCCAGGCACTTTCTCTCTGCTTTGGATTTTAAGGTCTGGGATGTGAAGGTGACTGCAATCCGACAAGCAGTCGATCTCTCGACGCTGACCTTGGAAGCGCTCTATGCTAGCCTCAAGACGCACGAACTTGAGCATCTACCGAAGGAGCCCAGTTCCTCATCCACTACCTTGATAGTGACCCCGGTCGTGGTTCTTCGATGTTGCGGTTTCTCTTCTGCGCATACGTGAGTCAGTCCAACGATCAGATCGACAACATTCCTGAGGAGCAGCTTACCTTGTTGCCCGGAAGTTCTCACATGCTTACAAGCGAGTGACCGGTCGGAGGAGAGGCATCATGAGTTGCTTCGGTTGTGGTGGTCTCAACCACATGAAGCGTGATTGTCCCAAATCCGGAGGAGAGGAGCGAAACGACTATGTCGCATCAGCACGGAACACCTACGTCAACAAGAACCGCAACATCAAGGCCGATGGTTGAGGTGACAAGAAGAAGCCACCTAAACAGTTGATGAAGGAACGATGCATGGTAGAGAAGGTGCTGGCCGCTCTAAAAGAAGTCGTCATCTCTACAAAGAAGGATGGACACTCGGATGATGGTGAGGATGAGCCGTCGAAGAACGACGACGTCGACTACACCAGTATGTGCTTCATGGCACACAGCGACAGCGACGACAACGACTCAGACATCTACCACACCGACGACGATAAGGTAACTGATGAACAAGGTCCCTCCTATTCTGAACTCTTGGAAGCATTAGTTAAAATTCATGACAAGTACACTAGTGTCTTGGCTAAGAAAAATGTCCTTAAAGTTCGACTAAAAAAATGCTAAACCTGTCGCTTTCTCTGATTGTGTGAAGCTCACTCTAGAATTAGATGAATTGAAAATGCATTTAAAAAATATCACTATCCAACTAGAGAATGAAAAATATAGGATTGTTCCCGAGCCGGTTGACTCTGATGGGTGGTTAGAGTTGATAGGTGCTTGATTTGAATGAAAAACTTATTGAAGTTAATGTTAAGCTTGTTACTATTCTTGATGCCTCTCTATGTGATCAATGTTTTGAGCTTGATGGGGAGATGAGTAGGATCTACCAGGACATGAGTGATAGATTTGAGAGTAGGTTGATCCAAGCCCAAAATGCTGAATGTTTTTCTTGTCAGGCACTCAAGAGAGAAGTTAAGATCCTATTTAAGAAGTATCGCAAAGCCTTTGGGAAAGGGTACAACTGATAGCAAGGACTCTTCGGACTCTTTCTCTTCTTGTGGGTTTTGTCCCCAACTCCATCAGGAGTGCGAGTACCTCATGAGCACTCTTGATAAGTTTGTTGGGGGCAAACGAAAGATGAACTTGATACTTGACAAAAGCAAGATGTCAAGGGGTAGAGGTCTAGGTTACAACTGGCTAGAGCACATTAAGAGACACCCACCTGGAGTCCTTGTAAGGGATGAGAACGTGCAGACAATTATTGTTAGGGACAGTGTTCCTGAGACAACTGTTTTCAGGTTCGCAGAGATCGTTAGGGAAAATCCTACCACACTGTTTGTTCAGTCTCAGAAAAAAGCTCCACAGAGTCCAACTACGAAGAGCATTCCTCTTACCACTCCTACCCCTGGAAATGGCAAAGGAGTATTTTGCACCTTTTGTGATAGGATAGGACACACTAAGCAGAACTATTTCTGTCGTGCTAAGGAAGCACATGAGGAGCGCAGAAAACAGGCTAGAATTCAAAGACCTCCTAAGAAACATGCACCTAGGTTCATTCCTCCTCAGACTAGACCGGTGCTTAGACGGACAGGACTTGGAGCACAGCCTTCTGTTGTTCATCCTGTTGCTGGTATGGGGCGTCAGCAGCGTCGTCCTCAGGACATACCTCCTATAGGTTACATAGGTGAGCGTCCGCGACATGAGGTGCCAACTCCATGGTAGAGAAATGGCAAGAAGGGTAGGAAGCGCGGACAGGATGCACCCGCCTCAACTCAACGGTAGGTTGCTCCTAATCCAGCGTCACGATGTTTCCCTGCAAGAAGGGATGGCCTACTCCGAGTAGAGTCTGTTCGGTATGGTTGTGTGACTCAGTTTTGTGTACCAAAAGATGCACTGTTATTTCCCAATGCTGAGCCACGTTTCTTCACTCGTTGACTCAGGCGCGTCGGACTGGGAAGGGGAACAGGTGGATCATCGATTTCGGGTGTTGTCGCCATATGACCGAAAACTCTCAGTGGTTCTCCTCCTTAGTCCGTGAGCCTCAGGGTGAGAAAATCACCTTTGGAGATGCTTTGTCAGGTCGTGTGCTCACTCAAGGCTCTATCCAGGTTAGTGACCAGGTTGTCCTTAAGGATGTGGCCCTTGTCAGCAAGCTTCGCTATAATTTACTTTTGGTTTCTTAGCTGACTGATAAGGGTTTTGATATTCGCTTTAAACAGAATGAAAGTTGCATTCTTGATTCTTCTGAGTGTTTTGTTTGCGGTATTCACATATTTGAGAGAGTTTTTCGTGTTGATTTTTAGTTGGCTCTTTTCATTGTTTGATTGCTTCAGAGTTCCGTGACACCTCCTTCTAGCATAGCAGGCTGGGTCACATTGGTTTTGATCACTTGATCAAAGTTAGCAGCCATGATCTGATCTGTGGTTTGCCCAAACTCAAAATGTTTAATGACATAGTTTGTTCTCCTTATCGGCATGGGAAGATGGTTACCGTTGCTCACCCACCAATCATCCTAGTGATGACTGATGCACTTGCACAATTGCTTTACATGGACACCATTCCCTTCCGTGTGAAGTGTGTGGGTGGCAAGTGGTATGTGCTTGTTGTTGTCGATGACTATTCTCGATACTCTTGTGTCTATTTCATAGTGAATAAGGACGAAACTTTTGACCATTTTCATTCCTTCATTCATAAGCTTTATGTTGAGTTTCTAGTAGCGCTCTGCGCAATCCGTTCAGACAATGACACTGAGTTTAAGAATGCACAATTTGAAAGCATTGTTCTGATTCTGGTGTTGAGCATCAATTCTCTTCTTTATCACCTATAGAATCTGATTCTGTTGTTGAGCATCTGTTCTAATTCCTACCTTTCCTGCTCCCGAGGTAGAGGCCATTTCTAGGGCTCCTCGTCAAATCCAGAAAGACCATCCCCTGCACAGATGATCGGTGGTTTCAGCAAGACGGTGCTAACCCGATCGAAGTCTGGGCTTTCTCATCTTTGCTTATCTGCTACTTTCGTTGTTTCCTCTGAATCGAAGGATGTCACCCATGCACTTTCTAATCCTAATTGGGTGAATGCGATGCACGAAAAGTTAGAGAACTTTAAGAGTAACAAAGTGTGGCAGCTTGTTGAATGCCCTAAAGAAAATAATGTAATAGGTACTAAATGGGTGTTGAAGAAGAAGCAAAGTGAGGATGGGGTAGTGGTTAGAAACAAGGCTAGATTGGTTACTCAAGGTTACGCTCAGATCGATGGGATAGACTTTGATAAAACCTACGCTCTTGTGGTTAGACATGATTCCATCAGAATCTTAGCGGCATTTATGGCATTCAATGGGTTCAAGCTGTATCAAATGAATGTCCGTAGTGCTTTCCTGAATAACTATATTAAGGAAGAAGTGTATGTGAAGCAACCTTCTGAGTTTGAAAATTCAAGATATCCTAATCATGTATATAAGCTTGATAAGGCACTATATGAGCTAAAACAAGCACCCAGGGTCTGGTATGAGAAACTTAAGACTTACCTGGTGAGCAATGGGTTCCTAATGGGTAAGGTAGACCAGACCTTGTGATGTGACCAAATCCATCATAGATATGACCAACACTACCTCAATGTGGTGGTCATCAATATTTCTGTTAACTACTTCGCCAGCACGCACGTCGACAAGTTTTCGATCGACTACTTCATCTCCGACCTCTTCATCTACGACAAGTTGGCAACACTTCACGACATCTTCTACACCCTCTACATCAACTATGGTGCCATCATCAACAATATGGCATCATCGACCCGCACCATGGCCAGGTCACGTGCACAGCCGGCAAGCTTATCTTGTTTATATTACGCAGTCGCCGCCACCAGTTCAACCACCACCTTGGCCGCCTCCACTACACGAAGACATACTTAATAAAGGCGCATCTCGACTATTTTGACACCCTCTGGTCCCACAAGCCACGTCATTAAAAGGCCGGCCCAAGAGAGAGCATAATTTGTCCATCTCCGCGCAGTCAACTTAAAACGGATGCCCCTGATGCATACGAACTCCGTTTTGTACGTTCTTGGCATGCACAGACAAGCTCTCGACGAGATCTTTCCAACGGATCTGGTCCCACCTCCAAATTACTTACGAATCAACAGGAATCGTCAAAACAAGATTGCGACCAGAATCTGCAAGCGCTATGACGCTCCACGTTGGGCCCATGGCCCATGTACCCCTAGGGCTGCATCCCAAACCCTAGCCGTTGCTATAAATTCAGTAGCCGTCGCTAGTTTAGACTTGGGTTTTGCTTAGATTATTCTACCGTCGCAGTTTCGCCGTGTATCGGTTTGCTGAGCCCAACTTTGTGTGCTTATTCGGTAATCAGTAATTTGAGATTGCATCTACCGTGTTCTCGATTCGCTTGCAGGAATTAGCCTTCGTGGTGAGGTCAACCGCGTCTTGGCGTGGTTGATAACGAACGAAGACAGTGGTGTAGCGATTGCAGGCTTAGATCTGTTTTGATTGGAAGTCGGATCGTCAATGTCGAGTTCTCCACCAATCGAGTTTATCCTACCTGTCGGAAGATCGGGACCCCGTCCCCATCAAGTAGTATCGGAGCCAGGTTGCCCGTCAGGTATACTTGTATCCACTTTGTTCAATTTTCATCTTCCACCTATAGTCCAGAAAATTGCCCCACAAAAATATTTGAGTTCGTCGTCATATCCATAGTCCAAACCACTTTCAGTTTCGCATAGTTGAATTTGTATCCATCGTCATCGTCTTGTTGCTGGTTTAGATTAAGTTCTTGGTCTTGTTTGAGTCTTGCATCTTGACTCAAACCCAAAGCCATCACGTCGTCGTCGTCGCCGTGTCCAAATCGGATATCAATCTGTTCAGTTTGGTATTTTACCATTATCTCCCTTGTCCGAACTCCAAATTGAATAAATTTACAGCCTAAGTTGTAGCCCGGAAAACGATCTACAACTTTCTCCATTGCACCAAGTTCCAGAAACGCCATATTCGGATCCAAATTCGCGTTGGAAGTGTTTTTGTATGTGTCTCGGATTTTTCTGCGCAGTCTGTATTGCGGGGCCCATATTTCCTAGATCCATTATCCAAAATTAGTGTTCCATATATGTAATTTGATCAGCACGAAACGATCTACAACTTTGCTGTTATACATTTTAGTGTTTGAGGCCTCCAAAAATTCGAAAACAACGTAAAAATTTTCTGTATAGTAGAATTTTTTTTTCAGCAAGAGAAAATGGAGTGTTTGTGTATATATCTTGTAATCTCTCATATGTGGCACTATTGATATTCAAAAAAAGGTGAAAAAGGAAAGTGCATAAAAAGAAGCCGCACAAAGAGAAAAAAAAAGCAAAAAGAAAAAAGAAAAAAAAAGAAAGGAAAAGAAAGAATGAAATCAGAAGTGCTTGCATCCTTTTGTATCCAAAGTGTTGCGTTGTTCGTGTTGCTTGCTTAAGCTGGGTGTAAGGACGAGTTTAGGCCAGCAACTTTGACAAGTATTTTGGATATATATTCAGCTTTGCTAATCTGATTTTGATAATTGTATATTCCTTGCCACTATATATTGCCTATCCAAGCTCCACATACTTCTTATCAGTTCTGGTTTGAACTTGCAATCGCTTCGCTCACACCCGTCTTAGTATCATGAACCAGGCACCGGTTGTATCTCCTGCAGTGCTGGTAAGAACACTTGTAAGAGCAAGGTAAAACGCTTGAGAGGGTGTGACTCCACCGTTGAAAACCTAGTAGTTGACGGGGATAATACTTTTGTGTTATTTTGTGTTTTCGACTAATAATGGCAGGAACATACAATGGAAAGATTGCAACCATCAGCCACCAGTTGGAATGCAAGCATCATTGGTATGGAGGCTAGAGGAAATTTTGATCGGTTCCATCGTAAGGAGAAATTGAAGAAGAGTCACACATCATCTTCTACCAACAAGCATGGTAATACTATTGAGAACCTTCCTTTATATGATATAAAATTTGGACCTGATACATTTATTGATTAGAAAATAGCAGTAGATAAAATTTTTGCTCGATGTAGAATCTCTGATAAAGAAAAGATTATGACAGCTGCTAGTGCTTTAATTAATCATGTGTCAATTAAATGGAAGGCGTATTATTTTCGTATTGGGATACCTTCGACTTGGAGAGACATGAAACAACGATTAAGGGATCGGTTTCTTCCTATCTATTATCGTGAAAATTTACTGAACAAACTACAATGTTTACAACAAGGTGATAAACCAGTGACTGTTTACTATGAAGAATTACAAAATTTGTTGTTACGTTGTGGTTTGGAGGAAACAGATCAAAAGAAGGAGAGTAGATTCATATGTGGACTTAATGAGAACATATATAATATTATTGTTGATAAAGAATATGTTTCTCTGTTGAAAACCTTTGCTCTTGCTTGTGCAGCTGAAAATAAAATAAAATATAAGAAAGTTGTACGAAAAACCAACACATCTGTTTGCAAGAATGGTATGTATCCTTGCACGACTAACATTTTGTAGGCAAGTGCAAATGATAAAATTGAGAATGAGGAGAATGAAGAGATGCTTGTTGCTGTACCCATGCTTCCAACACCTACAACTGAAGATGTACCTACATCAGCTGAGGAGGAAAACAAATGTAATGAAAAAGGTACCACACTCATTCAAGTTGAGAACGATATTGATTTGCTGAAACTTTCCTCAAATCATGCTTCGTTAGAGCAACAAATTGTGGAAACAGTTATTGATTTACCTTTGTCACAAGAAGATTTGATCGACGCTTCTTGTGATAAAAAAGAGTTGCGTAATGCTTCACTTATATCTGTGCCACAACTAGTGAATAAATATGTTTCATTTGCTTTAAAACCAAACACTTCTGTTGAAAATAAACATGTTATTCACAATGCGAGCGAAAATGATGAGCTAAAATTATTGTCTTCTTTAAATACTTTGAGTTACATTGAATTTGTTGTTCTATGTGATCTAAATAATTTAGAGGAGAGGCTTACTGATTTTCCGCGGTCATCTGAAAATATTTTCCATGTTATGTGCAAATATAATGATAAAGGAAAATATATGGTGAATCGATTGTACATTTGCTCAAATATAAATTTTTCTTATGATGTATAACCATTTGATCAACTGGAGAACAAAATTATCAATAATCAGAAGACACCAAGTAACTCTAGCTCTGTTTCGAAATTATATGAAAAATTTCAAGAAGAGGAGGATGCGGATCCGAATCAATATGGTTCTAACACTTTGATTACAAATGATATGCTTGTTCCTTTGCCTTTCTTTGGAGCTTACCTTTTGCAGATAAACGAGGATGAGTCAAGGACGACTCACAATCAAGAAGGGGAGGATGATGTGACCAAATCCATCATAGATATGACCAACACTACCTCAATGTAGTGGTCATCAAGATTTCTGTTAACTACTTCGCCAGCACGCACGTCGACAAGTTTTCGATCGACTATTTCATCTCCGACCTCTTCATCTACGACAAGTTGGCAACACTTCGCGACATCTTCTACATCCTCTACATCAACTATGGTGCGATCACCAACAATATGGCATCATCGACCCGCACCATGGCCAGATCACGTGCACAGCTGGCAAGCTTATCTTGTTGGTATATATTGCGCTGTCGCCGCCACCAGTTCGACCACCACCTTGGCCGCCTCCACTACATGAAGACATACTCAAGAAAGGCGCATATCGACTATTTTGACGCCCTCAGGTCCCACAAGCCACGTCGTTACAAGGCCGGCCCAAGAGAGAGCACAATTTGTCCATGAGTCAGGTTCGGCCATCTCCGCGCAGTCAACTTAAAACGGATGCCCCTGATGCATACGAACTCCGTTTTGGACGTTCTTGGTATGCACAGACAAGCTCTCGATGCGATCTTTCCAACGGATCTGGCCCGACCTCCAAATTCCTTACGGATCAACAGGAATCGTCAAAACAAGATTGCGACCGGAATCTGCCAAGCGCTATGACGTTCACTTTGGGCCCATGGCCCATGTACCCCTAAGGGCTGCGCCCCAAACCCTAGCCGTCGCTATAAATTCAGTAGCCGTCGCTAGTTTAGACTTGGGTTTTGCTTAGATTGTTCTGCCGTCGCAGTTTCGCCGTGTATCGGCTTGCTAAACCCCAACTTTGTGTGCTTATTCGGTAATCAGTAATTTGAGATTGCATCTATCGTGTTCTTACTCGTGTTCTCGATTCGCTTGCAGGAATTAGGCTTCGTGGTGAGGTCAACCGCGTCCTGGCGTGGTTGATAACGAACGGAGAAAGTGGTGTAGCGATTGCAGGCTTAGAACTGTTTTGATTGGAAGTCGGATCGTCAACGTCAAGTTGTCCACCAATCGAGTTTATCCTACCTGTCGGAAGATCGGGACCCCGTCCCCATCACCTTGTTTACCCATAGGGTTGGCTCTGATTTCCTTCTGGTGCAAGTGTATGTTGATGACATTATCTTTGGTTGTTCCTCCTCTGCTCTTGTTTCTGAGTTCCTAGAGGTGATGAGCTCGGAATTTGAGATGAGCATGATAAGGGAGCTCAACTTCTTCCCCGGCTTTCAGTTCAGGTAATCACCAGAGGGGACCTTCCTTTACCAGAGTAAGTACACAAAAGACCTACTGAGTCTGTTTGCCATGTCAGATAGCAAGCCGGTCTCTACTACGATGGCAACTACTGTTGCCTTAGGGCCCGATGAGAATGGTGAGCTAGTCAACCAGAAGGAGTATCGTAGCATGATAGGCTCCCTGCTTTATCTCACCTCTTTTCGGCCGGACATCCTGTTCGTTGTGTGTCTTTGTGCCCACTTTCAGGCCTCATCTAGAGGGTCTCACCTTCAGACGTTGAAGCGAATCTTCTGTTATCTCGGAGCGACTGCAGACTTTGGCCTCTGGTTCTCTGCTGTCTTTTGTCTATCTCTTAGAGCCTTCTCAGATACAGACTTTGTTGGTTGTAGGATAGATAGGAAGAGCACTTCTGGCACCTGCCAATTTCTTGGCACTTCTCTTGTCTCTTGATACTTTAGGAAGCGATGAGTGTTCTGTTGTCCATTCTTGCCGAATTTGAGTATGTTCTTTGTTCTTTGCATGTTTGATCAAAGTTGTTTGGCTCTGCTCTACCTTGAAGCACTTTGGGTTGGTTCAAGCAAGTGTGCCACTTCTCTGTGATAATACCTCTACCATCAACATTTTAAAAAACCCAGTGCAACACTGTAGGACAAAGCACATTGATCTGAGATATCACTCTCTTAGAGACTATGTGGAGAAGGGTGACATAGTCTTGTAGTTTGTTGGGACCGACCGTCAGTTGGCTGATATCTTCACCAAGCCACTGGACAAGTCTAGGTTTGAGTCTCTCGAGCTTGGCTAGCTTATAGTCAGGGGGAGCTTGGGCTACTTGTACTATATGTAATATATTCTTTTCGCTTTCTTTGCGTTTCATTTGGGTTATATTTGGGCTTTGTTATATTGTGTAGGCTGTCAGCTCTATTCACTTAGACTTCTGGCGTGCTATGGCACGGACCTCTTATCATGTGCTTACATTGCTATAATGCGTAATAAATTTTCTTCTCTCCTCTGACTAGTTTGATCCCACACAGTTTTATTGGTCTCTGGGTAGATAGGGTATGTGTCGTATCTCTAGTAACTGAGGTGTAGAGTTGTCTCTTCTTTTAAGTCGCAGGCGGCAGATGAGAGCGAGGCTGAGCTTGAGTGGTTTATGTTCTTGCCTAATTCTTTAAGATTTGTCCAGTTGCATTTTCTTGGTTTTTCGGCTTCTTATTCATTGTTGCTGTTTTTAATGCACGTTCTTTTGGAATGAAATTGTTGACTCACTTGTTAAGGGGGAATTTTTGAGAAATTTTGCATTAGCATATAGACTTCTTTTTTTTTGGAGCTTTATATATTATGCTTTTGAATTTAGACTTTGCAAGATGTCGAGACTATTTACATTTCAGCTTGTGCTAACTTATTCAATTGGTGCCTAGTCCAAAAATGACATTGCTTTTGGCTTTTTCAAAAATTTTGATGTGGCATGAGATTTTCACTTTCTGAATATTGCTGCTTGATGAGGTGTTTGCCGTTTTCTTTTAGTCATACTTGAAACTTGGTGAAATCTTTGGCCAAATCATGCTCCTGTAAATTGAAAAAGAAAAAATTCGCAATTTCAAATTTTGGAGAGTTTTCACTGGTTATTCACGACATGGCTTGCCATTACACAAAAGAGGCATGAATTTGGAAGGGAATCGGATAACTAAGACGTGTGATTCCTTCAGTGTAATGCTGGGCACCGTCAGCCATTTGTATGAGGCTAGAGGCTCTCTCGGCTAAATTCAATTAAAAATGCAAAAACACACACACGGGGAGAGTGACCTAGGAGGCCATTTCTAGTGATGTTTGGGATGTGCCTTGCCAGCAATTGCTCGCTTTAAACCTGTGGATGCATTCAAAAGTATTTAAAAAATCAATAAAATTAAAATGCCAGTTAGTTGAGTTGTCGATTTAAAGCTACTTGTATTTCAAAAGGTTGCATGTGATGTTCTATTGAAGCTATCTTTATGCCTTGTCATGCCGTGATATTTGATTGTGATTTTCTAAGCCACATCTTCCAATATGAAAAATCGATTTACTAGCATCTGTTGAATTTGTGAGCACCGAACTAAAATTGCATTGCTTCAAGCATCTTTGTCATGTGCTTCACGTTCAAATGGATAATTTTCAAAGCTGCCTAGGACTTGCATTTGCATTTGCATTATGCTTTGTACTTGTTTCCCTCAAATTTCTTGATGTCTATATTGCCAAAAGGGAAAAATCAACATTTATTTCTTGTAAGGGGGATAATTTCTTGGGAAACTTTGACTTTCACGACTTGGAGATTTTGAACACATGTGTTCCTATCTTTTCCTCCAAGCGTGATTCGGCATTTCTAAGATGCCTTGTTCGACAAATGCAAAAATTTCAAAATATTTTAAGGGTTTGTCAATATATTCATCAAGGGGGAGTGTTGAGACCCATGTGGAGGGTACCCTGATTTGATGATGAATATATGTGACAAGATGGAATTTGAAGTGTTTTGAAGAATTTTAAATGGTGCATTTGTGAAATTGCCGTGGAATTGGAACAAAACTATTGTGCTGAGGTCGGGCAAGCTAATAGTTTTGATCGGACTGGTCCTGTGGAATTTGTTAAGCTGACACGTAGTGTGTTAGAGCTTGCTAATTGTGGTGTCATGAATGGATTATAATGTTTGGTAATTTTATGATAGATTAACCTTGCAGGTGAGGTAAGGTGTGTTGCTTTTATGTGTGTTCACCTGAGTGATGCAGGTATCGGTCGGTACGTGGTTGACACTTCGCGAGGACAGCTGGAGGCTGCGGCGTTCGGAGGCGTGCAGGCGACCGGGTTCGATGACCTGGCGGTCACATGAGATGGTGCACTCGAGAAGCTTAGCCATGGTAAAGAATCTAAGGCAGCTGGAGGTTGCGGAGTCGGTAACCTGGTGGCGAAGTTGATCTGACCGGTGGGCTCAGGCTTGGGCTGGCGACTGACGAAGATGCGAAGATATTTCCCGAACGAACATGTGGAGAGTATTTCCTCTTAGGAGTGTCTCTTGTAGTGTGTGAGTTGTACACCACTCATCCTCAAATGAAGGGTGAGATGAGCTCTATGGTTTAGGGCATCTTACCCTTGGGTTATAAATAGAGAGGATGAGTTGGGTGTGTTTTGGGTGGCACTTAGAGTGCTTGTGACCACATTGAGTGTGGTTTGTAATCCGCCAACTTCTATGCAGTGAAACATTTCTTTTCCATGAGTATCTTGCATTGATTTGCCCCTAATTTTCTTATTTTTGTTTTTCCTTTTGGAGATCTTGTTTTGAGAAGAATTTGGATGATTTCTTACTGGTTATTGGTGCCTTGAGGTTTCTAATATGATTTGATAAACACTTTGCATCTATAAGAGAGGCAAGAGATCAAGTTCTTGACTTGTTGCTAATCTGTTCAGAAACTTTCATCCGCATAGCATTCAGTAAAAGATTTTTAGAAAAATATAGAAAAATCATTTTGGGATGATTTCAATTGGAAAGGATGCATGACTTATATACCCATCTGTGGTGAAAATCTTGTTTCTCCATTTGGGAGCTATGAGGTGAAAACCGAGCCTCAAACTTTCCGCTTGAAGTTTTTGACAGCTCGTGGTGTTTGATTTTTCATATTTTCTGTGCAAGGCGTCTTGAGGAGCTTTTTAGTGGAGTGTTTCACGACTCATAATTTCATAGGGACAAAAATTTCCACAATTTTTGTGGAAATTTTTGAGTTAACAGAAAGCCATCATATCTCTGCTCTAAGTGAGAACAAATTTTGAAAAATCTATTTTTGCTTTTTTGAAAGTGGTTTTGATCATTTGGCTTGATCTTCTTTCCTAAAACAATATTTGAATTGATTCCTCTCTTTTGGACACTTGACAACCAAGATTGTAAATGAAAAAATTCTCACATATTTCATGACTCCTAGTCATGCATGCTATGGGTACACATAATTGTCAAGTTGTTCCAGTTTTGGTGGAAACGATAGCGTCAAAAAATTATGACGTCTATTCACCCCCCTCTAGCCGCCTAACTCGGGTCTTCAGGAACCAGTTGTCTAATAGCAAATTTCTATTTGATCTTTATTTTTCAGCCTTTTTGAAAATGGAAGTTGCTGAAATTTGATTGCTTTTAATCATGGAATATTGCAGTAGCAATGGATTAATGTTTCTTAACATAGTTTTGTTGTTGTTGCACTTATTTGGAAGTTGGTATCATGATTTATTTGTGTTCATTTTTGCTGGAATTAATTTGATATACTTACTGCAACCAAAATAATTCCAACATATTCTACCGTCTTGCAATATGTTCCTTTCCCTTGGAATTCATCCTCATTTTTTTATATCTATGTTTGGAAAACGGAAGATAGCCCAATTGAGAAATGCAAAACTGACAGATGTTCTACTGTGCCATGACACAACGAAAGAATAGCGAACGAAAGCGAGGAGGGGTACACCCTATCGACCGCATGCTGAAAATGCATTTATTCATCTGCTTGCGTGTGACATTGTATTTTACTACTGACATAGATAAACATAGGAATGTGTGTCTAAGAAGGAGCGAGAGAATCTGTATGGAAAGTGGAACTAGGAGATGCTTTGGATGCTGGAGAGAAGACAAGCACGAATGCAGGAGAGGAGAAGGAGGTGGATGGGGCTGGTGAAAGAAGTGACGAGGGCAATTCTCCATTCGTAGAAGGGGAAACCCTATCTCCAATGAAGTAAGATTTTCTCTTTTCCAATGGAAAGCTAGAGCTAGCATACTTCATTGAACTCATGCTTCCCAGTCTCCTTCAAGGTGCAGCCGAGGAACAGGGGGACCTTCTCAAGCACATGACAGGCAATTGAGAGATAGAGTTAGCCTAACTGGGATCCCTAATAGAATGTTTAACTGATCCATTCCGGATCGATCGAATTGGTACCGAAGTTGTAACATGGGAAAAGCACATAAAACACGACTTATTTCAATAACCCAGTGACCTACCAATTGTAGAAGTAGGATTTTTGGCAAGCAATAAGCACTTAAATAATACAATTTGAATGTACCCGATTTTTTATCATTTCGAGGGAAAGGTTCAGAAGGAAAGGGAAACAACAGGAAGCCCTTCATCAATATTAGGGAATAGAATGCACCACCTTTTCCTTAGACGGAAGCAGGGCTCCCACAAATCAGAATGGATGTCATCATGTCTACTCTTGGGTACTTAAAGTCACTCTGTGCTCTCCTTAGAGAAAGTCTTCTTGCCTGGGTCAATTGACTTAGCCCGTCTTTTTCCACTTCAACAATCAAAGATAAAGTTAATGAAAGATAAAAAGGTATGTGAACGTAGGGACCCACAAGTCCTTTCCTTCATCGCCCTTGCCTTAAAGGTTGTTCTTTTACTCTATTCTTCCTTGCTTGTTGAACCAGCCCAGAAGATCAATGTGCCATCTTTCTAACCACATTCATTTGTTGTATGAACACTAGGGAAGGGAGCCTTTGATAAAGGGACCCTTGAAATCTACTGTGTCAGATTTACTTGCGGCAAAATAAAAGCGGAATCATAAGGAGGTTGTGATAGATGATGATGCTAGTGACAAAGCCAAGCTCATAAAGACGGATTCTAACGTTCTAGCGCACTGGAGGAAAATATCAGTCGTACTAAGTGGTGTTTTATGCCTTAATATTGTCTTAGGAATTGAGAGAGAGAAATTGGATCGGATTTTGCAGTTCTTTTTTCTGCAACCCCTCGACGTGACATGAGCGTCAAAGAGGTTCAAGAATCAGCTAGCCGCAGGTTCCAAGGCTGAGGGCCTTCTTCCACAGCAGCAAAATTGAGGGTAAAATATAAGAAACAAAAATATAGGAATTATGTAGGGTAAGATAATGATTAAATAGCGGGTGAATCAATCAATATATATACAAAGCCGACCACGGGCTTCGTTTGCTGGCCACGTGGCTGCCCTCCCCGTGCGAGCCGTCCGATCGTTGGTGGAATCAAATCCAGCCGTCTATATTAAATCAACCTTCAAAATCATTTTTCTACAGGCGTTACCAGCATGGCGCGTGGCTCGGTGGCTTGGCTAGACGAGGTAGCGCTCATTCAGCACACCAGGGATCGAATCCTCGGTGCGTCATTTTTCTGCCTCTCGCTCGCTGCCTGTACTGCTCGCACAGGCCTCTTAAAAATACAAAATTAAATGAATTTCGTAAATTGTAGATTTTTATAGATACTTTGTATTTTAGATTTTGACATATTCGCTTTTTGTTTTTTGAATTTCTAAAATTCAATTTTCTAAATTTGGTTTTCCTGTCTTTTTGTATTCTATAATTCTTAATTTTTATTTCCAGCTCCCCAACCCGAGTTCAAACGGAAATTTTGATATCTTCTAAACTCCCTTAAATTTATTTTAAGATTTTAAATCAATCAACTATAGATACCAGCGTGAACACGCGCCTCGCTCGCTCGCCTCCCCGCTCGGCGCCGCCACAGCCGTCCGATCGCGCGCGCCGTTCAGATCTGGCTATCCATCCCATTTTTAGTATAAAACAATTGTTCTCGCACATATAGCAACGGCTCGCGCGGTTCGGCGGGGTAGCTAGCAGCGCGAGCCCTCACAGCGGAGGCCGCGGTTCGATTCCCGCTGCGCGCAATTTTAACCGATTTTTCTATACGCCGCGTTGGCCGCCCCTGCGCTGCGACGCTGCGGGCGTGTGGACCACGCGTTTGGCCGCCTCGGCGCGCCGCGGGCGCGCCAATGTGACTAGTAGTTTTGGAACATGGTACCATACATGTTCTACGATCCATGGCATTTGGCAGGCCGTTTGCTTACTAGGCCACTGATGTGGCCCTCGGAAACTAGGCCGAAAACAGCAGAGGCTGGGCCGAGTCTGTTATGCCCAATCCCTCCTTGGTCTTCACCAGTCCACCTCCCCTCCTCTCTTCGTCTCGCTCTGTTGCTCCGGTTGCCTTCTCGCCCCACACGGATCCAACCCAACTTCCGAGCCCGAACCATAAACCCTAGAACGCCCACGCCCTGAGCGCGCGCTTGCGATGGAGGACGACGAGATGGAGAAGAAGGTGCAGCAGTACCTGCAGCGGAAGGGCTTCCGCCTCACCGAGCTCGCGCTGCAGGGGGAGCGCAACCGCCTCTCCACCACCGCCCTCTCCGACATCGCGCTCTCCAGGTGCTCGCCACCGTTCTCCCCTTCCCCCGCTGGCCGGACACCCAACTCTAGTCCTCTTGTCTCGGGCTGCCTCAGCCGGCGGCGGCTTCGGGCTCGGTTTCAAGCTTCGGGCAAGGGAAACCTAGTAGGGAATGTTGGGTTTTTTTTTTTTTTGGTAATTGTGTGGAATTCGTGATTCCTAGTGGAAAGCCGACGTGGTTTCTCTTACTTGCTAGGATGCAGATGTTTGTGCTAGGTTTCAGGAGTCAGGACTCAAAAGAGTTCAAAATTAGCTTAGCCGGTGGTATGGGAGAAATTTTGGCATTTACTCACATAATTATAGGTAGGTGTTTCTGGTGGCTGTGTGCTGGTTGTTGGTTTTGGGTTTGTGTCGATGTGTAGTTATATTGGTGAGGAGGAGCTATACACTCTTCCTGCATTGGTTGAGATTTGTATCGTTACCTTTGGTAACCAAAGTGCCTTGATCTTGTGTGGGACGGTGTTTTCCCTAATAACTTAAATTTCCAGCAGTTTGACTCGATAAAGGATACACTATGTGCTTATGTCAAGAGCTGCATTTCAGGACTCTATATGTTTGATCATGGTTAAAGGAGATGGTTCAGCGGGCTGTTATGTTGATATAATAATGAATGCCACATATTTTTGTCCGCCTCCAATTTCTGCAGCATCCCTTTGTTCACATGGATTCTCAGTTCACTGTATTCTGTTATGGTCTTACCTGCTATCCTCCTTTGACTGCATATGTTCGATGATGACAGGTCAGACAATGATCCAGCAAGATACTATGATGGCTACAGTAAACTAAGAACATGGGCATACAGTTCTCTTGATCAGTACAAGGTGTGCTGCATGCTACATGTAGATGAATTATACTTTACATTCGCAGCTTTATTACATGTGACATAGTAGACTTGTGGCGTTTATGCCTATTTTGAAGCATGGTGCTGCTATATCATACTGTTCATTTTGTTGCCTTGCTATTTAAGTGATTGCATGCTACTTATAATGGAGTTATTTTACATATCTCTCTTATTCAAAATGATATAACTTTAGATGGAGCGTACATTTACACTATGAGCCTCATATAATTGAAAACAAAAGTCAGAACTATTTATATTAGCATGGTAATGTACCTGTTACATGATTGTACTTAGTTTAAATGATCTTTTTTTTACAGTGGATGAGCTTCTTACTGCATACTGCAATTTATTTGTTTTATACGTATATTGCAATTTATTTGTGTTATGGTACATGCATTTTTATTAATAAACAAATTTAGTTACGTGCATACCTTAAATGTCTAAATTCTGCTGTTTTCCGTAGCATGAATTGCTACGCGTCCTTTATCCAGTGTTTATCCATTGCTTCATGGATCTTGTGGCAGAGGGGCATACACAGGAAGGTATTGATAGTTGATATATAATTTGGATAGACTTTTTTTTTTGCCCAGACATCCTAACACATGATTCCTGCAGCTCGATCATTTTTCCATACATTTCGTGAAGACCATGAACTAATGCATTCAAGGGATCTCCAGAAGCTTGAAGGCATTCTTTCTCCCACGCATTTGGAGGTCCTTCAGTTAGCTAGCTCTTACGTCCATTATATTATGAATAAGGGATTGCATTTGTTTTATTTGTCATTCCATCAAGATTAGCAAATTATGCACTTATCATTCTACATGATACCATTTTCAGGAAATGGAACTGGCTCGATCTTTAAGGCAAAATAAATTCAGGATTAAGTTGTGTGAGGTATTATCAAGTCAAATTCTATTTCATTTCTTTTTTTTTTGTATTTTCCTTTGAAATATGATTGTAAGATAACCCTTTTTTATCATTTAATTATTGTACAGAGACAGCATTGTACTGCAGGAATATTTGTTGTTTACTTGTCTTAACCAATAGCTTCAGATTATCTGTCATTTCCTAGCTTTTTGTCCAAATATGTTGCTTATGTGATGTCTCAATCTTGCCTAGTTTACTAAATTATCGTATAAGTGTTGTTAAAGAGTGAGGAAAATTGGCACCATGGTTGATTAAGTGTAGATGATAATATATTATTGGATGGTTACTTCAGTTTGTATTGACTGCAACTGTTTGCAGTTACTCACATTATTTTGTGTAATTGTTGCTTGATGTGATGAGTTTTAAGGTAAATTCAAGTTTAATGCTGTCCTTGTCTGAATTTTCCAACTATTTTGTGTTTAGTGTGCCATGCCGTACAATTTTTTCCTACATTTCATGGTAGACACATTGTAATATCACATATTTTTTAAGGAATGAGATAGCACTTATTTTGTTTGATGTTATGCTATTTTATGGACAACAAATCAGCTGCTCCAATGAAAATTTCTTCCCCCTTTATCATTGCAGTATTCATATGAATTGCTTCTCCAGTATCTCCAGAAAACCCAAGCTCTTGTCATGCTTGGAATAATCAACGAACGCATAACTTTTGACGGTACAGTCCTCCAATCCATTAACACCTTGTTTGTTTGAGCTGAAAGTTGCTAAAAACTTTAATCTAAAAAAGTTGTGACCTCTTAGAAAACGTCTTAAAGAGTTTAAAAAATTATGAAAAAATTATTTTTCGAACTCTAAGAAGAACTATTTAAAACCCCACAGAAATGACTATAAAGTATTACATCATTTGGCTTATACAAAAATAAAAAAATTTAATTTAATTTAAGCTGAAACAAACAAGGATTAAGATAAGTACCCCCAGTATCTATCTTGCATGTGCTCATTTCCACTTCCCACAACCTAACCTACCACTTCTATGCAACATTGGCAGTATCTCCTGGGCAACCTTCATTAATATCGGATGATGTGGATGTTGTTGCTCTCGTTGGAACCAGTAAGGACTTGGCGAAACAGATAAATCAGAAGGAAGTGCATTGGGGGGTATATTACTCAAGTTTTTCTATTCTGTGTTGTATAGTTATTAGTTGTTAGTTAATTAGTTGGATCTACAGAATGTAACAATTCAGATAAGATAAGTTGTTAGTTAATTAGTTGGATCTACAGAATGTAACAATTCAGATAAGATAGTTATTATTTATTGGTATTCCGACCATTTTATAATTTTCTACATGTAATACCGAGGCATTTATTGATCTTCAAATTAAAATCATGATGTTCAGATGCTTGAAGATTCAGTTGAGGAGCGTATGGAGAAGGCGCTTTCTGATTCTGATAAAGCTGAAGCAGAAAGCAAGGATGCGGATGTAGAAGAAAACAAGGTAAGATAGTCTTTTGTAGTACGGAAGCCTTGCTTTTTATTATTTTATGATCTTCATTGAAACATGAATTTTTACGTTTTAGTGTCAGGCTGTGTTAGGAGCAGGTGTTTTTTCTTTGTTTCCTTTTCTACAGTATGCTTGGGAACAAAAATATTACAATATTGCCTAAAGCAAGCAGCTGGTAGGCTGTAGCTGATAGAAAATATTCATTGCTTGGCTCCGCTATGCATGTGCCTGTGTTCCTTAGTGCTTTTCTTCTTACTTTTGTAACTTCATTCTATGCTGCTGCTTTTTTGCTACAGAAAAAATCCTCAGAAGGTGGAAAACAGGGTGGTTCTCTTAAAAAGCTCAAAAAGGATAAGCTTGTAGGTGTTACAGGGAAAAACATCAAATCTGAAACAAGCATGGTTTCTGTGGCACCTCGTGTGAAGCCAGAGTTGGCCCTTCCAGTGATGTATATTTATAATCCCTTCACTATTTTCTTTTCCAAAAGTCATGTTTGGCCTTCAAACTTTGAGGTTTGATCTGTTTTAGAACCTATGGTTTAAAAATTACCAAACAATCCTTCAGCTTTGGCTTTTGTACAAATACATATTTCGTGTTACTAAAGGTGTCTAGATCCGTCGTATAAACTGGTCCTTGACTTTTTAGTCAGGAGTCTTTTTTTTAAAAAAACCTGAACTGAAAAGTGGCCTGGATTTAGGGTCAGGATTCTCAAAAGATTTAGGGTCTTGACTTAAGAGGACCAAAATAGTGCCTCCCCCTACAAGACATAACACGCCTGTCTACTTTTTGATCTTTCAAATGTCAACCTTGAGTTTTAAGAACATGATAAATCTTACCTTTTTTGTTTCAGGCCTGTTGAAGTTGAGCAATCAATTCTTGAGGACTTGCGAAACCGTGTACAATTGAATAGCTTGGCGTTGCCATCTGTTAGCTTCTACACCTTCCTTAATACACATAATGGGTAATCATACCTGTAATTTAATGCTCACAATTCCTGTGCCCCTGCTTTGGTTTGACTAGTATCCTATGTATTACAGATTAAACTGCTCATCGATTTCTCATGATGGATCATTGGTTGTTGGTGGGTTCTCTGACTCTTCAGTGAAGGTTAACCCCTTTAGGTGATATCTTCTTTTTCATTTTATTTTTTTATCTCAGTTATTAAAACTTCCTTGGTGTTCACCAGGTTTGGGATATGTCAAAGATTGGCCAGCCATCCAAAACATGTCAGTTGCGCTACTCTATATTTTTTTTGGTTCCTCTTTGCATTATGCTGAAATTTCATAATATAATGGCTGTCATTTGGTCGAAGAATTTTAGTAAAGACATTTCATTCAGCCAGTTAAGTTGCAAGTGCTAAGATGGTGTTGCAACGCTGATGAATGTGGGATACTTGTGTAAAATGTCTTATGGACCTTCCAAAGTATAATGGTTTACAGTTGTATTTGCTGGACACAATAGAATATACTTAGTAATGTTGCAGTATTTGACTGCAACCTTTCAGGAACAGTAGAACTTGAGAATATTATTAAAATATTAATCCCCCTGACATAAAAAGTACTGTTATATAATGGTGGTATTTTTATTAAAATATTAATCTCCCTGGCATAAAAAATTAATGTTATATAATAGTGGTATTTGTTGGCCGTGCAAATTTTGATTTCCAGCTGTTTCACAAGGAGAGAATGGATCTTCCCAGAGTGAGCATTTATCAATATCAGATGAGGGGCGAAGACCCTATATGTTATTCCAAGGCCATTCTGGACCAGTTTTTTCTGCAGCCTTTAGCCCATTTGGGGATTTTCTCTTGTCATCATCTTCGGACTCAACAAGTAAAACATCCTTACATTGTGTTTACTTTGTAACATTTATTTCCTTGTTAGTTTATATTTGGGATTTGAATTTCATCTATATTTTTTAATTTGTTACAGTTCGACTATGGAGCACCAAGCTGAACGCCAATCTTGTTTGTTACAAAGGACACAATTACCCAATTTGGGATATCCAAGTATGTCTGTATGTGAATTACCAGTTTTCAATATCAATTTTGTCTAAATAATATGCAACACATTCTAGTTTTTATGAGTTGCCTAAATAATATGCAAAGCATTCTAATTTTTATGAGTTTTCTCTTAACTGCATCGTTTATTTTGTCTACAATGTGGTTTTATTTAAATGATGCCTATGCAAGCTATATACTGAACCCTCAGTCATTTCCATGGTCACAACTAGTCTATGCATTTCTGAACACTGCTTTTGATTTGGCTTAAACTCTTCCCATTATGTTATGTTTCACATATGATTTACCATATTGTAAAATAAGCTATTGCCTTTGATTATATGCAGTTACATCTTAGTCTTTTGTTCATCATTGTTTACTATTAGACTTATTGCCTGAAAGGATGCACATACATAAATGTGCATCCCTGTTATTCTTTTGGTCTTTATGGTGATTGGAGCGTAATTGCTTGTTATGGGTTTTAGAATGTTTTTACTGATCGAATTAGTCATATGTTGTTAAACATTCTCTTTAAATACATAGTCCAGTTCTACTGTGTTGTTCAGTTTTCTTAATTCAGTTCTTGTAAACCATGCGACATATAATTGTCCGTTCTAATATTTGTTGATACGTTTATGTGTTCTTTTGGGCAGTTTAGTCCAGTTGGTCATTACTTTGCTAGTGCTTCGCATGACCGGACTGCTAGAATATGGTCAATGGAAAAAATCCAGCCTTTGCGAATTATGGCTGGACATCTTTCTGATGTTGATGTAAGTCAACTTGCAATTTGGATCTAACTTGCATTAAGGGTCTGTTCTCTCCAACTTACCTAGCTTATCTAATTATTTAGCTTATCTCCTTAAATTGAAAGCTTCTAGAGGTGGCCTCGCAAATCATGTCCATGATGTTTTGACTTGTTTTTAAGAGCTTTGAGACATGCCTTCGAGATAGGGGAAAAATGAATTAAAAAAACAAATATTGGTATTTTCAATAAAGATAAGAAAATAAGCAAGTCATATATGTCACATGAGCTGAGAAGAACAGGCCCTAATCCTTTCAGTCTTCATGTTTTCACTCTCTTACATGCGCAATATATTTGCCTGACAGTGTGTGCAGTGGCATGTAAACTGTAACTACATTGCGACGGGCTCTAGTGACAAGACTGTAAGACTATGGGATGTTCAAACTGGCGAATGTATACGGATGTTTATTGGTCATAGGAGTATGGTGTTATCATTAGCAATGTCTCCTGATGGGCGATACATGGCCTCTGGAGATGAAGATGGAACCATCATGATGTGGGATCTATCTACAGGTCGCTGTGTTTCACCACTTGTGGGACACAACTCCTGTGTGTGGTCACTTGCTTTCAGGTAATCTCCATACACTGTTATTATTATTATTGCTTAACACTCCATTATGTCCTTTTTCTACTGGTGGTAGCTAAACATTAGTTGATGTATTGACTATGCCCAGAGTAAAAATTTATTGGTAGTTGTAAGCAGAGTTGACAAACTGGCAGGTCCAGTTGCTGCAAACAAGCAGTGCAAATGTGCAAGGAGCAAGAAATCTTCGAAAAAAGCAGCTGCTTCAATTCACATTGAGTTAAAAGTTATCTACACAAGAAATTGGTCTACTATCCATTCTGTCCATCATTATTGGCACCTAGCATTAAATTCAATGTGAGTTTTACCTATAGAATGGGGGCCATATCTAGTTCATGCTGATACTAGTGCACCCTGTACTAGGTGCTATCAAGCTAATACGTTTTATTAGGCATAAGAACTAGAAAAATACCTCCAAAAACTGGCGAAGACCACACTTGATTTGAGGCTTTGAGCAGCTGTCATATATAATGTTAAGCAGTCAGGCCCGAACTGAATCAGTTCTAGAAACAAAAAAAGGGGTCAAGTTTTGATGTGAACCATAACTTTCTTTTCACTCATGGCCAGTCAGATATTTCGGTATTTTTCTCTTTGCATTTCTTGTCTTCAAATGACTGCAGATTTGATAATGTTTGTAGCTATCCTATTAATTTTTAAACCACAATCATTTTGATTTCATTTCCATCAGCAATCTGGTTTGAGTTCTGTTGAACAAAGTTAGGTGACTGGTGCAACATTTTATTGTTGCGTTTACATGTCAGCATAACACATAATATTACACTGATAGTCGAGGGCTTGGACACCTAGCATCAATGAACCTTCTTTGACGAAACAATAACAGTGAATTAATGCAATGGCTTTTTATGTAACCTGTTGTTCAAGCAATCCAGTAAGTTATCATTTATTTGTGTTCATTGCTTGTACTTTATTTTAGCCGCAACATAGGATTTTTTGTACTTAGGATGCTCTCTATATATGTTTACAAATGTCAGTGTGTTATTTTTTTTTAATTTACAATTCATGATGCGTTATTCAGCATACAAGTGGGACGGCCAAGGCACAACGGTTGGGCGTAATGAACTCCCCAATAAGATTTTCGCACAGGCTTGCGGCGTCTGTAGCCGCCCATCTGTGCTCAAAATCGCCAAATCAACCTGCATCATGTGCTAAAAAAATTCTCAAATCAACCTGCACTTCTCGAAATCACCAAATCAACCTGCGCCATGTTCTCAAAAATCCTTAAATCAACCTGCACTCAAAAATCCCCAGATCGACCGGCACCATATGCTAAAAAATCCCCAGATCAACCTTCACCATGTGCTAAAAAAATCCCCAAATTGACTTGTGTGGTCGGGGCAGCAACTTGTACGGACTCCGGACGAGGTGCAGATGTGGCTGGCGAAGCAAGGTCCGAGTTGAGCAGCAGTGTCATGGAGGAGCTTGGGAAGAAGCAAGCCAAGCCGCCCGAGGGTCACCACCTTCATGATGGAGGGGCCGTGAGAGGAGGCAGTGGAAGAGAGCGACGCCTCTGGAGGCTGCATGTGTTGGAACTGGAAGGAGCTGATGCAATGGCTGAAGCCTGAAGAGGTGGCACTTCGAGGAGCCTGAAGAGATGTGCTTCCAGGAAAACATCAACTTCCTTACAGTCTAATGGGCCAAATTGGGCTAAATGGTCTGTTCTGGGTTGCCACGAGCTGCCATTTTTTTCTTTGTAATCCCCTAGGAAACGAGTCCCCATTTTTTGATATTTCTCTGACCAGATTTATGGGTATGATGGCAACCTACGCCCTTTTGCATGCCTATGCGTTATTCTGTGATGCCATGTGGAGCCACATTCTATTACGGTTTTAGTAAATGTGTGATTGCTTAATTGATTCCATGCAAAAGAATGATCTTGATCAATCTACTCTACCATTGTCTTAGCTGCGAAGGAGCATTGCTTGCATCTGGATCTGCGGACTGCACTGTGAAACTCTGGGATATTTCTTCCAGCACAAAGGCGCTTAAGATGGATGAAACGTGAGTTGATTGGTTTGCTCATAGACATGCTTTGTATAAAGATCACTTCCTTACTCTAGTTGTAATAGATCCCTTTTTTTTTTGCTCAAACAGAAAAGGTGGTTCAACCAACCGACTGAGGCTGCTAAAAGCTCTACCTACGAAAGCAACTCCTGTGTATTCTCTACGGGTGAAGATCTTTTCTCTCTCCTTTCACATGTCATGTTGGCAAACTGAATACTTGTTACTGTGCACATCTCTAATAGAGCTAACTGCTATCTTGCAATTTGCAGTTTTCTCGGAGGAATCTTTTATTTGCAGCCGGTGCTCTCTCTCTAGGTTCCTAAGCTTTTTTAAGTCGTGTAGAATACAATTAGCATTCTTTCAGTTTTGACCTTTAACTAGTGAAGCTGGTGTTTACTCAACAGACACGTTGTAGAACTTGCATTCTCCGTTAGGGTGATCTCAGTGAACGTTGTTGTGTACTACAATTCATTGTAACGTATAGTGATGTAACATTAGCTAATTTAAAGTATGTAAAATTATTATTTTGGTAGTGATAAATCAGAAATTAAATGCTGGATGATCCCCCAATGATCCTTGGGTCCCTCTGGATGGTTGTATTTTAGCATAAAAATGGGAAAATCAGCCATTATCTGGGAAAATGATCTTGTTTAAGGGTGAATTATTGTAACATCATTGCCTCAACTCAATGCCACCCAAACTAATGTTCTGTTGCTACCTCCACTTTAAGATTGTAGCCTTTTTGAACATTAACATGATCTTGTAAATATAACTTCGACCATCAAATCTTTGGATTCTCTAAAAGAACTGAGGGAGTATTAGTTATACCACACTACCGTAGTGCCAGTGGTTGTCTGCCATAGCGTTTCAGCAAAATTTATCTTTTTTATATAGCCTATTTGGTGTAGTAATTTTTCTTAGATTTTAGTAGTTCTTATAAAGATTCTAAAACTATTTTAAATTTTTTTTATAATATTTAAATTATTTTTAAATACTCTTAAATTTTGTTGAAACGCTACGCTACATTAAGCTGAAATGTGCAAGGCCAAAGTTAAGTGCACCAGAAAAAGGCTAGGCCAAATGTATTGCGCTCAAATTCACCGCCACAATTTTTTGCCACACGCGCATGTCTCTTGAGCCTGAAGGCTGAGGCGGGGGAGCGCATGGTTAGTTGGTTACAAGAGTAAAGACTCGGGAGCCCTAACGTCCTTGCCATAGCAGGAGTAGGTGGCTTAAGAACTCCACTGTCCAGTCCTCATCATCGTAGGAGCGGCCGACTCGTCGAGGCAGTGGACGGGCTGGGAGCTCTGCCATCCTCGCCGCCGAGGATTGGGTGGACTTGGTGAGCACGTCATCAAGGAGACGCAGCGCCATGATGCGGTTATGTAGCGGCGTTGCGGCCTCAAGAGATGAGAGATCCCATCATCGCCTCTCACCGGGGAAGAAAGCCATAAGCCACTGATGGGATTGTGGGATGGGGACATGGGGTCCTCGTCAGCATCTAAGACGATAGGGTCTGGTTGTCGCCACGTCGAGAGATGAGTTGGCCGCTGGAACCCGGAGAAGAAGGGGCACCATGGAGAGGACCACCAGGATTTGGAAAGAGACGTCAAGATCATCGATGAAAACAACTACGGGAGATCGTCATCCTGGGTTCTGGTCAAACATGATGAGGGAAGAAGCTTTGGTAAATTCTTTTTCCTTGGCAACCAAATACTTGTCCAATCTTCCTGTCTAGCCTATGTTAGTTTCGAATAGGAACCAAACACTATCTAACCTTAGATGGATTAAGCAAGCCGCAAATGTGGCAAATGACTAAAGGTAGCTTAGACAAGTTTTGTCATGAACCACAGAGATCCTTAGAAAATCTAACTAAAACGAACCTGTGAAACCATGATATGAATTGTCATGCCGTTTGCCACATGTATTGTTCTATAACCAAATGAAAATGCAATCGCACGTGTAAATGCAATTCCAAGCACATCCCCGATCATTGGATTCACGCCGAGATTCATGTCTAGATCAACTCTCATTCACATGTACATACGATTCCAAGCATATCTTCGACCATTGGGATTCACACCGAGATTCATGCTGAGATCAACTCTCCTTCACATGTACATTTTGCAAAAACAATCTGGTCCTTTTTCCTCCCCTCACCCTCTCTTCTCTCCCTCGAGCTGGTTGTCACTTGTCACTAACCACACTGAGGATGCGCCGCAGTGGATTGACTAGTTGAGACGGTGGTCGTCGATGGTGGCACGACAAGTAACAATTGGCTTAGGGTAGAGAGGAGAGAATTGTTAAGAGTATTCTAGTCTTTTGTGTGTTGTAAGGGTAGGATAGTCTTTTCCCTTCTCTAAATTTTTCCCTTTGTACTCTTTATATTGCCCTATGGGCTGTTCAATAGAAATTCAACTATTGCACACATACTCTAAATCTAACATGGTATCAGAGCAGAGATCTCTCTAGCTCACCACCATCTTCCACTGCCGCTCGCCCATGGGAGGAGCTTGGTTCCTCTACGGGAGCAGGGCCCCTGGTTTGCTCTGGCTTCCTTCCGGAGTCCCTTCTTCATCAAGTGCAGTGACAACAGCACCTTAGGAACATCATCTCTGCTTCTTCCTCCAGCATAATAGCAGCTTCAGTCTCCAACAACAGCTTCTCCTCTTTCCTACCCTAGCACATTGTCGCCGCCACTTGGATGCTAGGTCCCAGCCGGTCGGAGTGCTGCCAGCCACTAAGGACGACGAATCCAACATCTCCAAGCCAGGATCTACTGCCTCCGACTCGGATCAGGCCATCGCCCTGGTCCTGGGGTCGCTACCCCTTCTCCAGGCTCCACGCGCCGTCTCCCGCCCTGGCGCGGCCGTCTCTCGGCCTGACTAGAATGTCTCCGGCCGCCTCTCGATCGTGCACGCTCCAGCTCCAGCTCTGTGCGCCACCCTGCCTCGATGCCGCCGTTCCAGGAGCTAGATCCCACCGCTTCAGGACGGATCTGGCCAACATGGGGTCACTCCACCTGCGCCGTCACCACCATCGTAGAAGAGCGTCCTCCAAAGCCACCTCCAGCGCATGTCCACCACTGAGGGCCTCCTCATCCACCATGGCACCACTCCACCTTGTTGCCGTTTTGGTCCCATGGTCGGATCTACAACAGCTTTGTCGCCAACTCTTCCTTCGTCGGGAGCCCAAGCTATGCCTGGATTTGGCCGCCATGGTGGCACTCCCAGAAAAATCAGGCCACATCCACGCCAAATATGGTGCTCCCAAGCTTGAGCTCAGTCGAATCCACCTCCAAGAGCTTCGCGACTTCCTCTGCTCCAGTGCTTCATGGTGTTGTAACCGCACTGCCAGGCCTATCCCTTAGCCGCAAGACTGCTTGTCGGGGATTAGATTACGGCCCATTGCCATGGCCCACTCCCTGACGGCCCGATCAAACAGCCTACCAGGGCCCAGCTCCCTGGAAGGTTCTATCTGGCCCGTATGCATCTGCCGAAACGACTTCTGGGCGGCACGCGGTGCGTAACGACCTAGGATTCGTGTTTGAGTCCGACTCGAACAAAGTTTTGCACGGCTACGTGAAGACCCGGACGTGGTTTCCCGGATTGGATTAGGAGTCGTGATCCCCAAGACTAGGAGTATGCCTTATCCGCCTCGGGATATATTTGGCATGTATGAGTTCGATTACGTACTCGTAGTTAGTCTGCCCGATATTCCTTCTAGAGGTCGGTTTGCTCAAGACTATATAAACAAAGGCCCTACGGCGTGTAGAGGGCTCCGGCACTTGATCTTCGCATTATTGCTTCTCAGACACCATAATCTCGCCGAGACTTGTTCGTCTCGCCGAGCCATCTCTTGTATTCATCTCGATATATAAGAAAGGTGGACGTGGGGCTATTATCTCCCGAGAGGCTGAACCGGGATAAAATCCACATCTCCTGCTCGTTCTTTGTTCGCGTTGTTTGGCGTGTCTCCTATCTCAATCTTAAAGAACCTTAGCGACTTGAGATCGATATCTCAACCGTCGACAACTGGCGCCGTCCGTGGGGAGACGCAGATCGAGCATGTCGAACTCTATCAGCGACCAGGAGATTCTCCCGAGGACTACGACTCGGAAGGCGGGATGTCTCTTTCCTGCCGGATCGGATCGATCCTTCGATCTTGATCGCCTTCAGATCTGGTTCCGACTCCGTGCTCATTTGGATCTCTTCGCCGGCGGCTCTTCGCCGGAGCGCAAGTCTGATCCCCGCAATGAGCTCCGTGCTCGAAGCTGGACCAACTTGGCCGGCGGCTCTTCGCCGGCGCTGTCTGTCCCGCGACTAGCTCCGCGCTCGCGCCTCGGCTGGATCTATTCGCCGGCAGCTCTTCGCCCGAGGCAGTCTCGGTCCCGCGACGAGCTCCTTGCTCGGGGCTGGATCTCTTCGCGCGGCGGCGCTCTTCGCCCGAGCCGCGTTCGTCTCCGCGACGAGCTCCGTGCTCGGGATCGGATCAAAACTCCTTCCGGATCCCGGCCGTTACGCTGGCGATGGATGACGGAGAGAGCGACCAAAGACTTGGAACATCGACCGACCGTAAGTTCCTCGTGTAGGTCTTTCGTTTCCTAACCGCTTTTTCTCAAATTCGCGCCTTAGTTCGTCCAAGTCTCTCGGCCGCCATGTAAAGTTCAACCCATTGAGCGGTGAATGTTCGCGCCCCCCTGCGGCCCTTCTCACCACTCGTCTTCTCAGACTATTCTTTCTCTCTGGTAACACTTGATGGCTGCCCGGTCTTGCGAACTCTTGGCTCCGCAATCTTAAGGGTTTTCCCTGCCCGTATCTTGTTTCAACAAGTTCCTAAACTTCGAGTTGCGTAACACGGCATCCAGCCTCGCGGCTAAGCACGCTCTCGTAAGCCCTCATGGCGGCAGAGGCACTTAACGCTCACGGCTCGACCACTTGGTAAAGCCTGTTCTCGTAAGCCCTCCGCGGCAGAGACACTTTCCTTGTTCGGTTACCTTGAATCGCCTAACTTACGTTAACGGCGGTTCACGAGCGAGTCGATCAGATAAGGGTGTCGCTCTAACTCTCTACGCACGTGCTTGAAGTCGCAAGTTCAGTCTTCATGCATCGTCTGCACGGAGGCTAGGCGTCGCTCTTTCTCTTGTGCACTGTTCGAGTTCGCAAACTCAGTCCTCGGCGGTACTGGCAACGGGTGGGAGTTAGGCTAAGCGTTCTACCGGTTTTCCTAAAACTTTCTAGCGCTATTCGCCTTGCTCTTGGTTTCTGTTCGTCCTTATCTTTTCTTTGCTCTTTTTGCGGGAAAAGTTTCGGTCGACTCTCGCTCGATTCAGCGCTTTCGGCGGTCCTAAGATGCTCGGCGGCTCCTCTGAGGATCGCCTCTCCTCGGTCGATTGGGACTTGAGCTGAATTTGGCGACCCGATGCGTTTTCGTTTTCGGTTCCTTTCCTTAGCGTTGGTTTTCCAAAACCTCGTTGGTCTTCGCTCCGTGGCGTTCCCAGCGTCTGAGCATGTCTTTTATCCGGCGGCGACCAGACGGCTCCGGTTAACAAAGCGGTGCACCACCGATGGAGTTACGCCCACCGTAAGCCGATTCTCGCCATAGCGGGCATGCCCGCGTAGCGATTCTCATCATAGCAGGCACTCTGGCGCTGGTTCCGCGCCGCCGAGGCGACACTAACGCCGCGGGTCCATGCCCGGATAAGATTTCGCCTCGACGCGTTTTGCTGCGGCTAAGGTCCCGTTCGCCTTCCACGGTTAGCGGTCTTAGCCACGGTCAGACTTGCTGCGACACGTCTTCTTTATCCATGCTCGTCCTTCACAGCACGGTGTCCGGAGCAATGCACCACCAACGAGTCCCGCCCATCGAAGCCGATTTCATCGCCAAGCGGGCACTCCTTGCGTCGGTTCGCGATTCGCCGAGGTGATACTAACGCTATCGGGGCGTACACGGAAAAATTGTGTCTTGTGCGGGTAGGTCGTCTTTGCGTGTTTTCCAAAACTTCGCTTTGCTCTTCTTAGAACTGTTCTTGCTCTCTTTTTCCCTTGTTGGTGGTTTCTTGTTTGTCTTTTGCAGAAATACTGAGGCGGGAACGTCGAGCGCCGGTGATGGTCGCGGCGAGGTTCGAGCTTCCCACCAAAACCGATGTCGCATCCCACTCTTTCCGGGTTTGCTCGCGCATGCCTGTGGACCGATTCACTTCACCGCGTATGATTTCTTGCCTTTGCCCAGATCGACCTTCACGGTTCGGCTAAGTCAAGTAGTCGCCACCAACGGAGTCCGCCCACCGTAGCCGATTCTCATCATAGCGGGCACTCAGCGTCGGTTCGCACTTGCCAAGACAACGCTAACACCGCCGCAAGGAATCGTCATGGGTAAAGCGTTGATTTCGCGACGTTCTCTCGCGGCTCATTGCGTCGGGTTGTGATTCACTCGCGACCGAAAGCGGTTCTTCGCGGGCAGCGATCGATGGTCCCCAGAACGAGCTCCGTGCTCGGGTTTGATCACCTCGCCTGGCGATTCTTCGCCCGGCGCACATCCGTCCCCGCGACGAGCTCCGTGCTCGGGTGGATCACCTGCACCGGACAACTCTTCGCCGGAGCGCAGAGCTCTACCGATGCGTCTTCGCTGGTCGTACTACGGTTCCTTTAACGAGCTCCGTGCTCTGGGACTGGATCTCTTTACCTGGTTTCTTTGGCGAGCTCTACGCTCTGGGACTGGGTCACCTTTCCCATTCGTATGTATTGTCTGCTCCTAGCACACGATCTACGTCTGGAGGCACATCACCTTCGCTCCTGAGCACGACGTTTGCTCGAGAGCGCAATCTCTATTTTCGGGCAAGCTCTGGCCGAGAGGTGGTTCCCTATCTTTCCTAGGCATCTGAATGCTCGGATGCGCAAAGACGAGTCCATCTCGCGACTTGTCAGTGTTTATTCTCCGGAAGATCTAATCTTACGGATGCGGTGGTACGCTCTTCATTACTAAGAATCCAATCCTCCTTGATGACGTTCACCTCAAGGAGATGATTCACCTCACTTCTTCCGATTTACGTATCGAGGGTGGGTACTCGCTTCGGACGGATGTCGTTCTGCTCGACGCAGCAGAGTTGCTTTCGGCAAGCGGAGTTTGTTCGGTCCCGAACAAGTTTTGTTCGGTTGAACCCTAACCTGTTCGGTCAATTGTTACATGTCTTTGTAGCAGCAAAATTTCCCTCTTCGTGACTTGGAGTCTCAAGAGGATGACCCCACTCTAGTGAGTCCTTCCACTTGAGTCTCGGGGGCTAGCTGTCGGGGATTAGATTACGGCCCATTGCCATAGCCCACTCCCTGACGGCCCGATCAAACAGCCTACCAGGGCCCAGCTCCCTGGAAGGTTCTATCTGGCCCGTATGCATCCTGCCGAACAGCTTCCTGGCTGGCACGGTGCGTAACGGCCTAGGATTCGTGTTTGAGTCCGACTCGAACAAAGTTTTGCACGGCTACGTGAAGACCCGGACGTGGTTTTCCGGATTGGATTAGGAGTCGTGATCCCCAAGACTAGGAGTATGCCTTATCTGCCTCGGGATATATTTGGCATGTATGAGTTCGTTACGTACTCGTAGTTAGCCCGGCCCGATATTCCTTCGGTAGGTCGGTTTGCTCAGCACTATATAAACAAAGGCCCTACGGCGTGTAGGGGCTCTGGCATGATCTTCGCATTATTGCTTCCTGTACACCATAATCTCGCCGAGACTTGTTCGTCTCGCCGAGCCATCTCTTGTATTCATCTCTGATATATAAGAAAGGCTGGACGTAGGGCTATTATCTCTCCCGAGAGGCCTGAACCAGGATAAAAATCCCTGTCTCCTATTCGTTGCTGTTCGCGTTGTTTGGCGTGTCTCCTATCTCAATCTTAAAGAACCTTAGCGACTTGAGATCGATATCTCAACCGTCGACACTGCTCCTCTTCTTCGTGGAGTAATGTTACCAATGCAGCATGCCTGGGCCTTGCTTGGTCCTCTGCTAATCTAGCTATCGTGCCACTGTTAACCTCCACTCCGGCATTATAGAGCTTCATCAACACCTTCGCCATGCATTAACACCTCAACCTGTACCACCTATCACCTATCCATGACCCATCTATTCTTGACCTTGTGTCACTCTTGAGCTGAAGCATCCTATAGCCTTATCAACCCTTTCATTTGGTTTTAACACAAGACAATCTTCCTCGTCTCTCACCACCACCGATTTGGCACCTCTTTATCCATTTTTGAGCATCCCAGCTTCTTTCATATCCCGACATTTGCTGGCATCGCCGTTGTTGGGTCTTATGCTGCACATATGCTCTACACCTTCCTTGGGTCCTATCTTAGCCATTGCTGCCTTCTTGATGTTATTTTGGGTTTCAACTGCTTGCTACCTTAGGCATGTATCACTGTCCTTGACATTTTGCTATTTTTCGCTGCTTGTTGTCCTCACTGCATGTATCTTGTTGATTGTTGCATGTATCCTTGAGTTTTTTTCCTTTTCTAGCTTCCGTTGTGTCCATCCAAGTCTTTTGCTCCTTTGTGTCAGTTCATCGATATCGTGTGAGTCCACCATTCCATATCAAATCAGCTGATTCTTTGCTAACTTCTCTCTTTTCCCATGGCAGTTGCTACAACGCCTTGATCTTCTTGGACGTCATGAGCTCTTCATGGCGCATCACGTCCTTCTCTTTGTGATGATGCCTTCTAAGGTTGTGATCAGTCACTGCTATGCTTCTATCTCCTTCCTTAGCTTGATTTGACCACTCTCTATTTTGCCAATTGCATTGCTCCACTTCTAAACTATTCCTCCTAGCCGTCCTCTACTGACATTGCTTGCATTACCGGAGATCCTTGCAGACTGTAGAAGCCTTTACCTCCAAAAAGGCTTGGCCTCGATTTCTCTATCATTGCTCCTTGGTCCTTCTGGACGTCGTGTCTCCCTTCTTCGCAACGCATCACGTTCATCTTTCATGATGATGCCATTCAAGGCTATGATCTGTGCCATTTGTTCTCCTTCATGCTAAGCATTGTCACCGAGGGTTGACCCAGATGGTTGAGTTCTTCATGGATTTCGGCTTATTTTCCTTGAGATGCACACTTCGACGACCTCGCAAGACTTTGATAGAAATTCAACTATTGCACACACACACACACACACACACACACACACTCCCTCAATCTAACAAGAATGAGGGGTGGAAGAAGAGGAACATTGATGAGAACATCACTCATATGGATGTGACCGCCACTACTTCCTCAACTTCTACTACGGTCGTGGAAACTTGACGATAATTTATGGCATCCTCTACTTCATCTACATCTACTATGATGGTTTCATTGACATGGTATCATTGACCGCCACCTTGGCCTGGTCGATCACACAATTGGCCTCTAGATATGGCGCCGTCACTCAATCACCATCATGGCCACCTCCTCTACTTGAAAGCGCATTCAAAAAGGTGTATCTCCACATCCTCAAGTCCTTCAAGTCATAAAGGTCACGTCACTCCAAAGACGATCCAAAGAGAGCCCAATTCATCCATAAGTCATGTTCGACCGTCTGCACGCAACACCTTCAAATGGACGCCCAAGTCACATACATAGTTTGTTTTTATGTTGTGTCACTCTATGGAAAAGCTTAGGAGATAAACTTTCCAAAAGAATTAGTCTCATCTCAAAAATCATTCTAAAATATCAGGAACTATCAAACTAAGGTGTTGCATCACCAGTTGGGCCAAACCGAGACTTGTAAGCGGGTCGGGTTGATGCCAATGTGATGGACTCCCTAGGGAAACATTAGGACATCCAACACTCCCTCCTAGCCACCTCCCTCTCATAAATATCGTAGTGTTCATTGTTTAGTAAAGGTTTTGTTGTGCTTGGTAGACCTTGTGTGCGTCCCTCATCTTGTTGCGGGTCTCGACTAGAACCTCACCTTTGTATTATGTGCTTCATCCCTATTTACAAATTTAAATTGCATTTATCTTGTTTTTTGCTTTGTTCTTAGATCATTAGTAGGAATTGGCCTTCATGGTCCGATCAATCGCGTTCTTAACGTAGTTGATAATGAGTAGGTTTGGTGGTTTAGCGATTGTTATGTTCCTACCCTTGTGTGGTTCGTAGCCGGATCATTAAGGTCTTCTCTTCGACCAGATTGTATATATCCTTGTGAATCCCACCATAAGATCTGACCGCCCCAATCCTCATGATTTCTTTCTAGAAAAAAATTACAGAAATGTTCTGGTAAAAATTCCGCTTGAAGGCTGTATGAAATTGAGCAGAAGACATCCTGAAACGGAGCGGTGTTGCGAAGAGGTGGTGACACCTAGGTGGGGTAGGCAGGGCAGAAGGGTGAGTGGTAGCATACGAGGGAGGGTAAAGTGGTGGTTAGATTTTGTGGGGTAGGAGGCACACTAGGAGGTGACGACATTAGAAAGGTCGGGGTTGTGGTGGGGCCTGATTAGTCGTCGCTGGGAGGGGTAGTGGCTGTGCTTGAGAGGAGCGGTTGGGAGGTGGCGACCAAGAGGGAGGCCATAGTAGCCGGCAGCCCAAAGATTAGACGGTGCCGAGGAGGGATGGTGGTAGCGCTCGGAGGACATGGTCGGGAAGACGGTACGCTAGGTGGAGAGGTGGAAAAAATTGAAGGATCAATCGTGTTTAAAAGCGAATAAAATTACTATGACAGATTATTATGAAGTATGAACTCCTTATAATAGATTATTACAAGAGAACCCTTCTCAAGGATATGCAAGAAACCGAGAGCATCCCCAACAGGGCCCTTAAAGTACTGTAGCTACAGTACTCGTGGGTTCAAAAATTCAAAAAACTGCAGAGACACAGCAGCAGGCAACATGCAAGCTTCAAAAATTCAAATCGCTTATGGGGGGCTTGATAGGGCCCTGATGTACATGCTCGTAAGAGCATGGCTAGGAGAAGCTCCAAATGGTGTTTTAAATTTGCAGCACGTATAGAGTGTTTGGTAGGTGATGGAATCTTTTAGAGTGTAGTGTAAAGTCTGAAAGGACGTTTGCAGCAAAACTGTAAATTTGCAGCATGGGAATTTGCAGCTGCCGCTAGCTTTGCTCTAACCTGCGTTGGCTACTTGGCTCGATCCACGAGGCAATAAGATCGGTGGACCCTACCATACCGTGTCAGCTAACGCATCCGATGGTCAGCAGCACGCTTGGAACCGTACTCTCTAAAACTCCACGTGGGCTGCTAGGTTAAAAAAATTAAAATTCAAATCCATCATTCGACGGATTGAGAGACCATTTTCTCTGGTTTTTACTTGCGAGAACGCCTGCGGCCTGCCATAATTCTCAACTTATATTATTCTATATTGAAATACTGGCAGCCACGTCTTGTATCGATTTTCCATTGTCTAGAAAAAAAGGGAGAAAGAAAGAAAAAAAGATAGAAGAAGACGGAAAGTGGTTTAGTGAAGAGCAGAGCCCATTGATTTGTGAGCCAGCCCATTGCCACTCATTACTTATCTCTGCCCTGCCCATTGAAGAAGCAGCAAGGAAGCCCACCTCCCACCATTCCATTTCCACCCGTCTCTAGACTAGTCCTCCAGGCATGGCTTCCGATGGCGGCGGCGGCGGTGTGGTGGCCCTCTATGGCGGCGCCGGCGGCAACAAGGTGGTGGTGGAGCCCTCCTCCAAGCCGGCCGCCACCTTCTCCGTCAAGGTCGGCCTGGCCCAGATGCTGCGCGGCGGCGTCATCATGGATGTGGTGACCCCGGAGCAGGCGCGCCTCGCCGAGGATGCCGGGGCCTGCGCCGTGATGGCGCTGGAGCGCGTCCCCGCCGACATCCGCGCGCAGGGCGGCGTCGCCCGCATGTCGGACCCGGGCCTCATCCGCGACATCAAGCGCGCCGTCACCATCCCCGTCATGGCCAAGGCCCGCATCGGGCACTTCGTCGAGGCCCAGATCCTGGAGGCCATCGGCGTGGACTACGTCGACGAGAGCGAGGTCCTCACCCCCGCCGACGACGCCCACCACATCAACAAGCACAACTTCCGCGTCCCCTTCGTGTGCGGCTGCCGCGACCTCGGCGAGGCCCTCCGCCGCATCCGCGAGGGCGCCGCCATGATCCGCACCAAAGGCGAGGCCGGCACCGGCAACGTTGTCGAGGCCGTCCGCCACGTCCGCTCCGTCATGGGCGACATCCGCGTTCTCCGCAACATGGACGACGACGAGGTCTTCTCCTACGCCAAGCGCATCGCCGCCCCCTACGACCTCGTCATGCAGACCAAGCAGCTGGGCCGCCTCCCCGTCGTCCAGTTCGCTGCCGGCGGCGTGGCCACCCCCGCCGACGCCGCCCTCATGATGCAGCTCGGTTGCGACGGCGTCTTCGTCGGCTCCGGCATCTTCAAGAGCGGCGACCCTGCGCGCCGCGCACGCGCCATCGTCCAGGCCGTCACGCACTACAGCGATCCGGAGATTCTCGCCAACGTCAGCGCCGGGCTTGGGGAGGCCATGGTCGGCATCAACCTCTCCGATCCAAACGTCGAGCGCTTCGCCGCCCGCTCAGGCTAGGCTCAGATTCAATCGATTGCCGTCGCCGTCATATGCAGCAAAATGATTTCCAGCATCTCCATGTCGATGCTTGTCCGCTTGCCTTCTTGTCAACTATGCATCGATCAGTCGATCATAATAACTTTATACTCTTTGTCGCTACTCTGATTACTGATCTGTCTTTTTTTCGTTTTCTTTAATCTGGCCTGCTCAACAATGCTGGTGTTCAAGCTGCAACGATTACTGATCAGTATTGAAGCCTTATTAGTATTTAATCATGCAGTGCAGCCCTTGTTAGCGTCTGCTGTGTGCTTGCTTTATTACTCCTACAGGTTAGTGTCAGCTTGGTTGGGTATGTGCATACACGCGAATAAATACCAGCCTTGCCTATATATTGAGCCCGTTCACAGCGGTACTGAATGTGCTATAGCCTGTAGGCCACCATCCATCGCTCAGCTAAGCTCAGCTTGTTTCGCTGATTTCTTATTCGTCTTGTACAGAAGAGCTTGTTTCTGTGATTGCATGTCCGTTTTGTTTCGTAGAGCTTGTATTGGTAGGTACCAGCTGGAGCAGATCAAATCAAGAACCACCTGCTAGGATAATTGGTGGTGCTTATGCAGCAGGTTGGCCTTTCTTTGGTGCTCTTCGGCTCCTCCTTCAGCAATGACAGATGGGACTCTGCCCTCACCAACAGCACCCGCAAGGTACTCCTCCCCTTGCCCCATCCCTTCCCCTTCCCCTTCCTTTTCAGTGATTGCGAGTTTGTGAGTTTGTGACTAGAGGTGGCCAAATTAGCCGAACCAAGTCGCATCAACCGGGCAGGCCCATACTGTTCACTGGACCGGACCGGGCTGGCCTGGTTTGCGTCATTGAACCAAACCTGGAATGAGACCTCGGTCTATGGGCCGGCCTGGTTCGGTTCGTATATTGACGGGCTGGCCCGGTTTGTTTCGGCTTGGTTCGGTTCACCACTGTAGCAAGCATATTTAATTAAAATATATGTTTATATACCTATTTTATTATGATTTATAATTTATTTCATCATTTTATAACATAATTTTGAAACTTAATCATTTTTTCAATTTTTAAATATGTTTTTAAGCAAAAATGGGTTAGCACATTTAAAACCGGGCCGACCTGGTTCGGTTCACGGGGCCGAGACCTCGGCCCCCATTCATATAGTAAATTTAGCCAAACGGGCCCAAACCAGGATGGCCCTGTTTGTTCGTTGGCCTTGGCCACCTCTATTTGTGACTATGTCTATGAGCCTATGAATTAATTTCCCACTAGTACATCTCACCTCCCATTTTACTAGCTATGAGCCTATGATGTTTTACTCTTATAGTTCACATGAATCACCACCTCCCTCTATTATATATCATTTCTTTAGAACAAAATATGCAATCCACCTTCTCTAGTTTTGACCACTAATTTGCAGAATGCTGTTTAGACCAACCATATGGAGATGATTCTGTTTAGACCAACCACATTGTAATTTTAATTTTTTTTGTTTATGCTAATTTTGTTACTCTGTGTTTTCACCACTTCCACAAGGAGTATTGTGTCATGTTTCTTCAATCTTCACATATATCTTACAAACAAAGTCCTAAAGAAGCAGATTATACAGTCTACATAAATTGGCCAATTTCACAAGATCTTTTTGAATTTTGTATTCCAAATGTGGCCTTAGGATTTCTCAGTAAATATAGTAAAGAACAATTTAGGATCAACTGATAGATGAAATTTCCTTTTTTGGAGGCAGGGTTGAAAACATAGAGACTGATTTACCATCTGATTCCCAACTTGATACATGGCAATATGCTAGCTTGCTATCTTTCCATCATTCTTTTTAAGGGCATCTTGTTATGAATTATGATTCTTTTATACATCAAACCTACATGGATTTATGGCTTAAGATGAATGAAAATGGGGAAATATCATAATGCTGTGCTATAACTTGAAGAACACACATCAATTGAAAATAATTGTCCATGCAAATATTTGGTTGCCTGTTGTTTCATTGTAGTAGTCCTACAACTCTATGCCTGCATATTTAAAACATATATGAACATAGGTTTAAATTAGAATTAGTTTCTATGTCTTAAATATATGGTATCCATTTTGTTCGAATTGCAATTCTGGTCCTAACGACATTAAGGGTTGGGGATATTTTGACCTCTACTATTGGTTATGTTCAACAGTGCGTGTCTTAGTGTTAAATGTGGTTTCACAATAAAAGTAAAAAGGAAAAGAGCAAAGAATTGGACCATGTTTACTTAGAGTGACTGGTACCCTAACCAACTAGATCTTGAGAAGAGCGATCCTGCAAAAAATACTTCATTAATTTTGCTTCTTTTATGAGTATTACTTCTACATATCTTGGTGAAAAGAGGAGGGCAGGGGGCTACAAACCCATCAGGCGAAGCAATATAGGCCCAAGCTACAAAAGAGCATCCAATGCAAAAGGTGCACAAGTGAATTAGAGGTGTGGTAATTCTTTAGCACTAGATTCTTGTATAGAGCAAGAATCCGAGGATTTTATATGTATGAGGGAGTTGCGTATGCTTTGTTCTTGATATTGTGAATGCTCGTGATGTGTCCTGCATTTCAAAATTTAATTAGGGATGATGCGTATAAGGAGAGGTATAAGACTCTTAACAGGCCAAAAATACCTTAGAAAACCAACCTATTTCTGCCCAATCGTTGAAACTGACATGAGACCTGCCTATTTTGAATGCTTTATTTTGCATGGAATGTTATCTGGCCCGAGTTAATCTGAATTTCTGATTCACATTGCCCTTATAAGAGAAATACTTTGTACCACTATGGCTACGACAAATTTTGTTGGAGCGACCATTTTTCTGGAATCACCGGTAACACTCTTGGCAAGATAACAACTTAACAAGTGCAGGAAACTAAACCAGAATCAAACAATATGAGCTATTTTGGACATAATCATCAGCCTAGCAACAATATTTTTATACTTGAGTAATGCCTATGTCTAATTGTCTATCACCAAACCATTCAGGCTGATATTGTTCAGAGGCTATATTGGCCTGAACTCAGACGAGCCCTTCAAGTCATCAACAAAGTCTTCCATAAGGTATGGACCTTTTTCTCTTATCCAGTGTTCTCCTTAAGATCAGATGCTGCTAAGCTTATAATACTTGTTTATGTCCTCTGCCAATCATCCCATTCTTAAGCAATATCTTCCTTTTATTGTGCACTGCTATTCTGAGAAGAGCAAATCTTGGTTGCCTCTTATTGTTGATGGCCAGGCTAAGGTTATATGGCTCAGTTTTGGGATGAGTAACTGTACCCTTTCAATATGTCAGAAATCCTTTTTGAGTTCAAAATAATAATTTTACTGAATAGTTTCTGAACATATACAATTCTAGACAGGTGCCAGGTTCCGACATTATAATATTTACTTTTGCAGCGTAAGATTTGAATAGTTTCAATTGTTGATTGCTTGCAATTATTTGTTGATGTACCAAAAATGTTAATTCTGAGCTGCTTGCCTTCTGTAAATCAGTGTGTACTAGATTGTTGTACATGAAAAGGAAATTCAATGAATATCTAGTTGTCTGCCTTACATTATCAGAGCTAACCTCCTGTACTTCTTTTTCGAGAATTCTAGTACTATTTGTTTCGTGATTCTTAAATGGTGACATTCCTATGCAATCAAGTTTCCGATGTCATCATTGTGCAACCAAACTAATAGAAGTCGTAAAAATTTATCAAAAAATTGTAGATGTACTCATAAACTTACTATACCTCTGTATAAAATTGCAAGTTCAGATGTATCCTATATTAACAATTACAAAAAAAAAAAATTCTATCAAATCTGAACCCTTCAAATTTGTTTAAATTTTCTTGTTTTTTATAACTCTTTATATAGAGTGGATTTGGTCTTAGAAAATCTATACGTAGGTAGCGTAAACATCATCTACAAAGTTTCAAATTTTATGACTTTTGTTAGTTTGGTTGCACATTGATTGCATTGGAAGCATGATTGCATAGGGTATGTTGCCTTCTTAAAATTAGTTGTATGCTTACCCAATTAAAATCACTAACTTTGTACCCTCCATTTGCCTTAGGATTCAGAGATGCAACCTTCCTTACTTTGGTGCCAGTGATTCCATCGCAGCCCACTTATTTGCACTTGGACCGGAGTACGTAGACAACGTGAGAAAGATTGCTGAAGACCTCAAGGTACAAAATGAATATAGGCCAAATGTACCTGCTTGTACTGTTTGTGCACTTGCTTGACATTTCCCTTCATGTTCAGAGCTTGTCTGACAAGACTCGTGTCGTTTTCCTTGGCTGCCCACCACTGAACGAGATGCTCTAGAAATCAACCAGGTGACGAAGGATCATCTTCTCTATTAGGAGATGTGCATTTCAATCAGTTTGGATATGAAGTACTCTTGATACGTTGCTGGGTCTATGATCGATGCTAATTGCTTTGTCCATGTCTTGACCTGAAACGCATCTGTTAGGCATGCATCTCTGTTTGAAAGAGATGGACTTGAAGGTGGTTGATCTTTGGAATGCCATGCGGAATCGGGACACCTGGCGACAGCCTGCTTCACGCGTGTGCACACGCTGGTTCGTCTAGGTCTGAGTTCACGTGAGTGCACACGCATGTTCGTCCAGGTCGTCGAAGTGCGGAGCGACCAAAGTATCGTCGGAACCTCCTCCGCCCGGCGCTTCCTGGAACCAGGGGGCGTCAAACGCCTGTTGGAGCCAGCCCAGTCCGACGCTGCATCTAACCGTCCACCTCCAAACCGCGAGTCGTCCGATTGCTGTCACACCCCACCTCTCCTCACACCGCGCCGTTCCTCCAAAGCGCAGCGCCGTCTCCTCCCGTGACCCGTCCCACAAACTCGAGCCCTCTCCCATTCCACCAACCCTAGGCGGCGGTGACGGCGGCGACGACGATGACGGCGGCGATGGTGGCACTCTCCCGCTCCTCCGACTCGGCGGCGATGGCGGCGGCAGCGATAGCTGCTCTGCTAGGCGGCGACTGCGCTCTCCCTAACGACGCTTGAAGACCGCCTCCCCCTGTTGAGCACTGCAGCTAGGAGCTTCTTCGCCAAGCTCTTCGTGGTTGGATGTTTAGCACTGCAGCTAGGAGCTCCACCGCCTGGAGCAGGATTGCTTGCTCAAAGATTAAAGATTTTGATTTTGTATGAATTGTGTACAGAGACAGGACTGCTAGCTCTATAGTTTAAAGATTTTGATTTTGTATGAATTGTATTCAATGTTCACAATGCAATCAGAAACTAGACCGAGATGTACTCTGTGCTAGTGAAATTATGAACTGGCAGTGTATATTCTTGCGAAGAATTTGTGAAAAACGTGATATTAGTACAACACTACAACATATATTTAGTTTCTGATTGAATTCTATTTTGGTGGTGCACTGAACAATTTTGAAATTGCAATGGGTATGCATTGAACTGGAGCTTGCTTTGATAATCAAAAGTGTGTCAGAAGCATTGCCAATTGCTTTGAACTGGAGCTTGATTTGAGCAAGGTCACAGTAATTAATTCATAGCCTTATGCATTGTGGCATACACAAGAAAATAGAACGATGCAGTGACATAAACCTGCTGCTGCTTTGCTTTGAGCCAAGCATTCCAATAATAATATAGTGACCACTAACTCAAGAAGTAATACTATGCCATATGACAGAAATTCATGGCACAAACAGGGAAACCATATATATCATTGCAAGCAGCATGCTATATATATATATATATATATATATATATATATATATATATATATATATTGCTTGTCATTTACAAAATATTTCCAAGTACTTTGTACATTTTTCAAAGTGCTTGTAAGAACTGCTCAGTGTTTTGTCATCTACATCAAAATATTGCATGACAAGCATTTCTAAATACAAAATATGTCCTTGCTATGGTCTAAGTATTTGTAAGTACTGGTCATCAGCTTGTCATTTACAAAATGTCTCTTCTCCCATGTGGGCTCGCATAGGCACCACTCACTAGCCTATAATTTACAAAATATGTCCCTACTGATCCCAAACAGCCTCACATATGATTGAATTGTCCCTTGCTTGTACTTGAAAAACAGGGGAAGAACTTATTACAGTTAGTATGATATTATTATTAGTCAGGCATCATATTAGTAGTTCTATTCTTATTACCTTCTATGATCACTAAATTTAATAGGTCCATTGCAGTTGCAGAGCCATAAGAAGGCATTTCATAAGGAGCAGCAACATCAAAAGAATTTGTAGAAATCTTGGTAGAAAAAAGTATTATTGTCAATATACAAAACAACCAATTGAACTGTTCTAAAGGCAATATATGACGACAAACTTACATTGTTTTCATTTCCGAGATCACGCAAAGGTGGAACCAAATCAGAGTTTGCGCCCCCTTGCTTTTTCCCTTTTGTCTTCTTTTCCATAGAACTTGGGTAACGACGCCTTCCTCGTCCACCATCTTTTTTCCTCACCCCAGCTGGGTTTTTACATGGTGCTGCTCCAACATTGATGTTGGATGATCTAGCCTCTTCGGTTTGTGATTTGCCACCACTGTCTTGTAGAACAAATTCCTCCACATTACGCAAGATTTCTGCTGCTATGTTCAAAGCATACCTGCATGCTGCTTCACTATGTGAGGCAGTAGAAAATATAGCACTATATGTCCTCATCATCAAACTGTATCGGTTTGCCAAGTAGGTTTCAGAAGTAGCCCCTGTATCCAAAGTATAGAGTTTTTTTTTCCCAGTTTTAGCATCCTTCTGCCATCTTTTCAAAATGTATTTTGCAGGAATTTCTTTGATGTTATTATAGTCTAGGACCTTAATCACATGACAACACTGAATTCCCATAAATTCAAACTTAAGGCAGGAACAACTAATGTGATCATTAGAAATGTCATAAGAAACAGTCCTCTGCCGGCGTTCATCTGTCACAACATAGCCATGCACATTCTGACTAATGCCCAAATCTTCTATTTTACAGTTGAGGAATCGACCATACTCTGCATCAAATTCTTTGTACATCCTTGGAGTGTAAATTCTTGAGACTTGTTTGAGCATATCAGAAAATGCAACTTTAGGTGTACCTTGGCTTGCTCGAGAATCTGCCACCAACTCTGCATGACGACGATCTTCCACAACTCGCTCCCAATGATTAAAAAAAGAGTAAAATGCACCAGAGGTCCATTAACTTGTAGCGTGGTGTCACTTAGATCCATCAACTTTCAAACTGCAGTTTTGGGTCCACTAACTCTTTAAGTTGTTCACTGCAGGCCCGTACCCCTTCGTTTTATATTTAGATCCGACGTGGCATGGACAACTTAAAGAGTTAATGGATCTGCAGTAAACAACTTAAAAGAGTTAATGGACATGCAGTAAACAACTTAAAAGAGTTAATGGACCTGCAGTGAACAACTTAAAGCGTGAGGTCCATGCCACGTCGGATCTAAACATAAAACGAAGGGGTACGGGCCTGCAGTGAACAACTTAAAGAGTGAATGGACCCAAAACTGCAGTTTGAAAGTTGATGGACCTAAGTGACACCACGCTACAAGTTAATGGACCTCCGGTGCATTTTACTCTTAAAAAAATCCAACAATCTTCTTTTTGGATCTAAGTATTTCTTAATCACACTATTAATGCTCTCGCTTCTTTGGGTGGATTTCATGTGAGCACAAAAGAATTGACGACCGTACACGAGTGCCCATTTTTTACGAATTGCAAATAAGTCACTCAACCATTTGTTATCACAGAGATCATACTTACAAAGCATGTTGTTCCAAGCATCCATAAATTCCAATTCATTTTCACAGTCATACACGCAATGGCTAAAATCACGCTTGAAATCTATTGACGCATTGAAAACATGACTTAGATGCTTTGCCGCATTTTGATACATGTGCCAAACACACAATCTATGGACAGTGTTTGGCAAAACTGTCTTAATTGCGCTGCTCATGGCTACATCTTGATCAGTTAAAATTTCCTAAAAGAAGAATGTTGATTAGATACAAGTGTTTCATGATGCACAGTTTCAAATGAATCTGAGAGTAAGCTATGGCCTCACCTTAGGAGCTCTTTCACCGGTGGCTTCCAAAAGAGTTCTAAATAGCCATTCAAATGTTGAAATTGACTCATCATACAACAATGCAGCACCGAAAATTACTGTTTGTCTATGGTGATTAACCCTAACAAAAATAGCAAAAGGTCGACCATAGCTATTTGTTTTGCAAGTTGTGTCAAAACAAATGGCATCCCCAAAGAACTCATAGTCTAGCAATGATCTTCCATCAGCCCAAAAGATATTAGTTATTTGATCTTCATCATCAAGTTGAATTGCATAATAGAATGAAGGATCTTTTCTTTGGCGTTCTTGAAGATACTGCATAAGTGCTCCAGCATCTCCCAATGCCATTTCTTGGTCTCGCTTTTTCCTCAAGTAATTTTTGTAGTCGTCTAGAAGAAAAGTTAGATGGCGTTTTCCTCCAACATGTTTCGATAAAAGCTCATAAGTCTCTTTTGGTCGGAGCCCAGATGCATCAGCAAAATCACCCATTGTTTGTTGTGCCTTGCTTATAACTCTATGTGACTTTAACATCCTTGTTTTAGATGGGGTTGTGGTGGCATGATTATGTTCTGGGTCAAAAGAAGATACCTTGTAAATTCCGTTGCTGCAAAGATTAATTTTCATATGTGCATTGCATCCAACCCTATGCTCCATCCTTACATATTTCGGCTGGTTTTCGCTAGGAGCACTTGGTCTTTGTGAACCCTCTCTAGAACAAGTAAAATCTTTCATTGTGATAGCTTTTTCCTTATTCTTCCTATCCAGATTCTTTCTTATGCTAAAACCAATATGAAATGCATAGTCATTATAGAATTTGTATGCATCATCTACGGTGGAAATTCCATTCCAACTTTTGGTGAGGGAAACTCTTCTATTTCAACATTTCTGTCAGTTTGACTTCCATCTAACACATCATCTACCAAATACATGAGCAAAAAAATTAATTAAGACTCATTCGAAAGGGCTAATAAAAACTTAGCCAAAAAAAGTTAATTAGAACCCTTCCTAATCTATCAATTATGGATAATGAGAAACCTTAACCTGCTAGGGGATGAGTGTTGTCCATTGCAGATCGCGGCGTAGAAGCTGATGGGAAGGCCGGTCCAAGAAGCGAAGAGTCGGAGGGGCAGGAGAGCGCGGCCACCGCCACCGCCGTCGTCATCATCGTCGCCGCGGCCGCCGCCGCCTAGGGTTGGTGGAATGGGAGAGGGCTCGAGTTTGTGGGACGGGTCACGGGAGGAGACGGCGCTGCGCTTTGGAGGAACGGCGCGGTGTGAGAAGAGAGGTGGGGTGTGACGGCAATCGGACGATTCACGGTTTGGAGGTGGACGGTTAGATGCAGCGTCGGACTGGGCTGGCTCCAACGGGCATTGGACGCCCCCCGGTTCCGCGCTTCCCGCGATTGTGGAGACGATCGAATGCCCTCATCTTGAGCCTTTTCAACACCAATGTGTTGGCCCGCTCTATTTGACCGTTGCTCCGTGGGTGGGTCACTGAAGCGAAACACACCTTAGTACCTATATCCTCGCAAAAGTTCTATAAGACGGCATTGGCGAACTAGGTTTTATTGTCGGTTATGATGCGGTTGGCGACCCCAAATCACACGAAGACTTTCCACATGAATCTGATGGCCGCAGATATGACTGTGCGAACTGCTTTTGCTTTGATCCACTTGGTGAACTTGTCGATGGCCACGAACAGATGCGTATAGCCTCTCATAGCCCGTGCAAACGGGCTCAGGATATCCATCCCTAGACCGAAAACGTCCAAGAGAGAGGAATGGTCTGCAGTGCATAGGCTAGTCGATGGATTTGCTTGCCATGAAATTGGCATTCCTCGCATCTCCTCACTAGCTCGCAGGCATACTGGAGAGTGGTGCGCCAATAAAACCCCTGGCGGTATATCTTACCAATCAATGTATGACCGGACATTTGTCTCCCACACTCGCCTCTGTGGATGCCGAAGAGCAAACTGGCCCCCTCTTTCCGAGTGATGCACTTCATGAGAACTTCGTTTTCATCCCGGCGATATAGTCCCCACAAACCAGGGTGTAGCGCCTGGCCTTGCACGCTATTTTCTCCGCTGACGCATCATCGTCGGGAACCACCTAATCGTGCAAGATGGCTAGGATCGGATCCATCCATTGTCCTTCCTGATCAAGTGCGGCGACCACAGCGTGATCGCTCGAGTACTCCGCTTGACTTGGCGTTTCCTCTGGCGCTTTGACAAGAGTAGCGTCGGGTCCCTCCCCTGACGCGGGAGCCGAGGCCGACACTCTGTCGTCCTTGTCGGAACTAGGGATTGTGACAGACGGCTGCATAAGTCATTCTTTATAGACCCCAATCGGAACAGTAGTTCAGGAGAAAGCAAATTGTGAGAGCCCGTCCGCCAAGTGGTTGTCATGCCGTGGGACATGAATGTATTCTAGACCATCGAAGTGATCCTCCTTCTTTCTGACCTCAGCCAAGTACGTCGCCATAGTGAGATCTGAGCACTGAAAGTCCTTGCATACCTGATTGACGACCAGCAACGAGTCACCCTTGACGCGCATTCGTCGGATGCCCAGCGAGGCAGCAATGCGCAACCCCGCGAGCAGACCCTCGTACTCAGCGATGTTGTTGGTGGCCTTTAAATCCAGCACCACCATGTACTGCATGGCGTGCTCGGTTGGAGAGACCAAGACCGCCCTAGCCCCCACGCCTTTTAGGCTGAAAGACTCGTCGAAGAAAAGCGTACAGGCGGGAGGCTCAGGCTGCACTTCCACCTCCGGAGTTGTCGGTGAATATTCTGCATTGAAGTCCGCCATCGCCTAGCTTTTGATGGCGGTCTGAGGAAGAAATTGCAAACCAAATTCCCCCAGCTCCACCGCCCACTTGGCAACTCAGCGCTGCGCCTGCTGATTGAGGAGGATCTCCTGGAGGGGAAACGACATGACCACTGTGATCTCCCTCCCCTGAAAATAATGTCGCAGCTTTCGGGATGCCACTAGCACGGTGTACAACATCTTGTGGGTCTGAGGGTACCGGGTCTCCGCATCCTACAACACCTTGCTGACGTAGTGGACCGGACGATGAACACCTTCCCTCTCTGCCACCAACACCACGCTCACCATCGCCAGAGTGGCCGCCACATACAGGAGAAGCGGCTCACTAGGCTCAATAGCAACTAGCACTGGGGGTGAAGACAGGTACTTCTTCATCTTATTGAAGGCCTGCTGCGTTTCCTGGGTCCACTTGAAGTCGTTGGTCTTTTTCAGCAGCTTGAACAAGGGTAGGCTCTTCTCTCCTAGACGGGCTATAAATCGTCTGAGGGATGCGAGACAGCCCGTGATGCACTACACATGCTTTAGGCGAGTGGGCAGCTGCATGCGCTCGATGGCCGCAATCTTATCGGGGTTATCATCTATGCCCCGACTGGATACGAGAAACCCCCAACATCTTTCATGAGGGCATGCCGAATACACACTTCTCAGGATTGATCTTTATGTGGTGCTACCTTAGGTTGGTGAAGGTCTCTTCCAAGTCAGCCATCAATCTCTCGCTCCTCTTGTTCTTTATCACCAGGTAGTCCACGTAGACTTTCAAGTTTCTCCTGATCTGGCTCCAGAAAAAAGAATGCATAGCACGCTGATAAGTAGAGCAACATTTTTCAACCCAAAAGCCATTCTAATATAACAGTACACGCCCATGGGAGTTACAAAACCTATCTTCTACTGATCCTCCTCCGCTATGCTAATCCGGTGGTACCCAGAGTATGCGTCCAAAAAGCTTAGGAGCTCGCACCCTGCGGTGGAGACTATAAGCAAATATATGTGTGGCAAAGGGTAGGGATCCTTCGGGCAGGTCTTGTTGAGGTCGGTGAAATCGACGCATATCCGCCAAATCTTATTGGATTTCTTCACGAGCACGGAGTTGGCAAGCCACTCGGATGAGTGACCTGCCTCACAATTCCCGTACGCAACAGCTTCTCTACTTCTTCCGGGATGGCCTCTTGGCGCTCTGGTGCCTGCCTTCGGACCTTTTGCTGGACTGGGCGCACTCCTGGGAGCACCGCACACCGATGCTCAATCACCTCCTTGGGACCTCAGTTGTCTCGGATGGCTGCCATGCAAACACATCCGACTTTTCCTAGAGGAAGATGACGACCGCACTTTCCTATTTAGGGTTGAGGCCGCCGCACACCCTCGTGGTCCTGGCTGGATGGTCCTCGCTCAGGGAGACCACCTTGGCCTCGCCGAACGAACCAGGCGTGGCTCGGGTCTTCGCTTGAGGGGCCCCTAACTCGCCGACACCAGAAGGCTGAGCACTGACGGTGCCGGCGAGGTTGAGGGCCATCCTGTCACACCAAAGTGATTCCGGCCTGTCCACCTTGGTGACGATCGGGCCAAGAAGGCCCAACATCTTGACGTCCATATAATCATAATGGGTGGCAATCATAAATTTGGCCAACGCCGATCGGCCAAGTAAAGCGTTGTACGAGAGGTCAAAGTCCGTGACTTCAAAGTCGACCACCTCCGTACGGTAATTGTCTTCCTCCCCAAATGTCACAGGGACGCTGACTCTTCCCAAGGGCACCGTCTCTATCCCCAGAGCTATCACATAGAAGGGGAGAGCCGGTACCAGTTCGCGCTTCGGGACCTGAAGGTCCCGGGACACCTCGATAGATAGGAGGCTGATGGCGCTCCCCCCATCCACCAGCACTCGCCTGAACTTCACATTCCGAACCATGTGTGAAACCACGATCGTAAGGCGCCCTAGGCCAGCAGTGCTCTCGGGGTGGTCGGCCTGGCTGAAGGTGATCGACTCCTCCAACCACCTTAGCTGCCTGCCAGCCCTCGGGATTGGCACGGAGGCGCATACCTCGCGCATCAGCAACTTGTACTGATGGTTGGAGGCGTAAGCGGCAGAGCCACAGTGGATATACGCCATCGCGTGTTCTTCCTGTTGAAAACCGAATGGAGCCGGTGAAGGGAAACACAGGATTGCTACGCTAGCAATGAACCAAATTCTACCGCGAAAACCCAGGAACACCCTGCAAGTAAATGACCACAGATCAAGATTACCTTACGACGCGCTGTGCAGCGAAAGACGAATCGATGAAGCCGGTTCACCGATCTGCACATAGTCGTTCACGGCGATCCAGATCACCACCGAGTGCTCGCCGAGTGCTCACGGCCAACACTAAGATGTTCTAACCATATTAGCCCAACTGATCAAATCGTGTGCTCACATGCAGAACCAAAATGAGATTAATCATATTAATCAACCCTCCGACTAGAATAATCTTATTAGTTAGTCAACTCGGTCACATGCACATTCAGCAGCACTATAGAGCATCGTATGCATCTATGCATGCAAGCTGGATGCAGCGCAGCGGACTCACGCACACAAACACGAACAGTGTATACATGTGAGTAGTCCCTAGCCGCATAGAGCAGCTCCGAGTACTGCCGAGCAGCGACCTGGCTCTCAGGCAGCACACCATCATCACGCAGCAGCCTCAGCAAACTTGTTCAGCAACACACGCCAAAGATTGCACTCATCATGAAATAACAAAACTGATCATATCAGTTGACTATGCTGATCTAATCAACTCGGCTAAGATTAATCTTATTAATCACTCAAACGTATAGTAGATCAAAATCCATCGCCATCTTTTATCATCTTATGACTAAAAACAGCAGATCTAATCTACTAAACCATGTCACCATCAGATCATCTCATGAACCTTGTGAATCAATTCCATCTAGAGTAGATCGCATCTACCATGAGGAATCGGCAATAGATCCAATCTACTACCTCGCATATCACATATGCAACCAATCTGGATCAAGAACTAAACAGGATGGCTCTGATACCACTGAAGGGAAACGCGGGATTGCTACGCTAGCAACGAATCAAATTCTACTACGGAAACCCAGGAACACCCTGCAAGTAAATGACCACAGATCAAGATTAACTTATGACGCGCTGTTCAGCGGAAGACGAATAGATGAAACCGGTTCACCGATCTGCACGTAGTCGTACGGAAGTAGTCGTTCACGGCGATCCAGATCACCACCGACTGCTCGCCGAGTGCTTTCCGGTGGTTGCCGAGTGCTCAACGTCCCACGAGGTGTGCCACGGCCGATCTCCATGCTGTGGAGGTCGTCGACGTACTCCGCGCGCTCGCCGGGATTCGTGGTCTTCCCGAGCAGCGCACCTTCAAATGGACGCCCTAGCCATATCCGAGCTTCGTTTTCAACGTTCTACCACTCGTTGGAAAGCTAATGAGATTATCTTTCCAACACATCTAGTCTCGTCAAGAAACTCCTTCTGGATCAATGGGAATCGACAAAACAATATCACATCCAGAATCTGTCCGTGAGCAGATTTCATCTCCTCCTCAGATTCGCATCGACTAGCGCCACAGGGTGTAGCGCCTCTACGGTATCCACACATACAGGGATTGAAATCCGTCCATGCGTGGTGTGCTAGCACCGGTACACAGATGCCTAGAAGAGATGACGGCTAGGGTTTGGTGGAGAGGGAGAACTTGCACACAGGCATATGCCGACCTCTCCACCACCTACCTTTATATAGCACCTACTATTGGGCCCTCTACGCTAGAGGCCCAATAAGGTTTGGGTCCACATCGTATGTATCCCACGCTAACCGTGAGCCCGCATCATATGCGACTCATAATTTTCATTGGGCATATCTCAAGAGCCAGGCCTTTGTCTTCATCATCCTTGGGAGGGCGGCGCTCCTTGAGCCTCTTCTCCACCAGCTTTGATACGATTTGGCAATCAGCCAAGTCGTGCGCGTTGGACTTGTGGATGGGGCAGTAGGGTCTGCCCCCTCCGTCCTCGCGGCAATCATCCCATTAGTCACAGCCTCCGCTGTGCTGATTGCGCTGAACGTTGCGTCGGTCGCGACGGTTGTCCTACAGCGGCTTGTCCTTCCTCTGATTGCGCTCGGCCACTAATACCTGCCCGGGCTCGGACGTCTTACACTTCTTCTTGTTCTTCTTTTCCTTCTTGCCCTTGGAGTCGGGACCCTTGGAAGTCCCAGCATTCGCTCTCCCGCCGCTCAATGTCTTCCCGGACCCGGACACTCATGCTCGGGCCTTGGCTGCTCGAGCGCACTTGTGCGCCAGAGAGAATAGCTCGGTGGTGGGGAGAAATGGCGATTCGCCATCTTCTAGACCATCCTCTTATCCTTAACTCCCCAGTGGAAGGAAATGATGACGGCGTGGCGGAAGACTCAGGGGGATGGTGTTGCGGACATTGCTGAAGTGCCGGATGAACTGCCGCAACATCTCCCCCTCTTGCTACTCCAGCGCGAGGAGATCATCCTCCACGCCAGGCTGGGTATAGGAACCTTGAAAATTGGTAACGAACTGGTCACACAACTCCTCCCACGAGCTGATGGACGACTGTGGGAGGTTAAGCAGCCAAGAACGGGCAGACCCCGTCAAGACTGTGGGGAAGTAGTTGGTGTTGACGGTCCTTATTTGTAATATTTTGTATACTTTTGACCGTCAGTATATCAACAAAATAAAGAAATTCAAGTTACATTTAGCCTAACATTAACGAGTTCCATGAGTTTTGGTTTAATCTCATGTTTTGCAGGCATGCGCCCAAAATACATAAGAAATGACGGTTTATCGGGCATACGCAAATCAATCATAAGATAGTGTTTAAATTAAACATTTTTGGGAAAGTCTTCAAATGCCAAATTAGACTGCACCATGTTGAAGAGCTCGTCGAGATGATCGAAAACCATATATTATTTGCTACATTTTGAGCTCGGATGAGAAATAAATGAGTTCTAAAAGATTGCGCGCCAGGCTGGGACCTGGCCGGCCGACCCAGACCACGCTGGACACAAGCCTGGTCGGCCGGCCCCTCTTTTGGTCCAATCTGCCTCGGTCTTTCACCCATATGCCAAGAAACACAACAAGAGGCCATCCTAACCATCCATGCCGGTCGGTTTTGATCATAAAGATGAGATTGCATTGGAGAGGATCACTTGGCTCACAAGGAAGTGAGTTTTACCGGCCTCAACTACCAAAACCGATGTGGGGAGGCAATCTAGACCGTCAATGGAGCATCCCATGCGAAGCAGAAGGCCTTGATCGACCGAAACCAGGACGGCTAGGTTGACCGACCCCTTTTTTGTCGCCTCGGGTTCTTCTTCGACTCATATCAAGCCTACACGTGTCCCACTATGAAGCAATGCCTCACTTGCTGCGGTGCACTATAAATAGAGCGGCATTGCCTCATTTGCAAAGCATGGAGAAGTGTGGGAAAGAAGAAAGCAGCGCTACGCTGTCCAAATAGAAATATAGAAGTAGGGAGAGAGAAGAGCTAAGTGCTGAGGAGAAGTCGGTGTGTCGGCACTCTTCCACTTTGTGCTCCGGAGCTGAACTCGGGTGTAAGTTTTGCTTCACTTTACTATTCGGTAACACTTAGTCCTATCCCTTTAATTATAAACTAAAGTGACTTCATACATATTGTCTCTCTGTTGGTATTAGGCTCGTGCTAGATCTTGAGTGCTAAATCTCTGTGCTTGGGTGTCACAATAGATATTAGTGCCTGGTTTTTTGGGGGTGCGTATCGAGTGACGACATGGTACGTAGTGCTGCTAGGTATAGGCGTGGTGCCTAGACTAGTTAGAAATCGGTAGACACCTGATTCAACGGCTGTGCAGTAGGTAGTAGGTGGTGACAGCCCTACTATCCGGGTTAGACTTTGTGAAATCCGCCCTGTTAGTCTTAGCTTAGCCCAATCGAGCTCAATCGGGGGTGATCATAACCATCCGATGTTCTTAACGGATAGCGGGTGGTACTGAATCGGCTGAGCTCCGATGTAGAGCGGCTTTTGTGTTGGGTAATTTTGTATCTTTGGTTAGTGAAACCTGTAAAACCTCACGACCCAAATTATCTTATCCCACTCTCGTCATTACCACCATATCCATCCTATCAAGCTAGATTTTAGACTATAACACTTCTCGTTCCTTGTGGAAATCGATATCTTGGAATACTCCTGGGTGAAAGCTACCGCGATATCTGTGCACTTGCGGATTATTTATGTTAGGCATAAGAATCGCCAACAAGCTTTCTGGCGCCGTTGCCGGGGAATGGTAGCTGTTCTAGTTTCGAATCCTGCTTGCCCGTGTACCGCCACACACCAAATAGACACCATTCCTATTTATCCGTTTTCAGCTCTGAAGGGCAAGTCTCTGGAGCCTCCACCATCCTCACAACCTATCGATACGCTTGGCTATGAATTCCGTCCTAGCCTCATAGCCATGATTCGGGAAAAACCATTTGCCGGGATCAAGGATAAGAATCCATACCACCACCTACGAGATTTTGAGCAAATCTGTTCTACCATCTCTATTTTGGGCATGTCCCATGAGACCCTAAAATGGAAGCTCTTTCCGTTCTCTTTAACGGGGTCAGCAAAAGAGTGGTATTACTTTTACATACGCAGTGTAGGAGGAAGTTGGGAAGCTTTGAGGGACAAATTCTGCTTAACCTACTTCCCCCTCTACAAAATTGTCAATCTCCGATTTGAAGTTCTTGAAGGGAAACGCGGGATTGCTACGCTAGCAACGAATCAAATTCTACCGCGAAAACCTAGGAACACACTGCTAGTAAATGACCACAGATCAAGATTACCTTACGACGTGCAGTGCAGCGGAAGACAAAGCGATAAAGCCGGTTCACCGATCTGCACGTAGTCATACGGAAGTAGTCATTCACGACAATCCAGATCACCACCGAGTGTTCGCCGAGTGCTTTCGATGGTCTCCGGGTGGTTGCCGAGTGCCACGGCCAATCTCCATGCCGCGGAGGTCGTCGACGTACTCCGCGCGCTCGCCGGGATTCGCGATCTTCCTGATCAGTGCACCTTCAAACAGACACCCCGGCCACATCCGAGCTCCGTTTTTGACGTTCTACCACTCGTTGGAAAGCTAACGAGATTATCTTTCCAACGCATCTAGTCTCGCCCAGAAACTTCTTCTGGATCAACAGAAATCAATGAAACAAGACCACATCCAGAACATATGCGCGAGCAGCGACGTCTCGATCTCAGGTTCGCATCGGTTAGCGCCACAAGGTGCAGCGCCTCTACGGTATCCACAAATACAGAGATTGGGATACATCTATGCGCGGTGTGCTAGCACCTTGCACAGACGCCTGGGAGAGATGACGGCTAGGGTTTGGTGGAGAGGGAGAACTTGCGCACAGATATCATCCCAACCTCTCCTCCACCACCCTTTATATAGCGCCCACTATCGGGCCCTCTATGCTAGAGGCCCAATAAGGTTTCGGTTCACACCATATGTATTCCACGCTAACCGTGAGCCCGCATCATATGCGACTCATAATTTTCATTGGGCATATCCCAATAGCTTCCACTTGCACAATGAACAATTATGCAGTAATATCCCAAACTCCTTAAGTGTGTGACCCTATAGGTTCATGTGCAAGTCGGCAGTACACCCGGAAACAATTTTCCAGTCCACAGATCAACAGTGGCTCCTAGCAGAATGTATTGACCCCCAATTGCACAGAATGCAACACCGGCTGAACCTGTTGATACATTCATCTATACCGATCCCTTTACCACGCGATACCAATCAAGCTTAAGGCGAGATGCGCGCCACCTTTGTTAATAGCTTGATCATTTCACTCGTCAATGTAATGGATACACGGAGATAATGTGATTCTCTAATCACATTGGCATGGCCATGCACTTCCTTATCCATCCACACCGAGGGGCCCAGAGGTATCTCTCCTATTATAAAGGAGGGGCAAATTTCATCTTGGTAATCACACTCCTGGCAATGCTTCGTGGCATACCCAGTAATCATCTTTATAACTACCCTCTTACGGAGTAGCGTTTGATGATACCAAATCATACGAGTCCACATGCTGGGCATCCATGACGATCTCAGGTCTAAGGACCATATAGGTGTACCACTCGAGACTATACGCTGATGGCACTTTATGAGATAACAATCTCACAGCGTCTCGGAAGTGGGTCTGTCCAGCTACCCATGTTCTCCAACATATGTCCATATTATTGATTTGATATCTCCATATCAATGATCCGGGAACATGATCATCAATCAATACATGTGCTGATCTTAGGATCATAATGGTTCACATTATGATATGACCAGGGACTCATTTAGAATAACATCATATAGTGAAAGAGTTCCACGAACAAGTCGTACTTATCAATCGATACCGATGATGCTATTCAAGGAACCAAAGGATAACAATTTATCCATCATAAACATAGAAGTGATATAGTCTTCTCCAAGACCGTCTAATCGGCTCATCACTTATATTTTATCCATGTGCACCAGAGCTTACCAACCGGATATATAATATCCAATACTCATGTGCTCCTTCCATAAAGGTTGCGGTAATATTTGTCTAGGCTGAAACCTTTTCTGCTTTTTAACCTCCATTAAGTATCAGTTTGAAAACTAGTGTACGATGTAACCTTTACATGCCACATTTCCTCACCTCCAAAGAACACATTCACTATACTTCATAAGTATCTTAGAATGTTTCTAACCATCCAGTGAAATTCACCCGGATTAGATTGATATCTGCGTATTCGGTGACATTCACCTTGATGCATAGGGCATGAAAACCCCTTCTTTGGCAACTACTAAGCTCATCAAGTATCTAATACCGAATCTTGCTCTGCGATGTGACATGCATAGGAACAAATTCCCGGTTGAACCATTCAACACCATATCAACATATAGGTCTAATCCAATTAGCCTTCCGGATCTATCCCTATAGACCCTCATGCCAAAATTATGAAATATTATTTCCGATCAAAAATATGTCATACACATATAAGATCAGAAAAAATAGTGCTCTCCCACTTGCCCTTAATGAACTAGCCAAACATTTTGACTTCATCAAAACAAATATTCAACTCTGATATGCTTGTTTTAGAAACTAGCATACTGTAGCACCTTATGATCATCAAAACCTTGAGTCCGTGTCAAACACATTCTCACTTTGGTCTCCTAAAGAGAGCTGTTTTGATATCCCAATTGCATATCAAATATGCAACGATAGCTAGGTGAATTTAGACAACACTTAGTGAACCAATCAAGTTCCAAACTTAATTGTCACATATAGCTCGTCCTTTATTCATCTCCAGAGTATAGGCTCATCACGCTTCATTATAAGTCTTAAGCACATCATAGTCCGACAACAATTGTCTTCCCTATCATATAGGTGACTAATATGGCTTTTGGACAATTACAGGGTTGGTTTTTCCATAAAACATATAACATCTTGTACATAATATGAAAGTTTAATGAAAACTAAAACACTTTCCAATGATTCTCGAATAAATCCGAGTCACACCGTGCTCCCACTAAATATTTGGGAAGAAACAATTTCTTCAAAATAAAACCATTTCGAGTAACAAACATTTTGCAGCTCTTTACCCTTCTATATGTACAAACACTTTGTACCTCACAAAAAACATTTATCTTAATCGATCATGAACTTGTCAGACGTCAAACGTCTTACACATGTCTCACAATCTAGATTTCGATAAATAGCACGGAACAATTTTCGATCCATATCATATATGGTGGTTTCATTGTGACTAGATGGAACCTTTCAAATAAGCATAATTATTTCTAAAATGTACCATATCACGGATAATGAAACACAATGACATCACAAGTCTTTAGAATTAATAACACACATCCATTCATTAATGGAGCATGCCCATAAGACAAATCAATCTCCCATTCAAAAGAAATTGAAAAATCGAATTTGCCTATGCTCGAAATACAATAAAACTTATTTAATTCCGACTATAATCCTTCGGATTGGGCCGTTAATGTGTGTCAACGTCAAACGAGACAACTTTTACAACCTTGTCATTATTCTAGAATCCTATCCTATGGTGTTAGGGTAGCGCCAACATTCGACTTCACAAGTCTAGATTAGTACTCCAGGTCCAACTTGACCTTTTCCTTTCACACATTATTCGGCCTCATTCATAATTCAGCCAGTCTTTCGAACCATCATCAAATGATTAATGTTGATCTTAACGCTTTCTGATTCTAACATGCATCATATGCATCTCGGCCTGTAATTTCTCTAAGCCATTCATCATATGAAAAGCAACTAAAAATCACATCAATAGCTAACCATTAGTTAAAGGAAAAATCATATTTTTCAGTGCCCAATGTAATCAATCATATTGATCACATATGACAGTCGACCAAATTTTCTTTTGTGTTAATCTACATCCAAACAATGACTTATGGATCAAATCCTTCAGCCCTTATTTGGTTCTCAAACATGCCCACCAATCCACAATCATATTGTAGATGTCCATGACTTCATCTTGCTATGGAAGCTCAGATTTCATATTGGCAAGAAAGAGAATCATCACAAAGAAAATTATCATAGTGCTTCTAGTAAACACTTTGATCACAGATTGCATTTCAAGCTGGTTCATCAAGGTACTACTTTTTAGAACAAATATTTCTTCTTAATAATTAGAGAACAATTCTCAAAATATAATATCAATCATCATGCATATATCAAGATTCTCTAATCAAAGATATAGCTCAAAAGTAAAGCAACAGGTATATCAACAAATATTAAACTATGTTTACGTGCGTACCTCCTTTAACAATTTAGCGAAGATACTCTCACTCAAGTCATATTCCCTCTAATGACTCGCGATGGGACAAGATCCATGGTTACTGCAGTTCGGGTAATGATTTGTCAATACCACTTGAACCCGCAACATAAGTAAGACAACTCCTTACCAATCACATCATATGTGACTCTTGTTTGTTGGGGTGACATCATATGCCTGGCTCCCAACCCTGATGCCCTGAAGTCCTAAATCCTATTTGGTTGACTTCAATAAGCAAGCCAAAACTATGCGTGTGAATGCACGGGTTAGGCTACACTCACCCTGTTGTACATGAAAGAAGACGGCGTCCCTGATTTGTCAAGAACTTATCCGCCAACTTACAAGACAATAGATGCAGCAATTGGAAGAGCATCGTACACTTAATATTTTGAGGGAAATCTATTCTATGAAAGAATAGCAGAGCCGAAAAACCATCACAGAAAAATACACTATTTAAACTGTGCACTGGTGTGACCCAAGACGCGGTGATCATTATCACTCTGATCATTATCACTATGCGTCCATTCCTGTCCACCGGGCCATCTACTTGATATTAGTCAAGTATCACAAATTAATATGTAAACCTTAGTAAGATCCTACACATGCATCGTATACACAAGGATCAAACTATTCACATATATTTGCATAGAATCAAATTCTACCAAATAAAGTGAACTCATAATAATTATGAAAAGCATATAAATAATTAGTGTAGTGGAAACATTTTTCCCATAGTGAATCATATTCATGTCTTTTTTCCATGAAAAATTCCAACGGATTAATCATATTAACCCGCTCCGGACCAATCACATTGACCCAATGAATATTCCATTAAGCCAGTTAGCCTATTATCAGTCGGCAGGGTTCGAACTGTGAATCCTATTCATAATCTTACCCATTAGTCGTACAACCCCAACCAACCGCCGAGGCACCATGGCAGTAGGAGAAACTCGCCAGGCAACTAGCGCTCGAGGCATCCGGTGCCGAAGTGGTAATCCAACTACATGAGCAATTTATGGCGTGGCTATACCGTTGCTCGGGATCCGTATCCCAGCGTATGGCAGGGCTTTCCAACCAACTCGAGCTCCTGTGAGTAGAACCGAGCAGCTTCGGGCAGCCCGCGACCAACTCGAGTTCCTACAAGCAAATCCGAGTAGCGTCTAGTAGTGCCAGGCACCGCCGAACTACATCGAGTGACCCAAGCAACACTTTACTCATCACCGAGTTGTTTAGGCAGCGCCGACCAGTGTCGACCATTACCGGCACACTACCGAACGGGACCGAGTTACCCGAGCAACAATTTGCTCGTTACCAAGCAGTTCAGGTAGCGCCGAGTAATTTTGAGCAATGCCGAAGAGCATCAAGTCACCCGAGCAACAATTTGCTCGTTACCGATTTGTCCGAGCACAAACATGCATGCGGGCAGTACCTAGTTGCGTAGAGCAGCGCCGAGTGCCGCCGAGCAAGCGCCGAGTGCCGCCTAGCAAGCTCTGAGTGCTGCCGAGTAGCGACCGAGTGCTGTCGAGCAGGCGCCAAGTGCTGCCGAGCAATCGCCGAGTGCTGCCGAGCAGCGGCCTAGCAACCAGTCAGCGCACTACGAGCAGCAAATTCATACCCGACTGGTCATCTGGTGATCATATCACCTATACTTGGTATGTACTCAATTGATCTCATTAATCAGTACCACGTTGATCTCATCAACATAAGCCAAATTCCGAGCCGATCAAACTAACTCCATGAGGTCGAAACAATTCCGATCGCAATCACGTAGCTTTGATCTCAGCAATCATGCAAAATTGATCATATCAATCCGCAATGGACCGGTTGATCTCATCAACCTAAATCCTGATTAATCTCTATTAATCCAGTGGCATGGATGATCACATCATACAGACCACAACCTCATGCCATGAAGTTAATCTAGCTGACCTAGCACATGCTCATCAAATTAATCATATTAATCTAACAAACACGTCAAGGTTGATCGCATCAACCTAAACCGATCCAATCGGCGCTATAGTCAAAACTAAATAATTTCTTCGACAATGACACCAATAAATCAAATCTATTAGATCATATTTATCTATTAGATCACCACCGAGTGCTCGCCGAGTGGTTGCCGAGTGCCACGGCCAATCTCCATGCCGTGGAGGTCGTCGACGTACTCCGCACGCTCGCCGGGATTCGCGATCTTCCCGATCAGCGCACCTTCAAACGGATGCCCCAATCACATCCAAGCTCCGTTTTTGACGTTCTGCCACTCGTTGGAAAGCTAACGAGATTATCTTTCCAACGCATCCAGTCAGGCCTAGAATATCCTTCTAGATCAACGGGAATCAACGAAACAAGATCACGTCCAGAACATATGCGCGAGCAGCGACGTCTCGATCTCAGGTTCGCATCGGCTAGCGCCACAAGATGCAGCGCCTATACGGTATCCATACATACAGAGATTGGGATACATCCATGCGCGGTGTGCTAGCACCCTTGCACAGACGCCTAGGAGAGATGACGGCTAGGGTTTGGTGAAGAGGGAGAACTTGTGCACATATATCATCCCATCCTCTCCATCTCCCTTTATATAGCGCCCACTATCGGGCCCTCTACGCTAGAGGCCCAATAAGGTTTCGGTCCACATCATATGTATTCCACGTTAACCGTGAGTCCGCATCATATACGACTCATAATTTTCATTGGGCATATCCCAATAGTTCTTACCTTCCGACAAGGAGAGAGAGAATCTTTGGGAGCTGCCAAGGCTTGTTTCACCGAACTCATCCTCTCAGGCCCCGATCTAGCCATACCAGAACCCATGCTTATGCAGCACTTCTTTATGGGTCTTAACCCTAAGAGTGCTCAATTCCATGATATGGCCTCCGGAGGAGCCTTTATCTGTATGACCGTGAAGGAAGGGAAGGATATTCTCGATAAAATCCTTGATATCCCCTGCACGGGTTTATGTGAGGAATCACATGAGTCCACAAAAGGCATTCGAGCCCCTTCCCAGGCTGCATCATCCAAACCCCTGATCCCCCGTGCTGACCTGAAATAAGGATTCCCAAACCATCCTAATCCACAAACCCGAAGCTCTCCCATGAAGATCACAATCCTATAAAAACCTCCAAACATTTGGGTCTTCAATCCTCGGAGCACAGTCCTTGGTGTGCTCCAACCCAAGTCTCCGACAGAAAATCTCATGACAGCTTTTCGTCCCGTTCTTAAGAACTTTGGGATTTGGGACTCCATTGGGGTAATCCTACCACCATCTTTGAATCATCTGAACCCCTCATGGAGGAACCTCTCCTCTCTGGCCATGGCGATCCTGATCAGAATTTAGGACATTTAAGGCCTGAAGACCATTGTGTCAAAGAGAATGATGTGAGGCAAGATCAAGATGATTTTCCTTCCTCTAATCTAGAGCCTGAGGTTTTTTCACCACAAGTTGAGGATGAAGATGATCTATATGCTCTCATCACTCGATAGAACGAGCTAATTCAGGAGTTATTCCCTAAAGTATTCTTTGATCCCATCGTGGAGAAAGAAGATGATGATCTTGATGCTACTATCTCCCCGAGTGTCAAGAAAATTCCCGATCCTACTCCCGACTGGTTCTTTGAGCCGGTTAAGGAGAAAGAAGCGTACATCAAATGGTTGTTTGGTCCGGACTGGCATCCTGATCTTGTTCGCGAGGAGCAACTTCCTCATCTCGATTTGGGCAATTCTAAATACACACATATCATGAAAAGGTGTGCCGATGATGGCTGGGACAATTTTGAGATAGTAGAAGCACCCGTAGAACGTCGTAGACAATGATGTGAAGTTGAATGTGTTCGGTCTATGGACGTTCCTGCGAAGTCAAACCTAGAGCCTGGTAAGGAAGGTTTTGTCGATGAGAATGGAAGTTCCATCCTTGAAAAACCCCAAGACCCATTCTCACTAGACATACCTCTCAATTCGATGAGTGCTATCTTGTACGAGGCTTTCAACAATCCTATGCTCCTTGGACATATTCCCTTCAAACGGATGGTTGTAGATGTGTTTGTGCATAACAAGTATTGCAAATCTCGTAGTCGTGTTTGGCACAAATTTTGCAGCTAGATGGACAGGGCTTAGCAGAAAAATGATGATGGAGGGAGCTACATCATCACACTAGAAGAGTTCCTTGGGTCAAGCTTTTGGCCTCAAACGCCGAAAGGTAAGTAACCTAAACCCCATTCTATTTATTTGCCTTATTTCCTTCAATAACCTAGAAATTCTAAAAAAAATCCATTACTTATTTTCTTGAAATAAAAGTGTTACCTAATTTTGAAGCATGTGCTGAATTATCGCACCGGTCGGTGTGCAAGTAAGCCAACCGGCATTGTTTTTTCTCACCCCTCTCGTGTTTTAATTTAAGATCTCTCTGGTGTGATGCCCCTAAATTCATGAAATTTGGTAACACACACTTGAGAAATAAATTGAGCACAACTTTATTTCTCACATGTTAGCGTGCAGAAATTTTATTCCTTGATTAGTACTCAATTCTTGTGGGGTCAAATTACAATTAGGGAAGTTCCTATCTAAGTTGTCATATAGCAAGACAGAGGTATATGCCCTTTTGTTGATTCAGTTCAACTCGGAGGATTTTGGTTTTGAGCTGAAACCCAGCTCTGCATATTCCTCAGTGACTTAATACCTAGTAGAGCCTAGGTGAAAGGATCGCTATGCCTCCTAGAGGGGGGTGAATAGGCCAATAAAACGAAATTGCGAAATTAATAAACTTAAACAGTGACCAGCATGTCAGATGTTTCGATGAGGATCGGATGTTCCGACCTGATCCAGTAACCCCTACGTTGGATGTTCTGATCTGGGTCGGATGTTTCAACGGACGTCGGATGTTCCGATCCTGGGTGTTCTGGATTTGTTAAAAACTGCAGAAAAACTCCTATGTTCTGATTTTTTTGTTTACCGATGTTCGGATCTTTGAAGAGAGATTCTACTCACCGTTAGGGAAGGCACAACGCCCGGATCACCAAGACCCTAATCCCCTCCCAGCGAAGCACACAACACTCACCGGCGATCACTAGTTGAATCATTTTCCTTGCAGAAGTAGATTCGCACCTTCACAAACTCCGGAGACACACCACACGAAGATCGGCGGCTTACCAGCGACACCTAGCCGTCTAGAAGCCGTTCAAGCCTCCAAGAGTAACAAATGCGATGAAGAAAATAGGAATCGCTAAGTGCTCAAGAATTGGATGACTCTAATTCGTGGAGCACTTGGGTGCCTTGATCTCTCTAGATCTAGATCTCACAAGATGAACAAGAGAGAGAAAAAGGCTAGGGTTCTTGAGAGAGATGATGAAGAATATGAATTAGGCTCAAATCAGGATGTAATCAGAGTGAGTAACCTTTTGGAAGGTATTAGAGAAGGCTTTAAATAGGGAATCCCGAAAACTAGCCGTTGTTGCAGTTAATCCCGCATCAGATGTTCCGACCCCGTCGGATGTTCCGATGGCCATCGGATGTTTCAACCCGCGTCGGATGTTCCGATGGACTTCTCACTGGATGGCGTGAAAAACTGATAGGCTGGCTTCACCATCGGATGTTCCGACCCTCGTCGGATGTTCTGATGGTGTAGGTTCTGAATAGAGTGTATTTTGAGTGGAAAACTCACACGAACTTTGAGATACCTATTTTGAGCACTTAGGAACCTTTATATGCTTCTCCATTGCATCCCTCTTTATAGTACGGCATCCCTAGGACTCAATAATTAAAGATTTACAAATAAAAACTAGTCTTGATGCCTTATTGCAACATATCCACTTTTGAGGGGTACACCATCACATGTAAACATGTACCTTATGAATTTAACCTATATAGCATCTGTGTATAATTCTCCAATAGAAAATATTAGCTCTATAATTGTTACTCATTAATCACCAAAATCACTTAAGGGCCTAGATGCACTTTCACTAGGCATTCAACTTAATCAAAATTTTTTTGTCATTGCTTGTGTTGAGTTTTGTCAAAACTTAATACCAATCATTCTCCTTCTGCGTACCCTTTTAATTGTTAGCCTTTCCATGTCTGGTTATGCTGAACTCCACATCGGATTCCATCCACCTTCACCAGGCATTCCACCCAAATCCAAAACCGATTTCTATCCCTTCGTGTGCCTTTTGAACCCATCCACCAAATGGTCCATCAAAAAGGACACCATTTCATTCTAGTCCCTTGCAAAAGAGAAAAGAGGCTTGGAGCTATCGAAAAAGTTATTTAAAAAAAAAGAGAAAAAAGAAAAAAGAAAAGAAGAGAGTGTCGACTAAGCCTCTTGAGAAAGGGAGATAGAAGATATTGCCGAGCAAGGCAAACAACAATCAACGAGCAACGAGCAGACATAGGGTTTTTATCCTGGTTCGGGCCTCTCCAGGGAGATAACAACCCTACGTCCAGCGCTTCTTTATATGAAAGAGGATTACAAGGAAGAAACTCGGCGAGATGGACAGGTCTCAACGAGATTATGGGTGTACAGGAAGTAATATGCGATCTTGGCTTCAAGTCGTACTCATCTGGCCCCTCTACACGCCGTAGGGGCCTTGCTTATATAGTGTTGAACAACCGACCTACTGGGGGATAATCGGGCCGGGCTGACTACGAGGATGTAACGAACTCGTATACATGCCAAATACATCCCGAGGTAGATAAGGTATACTTCAATTCTTGGGGATCACGACGTCTGCTCCAATCCGGGAAACCACGTCCGGGTCTTCACGTAGCCGTGCAGAACTCTGTTCGAGTCGGACTTAAACAAGAATTCTAGACCATTACGCACCGTGCCAGCCAGGAAGCTGTTTGGCAGGATGCACATAGGCCTGAAAGAGCCCTCTAGAGAACAGGCCCTAGGAGGCTATTCGTTTGGGCCGTCAAGGAGTGGTCCATGCCAATGGGCCGTGATTTTATCCCCGACAGAGAGACAAAAGGGTAGCTCCATGGTCTCAAAGGATTTAAAAAAGGGATTCATTCAAATAAGGAGTTCAAATAAAAGACCATTTTTCCCAAACACAATATCCGATATGTTGAACTCATCAGTACCACATATCCTTGAACTTGTGTTTAATTCTATTCCTTTGGCGTGAGTTCATTCTCCCCTCGCATGTAAGCATTTGTTCTCTTGATGATCGGGATTTGGAGTAGCACAATCTTCATTAGTATTAAGTTTTGACTCAATAATATATACAGCTGTAGACTAGCAACATTTGCCCGTACCTAGAGCACCACATAAGCCTTAGTTTGTAGGGAGAAGTTGGCCATAGGCCTTGGGAAGAAACCACCCTTGAGCGACTCGAGAGTATCACTTGAGGAATAAAAACGAGCTGTGAATCCTTTTGAAAACTATTAAAACTCTGAGAATGTCTGAGTATAGGAAGGAAATTATTGCCTTAGTCAAGCTGTTCCATCTTTCAACTTCTAAAGGTAAGGTATTTAGCCACTTCAAAAATATCACAAGAACGAGAAACATTCTGGAATACCATGGTGAAGCATATGTCTGGCATTCTGAAATGATCGTTTACATGCAGCAAGAGCCCTTGAGATATTGACCGGACTTACGAAATTACTCTTCAAAGTGGTGCACAGGCATTGAATTCCTTCCACCTGTAAGTTCTATACTGCTTGTATTTGTTGATCTTAATGCGATTTTATGTTGTACGTTATGATGTATGTACCATTTCATCTTTTCAAGACCTATGAAAATCTCAGAAGAGTGTTGAACTTCTTAAGTACTAACATAGTATTACGGTTGTTTCTCTACTGAAATTATCATTTATCAAGTATGCTGAGCTTAATCGGAAATTGTTCAATTGTAGCTTTCAAAGTTTCACTGGTTTCTTTGACATATGCATAACTGCATAAGCCTCCAGATAGCATGTATATTAGAGAATCACATGAGCCTAAAATGCTAGGTATTCTATTAATAACATACATATTTTTCTCAGTTTGGCAAAGCAAAAGACCAAACATGTTGCAGCGAGTAATTGTCAAAACTGAAACTAAACAAGCAAGCATGCAAGCATATCATTAAAATATAATATTGACAAATTTTCAGGCTGAATAACCATTACGCAGAATGCCAACAAATGCGTAGATTAAAGGAACATGACAAGGCATGCCAGATCCGACAAACCACAAAGGATGATGCCGCGATGATGAGGTTTTAAAGAAACTTGGTGATAATTGTATTTGATATTGATGTTGGCTGGACAATAAAATCAATAGAAAATGTTTAGGTTCAAGCATGGGAATATAATATCAATAGGTTCTCTGCATACTTGTTGTTTCCTTGAGTCACTTTTATTAGACCGAATTCACAAAGCAAGGCAATCATTTCATAGATCTGATAATCTACAAAGAATTAAGTAGCTATCAATTATAATATAAAAATGTATAAAACAGCACATCTTTTATTGTCAAAACAAATTGTGCTACAAAACCATGCAATTTTCAACATGAATATTTTTCTAGGCAGGACACACCGGATGAACGACACACAACTTGTTCATAATAGGAAAAAATTTAGTTCACACGCTGTCTGGTCTAGCATAGCTATATCATAAAAGCGAACACGATAGTGAAAAATGGATATTGCAAAGCACACTTAACCGACAACATGCGCGCACCCGGCATCCCAACCAGCATTACATGATCTGACCCATAATCTTAAAAATAAGCAATTCTATACCAGCATTGGGGAAACCTAAAGAACAAAGATGGACCTCATCTCCTAGATCATGTAAGATTAGGTTTTCAACAAATATGTGTCTTTTATAGATTCTTGTGCACTCCTTTTCATGGCACATTCAAAAGCAAGGCAGAACTAACATTTTTTCTATCAACTGAACCAATTAAATGTGGCTAGTTTTTTATAGCTAATGACAAAAATAATCCTGCTTTATTTGAACAGATCCTAGGTAACATAGCAAGATAAAGAAGACCAAAGATTCATACTCCATAAAGAAGCTTCAATCCCCCAGCCCTTTCCTGTGAAGGGATCAAAAATTACATGTTATAAACCAACAACTATCATCCATAGGGCAAATGTTGCAGATCACCAACAACTATCATCCACAAATATAGACCATCATCCACAAGACATAATAAATTTATCTACTAAAAAGTTCTCCCGTAAACAAATGCATAAATCCAAAAAACATAGATGCAGGTGAAGGCTGCTGCCAAACAAATATAAAAATCCTGCGGACATAATAAAAACCTAAGGATAAGTATTTTGCATTTTTTATGTAACGATCTATAAATTACCATATAATATGGAAGAAGGTTGCATCCAAACATCGAGACACTTTCCAATTTCTGTAAAGCAAACCTAAAATCCTGTCAGTTTAGTGCCCTAGATCCCAAAAGAATGCTTCAATGGTTTCACTACATAGATAGGTACCAAAGCAGCAATGCCGGCCATACCACATCAGCTAAAAAAATATCTAAAACAGCATAGAAGATTAAGCATAAATGGTAAAGCTGCTTTGGGATCATTAAATAGTAAGAGCATCCCCATCTCACCCCCCAAATCCCCCTCTATTTCAAAAATTTTCAAATGCAGTAGGAGGGAACTTGATGTATGTGAGAGGAATTTGCCATAGCGATTCGTAAGAAGCCATCAGTAGCGATAGAGGGAAATTTGGAGGCCCTGCTAGGGATGCTCTAAAGCTGCATCTACTTTAATGGTAAAGCTGGTAAAGCTGTTATTTCCAAAGAAGATTAAATGCATGCAACCAACCAAAATCATTAATTAGAGATAGCATGGTTATCTCAACATACTTTTTCACTTAATTTTAAGTCTTGGTCTGTGCGCACCGGTGAGCATGGACAAATATAACGAAACGGGGGAGTGATATTTATAGAAGGGAATTGTTATCATCACCTAATGAACTGTCATAGCGGCATGTACCAGCAGGATTGGTGGATTGAGTGGTGAACCTGTGCATACAAAGTTGTGCATGCTTAATATTTTATGGCAGGAAGCATATAAAAAAGAAGAGTTCAGAAAATGGGTACACACACAGAAAAAAGCTTGCGCTTACCAACATTTGAAGTAGGTGTACGAGGCCTAGCTTTATTTCTTATCCTTTGACTTAGAAGCCTTCACAACTTTTACAGAGACTGGAGTGAGCATTGGTCTGCCATTAATTCTAGGGCTGGTAATCATGCATTCATTTGATTCAGCAGCATCATTTTCTTCAGATGCAGCTTTTCTTTTTAGCTACAAAAGAGAGGACTTGTGTTATATAATGGTCATTGGTCAGTAAGAATTGCAAACATCCCAAGAGGAGACATATATATATATCAATATATGATCAATGATTTCCAGAATTTACAGAGAATGCATCGTCTTAAGCATATACTATACACTGAGTACTGAGTAATAGGTACTGAAAACACAATTCATGAATGTACTACACAAAGCAAAATAAGGAACTGGCCTTCAATCTTGCTGATCCAACAGTTATAGACTTCTGGGTGCTAAAACATCCAATTTTTTTGAAAAAAGAATTTACTCAACATCTACCCCTTAAATTTTGATTCCAAATGGAAGCTTCTCTGGAGATGCACTACCAGAGACCAAAATGAGATGATAAAATAATCAATATAACACAAAAAAGATCAAAGCAGGTGTATTACATGTGCATGTTTGGCACAAACTGAAGTATGGCTTTAGGAGGTCGCATCACCCTGCTGCTGTTGGGCATAGATATAACAACTGTGTGTAGCTCAAAGGAGCAATTTGAGATCACATATCATCTTAGATAGATTATTCAATTTGGCCACATCACCACATACTATGGCATTTTCAAAAAAAAAGAGGATATACGTAACATATGAAAATCAAAGTATTGCACTGCTCATTGCTAACAAGATAACTAAATCCAATCCGGTCTAGATGGACCAAACAGCAGCAAGGTAAGGGGAAGGGGAAGATGGCCTCACCCAGGTTGGCGGCACATTTTGAAGCTCGCGGTGGTGAATCCGATGGAGGTCTGGCCCTTGTGGCCGGCGTCCATGACGAACGGCGCAGTGCGTGGGGGCGGGGCAGTCGGCCTGCACGACCCCGACGTCGTGGCCATGGTGGTTGACTCCAAAGGTACCTGAAGGACATCTTGTTGATGGAGACGACGGTGAAGAGGCCTGGGATGTAGGTGGTGTTGAGCTCGGACGGTGATGGGGAGGAGAGGGAGCGTGCGACTCGCCCCTCTGTCCCTCTCCCTCCCGTCCTCCTTCCTCCGCTTCTTCTCCTTGCCCTCGCCCCTCGCGAGGTCCCTGAGCGCCGACGATCCCTTACTCTTCATACCGGCGTCGGCCTCTAGGTCCACATCGTCGTTCGCCAGCGCGGCCGCCTCTTCCTCGCCCTAGTTGTCCAGCCCATCCCCGAGCACGCCGCCGCCGCCGCCTTTCTTGAGCAGCCGCTTCCCCGGCCTGGACGACGACCCGGCGCCGTCATCACCGTGCATGGGTGTCGGGGAGCGGTCCGGTTCTAGCCCGCGCTGGCGCCGGTGTCGTCTTTGCCGAGGTCGCCGTTGGGCTACTCCGGCTCGGGGGAGGGAGGGAGGCGTAGGGGAGAGGTGGAGGTGAGACGCTAGGGCGACGTGAGGGAAAGGAAGAGGCGGCGGCGGTGGAGGAGCTACGGGTTCGAGGCGGTGGTGGGGGCGGGAGGCGCAGGAGAGAAGTGGAGGTGAGACGCGGAGCAGGTGCGACGCGAGGGAGAGGAGGCGGCGGCGGCGGCGGTGGAGTGAGGGGATTAGGGTTGGGAGCGCACGGGGGGCGGGGCAATAAAGTCGGACCGTCCAATGTGAGTATAAGTAGATCAAACGGTCAAGAATGCAAGTTGGTGAAATCACCATCACCACCACCACAAGGTGGTTTATAATAGTAGAGATCAGCAGCCGGCTCCTCTCCTTTTTCCCACATTTTCATCACTATATTCGTTCTTCGAGCTCCAGATGCCACTTCTTGCTCCTCCCCTCAAGCAGAACCTCTCCTCTCCCTGCCTTGCCGTCTACGATCATGCTTTGTGTTCAGCCAACTTGTCCCCTCTAATGCCTGGCTAACCTGCTCCTTGTAGCTGCTGAGCAGGCCCAGGCTTCATGAGGAGCAGGTCGATGGTGACTTGGTGAGCTTCCTTGCTGCCGCGAGGTGCTGTCGAGCTTCCTGCTGATTGCCGCTGCCGCGAGGAGCAGTTTGAGTTCCAGGTCGTGCTTCCTTTTGTCAGTCTTCTTCAGCGTGCTCCTCGTGCCAGTAACCCCTTCCCACCGCTAAGGCGGTGACCTTCCCTATTGACAACTCCTGCCTGCCTGCTAGCTCCCCTTCCCTCTCCTCCGGGGTCCCCTCTTCCCTTCCCATGTGTCGCTTTGCCAGCCGCTCCCATGAAGAAGCACCCGCAGGTAGCTCCAACATTTTTCTACGGCAGCTCAAGGAGCGACTGCTCCGGTTCTATAAAAAAACTTTGAGGTTCATTTACAGAAAAGTGACTGCTGATTTAGCTAGCAAATATGTTTAACATAAAAGAACATGCTAATTTAAAAAATGGGTCCCTTTTAATAACAAACTAATTTGTGTTTTGGTGAGAAGTTACTAAATTGCAGTGAACTTTTTCTTATCTGCTCTCTGGATGTAGAGATTATTTTTGCTGAAGTTTGGGCTTCAAGATTATCTACTTAAATTGCAAATATTAAAATTCGAATATAGGTCACCTTTGGACTTAAAACCGGGTGAAACAAGGCTGATTCTGCTATTAGGTCTCAAAAATGTTTCTGTCGACTATTTTATAAGTTATTATTTCATCTTTAAGTTTGAGCTATTGCATTTAGGTAAATCTAGATGAATGATTAAACCTTTTCATACTTTGGTGTCTTCTGTTCCTTTTTGTCAGCTTTATAAATTACACAACTGAATCACGACCTTTTTTTCAAATCACCTTACACATCTTTTTCAGACCAATCTATGCAATTAATTTATGCTAGCTGAAGTAGCCTAAGTGCTTCAACCTGCTCTTACAAGACACTTTGTGCCTTCAGTGATTAATGGCCTGTATATCATTCTGAAATTCTCAGAAAACAATGTGTGAAGAGGTACAGCTCTTTTGACTTCCTAACGGAGGTTGTCAGCAAGGTACCAGACCTTGGTGGTGCTGAGCCTTGTGGGGATGAAAGAGGGCTACCAAGAAGAAGGTAAATTTAATTAGTATAGTTGACTTTGCATGACCCTTTGCCACAGCTAATTTGTGGCTTATTAATGCTTGAAATTCACTTTTTAGAAAAGCCGTGTCAAATGGAGACGACCCAGAGAATGAGGAATCTCGATCCAGTAAAATGGTACTTCTTTATCACATATCACCAAAGTTCTTTCATCTAATGGATGAATTGGTAACAGAATTGTTTCTTTTGCAGCCCGTAACATGGTCAAAAGTTACTCCCAGTCCTAGAGGACGAGGCAGCAGAGGTCGCGGTAGAGGACGAGGGCGACCGCCAACCAAGAGAAAGGAAGTTAATTATGTACAGTTTGAGGATGAGAGCAGCATGTTTGCTGAACAAGGTGAACCTTTACCAGGAGATGATATAGCTCCCGAGACCACCCATGGTAATGAGAGCGCACCCCAAAGTGCACATCCTCCGGTAGAGGCCCCATCAGTGTTGGAAAAATCCTAGTATCAATCCTTCCGGAAACGGACCATTGATCGACGGAAACACGGGTAGCCACGGCTGCACAGCTTCATGTACTGTCGGATGTCGCTGCCGGACCGAGGAACGTAAAGAGCACGTCAAGAACAGTGCCCACGTGCACGTACACATGTTGTGCTCGTGTTTGGTCTAACTAATCAGCTCTACTAATCACACAACAAAAAAAACGTTGGCTTAATATTTTCTTGGTGCTAAAGCTTGCACCTTTCCTTAACCCTTGGCCATCTATTTATACTAGAGAAAATACAAGACTCCTACTCAAATTAGAACTACTAATTCTAAACAAACTTCATCTCTAGTGTTTTTACTTTTAGATAAACCTAATCCTACTCAAACTAGACAAAACTATCAAGATTAGATCCAACAATCACCCTCCTAATCTTGATCATAATCTCCTGACATGTCTTCTCGAACTTGACGCAATCTAATAACTTGATAAATATGCTTCCTTGCACAGTCCTCACGCCCATCTAACGTGTTCACAATCTTGACGTGTTGCAGCCCAAACTTGTCCTTCAAGTCACCTCTGCATACTTGGTTCTTCTTCTTCTTTTCCTTCTTAATCGTCATTGTTTTATTCTTCTTCTTCATAATCTTCTTCTTCTTCTTCTTCACTATCGTTGGTACCATCTTTATCTCCTTCTTCTTTTCTGTATCAGCTGCCTCCTCTACGGCATAGAAAGGATCTGACTCCAACATATCTGTTAAGTCGATTGGAGTTGCACTTGATGTTCCCCGCTTGAACATTTCAAACGGTACAACCTTTTCATGCGCTTCTTGTTTACTATACTCATTGATATATATATATATATATATATGTTCAATTGAATCATATATAACCTATCTTTAGATCTTTTTACCTTCATAAGAAGCTTCCCGCTTTGCTCATAGACCCATAGATCTTCTTGGTGCATCATTACTTTGCATCCATCTTCGACAAACTGTTCCAAACTGATAATATTTTTCGAGAGACTCGGTATAAAATATACCTCGAAGAGCACACGTTCTCCGTTCTTGCACTGGAGAAGAATTGACCCCTTCCCCTTTATCTCTACAATTGATCCATTCCAAATTGAATTTGTCCTTAAAAACTCTCATCCAACTTCTCGAAAATGACCTTTGCCCAGTCATATGGTTGCTTGCACCATTGTCCAAGTACCACTTCGTGGATGTAGGTTGTGTTTCACCCTCGACACACGACCTCAACACCACCTTCTCTTTACTTAAAAGCATCACACCATGTACCTTCTGCACATACGTGGAGAGAAGTAGGCATGGTTCATTATCGACGTCCTTATGGATAAGATTCGCCTTCTCTTTATGCCAATCTCGATTATGACGAGGTTTTTGGCACTCAGATGCATAGTGCCCATATACATTGCAGTTGAAACACTTGATCTTGCTCCTATCCTTTGCACCCCGTAGTTCTGTTTGCCGTTGCTTGACTTGTCATCATCTGTGTTGCTTGACTTGACAGCTGCTGTCAGTATCACTTGACGAGTCATCATCGTCACGACCACCTTTGTCGCGTCGATGTCTACCATAATGGCTGCAAACGTTCTTTGATTTGGATCCTTGACTAGAACCCTTATCACCGGCCTTCCTTCCACCACCTCCAGAAAACCCCTCTCCCTTCTTTAACAGTGTCTCCCACTGCGATCGGGTGAGCAACAGTTTCCCATGGTCCTCTGGATCACCAATAGTGGATTTGATCCGTTCGTCGTACGCCCGGTAGCGACTAATCGGATCAGCCAGTGTTAAAGTCTTCAAATCAATACATTGCTCTATCGAGATGACGAGCTGCATGTATTTTTCCAGTGCCGCACGCAAGAAACGACGCACCACTTCAACTTCTGACAATTGCTTGTCCTTATCTTTTTCCAGTCCTCGGATCCCATTGACGATCGTCGAGACCCTAGTAGCGAAGGCCGCTACAGTCTCACCGTCCAGCATCTTGAGATTCTCAAAATCACGTTTAAGAGACTGTAACTTCGCCTCTATCACGCGATCATGCCCGATGTTCGCTGTCTTGATCGCCTCCCATGCCGCCTTCGCCGAGTCCATTCCGATGATGGAGATCATGAGGCCTTCGGGTATCGCACTATAGATTGCCGATAGTGCTAATCGATCCTTCCGGTATTCCGCGCCTTCTTTCTTGTACGCGTCACCTCCTGGATCGACAGCAGACCATACTTCCTATGCCTCCATCGCTACACGCATCTTGATGGCCCAGATAGTATAGCTGCTCCTTGCAAGTTGCGGGTACATCGTCGACGGTGGGGCCTCCTGCCTCACAACTGATGCTCCTGCTCTATGCGGTACTATTGACATTTTCTTATGGCGATATCCGAGTTGAACCTAGGCTCTGATACCAATTGTTGAAAAAATCCTAGGATCAATCCTTCCGGAAACGGACCGTTGATCGACGGAAACACGGGTAGCCACGGCTGCACAGCTTCATGTACTGTCGGACGTCGCTGCCGGACCGAGGAACGTGAAGAGCACGTCAAGAACAGCGCCCACATGCACGTCCACATGTTGCGCTCGTGTTTGGTCTAACTAATCATCTCTACTAATCACGCAACAAAAAAAACGTTGGCTTAATATTTTCTTGGTGCTAAAGCTTACACATTTTCTTGGCCCTTGACCATCTATTTATACTAGAGAAAATACAAGACTCCTACTCAAATTAGAACTACCAATTCTAAACAAACTCCATCTCTAGGGCTTTTACTTTTAGATAAACCTAATCCTACTCAAACTAGACAAAACTATCAAGATTAGATCCAACAATCAGCCACAGCACCAGCTGCAAGTTCGAAGGTGGAAGAAGCTAACACCCACCATCAGCCAGATTGGCCTATGCCGGAGGCCATTGGAAACATTGGTGTTGGACCTTCTGGTTTTGGACATCTGACAGTGCAAGTTGACGAGGACGAGGACTATGACAACGAGGATTAGGCATAGTCATCCCCTCATTGTATGCACTAACAGGACAGCTCTCCTGGTGTCGTAAAATGTAAATATAGCGAGCAAGTAGTTGCTGCAGCTAGCTGTGATGTTCTGCTGCTAATGTTATGTAGTTGTACTGTGTAACATTTCTGTTTCCCAATAATTGTTTGCTAGTTGCCTCACATTGTTGACATGGTTTTCTACAAATTATTGTCAGAATTAATCCAGTACTGGAGCAGTAATCTATGTTGTAATGTTACAGTGTAACCAGCAGTAGTTTTTCTGTAATGTTAAGTTGTTATATGCTTGTTATCGTCTTCTCAAAACCATGAAATAATGTTATTCAGATTTTGAATAAAAAAGGTGTCGGGGATAAAATCATGGCCCATTGTCATAGCCCACTTCCTGACGGCCCAATCGAACAGCCTCCTAGGGCCTAGCTCCCTGAAAGGTTTTATCAGGTTCATGTGCATCCTGCCGAATAGCCTCATGGCTGGCACGGTACATAATGGCCTAGGATTCGTGTTTGAGTCCGACTCGAACAGAGTTCTGCACGACTACGTGAAGACCCGGACGTGATTTTTCGGATTGGAGCAGATGTCGTGATCCCTAAGAATTGGAGTATACCTTATCTACCTCGGGATGTATTTAGCATGTATCGAGTTTGTTACGGACTCGTGGTCAGCCCGTCCCGGTTATCCCTTGGTAGGTCGGTTGTTCAACATTATATAAACAAGGCCCCTACGGCGTGTAGGGGACATCGACCAATCCTGCGCGACTTAAAGCTATGATCGCATATGTAAGGATCCTAGGCCGAGAGGGGGGGTGAATCGGCTCTTTCAAATTTTACTTCTTTCAATTAGCTTGATTAATTAGTCAAATTAGGAACCCAAGCTATCGATAGATTTATAGCCTAGTTGCGGAATCGATCACAATAAGCACGAGCGACTACAAGGAGGCTCGATGGCACTCACACGCAAGCGGTCAATCCAATGCGCGGAAGTAAACGAGTGAGATGAGAAGACGCAAACCGAGTTGTTTACCGAAGTTCAGTGCTCAACACATGAGCACCTACGTCTCCGTTGAGGAAACTTATCACACAGAGAAGTCGGGACCCTTTCGTCCCTAGCCCTCAATCCACTCGTGGTAGCTCTTCACCAACACATGGTAGGCGAGCTCCAAACCTTCACACGGAGGCGAGTTCTCTCACACGCGAGAGCTCCTCACACCCACGGCGCCGACACACGGCACCGACCACCGACACACGGTGGGTTTCACCTCAACACATGAGGTACCCCCAACACATGGAGGATTTGGATCCGACACACGGACGCCTTGGCACCTCCGACACACTGGGATGGCCGCCGACACACGGCGGACTTTGCACACCCCGACGAACGGAGAGGTAGCACCGCGGGAAGCACGGTGACCTTCACGAAGAAGGGTTTGCTTGCGGTACACTTGATGAAGCTTGGCGACGACGATGTCTCCCGGTGTCAAGAATCCCAAGAGCACAAGACCGGAGACACTCACTCAACCCTCATCCACCATGAAGGAAGGCAAGGCAACCATGGAGAGGGGACGAACCTTGGAGACGACGAGGAGGAGGCTAAGGGGTGCTCTCTTCTTCTTCCTTACTCTCTCCTTCAATCTCACAAGCACATGGAACCCTAGATTGAGGTGGGAACCATGGGAGTAGCTCTCTTGGTAGCTAGGACAAGAGGCGGCTGCTTAATGATGGCTCTCTCCAGTTTCTCCCGTGCTCCTAGCCCCTATTTATAGGCCCAAGACGAAACCCTAGAAATGGACGGCTCAGATTAAATCGCGAGATTCACATTGCCCGATCGGACGCCGTTCGGTTCCCGCCGGGCGCCGTCCGACAGAAGGTATGGGCTATTTTTTGTGCTTGGTCGGACGCCGTCCGGTGGCTTACCGGACACGTCCGACAGGGCGCTGGCATGTGCGAACGGGACGCCCGCCAGGTGCTCGGTCGCGGGTTTACACGTCGTCGGACGCCGTCCGTGACTGCTTGACGCCGTCCGGCAGAGGCTATGTACAGGACTTAGCCATTTTCGAGCTAGCTTCGTTGGGAATCTTTATCGGACCCGTCCGAAGAGCGTCGGACGCCGTCCGACAGTGGTGGTGCACAGGCGACCTCTCCCCGTCACGGCGACCCCTCGGCGAGCACGGGCGATCCCTCGGCGAGCATGGGCGACCTCACCCCAAGCACGGGCGATCACTCGGCAAGCACCGGCGACCCCTCGGCGAGCTGGGCGACCTCACCCCAAGCACGGGCGACCCCACGGCGAGGACGGGCGACCCCTCGGCGAGCCGGCCGACCTAACCCCAAGCACCGGCGACCCCTTGGACAGGTGTAATTGCTCTAAATGGTTCGCTCAGTACTAACACCTGGCACTCTCGGAACCCCATGGGACCCACGACTGATGTTTCTGGACCTGTGCTCAGTGGGACCCTGCAACCAGAGGGATGTAGTCGATCTGCTGAGTTGGGCCGAAGACGCACACAAGGAATTCAGAGAAACTATAGAAACAGAGGTCCTTATCCTTGGCGTTCCGGCTGTACGGCCTAGTTGCCATCAATTACCAAAATCAATTAGCCCATGGGAGGCTTGAACTTACAATCTCCCCCTTTTTGGTAATTGATGACAACACCTGCAAATCCAACATGACAAGGCACAAATCCAATCTCTGGTGCAATGGGTTAGTCCAGAAACATTGCATCACAGCATAGCACAATACCAAAGACTAGGCCAACGAATAAAAATGCAATGTACAGTTAAACATGAGCACATAAACATGAGCTCCCCCTAAATCAAAGCATACCACTTGTAAGACACGATAGTACCATCACATCACATGGAGCAAAGCATCTCCTAAGTCTACCACTTGTAAACACCCCAAAACATGATAATGCCCAAAACAAGGATTTGCACTAATTTCTCCCCCTTTGGCATCAATGACCAGAAAGTAGCAAAGTATGGGATTAGCAAATGAAGCGTTTTGAAAGTTGTACTAGTGCACGTATGCCCATAAGTTCATCACACTCAAAATCTAGCCATCTCAAGGTCACAATGTCACAAGATCAACTAAGGCACAATTATTAAATGTGTGATTCAAGTTATTTATGACCTAGAGCAAGTATAAGATGAACAATAGCGAGAAGTATCAAGAGTTGCTCCAAAACTCAAAGATGACACATGATGCTCTATAGCACTAGAAAATGCATTCCAAGCTACTCAATGTACCACCAAGCCTATTTGAGACTACACATTTTGGTTGAGCTCATTTTGAGTTAGTTCACAAATTTTCGCAAATTTTCTTGTCTCTAACCATAGGCGACGCCACCCAGCATGACACTGAAGATGAACGTCTCGGTTATCCAAAAACTCCCCCTAAGTTCATGCCTAGTGCAATGACAAGCTATCTCATCGAGGAGGCATTGATGAGACATATAAGACCTATTTTAGCACATTTTGCAAATTTGGCTCAACATTTTCTCAAAAATTGCTCAATTTAGCGAAGTAAAGACATGTGCAAAATGGAGAGACACACCCTAGACTAAGAAGCACATGATCAATCAAAGAGTTCAGAGTAATCAAATGAGACTAGAAGCTATAGCTCTCTTAACACAAGCTCATGGCTTTCAATTACATGATATGTTGAGTTAAGCACCAGTTGAGCTAGTGACAAGGTAAACACATGCTATAACTATCAATTTAATGTGATGAAAATATAGGCAATGAATAGCATCCAGTATAACAGGCAGAGCACCTAAAAGCTAAAACTGGCTTCAAAAGATTTTCAATGAATGGCATAGCCACGCGACCAACTCATGCAATGTTTGACTTATCTAAGATATTTAGCTCATTTCTCAATTTGCAGAATCGTGCCTCATCGAGTGGCTTGGTGAATATGTCGGCAAGCTGGTCCTCTGTCCGCACATGCTCAAGCACAATGTCGCCCTTTGTCATATGATCCCGAAGGAAATGATGACGGACATCAATGTGCTTGGTCCGTGAGTGTTGGACCGGGTTGCACGCTATCTTCACCGCGCTCTCATTGTCGCATAGGAAAGGCACATGGTCAAGTTTTAGCCCAAAGTCAAACAGTGATTGTGTCAAGTAAAGCAATTGTGCACAACAACTCCCCGCCGCTATATACTCAGCCTCAGCGGTAGATAGCGCCACGGAGTTCTGTTTCTTTGACGCCCATGACACAAGACACCTACCCAAGAAGTGACGTGCCCTGGAAGTGCTCTTGCGATCGATCTTGCACCCGGCATAATCTGAGTCAGAATAGCCTAGGAGCTCAAACCGCGCACCCTTCGGGAACCAAAGGCCTATGCTAGGTGTGTGTGTCAGGTATCTAAGAATTCGTTTCACAGCAGTCATATGCATTTCTCTAGGGGAGGCTTGAAATCTAGCGCACATGCACACACTAAACATGATGTCCGGCCTAGATGCAGTCAAATAGAGCAAAGCACCAATCATGGAACGGTAAAGCTTTTGGTCGACATATTTACCTTCTTTGTCGAGGTCGAGTTGGCAGTTCGTTCCCATTGGTGTCCGGATTGGCTTGCAGTCATCCATGCCGAAGCGCTTGAGGAGGTCGTGGATGTAATTCTCTTGGCATATAAATGTCCCGGTCTTGAGTTGCTTGATTTGAAATCCCAAGAAGAAGTTCAACTCGCCCATCATCGACATCTCGAACTCCTTGCTCATCATGTCGCTGAACTCTTTGACCAAGTACTCATTTGTGCTGCCGAAGATGATGTCATCCACATACACCTGGCACAGAAACAGGTCTCCATCCACCACCTTGGTGAATAGTATCGAGTCGACCCTTCCAACCGTGAATCCCTTGCCGATGAGGAAGTCCCTCAGTCTTTCATACCATGCCATGGGTGCTTGCTTGAGACCATACAAAGCCTTTGACAATTTGTACACATGATCAGGGTGACGTGAATCTTCAAACCCCGGAGGCTGCTCCACATACACTAACTCTCCTATGTACCCGTTGAGGAAAGCACTCTTTACATCCATCTGCTTGAGAGCGATGTTGTGGCACGTAGAGAACGCCACAAGCAGTCTAATAGCGTCCAGACGGGCCACGGGAGCATAGGTGTTTCCACAATCTATACCCTCGATCTGTGTGAAGCCCTGAGCGACTAGCCTAGCCTTGTTGCGCACCACTACACCAAGTTCATCTTGCTTGTTCTTGAATACCCACTTGGTGCCTATCACATTGCAGTCGCTCGGTCTCTTTACCAAAGTCCAGACCTTGTTACTCTCAAAGTTGTTCAGCTCCTCGTGCATCGCATTGATCCAGTCTGGGTCATTCAGTGTCTCCTCCACTTTTTTTGGCTCAAGCTCAGATACAAATGTCGTGTGCTCACAGAAGCTTGCCAAAGCACTGACCTCACCGACGCTGGCTGTCCTTGACCTTGTTTGCACACCTTGAGTCAAGTCCCCGATCACTTGATCAGCTGGATGATCACGGGCTATGGTGTGATGGATCTTGATCAACTGAGGTGGTAGCTCGGCTGACTCTGCATCCGCTCACAAGTCTCTCGCCTCGGGCGGCTCCACACTTAAGCTATCTTGAGGCAATGCTCCCCCTGAGTCTGGCACTGGTTCAGGTGTGAGAGGTGGTGGAACCGTCTCGGTCTCCCTCTGAACCTCTACTGGCCTGACATCACCAACTGGCATATTCTCCACTGCTCTTGCCAACTGCTCACCATCCACATCATCCAGATTTTCATGCTCTCCTTAACTCCCATTTGATTCATCGAACTTCACATCACAGGTCTTCTCAATTTGACCACTGCTCTCATTGTACACCCTGAAGGAAGACCCTCTGGCTGAGTAACCCAAGAAGACCCCTGTGTCCACTCTACTCTGAAACTTGCCCAAGTGCTCCCGCTTCTTCTTGATGTAAACCTTGCGACCAAAAACCACAAGTAGGAGACATTGGGTCGTCTTCCCACAAGCAGCTCGTGGGGCGTCTTCTTGAAGCTTGTGAAGGTCTGACTGTTGATGCGATGGAGGATGTATTGATTGCTTGACCCGAGCAGATGTGAAGTCTTGTACTCATCTAACATTGTCCTTGCCATCTCAATGAGCGCCCCTGTTCTTTCTCTCAACCACCCCATTTCTTTGAGGGTGTAGGTGGTCGAGAAGCGGTGATCAATCCTAACTCATCACGAGCGTACTCAATAGAAGTGTTAGTGAACTCCGTTCCATTGTCACTTCTCACCTTCTTGAGGGTACACTCAAAAGCATTTTGGGCTTTCTTTACAAACTTTTTGAAAACATCTCCAGTTGGAGTTTTATCAGGTAAAAAGAAAACCCAAGTGTATCAGGAGAAGTCATCAACAATGACCAGGCAATAAAGATTTCCCCCGATACTCACATATGTTGTTGGCCCAAAAAGATCCATGTGTATAAGCTCGAGAGGTCGAGATGTAGACATGACATTCTTGGCTGGATGTGAGCTTTCCACTTGCTTGCTGGCCTGACAGGCACTGCATAGTTTGTCTTTCTCGAATGTCACATCTTGCACCCCGAGAATCAACTCGTTTTTGAAAAGTTTCTTCAAATTTGCCATGCCGACATGCCCAAGACGCCTATGCCAAAGCCAACCAAGAGAGATTTTGGCCACAAGGCAAGTCGAGACGGATGCGGCAGGCTCATTAAAGTTCACAAGAAACAAGTTTTCAAACCGAAAGCCTTTGAACACAAGATTTTCATCTTTATCCAAAACCAACAAGCCCTCAGTTGAGAAATTGCAATGGAACCCTAAATCACATATTTGGGCAACAGAGAGGAGATTATAGCTCAAAGTTTTAACTAGTAGCACATTGTCAATTGAAAGATCTGAAGAGATTGCTACCTTTCCAACTCCAAGTACCTTGCTCTTGCTTCCATCTCCAAAAGTGACCTTGGGGGGAATCTTGCCTTCCTCCCCTATTGAGGTGAACAACCGGGGGTCGCCGGTCATGTGTTGGGTGCACCCGCTGTCGATGATCCAATGGCACTCTCCACTCCGATAGTTCACCTGTCACACGAGAAGATCACTTATGTGACTCAGGGACCCACACAGGAGGTCCCCGAGGGTTAGCCTTCAAGCCAGAAGCAACAGGAGCAAAGCGATCAATCAATGACTTGGGCACCCAAACATGTGCCTTGTGCTCATTCTCAGTCTTGAGCCCAACAAACCTAGCAGTCATCCTAACTTGATCATTTTTCTTGAGCAAGTAGTGACCATACAACTCAGTGTGTGCTCTAGGAAGTCTTGGTTGTGTGTGGTTGGGAGTGTTGCGATTTTGGGTTCTAGGAGGGATTGGTCTACCATTGTTGTGCCTACGAGGACCATGCCAGAAGTTTTGCCTAGGTGAATGCCAAGTGTTGAACCTAGGACCTTGCCAGTTGTTGTGAAACCTAGGACCATTCCAAGTGTTATACTTAGGACCATATTGCCAGGCACTATGATTACTTTGTTGCCATGTGGAGTTATAGTGCCTAGGAGGTCCTTGCCATGTGCGGTGTCCATTGTGCATCCTAGGAGCATTGTTGCTAGTGTGCAATTTGTTAGACCCAGAGTTGCTTCTCTTCTTGGGATGAGCATGATGGTAACCTTGCCTACTGGCAGATGCTCGAGGAACACTGGATTTCTTCCTCCCCTTTGGCTTCTCAGGGGTAAAACCCAAGCTACCCTTTAAGGAAGGTTTTCTTTGTTTCTTGAGCATCTTATCCAAGGCTAGACTACCCTCATAGCACTTCCCAAGTCCTTTATCAAATTTTTCAAGTTTAGCTCTAAGTTCACCATTCTCAATAGCTAATTCCCTAGCAGCTAAAACAAATTTGCAATTATCAGGAGTACAGTCATGAGCATTGCTAGAGGAACCACTAGAGCTAGAAGCAATCAGGGTCAAGTCAATCAAATCATCACATGAAGTAGAGCTATCAACCCTAGGAGGTGCAACAATTATGGAACATGCAGGAGCATCATCAACACATCACTAGGAACAGGCAAGATAGCAGGCAAAACATCAACCAAAGCATGACAATCAGGGACATCAACAGATTGAGCAACAGGCAAAGCAATCATAGAAGCATTATCGGCTAGAAGCCGCTCATTACTAGCCCTAAGCTCATGAATTGTAGCAAGGAGATATTCTACCGACTCATTCATAGCCCTATTCTCTTCTTCTAGCACACTTGTTTTCTTAGTCATAGCATTACTAGAACCCATCATGGAGTCATGTTCAGTTTCTAGTGATTCATGCTTAGACACAAGATCATTGAACCTAGCATTTAAGTCATTAAGACGCTCCTGAAGTCTCATGTTTCTCGATCTTTCCTTTTCAAGAAAGTCAAGTGCTTGAGTAAGGTAACCTCTAGCAACTTCCGCCTCATCTTCGGGTTCAGAGTCAGAGTCACAAACCTCATTTCTAGATGGCTTGACCATCAAGCACTTGGCGATCTCGGTCGGAGTCGATGTCGCCTCTGGTGTAGTGGAAGTAGAGGAAGCCGACTCGTCATCATCGGAGAACCACTCTTGAGGCTCAGTGACGACCGTGAGACATCTTGAAGGGAAGGCTGGCGGTGGTGGCACAGCCTGAGTGATTGCCATGCCGGCCAATCCTTGGCCACTTGACTCCTCGTCATCACTTGAAGCTGACGTGTCGCTGGAGCTGTCATCGGTCACCCATTCCCCCACAAAGGCTAGCCTCTTGCCTTGTGAGGAGCGACCCTTGAATACTGACTTCTGGGGATTCTTCTTGTAGTCCTTCCGTCTTGGCTTCTCGCCATCACCCTTCTCCCTTCCTTTGTCCTTGTACTTGGTATTGCCCTTCTGAGGACACATCGAAGCAATATGTCCCTTCTCCTGACACTCATAGCATCGGTATGATGCATGTGAGTTTCTGCTCATCCTCTTCCTGCCTCCATAGCCATTCTTGTTCATGAACTGGCCAGCTTGCTTCATGAACAAGCCGAAGTGTTGGAAGCCCTCCTCGAGCTCGCTCCATGACATCTCACAACCATCCCCCGCTTGACTTGACTCGGGGGCACTCTGTCTTGATCCACTAGCCTTCAGGGCGATCACTTGATTCTTCGTTGGAGCAGGGAAAACCTCGGGATCATTGAGGAGCATCATCTCATGTGCGGTGATCTTCTTGAGCAGTAGTGGGTGCCGCTTCTCCACATCACCGCTGTTGGTGAGATAGGTAATGATGTCCCGGTAATCCTTCTTGGAGAGGATCCGCAGCATCTTCCTGCACACTTCATCATTTGCAACAATGTGACCGAGCCCCTTAAGCTCGTTAAGGATGGGGTTAAGCCGAGTAAACATAGCATTGACATTCTCATTAGAAAGCATTCTGAACTGATCATAACGCTCCTTGACAACTACTAGTCTACCCTCCTTAACAGCAGAAGTGCTCTCGTGAATCTCAATGAGTGTGATCCATATGTCGTGTGCACTAGTGAGATTGCTAACCCTATCGAAAACCTCCATGCTCAAACCACAAAACAAAGCGTTCATGGCCTTAGCATCGGTTTCTAGGAGTTTGTTTTGAGCGGGTGTGGCAGGTATATTGTTGGTGAGTGTGACACCATGAGGAGACTCTACAACCCTCCAAACATCCATTCCCATGGCGTGCAGAAATACTTTCATTCGCAACGTCCAAAAACCAAAATTAGTGCCACAAAACAGAGGAATCCTATTGGCAGCTACACTACCCCCGTCAGCCATCTCTATGCGGTTAAGCAACTAGAGACCCGAGCTCTGATACCACTTGTAAGGATCCTAGGCCGAGAGGGGGGGTGAATCGGCTCTTTCAAATTTTACTTCTTTCAATTAGCTTGATTAATTAGTCAAATTAGGAACCCAAGCTATCGATAGATTTATAGCCTAGTTGCGGAATCGATCACAATAAGCACGAGCGACTACAAGGAGGCTCGATGGCACTCACACGCAAGCGGTCAATCCAATGTGCGGAAGTAAACGAGTGAGATGAGAAGACGCAAACCGAGTTGTTTACCGAAGTTCAGTGCTCAACACATGAGCACCTACGTCTCCGTTGAGGAAACTTCTCACACAAAGAAGTCGGGACCCTTTCGTCCCTAGCCCTCAATCCACTCGTGGTAGCTCTTCACCAACACATGGTAGGCGAGCTCCAAACCTTCACACGGAGGCGAGTTCTCTCACACGCGAGTGCTCCTCACACCCACGGCGCCGACACACGGCACCGACCACTGACACACGGTGGGTTTCACCTCAACACATGAGGTACCCCCAACACATGGAGGATTTGGATCCGACACACGGATGCCTTGGCACCTCCGACACACTGGGATGGCCGCCGACACACGGCGGACTTTGCACACCTCGACGAACGGAGAGGTAGCACCGCGGGAAGCACGGTGACCTTCACGAAGAAGGGTTTGCTTGCAGTACACTTGATGAAGCTTGGCGACGACGATGTCTCCCGGTGTCAAGAATCCCAAGAGCACAAGGCCAGAGACACTCACTCAACCCTCATCCACCATGAAGGAAGGCAAGGCAACCATGGAGAGGGGACGAACCTTGGAGACGACGAGGAGGAGGCTAAGGGGTGCTCTCTTCTTCTTCCTTACTCTCTCCTTCAATCTCACAAGCACATGGAACCCTAGATTGAGGTGGGAACCATGGTAGGAGCTCTCTTGGTAGCTAGGACAAGAGGCGGCTGCTTAATGATGACTCTCTCCAGTTTCTCCCGTGCTCCTAGCCCCTATTTATAGGCCCAAGACGAAACCCTAGAAATGGACGGCTCAGATTAAATCGCGAGATTCACATTGCCCGATCGGACGCCGTCCGGTTCCCGTCGGGCGCCGTCCGACAGAAGGTATGGGCTATTTTTTGTGCTTGGTCGGACGCCACACGTCCGACAGGGCGCTGGCGTGTGCGAACGGGACGCCCGCCAGGTGCTCGGTCGCGGGTTTACACGTCGTCGGACGCCGTCCGACAGAGGCTATCTACCTGGGACTTAGCCATTTTCGAGCTAGCTCGTTGGGAACCTTCTTTGCCGGACCCGTCAAGAGCGTCTTGACGCCGTCCGACAGTGGTGGTGCACGGCGACCTCTCCCGTCACGGCGACCCCTCATGAGTGCAGGCGACCCTCGGCGAGCATGGGCGACCTCACCCCAAGCAGGCGATCACTCGGCGAGCACCAGCGACCCTCGGCGGTGGCGACCTCACCCCAAGCAGGCGACCCTACGCGGCCGGCGACCTAACCCAAGCACCGGCGACCCCTCGGACAGGTGTAATTGCTCTAGATGGTTCGCTCAGTACTAACACCTGGCACTCTCGGAACCACATGGGACCCACGGCTGATGTTTCTGGACCTATGCTCAGTGGGACCCTGCAACCAGAGGGATGTAGTCGATCTGCTGAGTTGGGCCGAAGACGCACACAAGGAATTCAGAGAAACTATAGAAACAGAGGTACTTATCCTTGGCGTTCCGCCTGTACGGCCTAGTTGCCATCAATTACCAAAATCAATTAGCCCATGGGAGGCTTGAACTTACAGCATATTAGTTTTCTGTACACACATAATCTCACTGAGATCTGTTCATCTCATTGAGTTTTCTTCTTGTAATCCTCTTTGATATAAAGAAAGGCTGGACGTAGGGCTATTATCTCCTCTGACAGGCCCGAACCAGGATAAAAACTCTGTGTCTCCCTGTTATTCGTTGATTGTTGTTTGTCTTACTCGGTAGGTCTTCTATCTTCCTTTTCTCAAGAATCTTAGTTAACTTGGATCCGATATCCCAACCGTCGACAAAAGGCACTTTTTTCTCACACCACTATCCAGAGATAGCTGCAATCTGGCATTTACACGCTTATAGCCAGTGATGATGTAGATCAAATTGACAATTTTCTTGGTCAGCTTGAGGTACTTGCCATGGGCGCATTTCCATATTTGAAAGACTAGCTCATGAAACTGTTCCTGGATTACCCAAATTGTCCATATGCTCAGTTCCAGTATGTTACAACAGTGCAAATATTATTCAATAAACCATGATGGCGAGTGCCAATGATAATTTTTTCTATGGAAAAGTTCTTGCCTTTGCTACAGTGCGACAAAATCCATTGTCAATTAGAAGCTTATGCAATGATTCGTCGATCAAACATGATGTCATAAAAACACAATATTAACGAGGAGGCGTGATGTCATAAAATACAAAACACCAAATATTAGCTTGAATGCATGTGCCATACATCTTCGAGAACTGTTAATTGGACTGTTTTTACAAAATTAACTCCTTTATGGAAAATAAGGGGAAAAATCACATTCTAAACTCGTATGATACAACTAACAAACCAAAACTATGAATTTCTTCGTAAAAAAAGTGGTTTCGAGCAGAAGGGTTTCATTCGATGTACCAGCCTTCAAGGACTACCCAGATTCTCCGTGTGTCCAAGAAACCCTCGGCTATTAGCCTTTAACTTCTCTCCAAGGATTTTGTTCAACATAGCAGGGTTGGCTTTACCCTTTGATAATTTCATCACCTGGAATCCATTTATACAATATGTTAAGCTCTCGACTTCGCGGGCCATGAGCATCTCCAAGAGTGCCAGTAAAATGGAGTCCTAAGTTGCATTATAGGTACTCCATAAAATGTGTTATGATCTCAAAAAATATATCAACTCCAAGAACCAGCCCTAAAACATTGATATATCCATTTAATTAAACTAACAAGTCCATTTATTGCACCTAAAACTAGGTGTGGAAATGGTACGAATATTATCCGACCGACTGAATTGATCGGATAGTAATTTAGATAGTTTTATATAAATTCGATTATTTTTACGGATAAAGATATGGATATGGATAATTTGACGTGGATATGGATACGAATACAGAGCACTGATTATTCGGTCGATAAAGAATATACGAGTTTTTGTTCGGATAATATCAGAATATAAAATATGGATATCATCGAATGTATTTCTAGAATTTTTTGAATGTATTCCAAATTTTTTTATTGATAGTTAAATTTAAAATTTTTAAATCTAGACTAATTTAATAATATTTGTGTAATATGGATATCATCGAATGTATTTCTAGAATTTTTTGAATGTATTCCAAATTTTTTTATTGATAGTTAAATTTAAAATTTTTAAATCTAGACTAATTTAATAATATTTGTGTACAAACTTTCTAATATGTCGTTTTTTCTAATGTTATAAACTCTCACTTTTAAATTTTAATTTTGACCATATTTTATTAAAATTTGGAACAGATTTTTGAAATTGAATTTAATTATTCGACTAACAATATATGTATCCTTATCTAAACCGATCTGTATTCTCTCCATATTCGTCACCGATGTTATCCAGTATTATTCGAATTTGTATCCATATTCGACATATTCGTATTCGAATCTATATCCGATAAAAAATACGGATATGGATACAAAACGATATCTGATTTTATCCGATCCGATCACATCCCTACCTAAAACATAGTGAAACCAAATATATAGGGCTTGACAATTGAGTTCCAATGTTTAGCAACTTCTCTCCGAGCTCCAAACTTTGTAAATATCACTGTTGCCATTATAACTCACCCTCTGACCGCGCCTGCCATTTTTAAAAAGCCTCAATCAGCATTGCCATTTTAACTGTCAATCCCTCTCAAACGAGCCATTATGAGGACTTACAGGACAGAATACAACGCAAATACGAGGGAAATACGGGCCTGTCAGCCTCTCTTTCTTCTTCCTCCTCCTCCTCCTCTCTCTCTATCTCTCTCCCTTCCCCAACTCGTGGCGGCAGGCCTCCTCCCCCAATCATGAGCTCCTCCGTCTCCACCAAATCGGCCTTGGCGGTGTTGAGCAATGACAGCATGAGCTCTCGCCGAGGCGGCGTGGCGGCGTCTCCTCTGTCTCCCATAAAATCGACAAAGACGGGCGGCGACCTCTTGTAGCAGCTGGCCACACGAGCTCCGCCGCCACGCGAGCTCATGAGGCCCTTCGCCGAAAGCAGTCCGCCGCCTCGCCCATTGCCGTCGCCTCGCCCACCGAGAGAGAGGAGGAGGAAGGAGAAAGAGAGGCTGACAAGTGGGCCCACCTGTCAGCCTTGAGGAAGGAGAAGCATTGAGGGTATGACAGGTGGGACTCACCAATCAGCCCGTATTTCTCAGCGTATTTGTCTTGTATTCTCCCCATAAGTCCTCGTAATGGCACGTTTGAGAGAGATGAACGGTTGAAATGGCAATGCTGATTGAGGCCTTTTAAAAATGGCAGGCGCGGTCAAGGGGTGAGTTATAATGGCAACAGTGATATTTACCCCAATTAAAAAACCCAAAATATAGAGATAGCAACCCATAAAGGGTTTTTGTTGGAGATGCTCTAACAAATACTAACAGAGCACATTCAAAATTGACAAACCTGTCCAGCAAAAAATCCCTGCAACTTTGTTTTCCCAGCCCGATATTGCTCAAGTTGCTTTGGATTCTCAGCAAGTACTTGATCTACAATTGCCTCAATTGCTTCTGGATCTGCTATCTGCATTTCCAGTAATATAACTCATCAATTAAAACACCCAACCAAAAACCAATACACAGAAACTGCCTCTAGGACTGGGACAATGATGCCAGAGCTCTGGCAACAATGCCAGAAATCTCTCGTAAAAATTATAGGAACAGCCATATGCAAAAACTGATGAAATTAACAGGACATTTCAACATCTTTTTTCTCATGTTAAGAGTTGTCAATATCTCAAGGGTATCTACATTGTTTGTTTGTTACCCAAGGACCCCAAGTTCCCAACCAAACGGATATATTGAAAGATGGCACAAGTGTACATTAACAACACAATCACACTTGTAGAGATCATAATTATTTTTTATACACTTAGCTACTATGGTCGGAGATATTAAGCAAGGGGGCTACCTGAACCAAATCTTTCTCTTCTATCACAGACTTAACAGTGCCACCTTTGGCGATGAGCTCAACCAAAATCTGCAAGGACAGGCTTATTACAGAGATGATTAACCAGAGCAATTTAAAATAACTACAGTTCATTTTGTGCAATCGGCCTAACACTCATTATCAAGAGGAGGTGGAAAGAGGTGAAGGTTTTTCCTCATTTAAAAACTCTCTACCACAAACATCCCCACTAAATTGTAGAGGGGATCAGGGAATACAAGGATAAATGTATAAAATTAAACTTCTTCTGCATATAACCTACAAGTACATAGTGTAGATGCTAAAAACTTCAAGGAAAATATCATTACTACTTACTACTTAAAAAATAGCCCATTGATGAGTGCTGCGTGCATGATGCAATCTCCCCTTTGGTGCTCCCACCTCCCCCATTGAAAAATTACATGCAAACATGTGGAAAGAACTTTTCTCACAATTTCTCCAGGAGTTCATCTACCTCCCAAAAAAAAAAATGCAGAGCAAAGCGCTATTCTAACAACTCGTAATAGATTCTATATCTTAATCCGTAATGCTATACATAGAACAACTGCCTCTTCATCCATGATCTCACATCATCACACATCTCTCTTAGTTAGCAATTCCGGATGCTATACATAGAACAACTGCCTCTTCATCCATGATCTCACATCACACATCTCTCTTAGTTAGCAATGCATGTTCATGTTGTTGGCCGCGCTCCTCATCGCCTGTCTGTTAAGGGTATTTTGTTTGGGTTTTGGCTTTCAAATCTTAGGTATGCACTCAATCTCCCTGTCTCTCTCTCTCTCACTGTGGTGTGCTTTTCATCAGCTAGAATGCTGAGAACAAGCACCTGAACACACACGAACAAAGAACAGAGCAGATTTTGGTGCTGTAACTAACTCTATTACTGAATATAAAGACACTAACCCACTATGCAACACACGTTGTGTGCCATCCCACACAACATGGCATCGTGTGCTACTCACACCACACCTCCACTACTCCACTACTCCTACTAACCCGCTCTGGCCTGGACTAAGCCAGCCTCGAGCTGAACAACAAAACTGATCACATTGACCAGCACACTGACGCTGAACTGAAACCAAAACGAAAACAGGAAAGATACAATTCAGTGCACAAGAATTAATTTCAACAATTCTCCTAAGTCTTAGTGCACTGATCTAAAAACACCTTGAGTCCAATCTTGTTGCAGAGTTCTTCAAATTTGATCTTCTCAAGTGGCTTTGTCAGAACATCACCCAATTGATTATCAGTTCTTATAAACTCCACTTCAATCTGACCCTTCTCAGCATAATCACGAATGTAATGATATTTAGTATCTATGTGCTTGCTCCTGCTATGATGTACAAAATTCTTTATCAGTGAGATAGCAGATTTGTTGTCCACCCTTAACACTGGTGTGCTTATCCCTGAACTCTTCATCTCAGCTAGCACTTTGGCCAACCACACTGCCTGACAAGCACCAGTAGCAGCTGCAATGTATTCAGCCTCACAACTAGAAAGTGCCACCATCTTCTGCTTTGTAGACTGCCATGTAATTGGGCTGTTTGCAAAGAAGAAAATCACCCCACTTGTGCTCCTGCGACTGTCCACATCACTAGCAAGATCACTATCACTATATCCAATTAGCTCCCCTTGTGCTGCTTCTCTCCTCCCATCCTCCCAAACCAAAGACCCATATCACAAGTACCAGCCACATGCCTCAAGATGTGCTTCACTGCTGCCAGGTGATCTTCATGGGGCTCTTCCAGAAACCTGCTAACATACCCCACAGAGAAGGCAATCTCAAGTCTAGTGTTCACCAAATATCTCAAGCTCCCCACTAAGCTTCTATAATTTGTCACATCCACCTTTGGTTCAGTGCTATCTCTGCTGAATTTTAGCCTTGGTTCCATAGAAACTTGGCAAGGATTACATCCTACCATTCCACTTCTTTCCAGAATCTTTGCTGCATAGGTTCCTTGACTAAGTGAAATTCCTTCACAACATTGCTTCACCTCTAGACCAAGGTAGTAACGCAGCAAACCCTGGTCACTCATCTTGAATGCCTCTGCTATTTCTCTCTTAAACTTCATAATCTCACTACTGCTGCTGCTAGTGATTACTAGGTCAACAACATAAACTCCTAAAATGAGTTGATCATTCCCCTTCTTCCTAGTATATATGGCATAATCACTTTTTCTGAACCCAAATGACAACAAAGTGTCATCCAATTTGGCATTCGAGGCCCTGGGTGCCTGATGTAGCCCATAAAGTGCCTTATGCAGTTTCAGCACCTTGTGCTCATTCCCTTCCCTCTCAAAACCTTCAGGCTGTTGCACATACACTTCCTCTTCTAATTCTCCATTTAGAAAAGTTGATTTTACATCCGTGTGATGTACTTCCCAGCTTTCATGTGATGCCAGGGCCAGCAGCAAGATTGCATCCATATGGGCCACTGGAGCATACACCTCAACATGGTCCAACCCATGACACTAGGCATAGCCCTTCGCCACCAGCCTGGCCTTGTGTCTTACTACAGCTCCATGCTCATCTCTATTGACCTTGAAAATCCATTTCAAGCCAATTGCGTTGCGCCCATGTGGAAGATCACATAGGGACCAAGTACCATTGTCCTCTATAGCTTTCATTTCTTCCAACATAGCCCTCCTCCAGCTGGACCGCTGCTCAGCTTCAGTGAATGTTGCTGGCTCATCAGCACTGACCACCAACACTGCTTCAGACTCCACTTGTGCCACTAATCTGGGCACAATCCCAACTGGTGACAGTGACCCCAAAACATTCTTCATAGTTCTGAATCTCAGGGGTTCTCCATCATAGGAAGCATCTAGGTTCTCTCTCACTTCTGATGGTGGTGTAACAAACTCCACCTCTGGATTAGTCATAGGCACCGGTGACTGGACTGCTCACTCTTGACATGCTTGAAGCTCCTCCTCCAGGTGCCTTAACAATGCTCTCAACCACTAGAGATGCCTGGCCTGCACTTGTGAACTCCACTGTGAACTCACCGTCTACTATTTCCTCTTGATCTTCAGACTTGCTCCAGTCCCATTGTGCCATCTCATCAAACACTACACTGTCAATGACATGCACTCGACCTGTAGTGGGATCATATGCTTTGTAAGCCTTTCACCCTGGCACATATCCAATGAACACCATTGGTCTGCTCCTGTCATCCAATTTCTTCAGGTTTGGTGTGGCCTCTCACATGCACTAAAGAACCGAATGTCCTAAGATGGTGTACTGCTGGCTTCTTCCCAAACCAAGCTTCATAAGGTGGCTTTCCTACCACACTCTTAGTTGGTGATCTATTCAACACATACACAATAGTGGTTACTGCCTCACCCCAGAACTTTGCTGGCATGCCTTTGGACTTCATCATGCATCTAGCAGTGGCCATTACTGTCTGATTTCTTCTCTCAACCACTCCATTCTAGTAAGGTCAATAAGGAAGGTGAATAAGGAGCAGTGAGATGGCGACTTGCCCCTTGCTTTGCGCAGTACTCAGCAAAGCTTGTTGAATTGAATTCTCCACCACGATCAGTGCGGAGCACCTTCAGTCTTCTCCTTGATTGTGCCTCTACCAAGGCTTGGTACTGCCTGATCACCGTTGGTGTTCCATCCTTCGTTTTCAGCAACCTCAGCCACATGTAGCGAATGAGGTCGTTAACTAGCAGCAAGAAGTAGCGGTTGCCTCCTGGCGTCGCTGGTGACACTGGTCAGCCAAGATCACCATGCACCAGTTCAAGGAGGTCTCCTGCTCTGTAGTTGGCCTGCCGCGGGAAGGAGCTCCTGTGTTGTTTCCCCGCAAGCATCCATCACAAAGCTGGTCAATTTGTTCAATTGTCGGCATCCCTTGCACCATCTCCTCATGTGCAAGCTTCCATAGCGCCCCGAAGTTGAGATGCCTGAAACGCGCATGCCATTTCCAAGCGTTCTCCTCGCCGCGCGCCGCGAAACACACCGGCTATGCGATGATGTCGAGCACATAGAGCCGATTTGCCGCGCGCTTGATCTTCGCCAGCAATCTCCTATCAGGATCAAAAATCCGTATCACCTCCTTCTCAATTTCCACCTGATAGCCATCCTCCGCTAGCTGACCAACACTTACAATGTTCGCCGTCATCTTGGGGATGTAGTATACCTTCTCCAGTGCTCGGTGCTCCCCATTCTTGCAGGCAAACAGCACCGTGCCATTTCCTTCTATCCCCGCCACCGAACCATCTCCAAATCGAACCGATCCCCAAGATGCCAGTCCAAATCAGAGAAAGCGTAGCACGTGCCGGTCATGTGGTTCGTCGCACCGGTGTTGACGACCCATTTGAGGTGATCAAGCTCCTCCTTGCTTCCAATTTGGGCATAGACCTCCTCCAGCACCGTCCCCTGTTTCGGCGGCCCAGGCACGATTTTATCAGCTGCTGACTTAGCCATCAGTAGTGTGGTCTCCTCCTGCGCCACATGCGCTTGCTCCTTCTTTCGGGCTCTACAATCCCTGGCCCAGTGGCCATACTTGCCGCAATTGCGGCATTGATCCTTCGATCTGTCCAGGCCATTGTTGTGGCCAGAACCACCGTGACGGCCACCTTTGCCTCTACCGCCTTGACGCCCACCATTGTCGCCGCCGCCGTGGCCTGAGCTTCCTTTGTCGTCGTGGGCTTTCAACCGCGCCTACCACTCCTCCGTGAGCAAGCGGCCGCCAGAATCAACGCGCCCGCCGCCGTCAATTTTGGAGCCGAGACCGTACCTCTGCTCCACCGTGCGAAGCCGCCCAGTGACCTCCTCGATCGACAGCGTGCTCAGGTCAAGCAGCGTCTCAATCAAGATGGCGACTTGCGACAGATGATCAGGCACCACCTGCAGCATCTTCACGATGTCCTCATCTGCCACCTTGTCACTGAGAGTGCGCAGATTGTTGCCGAGGCTGGTGATGCGCTCGGCGAACTCATCCACGGACTCTTCTTCCTTGAACTGGATAGCGCCCAGTTCGCGCCGCAGCTTGTGTGCGTTTGCCAAGCGCACCCTTTCGACGCCAACATGCTTGATCTTGATCGTCTCCCAAGCCTCCTTGGCACTGTCCTTCACTGCCAAGGACGACAACATCTCCACCGACACCGCCCTCGGGATTGCGGCCAACGCGAGACGATCGTCGCGATCATCTCCTCCCCCTGTCTTGATCGTGTCCCACAACCCTTGCGCTTGCAGATTAACCCTCATCACCAACGCCCAATCGGTGTAATTGGTGTGTGTGAGGGTTGGGTACACAAGCGAGCTTGATGCTTCCCTACCGACGCGCTGCACCATGAGCTGTCGATCACCGTTCCGCCGTCGCTGCACAGGCGGTGTTATAGATTGCCCGCGCCGCCCCCGCGGTGGCGTCACAGATCGCTCCTCGCCTACCTGCCCTCTCGGCTGTGGCATCGCCGGCTGCGACATTGTCAGAGTGGATCACTGACGAGGCTCTGATACCAATTGTTGGGTCTTGGCTCTCAAATCTCAGGTATGCACTCAATCTCCCTGACTCTCTCACTGTGGTGTGCTGCTCATCAGCTAGAATGCTGAGAACAAGCACTTGAACACACACGAACAAAGAACAGAGCAGATTTTGGTGCTGTAACTAACAACATATTCTTGAGTCTATTACTGAAATAAAGACACTAACCCACTATGCCACACACGTTGTGTGCCATCCCACACAACATGGCATCTTGTGCCACTCACACCACAGCCCCATTACTCCTATTTACCCGCTCTGGCCTGGACTAAGCAAGCCTTGAGCTGAACAACAAAACAGATCACATTGACCAGCACAAACTGACGTAGAACTGAAACCAAAACGAAAACAGGAAAGATACAATTCAGTGCACAAGAATTAATTTCAACATATTTGTGGTGTGAATCGTATTACAGTAGTATTCAGTACTCTTTATCTAACACGATCTTCACACAGATGTGTTGCCCAAGCCATTGCTGTCATGTAGATTTAGCATTGTTATCCTCCACATTTAGGCTAACAGAGTGTACTCACCCTAGCCTTTGCCATTCTTGATTGTGCAAAATCTACACAATTCTGCCAAATTATTGATCCACTACTCATGGTTCAAGCAATCGGTGAAATATTATACTTGAGTGCATTTTTACCCAGGGGACGGGCATGGCAGATGATACGAAGCAACTCCCTTTCATCTCACATGGGGATGTTGAATATGTTGGGCTCTATCTCTATCAAAGCCAAATCTCGATTGTACTTTACAGTTTAGTTTTCTTTTTGGTCTTTTGGATAAAACAATTGTTATGTACTTATGTACACTTGTTTGATAGTTCTCACCTGCTGGCAATTTCTTAGTTGGCATGGCATAATTAATGTTGTTTAAATATCTGCTGGCATATTCTTTATTAAATCCCAGCCCCAGGCAAAGTTAGTGAGATAAATTTGATTCATGTCATGGGAAGGCATAAATATTTTTAAAAAAATACAGTTTGGCCACGGTAAATCTTATGCCTTTACGTGGTTATAATTATCTTCACTGTTTCACAAAGTTTTGAGACAGACGCTTGATTGAAGTATAGTTATGGCTGAAGTACTTAGTTGTTCATGGACCATGATTGTGTAGTATTCAGAGCAGCAACAATGAGGCGCAAACCAAATACATGGCGGTGTTTCACACGGGTGTTGCACCTCAGTTGTAGTGAAGCTGAGCGGACACGCTATGTGAATTGGTACTTAGCAGAGAGCTCATGTGGATGTGGTTCAAGTGAGCACAATGGAAGAGGTGTGATACTGACTATGCATAGATCAAACAGGCATGACATGGGTCAGGGCGTAGCTCCGCTAAATGCGGCACAGGCTGGGCACTTTAATGGGGATGCGATGTAGGCCAAGCAGGCTAGCACAGTGAAAGTGACTCAATCTGCTGGGAAAACATATATCTCTTATCATGTATTTTCACCTAGTAGATCCAAAAGGCATAACACAAAAATAATGAAGCAAACAAATTAACCAAAGTTACCTCCTTGCCAATCTTCCCACTGATAGTTCCATTCTTTATGGACGCAATCAGTTCAGAAAGCTCCAGGTGTTAATTTAATTTCACCGATGGAGAATTTTTCATTTTTCAGGTAAGCAGCAATATCACCCATGATCCAGTTAGCTGCCAGCTTTGCATCAGCCCCATGCTCGAGTGTAGAATCAAAGAAATGTGCAACCTGGGAGGAACACACAGATATGAGACGCCAATGCTATTGTGAACAATGGAGACATACCCCGAGTTTGCCATGCATCATAAACATAAGGCATCATGTGATTAAAAAATAAAGCTCTAGCAAGCCTTACGACATAAAATCTTCCAATGTGCAGTTCAAGACCAGACCCCCTTGGTTTAGAAATAAGGATATAGCTATACTTTGATAAACATCCACAGCAAAGGTAAGGGGAAAAGGAAAACAAGCAGAAGATGATTACATTATCGTCATTAGCAAGGAAAAGAACATCTTGCATGCTGAGTCCCATATTCTCATAACGCCTACGCTTTGCTTCTGGAAGCTCTGGCATCGACTTACGAATTTCATTGATGTAGTCGTTAGTGAGAACAACTTCAGGAAGATCAGGTTCAGGGAAATATCTGTAGTCGGCAAGTCCCTCCTTTTTTCTCATTGTAAAAGTTTTCTGAGGATGGGGATTAAAAATAATTTAAAAATGGTGGTAAAAGGCCATTAAGTGGAGACGCAAGCTAACCAACAATGCGAGACACAACAACCTGAGAAGATTCATCCCACAAACGGGTTTCTTGTACAATTTGATCAGCCTGGCCTTCCTTATGAAGAAGAATTTGACGAGAGATTTCATAATCTATTGCCCTATTTATCGCTGAAAATGAGTTCAAATTCTTTATTTCGACCTGTCAGAATAGAAAGAAGCATGTGAGACAATATCTAAAATAGTAGTAAAATAGATCAATAAACACCCTCCGACTTATTGCCCAGAAAAAATGAGGCATAAAGGTCTAAACAACTACTTGCTCTTTGTAAAAAGTTCCATTGCAAATGCCCATGTTAGCTAGGAGTTCCATGGTCACTGATATTGGTGCAAAATATATTGTCTGTGGAAGTATGTGACTCTATGGTCACATCCATAATTTTAACATTGAACAAACAAGCACACATGAAGCATGTTTATCCAAAGACTCCATAGAAAGAAGCAAAACTCCTGAGCGTGACAACATTTCATGCACTTCGCTTAATGGCTAATTGAATATTTGCATAACTCTATTATGCAAGTTCCCAAAATAATTTGCATATGATATCATTTTTATGCAGGGCAATAATACAAGAAAATCTATCATATTTTTCCAAGACAATGGGAGTCCATTATTTTAATATGACATATCTGTTTACTGATAAACCATCAAACTCATAACACTTGGATACTTTTTGTCAACAATGAACACAGCATAATGATCAGTAGGAAAGTTCTAAAACTCTAAATCTGTGGTCATTACCTTTGTACCAAATATTGACTGTCCAACTGGCCGAACAGAAACATTCACATCGCAGCGAAGAGAACCTTCCTGCATGTTTCCATTACTCACTCCCAGGTACCTAACAAGTCTCTGTAGCTCAGCACCATACTCAGCAGCCTCTATCCCTGTCCTCATATCTGGCTCTGAGACAATTTCAAGCAAAGGAACACCGGCCCTATTTAGGTCAACCTAGCCATCCAGAATAGCAAACACTGATTAATTACTGTAAAATGTACCCCCTGATGATATGGACCAATTGTTTAATGCTGAATTTGAGTTCTTTACTTTTTTTCTTGACTTTCCTGACAAGATTGGAGGCAATGCTTGTATTTATTGTTTATATGTCCACTCTGCCATACATGTATAAGAAATCTGATCCATTATGTTACTTTATCTTCTGACTTCTGAGTGCACAGAGTGAACTTTCCTCTTGAAAAAGTAAATCCCCTGACTTCCCACCTTTAACATTTTATCAATGTATTGAATTGGTTAAGAAAAATCTACTGTTGCACCGTGGTGAATGTCGACTTTCTCCATGATACTACCATTCTCAGTATGTAGCATATCAGAATAACAAGACTATAAAATTTTAATGGAATTTAACTAGCCAGGAACATCAAGGGAAACCTGAGAGTTACTCCCAGAATCAGAGTGAAGAAGTTTGCCAGCATCTTCTTCCATATGAACCCTTGTGATCCCAAATTGCCTGTGCCCACCGCCAAATTCCACCGGGAAATCCAAATCAAGGTAGCCCTTCTGGGCGATGGGAACGTCAAACTGCGAAATCTGGTACCCCCTGGGCAGATCAGGGTAGAAGTACTGCTTCCGATCAAACTTCGATGTCATGGAGATCTCGCAGTTGAGAGCGAGGCCCAGCTTCACTGCAAATTCAACAACCTTCGCATTCAGCACCGGCAGCGTCCCGAGGTGGCCCATGCAGGTGGGGCAGACAGTGCCGTTCGGCGGCGACCCATAGTTGTACGGGCAGGAGCAGAATGCCTTCGTGATGGTTGAGAGCTGGACATGGGTCTCGATTCCGATGACCGCCTCGAAACCTTGTGCCTTCTGCTCTGTCGCCTCCATGGTAGCCAGCTGAATTGATCTGGGCGCTCCTCTGGGCTCAGTAGCCTGCGCACTCTCCGCCTTGGCGGCGAAGCGCGCTGGTACAGGACGCAGAGTAGCAAACAACAGGCCGCCATTGGCTCCACCCAGCGCTGGCATCCCAATCCTTCGGAGAAGTGTTAGAGCCATTGCCGCAGCAGTGGTTCGTAGCCCACAGACCTGGAAGGAAGATGAACGAGAAACATTGAATGCGCCGAGATTGAAGGAGGACAGAAGAAACCTCGAAAATTGATACTTCGCCGATGATTCTTCTACTCGTGCGCTGCGTCGTCGCCCACGACGCAGGGGGAAGAAGGCGAGGGGGAATGGCGGCTATGGCTGGTGCATCGACAGGGAAGGAGGAGTGGGAGGGGGAGGCAAACCCTAAGCCCTCCTCCGTTGCCGTGGCCCATGGGCTTCTCTGCTCTGGGGGTGGGTGGGAGCAGCAGCGCCGCTCGACGCCTCAAACGGTGGAGATGGATAAAGAAGAAAGGAGGAGGAAGAAAGTGTAAACACGCTGTGTGCATTTTAAGTTTTTAATACGAAAACAGATTATAACTTACATAAATATGTCACATGGTGTTCAATTTATACGAAACAAATTTTGTAATTCATCTAAAATCCTAAACAACTCATTTTCAAAACTTTTCAAATTTTTCAAATTTTTCAATTTTTAAAATTCAAAAATTCAAAAAAATATCATAAAAATGAAAAAATGAAAACTCCCACCATGAATATCGCATAGCAGAGCCGCACCTAATACTCTGGCAACTCCCATCATATGAAATGGGTTCAAGGTCCAATTATAAAATCCTTGGAAAAAGAGGATGAATCGAAATATAGATGCTACGCCAAAACTCGGCGCAAAGAACCAACCAGATTGCCCCAGTGGATAAATAAGGTATACGGAAACAAAAACAACGTTTCGGAATAGTGCCTTATATTTAACCATCCGCCTAGATCGGAAAGAGTAACAATAACAACTTTTCCTAGATGGAGCTACTGCAGGGGATCCCGATTGAGGAGGAGGGTGGGAGACTTGGCACCGAAAATTCTTTTTACATCGAATATTAGAAAAAGTCTACTTACTCTGTGAAGTATTGACTCGGGCGCACATATGACCATGACTTCAAAAATCGGGTATTATACCCCCGAAAAACTTAAACCGGTGCAAATAACCCCCACAGGCAGGTTTAGAGTGGTTTTACCATTTCACCTATCCACATGGGTGGTTTTGCCACATAAGATGTCCATGTGGCTTTTCTTTTTTAAAAAATATTTTAGCACGGGTCCACATATTGTTCTCTCCTTCCTCCCTCTCCCTCTTCTTTGTCTCTCTTATGTGGCAAAACCGTCCATGTGGATAGGTGAAATGGCAAAACCACCCTTCAAACCACCTAGGGGGTTATTTGCACCGGTTTGAATCCTTCGAATGTACAATACCTGTTATTCGAAGTCAGGGTTTTATGAGTGTCCGAGTTAATATTTCAACGGGTAAGTAGACTTTTTCCAATATTTCAAAATATGGTTGCACTCGATCTTCAAATTTGTTGAAGCGCTGGGTTTACCATAACAATCATCACCTCTGTACGCGTGTCATGGTTCCTACTTCCTACTGGTTTTAAAACCGCCTGTTAACATGACTATCAAGCGCCTCATGAGGGGTTTAGTAAACCGGCGGTTTAGGTCTTAGGGGTTTGGTCAAAATTCATTCAAATAAATTTTGAATGTAAAATATACATAAAATTCCTAAAAAATCTATTAATCCTTCTAAGCATTTTGGTTTAAACAAAATTTAAAAATTCAAATTTTTAATGTATATTTTAAAGCATTTTAGCAATTTTCATCGATTTTGAATTTTTTCTCACAAACCGCGGAAAACCGCCGGTTAACCGCCAAAAACAGCGGCTAACCGCAAGCAAAATCGGCGGGCCCTAATTTTACATTTAGGATAAAAACCGTCTAAAAACCATGGCTAACCGCGGTTAACCGCCTCCACGCAGTACACAGCTCGGAGCTACTCCGCGGTTTTGTAAACCCTGCTTCCTACCGCCCAAGAGCTTGAGCTGGCTAACCGTATTTAGAGCTGTCCAAACGGACCAAACCAGGACAGCCAATTTGGTTCGATTACTATACGAACCGGGTCAACGGGCGTTTGGTTCGCACAGCGAACCGAATCGAACAGGATCGATCCTTTTTTGTTAGCAGGTTTATTTTATTTAAAAACATATAAATAAATTAAGAAAAGCCATTATATTTTATGAATATATATTATAAATTAAATAAATATATTATTTATCATAAAAAATATATAGAAATACATATATTTAATTAAATTAATATACTAAGTAGCAAACCGAACCGGGCCGCCACTATGCCAACCGAACCAAATCGGTCCAACAGGCCGAGGTGACAGCGCTGCTGCTCAAATAATTAAAAACACCGATGTCGACGGTTGAGATAACGATCTCAAGTCGCTAAGGTTCTTTAGAAGTGAGATAGGAGACACGCCAAAGCAGGCGAACAACGTGAGCAGAGAGGCGGGGTTTTATTCGTTCGAGACCTCTCGGGAGAGATAATAGCCCTACGTCCAGCCTTTCTTATATATTAAAGATGAATACAAGAGATGGCTCGGTGAGACGAACAAGTCTCGGCGAGATTATGGTGTACAAGCGAAGATCAGGTGTCTACCAGATGCTAATGCGTAAACTCGAAGTCAGATCAAGTCCCCTCTACACGCCGTAGGGGCCTTGTTTATATAGTGCAGAGCAAACCGACCTCACCGAAAGCGAATATCGGGCGGGCTAACTACGAGATAAATGCTAACTCAAGACATGCCAAATATATCCCGAGGTAGATAAGGCATACTCCTAGTCTTGGGGATCATGACTCCTATTCCAATCCGGAAAACCAACGTCCGGGTCTTCACGTAGCCGTGCAGAACTTCTGTTCGAGTCAGACTCTAACACGAATCCTAGGCCATTACGCACCGTGCCAGCCAGGAGGCTGTTCGACAAGATGCACATGGGCCTGATAGAACCTTCCAGGGAGCTGGGCCCTGGCAGGCTGTTCGATTGGGCCGTCAGGGAGCGGGCCATGGCAATGGGCCGTGATTTTATCCCCGACAACGGCCGAAGTCTCCTTTAACGCAAATTGAACTAGCACGCCAATTTTAGTACTGATTGTGTGCAAATGCCGACATTTTTTCATAAAAAAAAGAGTGAAAACCACAAAAACACTATAACCATGAATGAAAACCATCGTGTTATGTGGTTAAACTCATTTTACGCAAGGAATAACATTGAGTAAGGTAAAATCTCTTCTTATATGTTCAATTTCTCAATTTAGTTTTGAACTTATGTATGCTTATGTATTTCTCCAGAAGTAAAATGTCGACCAGTTTGAGAGGGAGGCTATGAGGCTGCACTGAGTTGGCTTTGTGCTTGTGTGACATCCTAATAAAATTATTAGGTGTCCCAATATTTTTCCAAAAGAAAACCTAGGTAATTCTTCTCATTATGCATTTAGCATCAGTCTAATTTCAAGTTAAGTGCTAATGGGCTAATAGTGCATGCGATTAAGGGCCCATATTGGAGAGTTTAGCACTTTGAGCCCACCCAAGAAGCCCAACCGACCCGTACCTGCGCCCTACACCCCTATAAGACCCTAACCTACTGTTCCTCGCCGACCACTCCACTCCCCACCCCTACACCTAAACCCTACGGCTCAAGACACTCTCTCCCGAGGCGTTTTCGAGGTAAATCCCCTTTTACCGTAGGTAGATTGTCGTGTAGATGGCACCATTGGATAGATCTCGTCGAGACGAACAAAATGCATATGCGGATCGCCCCAATCGGTGCTGTATTCCGTCCGCTAGAGCTCGCCGTAGTTTGCTGCTCCCACGGTCGCCGGCGATCCTCGCCGTTCGCGCCGCCGGCAGGAGATCCGGAGCCAACCGGCTCACGCCACGTTGTCCCGCGCGCCGCTTCGCCGCGCCGTCGTCGCCGAAGCGCCAAGACGCGCCACACGCCGCTTCAACCGCCGCCGACGCGCGTCCTCGCGGGTCGGCAAACCACGCCCGGCGGGACCGCACCGATGACGCCACCAATCACGCGCGACACCCGTCCCGTGGGTCCCGCCACGGTCGGCGCGTCGGACCGTTCCGTCGCCGCCGCCCCATCCGTAGCGCCACCTATCCGTGGGACCCCCGCCCGATGCGGCGCGCTTGCGTTCACCGCGCCAGATCCGGCCATCGCCGCCGACGCGGCGGGCGGTCGAGCCGTGGACCCGCCGGTCGAGGCGGCCGATTCGCCGCCACTCCGACACGACGCGTGGCACCACGTGCCACGCGCACACGCCAGATCCCGCGGTCTCGACCGAGGGCCCGTCCGCGCTGCGTCACCGAGAGCCACGTGGCGACACGCGTGTCGAGCCACGTCATCCGCAGCGCGCCACACCGCCACGTGGCATGCCACGCCGCCGCCACGTGTTGCGCCACGTCGCACCGCACCGCCACGACCGCCACGTGGCGTGCCACCACCGCCACGCCACGCCACGCCACCGCCTCGTCGTTGCCACGCCGCCTTGCCGCCATCGTCCATGGGTCCGCGTCGATCATTGGCGCCATTGTCCTCCGGGTCCCTTTGTCGACCCAGACGCGCCAAGACCGGACTCGGGCCGAAGCTGGGCGGCAGCAGGGCGGAATCGGCCGGTTCGATCGGTTCGCCCGCTTAGGGTTTATTTGGGTTTTCTATTTTTCTAGATTTTCCTATTTAACCCGAAACTTCCCCGAATTGCTTAGAGAGCTCCGTAACTCCAAATTGGATGATTTTAGAGCCTAAAAATCACATTTTAATCCTAGAATTTTTCTGTATATTAAATAATTATTTTCTCTGTATTGATGTTGCTGTTTATTTGGTTGTTGTTGTATGTATAGGCGGTGGGTGTGATTGTTGCGTGGATCTGTTGCTTGAGTCATGATGGGACTCGCAGAGCGCTGAATTTTTCGAAGGCAAGCTTAATTACATATTCTATCCTAGTTTTACAATATAATTATATGTTGATTACTTTTCCGAATTACCTGCATGCATGTAATTAGGCGTGAGTACCTATACATGTTAATCATCTATTAATATGCTTTAGCCACCTTGTGAACCCGTTGAATATTTTCTAGCCTATCCTTGACTAGATGTGTAGGATTGCATTTGGGATCCACTATAAAAATGAGTTTTGGTGAGGCGTTTGCTTCACGTTGGTAATTGTAGTAAAAACCTAAACAACTAAAAGTTGTAGTTGATTTAGGGGAGACCCGGCAGTGTTGTTTTCGGGATTGTGGTGGGGATGAGACGGTCTCCTCTAATAAGGACTCAAGCTTGTGTATTGCTGGACCGAACCTTACCGTACAGCCACTTGTGCCTTCGGCCCTGGCTTAGTACACTATGAAACCCACTAACCGTTGGCTCGTAGGCTGTCCGGTTACGTTTCGTCACTGCTGCCCTAGGAGGAGCCTTGCAATCTCCTCTAAGGGGTAGGTGCGTTACTGAGACTGAATGGCTTAAATGGGGAACGACCCACGGGTGGTGCCTAGACGTAGGGGGCCCTACTGTGGCGGGCACCGGCGGGGCCGGGAAAACCTTAAGAGAGGGCTCGTGAAGTGGTGGGCGTAGTAGGCTAGAACAGTCTTGTACCGTTTCTCCTAGTGGATGAGACGGGGCTTGTGGGGAAAATTGTACACACTCTACAGAGTTAAAACTATCATGATAGCCGTGTCCGCGGTTATGGACGTGTCTTGAAAGGTTTGCACTTGTAGATTCACCATTTTTAATAATTAAACCTGACTAGATTAGGCTGGGGTTGGCCTGGTGTGAGATACACCTTTTGTTGAACTTGAGATTGAAGTTATATGACCATGCATTCACATTAATAAAACTTGACTGGATCAACTAAAATATGACTAGAAATAGGATTTGGGTAAAATAACCTTAACCCCATCTTTGACCCTACATTCATGTTTAAGGACTGCTTGCTGGGTAGCCGCGTACTCATTAGATTGCTCGCGGACATATTTTTATTCAGATTATGGCGAGGACCAGGAAGACCCTGTCGAGAAAGCGCAAGGTTAGCTAAGGTGTTCGGGTCGACACCTTGGAATTATCATAGTTATTTAATTGGAATACTCTGATGTTATGTTTGATGTTAAATTCTGTATTGGACTATCAACTGGTATGCCAGTTCGTTTCTTTGTAATAAAACACTATGGTTTACTCTTATTTCACTTTAATTAAATATACTGTGATGATTCCACCGTGTTGTCCATCACGAGATACTAAACTGGGATTAGTATCGGCTCGTGATGCTGGATTCCCATTACAAGTACTGGGGTCACGACAGCTTGGCTTTCCTCGGTGTTCTGTCTTATTACTTAGCTCTTGAACACTGATTTCCTTTCGCGTAAGCTATCTGATATGAGTAAAGAGCAATGGAAATGTAATTAGTACATAATTACATTATCTATTGGCTAAATTAAATTGCACTTAATAAGTGTTGGACATGAACACATGGTAATGATCTATCACTATGGATTTGGATGTGCCATATCGTTTTGTCTTGCACTGCTGCTGTTAGTGTTTCTGTTGCTGCTGTTACGTATATATGTGTGCTGAAGATTTTTTGTTTGCGCTGTTCAAGGTCGGATGCATATATGTGTGTTACGTACTTATATTTTTATTTGTGCCCTGAAAAAAATAACCTTTGTTCAAGGTTGGATGCATATACGTGTGTTACGTACTCATATATGTGCGTTACGGATGCATACATGTGTGTTACATACTCATATTTAAAGGGCCATCATCAAATGCAACACAAATCATTTGATTCCCAGGGAATGAAAATAGGACAGGTCTTGTTTCGTTTGAAGCAAATCGCTGCTCTGCTACGTCGATCATCCGTATTGCTACGCAACATGTTGCCTAGTAGAGACGCCCTAATTGTGCCGCTGAATCAAAATGCATCTCCCACCTCAAGTGCACATCATCCCCGAATTGTGCCGCTGAATCAAACGCATCTGCGGTGGGAGTGAAGCTTTGGCGAGCATCGATTCTCAATAACTGGAAAGTTTGCACTGATTTCAACTCTTCATACAGCAGCTGCAATAACCGGCGGTAACAGAACAGGCAGGAATATTGGAATGTACCTTTGAGATAAAAAAAAATTAGACTGGACAACCAAACACCATCTCTCTTGATCTTTGAGATCACATGCACTCTAATGCAATCAACCAAACATTTTCTCCTCACAGCCTGTCTCATCTTGTGCAAACAACCAAACATCATCTCGTGCATCTACACAGCCTGCATCCCGCCAGCCTGGCTGAGCTGATACGAGCCAGGCTCACCTGAGAAGACAACCAAACAGTCTATTAACTAATCGTCAACAGGTGAAAAGCGAAATGTTCTTGTTCCTACATCCTATGCTGGTGTCGCAGCGATCCATCCTAAGCACTCCTTCCTAAGGGGAGAGTCCGCAAAAATTGCTTTGATAAAATTCTGCACCTACACAAAGTAAACATATAAGTTAAATCAACAGTACATAGGTTTTTGTGCAGAAGAAAGAAATGCCATCCAAATCTTAACCAGGATTTAATAAGAATTGGGAATTTCCGAACGACATGTACCAGAATACAAATTACAGAATAATTTACACCAGTATTTTTTTTTCTAGCTGCGGGGCCAGGAAGGGCAAAAGATTTACATTGTAACTATTGGGTCCTGTTTCCTGTATCATATAATCATATCAAAGGAAGAAAACAAATTGTACATAGCTCTTTCAACGATGTTAAAACATATGCAACTGGCTTGCAAATGAATGAAATCAAATAATACTAGGTGTTTTGGGGATCCTGTTGACACTACTGCTACAATAACCAGTAGCCTAGTACTACCTCCCATCTCAATATTGAATAACATATTTCACCTTCTCATTAATGTATTTTACCACTAGGCCTCTATAAAGTGTGCCAATATAACAAAGCTTATCAAGTAGAACCTACTTTCAAAATGACACCATAAACTTGAAGTACCCAAACCACGAAGAATAATATGAAGGCAGGATGACAATAATAGGCACGACCAAAACAGATGACGCCAAGAAATATAAAGCATAATATTTTGCTAAACTCCATGTAAAGGTAAATAGAAAAAAGTTGCCCACCTCAGATGATGTGAAACTGCAGTGACCTCTGCGGGTCTGATCAACTGTCACTGTGGCTCTGCAGAATTGACCGGCAGAGAGAGGACTTGCCGTCATCAGGCTGGCCGCCCGCGTCAGGCGGTGGGAGCTACGCCCCGCCTACCCATTCGCAGGCGCGTTCACACGAGTCATAGGCCACTTGCGAAGTACGCGAGGGCGGCGCCGCTCGGCACATCGGCCGCACGTTTTTGTCTCTCCGGTCTTGTCTCTCTAGTCTTGTCAGTGTACTGTACCGCTCCTCTTGCTCTCTCCGCCAACTCGTGGCATGTATAAAAGAAGTTTAGGGAGAGAAGAGGGGGGAGGACACATTCTGTAACCAGTTCATACACATAACCACAACAAGAAAAGAGCTAAGGCTCGGCAGGAGTAGGACTATTACCCGCGAGGGGGTCCGAACCTGGGTAATCTCGGTGTGTCGCTCATTGCTGCGCCCGACGCTCGAATCGGATCGAACTCGGGCTGATCGGCTAGCAGAGTAGAAATCTGATAGGGCTGTGATTCGCTGTGGTTCAGCGAAGAACACGCCGTCAGTGGCGCGCCAGGTAGGGGGCGCTAGTGTCAGTTCGAGTTTTTCGATCTCTCTTCAGGTGGCAATGGCGGATCAGCAGACTGCAGCAGATAAGGAAGTGGCCGCTAGAGCCGCGGCCGCGGCGGTGGTTACAACAACAGCGATGGACCAGCCGAAGCGGCGACCAATCCGCGGGTGGCATCTTGGCGGAGGCGGCCGTCGATCGGCTAAGGCGACGCCTGGCCATGGAGGAGTGCTCTCCGGCACAAAACCTCTATGCGGCCAGGGCCTTGTTGGACAACCCGCCGGTTCGGGTAACTCCGGACTCCCCGGCGGCGCCGTGGCTGGCCAGTTTGGCTCGCTACGTTGACGCCGCCGCGGCAGTGATGCAAGTTTCGGGGGGCGCGGGAATCGGCATTTCTGCGTCGTCCCGTTCCTTTGTTTCTCCGCACCCCTCCTGCGGAACTCTTGGCGGGAGGGAGCGGGGTCAGGAGGGCAGAAGTCAGGTGACTCCTTCGGGGGTTCGACAAGATAGGCACGGCGGTGGGCCGGATCTCCGGGCCCATTTGGAGGACCGCCATCTACAGCACGGAGAAGACCTACGAGACAAGCTCCGCCGGCGGCACGATCGAGAGCGCGATCGCGCCATCGCTGCCGCTCACGGAGGCCAGGAGGGGGGCTCCCGCGACGCTGCCCCTGCCGACGAAGACGGCGCTTCTTCGGCGTCGTCCAGGGGTCGGGGGCGGCAGGACGAGGGGCGCGCGCAGGAGCAGGAGGCTCTGGACATCGGTTGCCGCGCCTTCTCGAAGGAGCTGCGCCACTTTCAGTGGCCGGAGAAGTTCCGACCGGCCCTATTGAGAAGTACGAGGGCTCCAGCAACCCCGACGAGTTTCTACAGATCTACACCACGGTGATGCAGCCGGCTGGAGGATCGGGGAAAGTTCTGGCGAACTACTTCCCTGCAGTCCTCACCGGTGGAGCCCGCTCGTGGCTCATGAACCTGCCTCCGGAGTCGGTAGGTGTCGACGGTTGGGATAACGACCCAAGTCAACTAAGGTTCTTCAGGAGTGAGATAGGAGACACGCCAAACAACGATAAACAACAACGAACAGGAGACATGGGTTTTTATCCTGGTTCAGGCCTCTCGAGAGAGATAATAACCCTACGTCCAGCCTTTCTTGTATATCAGAGATGAATACAAGAGGTGGCTCGACGAGACGAACAAGTCTCGGCGAGATTATGCGTGTACAAGTACCAAAGCTCTAAGCTAGATGCTAAGATGTAAAACTCAATGCCAGGGATCCCCTAAACGCCAAAGGGCCCCTGTTTATATAGTGCTGAGCAAACCGACCTACCGGGGGAATATCGGGCCGGGCCAACTACGAGATCGTAACGAACTCAGTACATGACAAATATATCCGAGGTAGATAAGGCATACTTCTAGTCTTGGGGATCACGACGTCTTGTTCCAATCCGGGAAACCACGTCCGGGTCTTCACGTAGCCGTACAGAACCCTTGTTCGAGTCGAACTCAAACACGATTCCTTGGCCATTACGCACCACGCCAGCTAGGAAGCTGTTCGGCAGGATGCATATGGGCCAGATAGAACCTTCCAGGGAACTAGGCCCTGGTAGGCTGTTCGTTTGGGCCGTCAAGGAGTGGGCCATGGCAATGGGCCGTGATTTAATCCCCGACAGCTAGCCCCCGAGACTCAAGTGGAAGGACTCACTAGAGTGGGGTCTTCCTCTTGAGACTTCAAGTCACGAAGAGGGAAATCTTGCTGCTACAAAGACGTGTAACAAGCGACCGAACAGGTCATGGTTCAACCGAACAAGACTTGTTCGAGACCGAACAGACCCGACCGAGACCGAAAGCAACTCTTTGCGTCGAGCGAGGAACGACATCTGTCGAAGCGAGCACTCACCTTCAAAGGCGGACCTTTGGAAAAATAGCCGTTGGCAGATTCCAACGGTAACTTCCTATCATTGCGCGATGAAAATAAAGACCGTTTTTACCTAGCCGTTGTGGTAAAAACTAGCCGTTTTGGGGCAAAACCGTTGCGAGCTGCTTATACGGGACTATAAAGCATCCAAGCGCCGCTGATGACCACTACGCCCTCACGCCATTCCTCTCCAAGCCCTAATTCCAACCACGCCAAAGATCAAGCACCCAAACTCCATCACCAACCACCTTCGCCCACCACAGGAACCGCTATGGCCAAATTCACGTGCACTAGATTGACCGAGGAGGACCTTAGGATCCGGGAGGAGGAGGGCCACATCGACACCGTAGTGGTGGTGCCGGGGAGGAGGATACTCCGAGCAGCTGGAGGGAGAGTTCGTTAACCGAGCGATTCGCCTGCTCGGGTTGCGATCTCCCAGCGACCGTCGAGACCTTCTTAAACATTAGCGGATTGGAGGTGGCGAACCTCAATCCGGCAAAGATCCTCGGATGGCCGTCTTTGCACACTGGCGAGGGCTATCTGGAGTCGATCCACCGGTGTTTGTTCCTCCACTATTATCTGATTTAGGAGCAGCTCCGCCGCTTCGGCCGGGTGCTACTACCTCAAGCTCCGGCCCCTTCGCCGACGACGCGCCGCATTCGCCCACCATTGCTCGACTCGATGGGCGCGTGGTGAGTGAGGTGGTTCTACAGCAAGCGAAGCAACGACAGCAAGCTCATCTTTACCGGGAAGGCACCGGCGAAGGGGGCGTAATGCCTCGGCGGAGATGACCGCCGAGGATTGGTTTTTGCGAGGAAGATCGCCTCCTCGTGAGCCTCGGGCTCACGCGGCGGGAGATCATCCGAGACTACAATGAATGAGTCCGTCGGCTGCGGAGAAGGCCCTATCCTTCTACAAGATAGAGGATGGGAAGACATCTCAAGGAGAGCACGGGTAAGTGCCTTTAAGACTCAACCTTTACTTTGATAATTTCCATCCGAGCAGAGGCGACGATCCTTCATTCGGGCGGAGAAACCCACCGATGCATGGGTGACCGAAGCGGTCGACGCCATCTTTCAAGGCGGCGAAGAAGGACAGCGAAGTCACCGGCGAGGTGGCCTATACCTGTCCGAGGAACGTGCTCGTCCGCACAGCCGAGGTGAGTTGCTCGAACCCTCGTCTGCGTTGCAGGATTTGCATCGCTTATTCACGCTAACCTTTGCTTCTCAAACACACAGGAAGACGAGTTGATCCTTGGCGGGATCGTGGAAGAACCCTCTGGTTTCGAGAAGGAGAAGGCGAAGAAGAGCAAGGCCAAGGTGGCCACAAAGCCCAAGATGGCGGCCGAGCCTACGCGGAGCTCGCTGCGACACGGCGGCCGCCAGACATTGAAGAGACCACCCACGGCGACGGAGGGCACCGAACAAACCAAGCGGGCTCGCGGTCAGCCCAGCGGGAAGAGACCAAGCCCCTCCCTCCTCGCCGAGCAGAGCGACGAAGAGGTAAAGACCATGGCCCTCTGGCTTAGGCGTTACACGCAAGCTCACCCCGGCCGCATGGAACGGTTGCAACAGGTCGCCGAGCAGAGGAGGCTCGAGGAAGAAGTAGCGCGCAAGGAAAAACTTCTTGCGCTGCACGAGAAGAGTGCTCAGCTCAACCGGGAGCTGAGCTCATCGCCACGAACACCTAGGGGCCAAGGCTGGCAAGCCGCTAAAGAGCCCCCGAGGAAGAGGCGGAAAGTTCCGGCGAAGAAGATCAGAATCAAGCCTCCCACGGCAGGTATGTAGAGATCGATATTTGATCTTTCAATTTCCTAACCGCGTTAAACTTAACGATCATCTCCTTTTCGTCAGCTGCCCAAGAAGAGATTGCCACGGACGACATTGCCGCGGCAACCGAGCGATCCTTGCTGCCCGAGTACCTGCACGGTGCGTCGCGGCAGCGGAGGTCGGCCACCTCAGAGGACAGGCGGCGTGGGGCTCGCTCCGCCAGCTCGGCCGAGTAGCTCGACGCGCTGAAGGGCGCGGTGGAACGGCTGGAGGCAAAAGAGGCGGCGAGCGGCGCCACGGACAGCGGGGCCAAGACGATGGCTCCGGAAGTTGCTCAGGGCGGGACCGAGGAGCCGGTCCTGCTAGGCACTTCGTCGCAGGGGCAGCTCACCCCTGAGGCGACGGGATTCTCTGGCGAGCAGGGTGAAATCCCTGCCGCCAGAGAGCAAGAAGAAGCCCTCGAGCAGGTCGCGCAAGTCGCCCCGCCTGGAAGTACCAGCGCCATCCAATGAGTGGCTCAATCTCGCCAAGCCGTTCGGGCGGAAGAAGGAAGGAAGAGGAGAAGGAGCGCGAGACGCGAGCGCGCTGCCGCTGTCGCCTGCTCCCGAGCAGACGCGCTCCCACAAGAAGAAGGAGCGAACAAGGCGGCGACGGGAAGAACGCGCCCGTCTCATCCTGCACGAGCGGGGCTTCGTGACTCACGGTCTCGAAGACCGCTTACGCCGGGGTTTGAAGCATCGGCTTGGCAAGGTAAACTCCAAACCAAACCTTGCTCAGTTTAGCTGCATCATCGCAGAGTGACTGACTTGATCTTCTCCCTCGTGTCTTTAGGGACACCATGGCGGAACTCAAGGCGGTATCACCATCGAGCAGACGCCGTCTTGGCATCCCTCGGAAGCATCTCAGCACGAGGATCCGGTGAGCCCTCTGCTGCCCAAAGCCGAGCCTACCAAGGCGAAGCGAAGAAGCTCAAGGCCGGTGACCAAAGAGAGGCGTTCTCCGAGGCTCTCTTAAAAGAAGCCGAGGAGCCAAGAAGCCGTGAAGGCCGGGCGCCATGGAAGAGAAGCCGGGCCGCACGAAGTGGCTCAAGAGCAGCTTCGCCGTCGCCCCACGGGCGAAGGCGCGCGGCGGGACGTCAAGAAGCTCAAGGCCGGTGGCCAAAGAGAGCTGACCTCCGCGGACTTCTCAGCGAAGATTTCAACCTGTGGGCTTCACAGAAGAAATCGAGGAGTTATGGGATGGCGTGAGGGCGATCACCGCGAGAAGAAGGTCAAGGAGCTGGACGAACAGCTCAAGACCGTCGAAGGGCGAAGCTAGCGTAGCGAGGCTCGACCGACCAACAAGGCCAAGACCAAGAGGTCGAGGCCATCCGCAAAAGCTGCGGCATATGTCAAGCGAAGCAAGGAGGAGATCGAACGCCCGAAAGCGAAGCCAGGGAAGGAATCAAGGCTCAAATAAGTCGCGCCTCAAGTTAGAAGTTGAGGAGCTAAAGGAGCAGCTTGCTCCTAAGTAGCGCCATCAGTAACTCAAAACGCTTTGTACCAAACTTTTGATTAACGCAATAAAGCACTTACCTTTCTTCCCGCAAAAAGAGCAAAAAGACAGAACGAATGCGAAACTAAGAGAAAACGAAGCAGCGCTAAGAAGTTTAAGAAAACCGTAGAGCGCTTAAGCCTAACTCCCCCGTTGTGTATCTCGCCGAAACACGAGTTTGCGAACCCGAACAGTGCACAAGAGAAAGAGCGACACCCTAGCCCTCGGTACGGACGATGCTCGAGAACCTGAGCTTGCGAACCCGAGCACGTGCGTAGAGAGATAGAGTGACACCCGTACCTTGCTCGATTTGTTCCATAGTCTGCTCGTTGACGTAAGTTAGGCAATTCCGAGAGTAACCGAACAAGGAAAGTGCCTCTGCCGCGGGGGGCTTACGAGAGCAGGCTTTACCAAGTGGTCGCGCGAAGCAGTAAGTGCCTCTGCCGCGGAGGGCTTACGAGGGCAGACTTAGCCACAAGGTGGAGAAGCCGTGTTACGCAACCCTGAGTTCAGGAACTTATCGAGACTAGATACGGGCAGGGAAAAATCCTTAAGATTGCGGAGCCAACAGTTCGCAAGGATCGGGCAGCCATCAGGTGTTACCAGAGAGAAAGAGGTAGTCTTCAGAAGACAAGAAGTGAAAAGGGCGCAGAGGCCGTGAGAATTCACTTAAGAATTGGATTGAACTTTACATGGTGCCCGAGAGACTTGGACGAACTAAGGCGCGAAGTTTGACAAAAAGCGCAAGGCTAAGCAAACACACAAAGAGACCTACACAAAGAACTTACGAAGCTGGTCGATGTTCCAAGTGCTGGTCAGCTCTCTCCCGTCCTCCATTGCCAGTGAACGGCCCGGGCGGCAAATGGAAACGACCGTGAACGGACCCTCCCAACGGGAGTTAACTTGTTGGCATTGGACGGGTTCGACACGGCGAGCGAGGTCGCCCGCCTTCAAGGCCCTTGGTCGAACCGATTTGGCAGCGTGCCTGCGAAGATCTTGCTGATAGCGCACCATTCTGACTTGTGCCCGGTCGCGTGTGCCTTCGAGGAGGTCGAGATCGAGTAGGCGCTCTTGCTCGTTGTCAACCAAGTTGACCGAGCTCGTGCGAGGCGAACCGAGTACTATTTCAGCGGGCAGGATGGCTTCTGTGCCATAGACCAATTGGAAAGGAGTTTCCCCGGTTGCCTGGCTAGCCGTAGTGCGAACTGCCCAGAGGACGGAAGGAACTTCGTCGACCCAGGCTTTGTTGTGCTCGTTGAGAGCAGCGAACACCCGCCGTTTGATACCCTGGACGATCTGTCCGTTAGCTCGCTCGACTGCTCCATTGCTCTGTGGATGCGCCACAGAAGCGAAGCAGACCTTGGTGCCCAGCTGTTCGCAGTATTCCTGGAATAGCTCGCTTCTGAACTGGGTACCGTTATCTGTGATCAGCTTGTGGGGGATCCCGAAGCGCGTGACCACGTTGCTTTTGAAGAAGCGCACAGCCGTTTTGGCGTGAAGAGATGACACAGGCTCTGCCTCGATCCACTTTGTAAAAGTGTCGATGGCTACGAGCAAGTGTGTATAGCCCTTGTACCCCTTAGGGAACGGGCCGAGCAGATCCAGACGCCATGTGGAAAAAGGCCAAGATGGGGGGATCGTTTGGAGCTCTTGGGCGGGCTTGTGTGCTTTTCGGGCGTGAAATTGGCAGGCTTTGCACTTAGTCATGATATCCCGGGCATCTTGTAACGCTGTGGGCCAATAATAGCCCATGCGAAACGCTTTGCCGACCAAAGTTCGGAAGGAGGCGTGGTTGCCACAGGCACCCTCGTGTATGTCCCTAAGAAGGAACACACCCTCCTGTTGAGAGATGCACTTGGAGAGGACTCCTAGAGCACCGTGACGGTAAAGGATGCCGTCCACAAGCTTGTATGGACCAAGACGCCTTGTAAGCCGGAACGCCGGCTTCGCCTTCTTGAGGCGAGGTCCCATCTCGCTAGGTCTGGGACAAAAGCGTTGTCTAGCTCATGACACCTTTCGATGACGGAGACAAGACCACTTGTCTCAGCTTGCCTCGTCCGGAGACGTGATTGAGGGCTTGTAAAGGTGCTCAACGAGCACCCACGGAAGCGGTGTTCGCGTGAGATCAAACTTGGATAGCTGGTCGGCCGAAGTTGTCCTTCACGGCACGAAGAGCACCTCGAAAAATCGAAAATGCCGCCCAACTTCCTCACTTCAACCGGTATCGCGCCATTGAGTCATCGCAAAGACCGATACTCCTTGTTAACCTGATTGATGACCAGCTGTGAATCTCCCTTCACAGTCAGCCGTTGGATACCAAGCGACTTGCACGCTCTTAGTCCCGCGAGGAGGGCCTCGTACTCCGCAGCGTTGTTAGTAGCCGCAAAGTGTAGTTGGATAGAATACTGGAGTTGCTCTCCACGAGGGGAGATGAGAACAAAACCAGCCCCCGAGTTTCCAGTGCGCGAGCCATCAAAAAATATGGTCTAAGAGGGTTCATCAGGTTGCTCGGGAGCTTCTTGGGATTTGGGCGGGCATGTCCATTCAGCGACAAAGTCAGCCAGGACCTGTGACTTAACAGCAGTTCGGGCGGCAAACAGAATATCGAATTCGGCCAATTCCATTGCCCACTTAGCTATACGTCCGTCTGCTTCCTTGTTCCTTAGGATTTCTCCAAGAGGGAACTTGGTGGGACCCGATTTGATGCGCTCGAAATAATGGCGAAGTTTTACGGAGGACATGAGCAAGGCGTGAAAGCGACTCGGACCTCGTGGTAGCGCTCCTTAGATCCGTGAAGTACCTCGCTCACGTAATAGATTGGCCGCTGGATGCCTTCCCTTTCCACCGTCAAGACCGCGCTCACCGCTTGAGGCATGCAATCAAGATAGAGCAAGAGCTGTTCGCCGTGTCGTGAGTAGTCAAGGCAATTGGGTTAGGCGGTATTGCTTAAGATCTTGAAAAAAGCGATCGACTTCCTCTGTCCACTCGAAGCCATTGTGCTTAGCGCAGGCCTTAAAGAAGGGGCCAGCGTTATACTCGACGGAAATGAATCTCGCTCGGTCAGACCATCCGTCCGGTGAGGCTCGAACTTCCTTGACGGTAGTTGGAGCCTGCATGTTTTCAATGGCCTCGATTTTTTCGGGGTTGGCAGAGATGCCTTGCGAACCAATTACATAACCGAGCAACATTTCAGATCGAACACCAAAGGTACACTTCTCTGGATTTAATTTTATTCGATGCCTGGCGAGGTTACGAAACGTCTCGGCCAGGTCTTTTACATGATCTAGAGCATGCTTGCTCTTTACAACTATGTCGTCGACATAGACCTCCAGGTTTTTTCCGCTACTGCTCGGGAAAGTCTTCTCCATCAAGCGCTGGAACGTGGCACCGGCGTTACGCAGACCGAAAGACATGGTCGTATAGCAGAAAGTGCCGAAGGGGGTGATGAAGGCGGTCTTCTCTTCATCCTCGGGAGATGCTTATTTGGTGATAACCGAGTAAGCATCCAAAAACTCAAGAGTGGGCATCCATGATCGCATCGACCAATTTGGTCTATGCGAGGCGGGCAATTGTCCTTAGGACAAGCGGCGTTCAAATCGTGTGATCGACACATCCTCCACTTGCCGCTTTTCTTCTCTACAATGACAGGTTGGCTACCACTCGGTGTGATCAACCTCGCAGATGAAACCAAGAATGAAAGCAAATTTTGCCAAACCGATCCTTGATGATCCTGTTTGAAATCGAAAAGCGACGAAGCTTCTAGCTAATGTGCTTTTGTCCGCCGAAACACCCGCTTTATGCTCGATAACCTCCCTTGGGACTCGGGCATATCGACGGCTCCTGGGCAAACACGTCTGCATTAGCTCGGAGGAAGGCAATGAGCTCGCTTTCCTATTTAGGGTCCAGATTGGCCCCCAAATGAACTGTCTTGGAGGAATCATCCAAAGACAGTGGAACCTCCTTGGTCTCGTCCCCTGGTTGAAGGGAGACTCTAGGGCGTGCAGACTTAGTCTGTGGAGCGTCGGGACCTCGCAATGAAGTCGGTCGATCAGGCAAGGGATCGCCGTCGCAACCAGCAGCGACTTTATAATTGCCCTTGACCGTGATCACGCCGTTGGGACCCGGTATCTTCACGCAGTGGTAGGCATGGTGGGACACAGCCATAAACTTACCAAGTGATGGCCGGCCCACGATTGCGTTGTACGCATATGGAAAGTCGACCACGTCGAAGTGATCAACTCTGTCCGGAAGTTGCTAGGGCTAGAAGGTAATGGGTAGGACAACTCGCCCCAACGGCCGGGCGGCTTCTCCCGGACAATGCCGAGAAAGGCATTGCTACTTCTTTAAGCTTGGAGCGAGGAATCAGATCTCGCCCAAGACCTTTTGCCGATAGCAGTCCAAAGCGCCCCGCCGCCTACCAGACACGGCTAACTCTGGCGTTCTTGATGGTCGGGCGACCACCGTGAGGGAGACGCCGAGGCTTGGTCATCCCGGTGGGGCAATCATCCTTAGAAAAGGAGATAGAGACCTCGGTCCACTTCATCGATTCAGGTGTGGTTTGCCTTTTTCAAGCGTTGTGGACCTCCCGAAAGCTTCCTTGAGGTCTTGCACGAGAGGTATAAGCGAGGAGCCGCCGAAAATAACGGCGATATGGTTCACGAGCTCTTGATACTCGCCATCATCGTCCCGGTCACCACCGCCTTTGGGACGCTTGTCTTTGCCTCGCATCACCTTGTTAGGCGGGGTGGGCATTGGGCCCTTGCCGCTGTAAAAATCTTGAGCTTTGCAGCCCAAGTTCGCAATGGCGTATGTCGTGTCCGTAGTCTTTGGTGGAATTTGCAAAATCGGTCGCTTGGACCTTTCTTGCCTTGTCCGCCTCCACGAAAGCGTGCTTTTTGCCCTTGTAGTTATTGTTGGGCTTCTTCTGTCCATCTTTGGGAGGAGGTGCGCGATCTATACCAGCGACGGTATTGTTTGCATCACCTTTATTCTTCTTCTTCTAGGACTTCTTGTCACCGTGGTTCTTCTTGCTCTTCTTCTTCTCATCCACACCAGTTGGTGGGCGGCTCGCTCTTGTCGAACGCCTTTTAGATCAACACGCTCTGCCGCGTTGGCATAGCGGTCACCGCCTTGAATGTGTCGTTGGCGGTCCAGTTTCGTTGATCTCGAGATCCCGGTGAGCCGCCGTCGCGGACTCCGTTTTTAAGGCGCGACAACAGATTCGTCCGAGATGTTCGGGATCGTGTTGCGAATCTTAATAAACGCTTCACGGTTGTGGAGGGTCTCCTGCTCATCTAGATCATCCGTGCAGATCATCCTCCTTGCCCAGACGCACGTAATGTACTCTCCGGAAGTGGGCGATCGAGCGCCACAAAGCTGGTTCCAAGAGCGGATGGAACCCTCTTGTCGATTAAATGCCCACGTCCCGGCAAAGACCTCAAGGACCTGTCGGGAGGTAATTAGCCATAACGAGCTCGTCACCCCGGCCGCCATGATGGTCAGAGCGAGATGGAAAGGAATTCCTCCGGGTCTCGAAGTCTTATTGTACCTCTCCATGTGACCGGCTTGAACTTTGAGGGCCATCGGAAGACCTGGCTCGTCGAGAAAGCCCTGCAGCCCAAGACATACGACCGGCCACCTTCCCCGGCAGAACCTAGTCTCGAGAAGACGTTGGCCCTGTTGCGCAGAGGGACTCCTGCTGAACGGGAAGATTCGGCCTGGAGAAATTCTCTCCGGGACAATCCACCACGCTCCTTCCTTGTGGTTGCGACTACGCGCTCCTCACGAGGGGACCGTCCGTGATCATCACGTGCACGCTTACCCCTGTGGTCGTGACGACTATGGGGACTTGGCGATCGACGGCGACCACGGGTAGCTTGATCGCGGACAGTGTTCCTTCGATGGTGACGAGGGTCACGCGATTGGTCGAGTCTGTCCGAGTCATTCCGGCAAAGTTGATCATCTTTGCTGGAGGAGGTGTTGACTTCGCTAGGGCTTTAGCCTTCGCCAATCGCCTAGGTTGGAAGCAACGACGACGCCTATACGGGCGAGATCAGCTTTGATTGGTGGATCTTAGGACCGCTATAGCTTCGAGCGCTTCTCGACTCGATCTATGGGTCCCGGATCCTCGAGCCATCCGCGCTCGCCTCGACCGAGTCCGTCCGCGGGAATTAACCCGAACAGGGAAGCTTCGCCGGAGACTTAGCGCCGCACGCGAGGTGGGTCGCGACGCTGCCGCTACACCGGTCACGTAAACCGTGCTAAGGTCCGGTTAATGGAGGTGTCGAGGTGCGGCGAATGATGTCTTGTTCGTGAGCGCCAGTAGCGACCTCGTCTTTGCCGCCGAAAGTAATTAATCGCCCGATCTCGTCGGGCCACTACATCCCGTGCAGGATTTCCAGAGGTTCCTGCATCGGCCATGTTAATGCTGCGGGGGCCGTGAGAAGGTATGCTTGACGGTGTCATCGCTATGTCGCCACAGGTGGAATCTACCGACATAGCCTTGGAGTCTGACAGATCTAAACCGTCGTAAAGATCATCAGTTCCGCAATCATCGTCAATGACGGGAGTGCGATCTGAGGCTATCTCCGCCATATAGGCAGAGACTTCTGCCTCGAATACGGAAAGCGTTCGAGATCGAACAGATCGATCTGAACTGATAGGGGATGAGACGTCCTGTCCTTCTGAGTCGTATCCCTCAGGAATAATCTCCTGGTCGCTGATAGAGTTCGACATGCTCGATCTGCGTGTCCCCACGGTCGGCGCCAACTGTCGACGGTTGGGATAACGACCCAAGTCAACTAAGGTTCTTCAGGAGTGAGATAGGAGACACGCCGAACAACGACAAACAACAACGAACAGGAGACAGGGGTTTTTATCCTGGTTCAGGCCTCTCGGGAGAGATAATAACCCTACGTCCAGCCTTTCTTATATATCAGAGATGAATACAAGAGGTGGCTCGACGAGACGAACAAGCCTCGGTGAGATTATGCGTGTACAAGTGCCAAAGCTCTAAGCTAGATGCTAAGATGTAAAACTCAATGCCAGAGATCCCCTAAACGCCAAAGGGCCCCTGTTTATATAGTGCAGAGCAAACCGACCTACCGGGGGAATATCGGACCGGGCCAACTACGAGATCGTAACGAACTCAGTACATGCCAAATATATCCGAGGTAGATAAGGCATACTCCTAGTCTTGGGGATCACGACGTCTTGTTCCAATCCGGAAAACCACGTCCGGGTCTTCACGTAGCCGTACAGAACCCTTGTTCGAGTCGGACTCAAACACGATTCCTTGGCCATTACGCACCACACCAGCTAGGAAGCTGTTCGGCAGGATGCATATGGGCCAGATAAAACCTTCCAGGGAACTAGGCCCTGGTAGGCTGTTCGTTCGGGCCGTCTAGGAGTGGGCCATGGCAATGGACCGTGATTTAATCCCCGACAGTAGGGTCATGGAAGGAGCTCTCTGAGCTCTTCATCACCAACTTCCAGCGCACCTTCGAGCAGCCCAAAGTCGAAGACAATCTCCACAACGTGAAGCAGAAGAAGGAGGAGTCGCTGCGCGACTACATCCTGCGCTTCAGTCTGGTCCGCAACACCATTCCTGACATCTCCATCGATGCCGTTGTCACGGCTTTCAGGAGGGGCACCTGAGACCCCAAGGTCAAGGAGAAGATGGCCACCCGCAAGATCAAGACAACGGAGGAGCTCTTCACTTTGGTCCACAAGTGCGCCTTACAGACGGAGGCTCACTTCCGCCCGGCCGGAAGGGCGGGGGCCGCTACAGGCGGCGAGTTCGGGACCTCCAAAAGTCTTGGCGGAAAAGACAAGAAGAAGAGCAAGTTGGCCGAGGCCGGGCATGTCCTGGCCGCCGAGCGCCACAACGACAACGACGACAGCAGCCAGCCGCGCGACAGGAGTGGCAGGCGGAAGAAAGGAGGAGGTCGCGGCGGCGGCAAGGACGGTCCCTGCAGAGGCGGTTGTGATGGTCACCGCGGCCGCGGCGAAGGGCGAGGAGGTCGCCCCGACGAGTGGGATGGAAGGACCTACTGTCCCATCCATCGCAGCAACACCCACGACTTGGCTGATTGCCAGGTCGTCAGCAAGATCGTGGACAAGCGGGTCCATGAGCAGCAACAAGCATTCGCCAGCGATAAGGGCAAAGATCCGGTTCCACTTGGTTTTCAGCAGGCGGAGCGCGAAGTCGCCTTCATCCACGGCGGGTCGGCAACCTACCCTTCCCGCGCCAGTTTCAAGCGTGTGATGAGGGAGGTGTGCGCCGTCGTGCCTGGCGTAGGGTTAGCCAGGCAGCTGGTGTGGTCGGAGCAGTCGATCACATTCAATCAAGCCAATCACCCCGCCAGTACCGCCGGTCCGGGACATCTCTCGATCGTGATTGCGCCCACGGTCCGGAACGTTAAGTTGGGGCGTCTTTGGTGGACGGCGAAGTTCTATTGACCTTACATCGCCGAGTCGCCAAGGCACTTCAGGTCCAGGAGCAGGAGCTTCGGCCGGCGCTCCGTTCTTGATGTCGTCGGGCCGAGTCAAATCCCTCCGGGCGGGGTCGGCCTCCAGTAACCTTCGAGGGCTCCGACAACTTCCGTACGGAGATGCTCGAGTTCGAGGTAGTTGACTTCGACCTCCCGTATAACGCCATACTGGGTCGGCCGGCGCTGACCAAGTTCATGGCGGCCTGCCACTATGCTTATATGGTGGTCAAGATCCCGGGGCCAGCCGGCCCCATCATCGTGAAGGTGAACTGCCCGGAGGCGCTCCGCTGCGACAAGGAGGCTCTCGTTCTGGCGGGGGCAGTCTGTGCCCAGAAGGCTGAAGCCTCGACTCCGGGAGCTCCTCCGGCGAAGATCCGTGCTTCCCCCGGCTCGTCCGCGGAGGTTAAGACGATCTCCCTGAGTGAGTCAGGCCCGGCGAGGATCGTTCAGGTGGACGCGTCTCTCGACGCCAAATAGGAAGGCGCGCTCGTCTCCTTCCTCCGATCTAATTCAGACGTGTTTGCTTGGCAACCGTCCGACATGACTGGGGTCCCCAGGAAGGTGATTAAGCATAAGTTGGCCACGTTCCCCGGCGCGCGACCGATTATGCAGAAGGTCCGGAAGCAGTCAGTGGAGCGCCAGGCCGTCATCCGCTAGGAGGTGGACAAGCTTCTGAGGGCGGGGGTCGTTCGGAGTGTCGCCCATCCTAAGTGGCTGGCGAACCCCGTCCTCGTCAAGAAATCCAACGGGCGGTGGAGGATATGCGTGGACTTCACCGACTGCAACAAGGCGTGCCAGAAGACTCCGTATCCGCTGCCCCGCATCGACCTCATCGTCGACTCCACGGTAGGGTGTGAACAGCTGTACTTTCTAGATGCGTACTCCGGGTACCACCAGATTAGCATGGCTGAAGAAGACGAAGACAAGACTATCTTTGTGACGCCCATGGGCGTCTACTGCTACACAAGAATGGCGTTCGGGTTGAAGAATGCAGGCCCTACCTATCAGAGGGCCATGCACATTGCTCACCGCCCCCAGATCGGGTGGAACTTGGAGGTGTACGTCGACGACCTGGTGGTGAAGTCCAAGAAGACGGAGGAGCTGGTCGGTGATTTGGAGAAAACCTTTGCCAACATAAGGAAGTACTGCATCAAGCTGAACCCCGAGAAATGCGTGTTCGCCGTCCCGTCGGGCAAGCTGTTGGGTTTCTTTGTTTCCCAGAGAGGGATTGAAGCGAACCCTGACAAGATTGCAGCAATTGAGAATATGAAGCCATCGGCGCGACTTCGGCAGACACAGTGTTTGGTGGGCTGCTTGACTTCTCTGGGCCGCTTCATAGCTCGCCTGGGGGATAAGAGCCTCCCCCTGCTCAGGCCCCTGAAGAAGACCAATCACTTTGAGTGGACCACGGAGGCGCAGGAGGCGTTCGACGGCCTGAAGGAGTGCCTCACCTCTCCGCCCGTCTTTGGTCGCCGAGATTCAGCGAGCCACGATCTCTCGTCGCAATAACCCAGTGGGTGGTCAGCAGTCTTTGGTGGCGGAAAGAGAAGGAGTTCAACGTCTGGTCTACTACATCAGCAAGGTCCTCCATGACGCCGAAACAAGGTACTCGCAGCACCAGAAGATGCTGTATGTCGTGCTGACGGCATCCAGGAAGCTGCGTCACTACTTCCAGGGGCGGGAGATCACTGTTTTGACAAAGTACCCCTTGCAAAAAATCCTCTTCAACCGCGAGGCGACGGGCCGCATCGCCAAGTGGGCAATGGAGTTGGGCGAGTTCGACCTCAAATTCGCCCCCGAACGGCAATCAAAGGGCAGGCTCTGGTGGAGTTCTTTAGCGAATGGACTCCAGCAGTCACTGAAGCTGAAGATGCCCCGACACCCTCGCCGTGGACTCTCTTCTTCGACGGCTCGTTCCGGCTGAAGGGGGCTGGGGCTGGCGTCGTCTTGGTGTCTCCCACCGGCGACATTGTTCGGCATCTGGTGGTGCTGGAGTTCCGCGCTACCAACAATGCTGCGGAATACGAAGGACTCCTCGCTGGACTCAGGGTGGCTTCAACCCTGGGCATTCGGCGGCTACAAGTCAAAGGCGACTCTCTCCTGGTCATCAACCAGGCAAGGAAGGAATTCACCTGTTCAGATCCCACCATGGCGGCCTACCTGGCGGAGGTGCGTCGGTTGGAGCGGCATTTCGAGTGGTTGGGTTTCGCGCACATCCCTCGCCGTGACAACTATATGGCGGATGAGCTATCCTAGATTGCCTCGTCAAGAGCATCTGTCCCGGCTGGGGTCTTCGAGGAAAGACTCACGCGGCCGTCTGTCGCAACCCCCGATTCTGGTGGGGACGACATGATTCACGATGCAGCTCCCACATCTGGTAGAGACATCGGCATTCCCGCAACAGATCCCCAGCTCGAGGAAGAAGGCGGAAGAACTGCTGCGGTGGTTGAGGCGGAAATGCATGGCCAGGAGGAGTACGTCAGCGACCATGCTAACGTCGTCGCACTCGTCCGGGAAGGTCAGTGGATGGATCCTATCCTAGCCTACCTGCGGGACTGAGTGATCCCCGACGATGACACGTCAGATGAGAAGATAGCGCGTAAGGCCAAGCGCTACACCCTGGTAGGAGGGGACCTGTATCGCCGGGGCACTAACGGAATTCTACTGAAGTGCATCACTCGGGAAGCGGGGAGCGAAATCCTCTCTGAGATCCATGGAGGCATGTGCAGGAGCCATTCAAGGAGCCGGACGTTCGTCGGGAAGGCCTTCCTCCACGGCTTCTACTGGCCTACTGCCCTTCAGGATGCCTTCAAGCTGGTGAGGAGATGCGAAGCGTGCCAGTTTTATGCCAAGCAGATCCACCGACCAACCCAGGCGCTGCAAACCATTCCGCTCTCCTGAACGTTCGCGGTCTGGGGGCTGGACATCCTGGGCCCGTTCCCGCGGGCGACCGGGGGCTACACGCAACTGTTCGTCGCCATCGACAAGTTCACCAAGTGGGTTGAGGCCTCGCCGGTCCCGGCGATCACCTCCGCAGCAGCTATAAAATTCATGAGAAGTATCTTCGTTCGTTTTGGCGTCGCCAGGGGAATCATCACCAACAATGGTGCTCAGTTCAAGAGTGCTGACTTTCAAGATTGCTGTGAAAAGCTGGGCACTAAGCTGTGCTTCGTCTCCGTCACGCACCCAAATAGCAATGGTGATGAGGACATCACCAGTATGGATACGATCAGTGTACCCGCTGCCCCTCCTTCCTCTCCGACCACTCCAATAACTACTGATGCCGCTCCATCTTTGTCGCATACAATTGACGCTACGACATCTTCATCACTGAGGGGCATTAATCCTAAAGTCCAGCCTTACAAGCCTTCTCCAAAGAAAAAACACCACAAGTCCAAGACCCACAAGGCCTTGACATATCAAGGAAAGCCCACATGGAGGCCTAAGATGGCAAACAGCCCGGTTCGGCCATCCAGCAGCACGCCAACTTCAAACGGACATAAATCGGGCTCCCGAACTCCGATTTCAGCGTGTGACCACTCGTTGGAAAGCTTAGGAGATAAGCTTTCTAATGGATCCAGCCCCACCTCCAGATTCGCTCCAAAGCGTCAGGAAAACACAGAAGAAGTTCACGGGCCACAATTTGAGTCTTTGCGTCACCTTATCTTTGGGCCCGTGGCCCATGTAACTTAGGGTTTTGGTGGGTGCCTGTTTTGGCCGCCCCCTCCCCCCGCCGCTATATATGTGGCGGTGCTCTCTTTTACGCTTAGGTTTTGTTGTGTTTTGGTTGACCCCGTGTGCGTCCCTCCTCGTGTTCGCGTGTGTCGACTAGACCACCCGTGACGAGAAACAGAACCTCACCCTTTTATGAGTTAAATTATCAGTTATCATCTTGTTCTTGCTTGTTCTCGATTGCTAGCATGTTCAAGGATCAATCGTGTCTTGCTCGGTTGATCGACTCGTGTGGTGACATTGCGATTGTTCGGTTGCTGATCCTGTGGATTAGTAGCGTCGTCACTACACCAAATCGAAGTATCGTTCCTCACCAGAAGATCGGGCCAACCTTTGGCGCATCAAGTGGTATCAGAGCGACGGTTGCCTGGTGAGAACATCCCTTATCTTATTTTAGATCTGTTCTTATTTGTCCTAGAGTCCAGAAAATTGCCCCACAAAAAAGATTTGAGTTCGTCATCACGTCCGCCGTCCAAGCCACTTTGTTCCTTCGCAATTTTCGTTTTCAGTTTCGCTTTGTTGAATTTGTGTACATGGCTATAGTCTTGTTGCTGGTTTTGATTTAGTCCTTAGCCGTGAAGTTCATCCGTTTTGTTGACATCAAACCCAAGCACCGAAAAAATTCGAGTTGATTTGGTTCGCAGTTATTTCGGATCTGTTATTCCAGAGGCAATATCTCCATCATATATTTTCCGATCTGGATAATTTTATAGCCTAAATTGTAGCCCCGAAAATTCTCTACAACTTTGTCCATTGCACCAAGTTCCAGAAACGCCATCTTCAGATCCAAATTCGCGTTGGAATTGTTTCTGTATGTGTCTCGGATTTGTCTAAGCAGTCTGTATTGCGGGGCCCATATCTCCTAGATCCATTATCCAAATTAGAACTTCCATATATGAAAATTGATCAGGAAGAGAAGATCTACAACTTTGTTGTTGTGAGTTTTCGTGTTTGAGGCCTCTAAAGACACGAAAACTGCATTGGAATTTTCTGAATTAGTAGATCTGTTTTTCCAGTAGGAGAAATTTGAGTGTTGGTGTATATATCTTGTAATTTCTATTGTGCGGCACTATTGATATTTAAAGAAAAGGTAAAAAAAGGCAAGTGCATAAAAAAAAGACGCACAAAGAGAAAAAGCAAAAAGAGAAAAAAAAAGCAAGAAAGAAAGAAAGAAATCAGAAGTGTTTGCATTCTTTTGTATCTAAAGTGTTGTGTTATTCGTTTTGCTTGCTTGAGTTAGGTCTAAGGACGAGTTTAGGCCAGCAACTTTGACAATTACTTTGGATATTTCTTCAGCTTTGCTATTCTGTTTTCGATATTGCATATTCCTTGCTACATATTGAACCTGGCCAAGTTCCACATACTACTAACCTATAGGAAAAGTTCTTTGCAATCGCTTTGTCACCTTCTGAGTGCAGGATACCACCAGTTATCGATTGACCTTGACAAGCTGCAGGGTAAGAACTTGTAAGAGCTTGGTGAGAGCTTCGTGTGTGAGAGACTTGTCGATTCCAGCACCTATTAGTAGATAGGGTTATACATCTCTTTGTATATTTTCTTGTCTACTACTAACAATGGCAGGTCTACATATGAAGAAAAATTTTTCTTCCATGGAGGATGATATTGAGGATTCCCCATACTTGACAGAAAGAGAAAAGAAATGCTTCCGGAAAATTAAAAAGGAGTGTCTTGAGTCTCTGAAGAAATCAAGAGGCAAGAATGATCAAGATGGTGTGCATCTAAGTGCTGCAATGACGAACAACTACAAAATCCTTTCGTCCCAACTTATACTTAGTGCACCGCCGGAACACGCTAGTCAAACTCAGCGCCACAACCTATTCCACACTAGGTTTGTTGTGCGAGAACGAAGGGTAGAAGTCATCATTGATGAAGGAAATTGCAGCAATCTAGCAAGTCAAAACATGGTCGAGAAGCTTGGTTTGCCCACGACTCCACTTGAACAACCTTATGAGATCGAATGGTTCAATTCAAATGGTAAGGTTCAGGTAACACACACTGCGAGAGTAAATTTCTCTATTGGTTCATATTATGATTTCGTTGATTGCGATGTCATACCCATGGAAGCATGCTCACTTTTATTAGGAAGACCTTGGTTATATGACAAGGAAGCTATTCACAATGGTAGAACCAATCAATATTCATTTATGCATTATTGTGAGAAAATGATTTTGGAACCAATGACTCCTGCTGAAATAAATAAGATTAATGCTTATAGAGTTAAAAATCTTGTGCAAGAGGGTGATAAGATTGGTTGCGATGCAGAAAACACTGAAACAAAGATAAAGGAGGTAGTTCAATTAGATAAAACTGTGACCTCCCCTAATATTGTATCGAAAACACATGTTTCTTTGTCCCCTGTTGTCACTAACCTTTTGCAGGAGCATAAGACGGAGTCGAGAACGACTCCAATTCAAGAAGGGGAGGATGATGAGGACATCACCAGTATGGATACGATCAGTGTGACCGCTGCCCCTCCTTCCTCTCCGACCACTCCAACAACTACTGATGCCGCTCCATCTTTGTTGCATACAATTGACGCTACGACATCTTCATCACTGAGGGGCATTAATCCTAAAGCCCAGCCTTACAAACCTTCTCCAAAGATAAAACACCACAAGTCCAAGACTCACAAGGCCTTGACATATCAAGGAAAGCCCACATGGAGGCCTAAGATGCCAAACAGCCCGGTTCGGCCATCCAGCAGCACGCCAACTTCAAACGGACATAAATCGGGCTCCCGAACTCCGATTTCAGCGTGTGACCACTCGTTGGAAAGCTTAGGAGATAAGCTTTCTAATGGATCCAGCCCCACCTCCAGATTCTCTCCAAAGCGTCAGGAAAACACAGAAGAAGTTCACGGGCCACAATTTGAGTCTTTGCGTCACCTTATCTTTGGGCTGTGGCCCATGTAACTTAGGGTTTTGGTGGGTGCCCTGTTTTGGCCGCCCACTCCCCGACCGCCGCTATATATGTGGCGGTGCCTCTCTTTACGCTTAGGTTTTGTTGTGTTTTGGTTGACCCCGTGTGCGTCCCTCCTCGTGTTCGCGTGTGTCGACTAGACCACCCGTGACGAGAAATAGAACCTCACCCTTTTATGAGTTGAATTATCAGTTATCATCTTGTTCTTGCTTGTTCTCGATTGCTAGCAGGTTCAAGGATCAATCGTGTCTTGCTCGGTTGATCGACTCGTGTGGTGACATTGCGATTGTTCGGTTGCTGATCCTGTGGATTAGTAGCGTCGTCATTACACCAAATCGAAGTATCGTTCCTCACCAGAAGATCGGGCCGACCTTTGGCGCATCAAATGGGCAGGTGGAGCGGGTGAACGCAGAAGTGCTAAAAGGACTCAAGACAAGGGCGTTCGATCGTCTGAAAAAGCGTGGCAAACGCTGAGCGGAGGAGTTACCCACTATACTTTGGGTGCTGCGGACAACTCCCAGCAGAGCTACCGGCGAGACCCCTTTCTTCCTGGTGTACGGCTCTGAAGCAGTGCTCCCGTTGGATCTCGTCTTCGGATCCCCAAGGGTGGCGGCGTACAGTGAAGACGGTGACCCTCCTGGAGGAGATCAGAGACAGAGCGGCAATCCGGGCCGCCAGATGTCAGCAATCCCTGCGCCGTTATCAAGCAAGAAGGGTGCGCGAGAGAACACTGGCAGTGGACGACCTCGTCCTGCACAGAGTTCAGACGCAGGCAGGTCGCAACAAGCTGTTTCCCCCATGGGAGGGCCCCTTTAAGGTGGTCTCAGTATCTCGTCCGTGCTCAGTCAGGCTCGCGTTTGAGAATGGTCGCTAGTTGGCGAACACCTGGAATGTTGAGCAGCTGAGGAAGTTCTACCCGTATGTAGCTGTTTCAGAAGCTTTTTGGCTTTTCCTTGGAGCCGAGCGGCGAGGTCTTCCCTCTTCACCGCTCGCCTCGGAGGCTACGATGTACAAAGCCATCTGCAATATAAAGATAAGTTCTGTCTTTGTATGAGCATTTGCCTTTCGCCTTAAAAGTCTGTTAGAAAACATTCTATTGAAAACTGATAGCGAGAAAGTACTTAAGGCTGATGGTCCCTTAGTTGCAAAGACGAACGCTTAAGTTTGCGCCGGTGAGGCAAGACGGACGGAAGGCGTGTTCTAGCTTGGTGTGTCTGCTCGGTTTGGGCCCTCTGCGCCAACGACGGCACCAGTGTCTAGACCACTTCCGGAAGCTAAGTTCTCGCCACGCAACGTTTAAGTCGGTTTGCGGAGAGGCCATAAGGGTTGAAGTAACCAAATGCCTAAGGAAAAAGCGCTTGCTTTCAGCAGAACGTTCTGTCTAAAGCTTTTGGCGGTCAGTTGCCTAAGTTCTTTTTTCCGCAAATAAAAGTTTGCATAAAGGTTAACCGAGACTTGTGGTAGGCAAAGCAAAAGGTTGAATTAACAGATCTTATGTACAAGACAAGCGGCAAAAGGGGCCGATCACTCCTGATCGTCGTCGCGCCTCCGGCGGCAAAGACCGCCCATCATGGACACTCGGTCGGCGACAACTTCGACGCGAGACTGTTCGTCCCGGCCCAGCTGGCGCGGAGGTTCCCCGGTGGCGGCGTTGAGGTCGAACGCGGCGTTTTGGGCAAGGCAGTTGCCCAAGACGAACCGCGCTGCTTCGAAGGTGTCGCGGCGACCATCCTAGCTACAAGAGAAGTGGTTTTTATTGACGGTTGAAGTTCGTCATGCAAAGTCAAAAAATTGTCATAGTAGGTGTTTTATGACGATCTTATGACAAAAATTCAGTTGTCATAGTATCAGCGTCATATATTTGTTTTGATGACGAAATGACTATTTTTCATCATAGTAAATAAGTTTTCTATGACGAATTATAACTTTGTCATGAAGTATATCGTCATAAAAGGCACGGCCAGAATGCTTGGTGCCATGTCATCATCCAACGTGGCGGGTGACGTGTCATTGCAGCCATGATTTATTTTAAATTTTTTTAGCCATTTATGCAAACCCAACATGAACCCATTATTCATGGCCCAATCAATTTTTTGTAACTTGAATAGAGCCCATAATTTATTTATGCCCATAATTTATTTTTTTAGTTTTTTTATGCTGGTTCAATATCAGCCCATTATTTTGGCCCAATCTTTTTTTAGCCTTTTCATCCAATCAGCTCTCAATTTATCATTACAGAATTACATTTGACACTATTTTCCATGATGTATAGCTCACACAATTTTCATCACAAATTTACAATTGAAGTTTGTAGAAAAAGGAGCTTAACATTACAAAGTCTACAACACATATAACATTGCTATCCTATATATTCACTGATGGTGTTCATCAATTTCATAAACTTTACAATATTGGATATCGCTTAATTGGCACTACTAAGGTTCATTTCTTATAATGCCTCCAAGAGATAATATGGTGATCCTCAACACGTAAATGGCCAAACAACAATCTGCAAATTCACAAAAGGAATTGTGAGAGAGATATCTTTCACTCATATAATAAATCCAAGAGGATACAACCATGCTAGCCACTAACTGAAGTTAGAAATCTATAAATCATTGGACTGTTACACAACCAGCAAATAAATAAGAAAATAGGTATAAGTTTATCAACCGTAGAAGATGAAAATTGATAGAGTAGAGAAAAATAACATGCAACTCAATCCAACATTATAAAAGTGATCAAAAGTAGCATTTGCAGTGTTTTGCACATAAGTAGCCTTCATAGTGGGGCACATGTAAATGTTTCCTTGTGCTCAGTATGAACTACTAGCCAAGGACTATCCTCATACTTTTACATGAAGTTTTTCTAGGGAAAAAAGAGACCTAGCATAGTAGCATCCACTTAAAATCATGTGAAGACAGGAAAGAAAGCAACATAAATATGCCATTCATAGGTTTCTTTGATAGTGAAGCATGTACATACCTACTATTTGACACGAAAATGAAGCTTACAAAATGTGTTGCAAAACAAACCTAAAAACATAGCAGCATCCAGCAATCATGCTCATTGGCATTTGCTCACAGGCTCACAGCCAGCACCTCACCTGTTCACGAGTTCATAGCAGTGCCACCACAATCGAGTCAGGAACGAAACAAATCTTCAGGTAAGCTGTAGCAGACCAGCATTGCACAAGAAACTAATTAGCGGGATTAAGAGATTTTCATGATAGATCATGAAGCTCCGTGGGAGCTCTTCTTTGATGGAGCCTCACAAATGAGCTGAAGCTGACCTGGATTGCAAGGGAGCTGACGCCGCCAGCACCGCCGAGGACGAGGACGGACTTGCTGACGGATGAGCACGGCGGCGGCCACTGCTGGGCGTGCTCATCGGCGCAGCAACAGCACACTAATTAGCGGGATGGAGATTGGGCACAGGGAGATGAACATGGGGAGGAGTCGCGGCTCACCGGGACGGGGACGTCGGGGCGCCAGCGGGGGCGGAGGCGGCCGGCGGAGGTGGAGGCGGCCCGCGCCGGCTTGCGGGGAGGTGGCCGGCGGGGTGGCGCCGGGGAGGCGACGTCGGGGCAGCCAGAGGGGGCGGAGGCGGCTGGCTGGAGGGAGGCGGTGGCGGTGGCGGCCCGCGCCGGCCGGCGAGGAGGCGGCCCGTGGTGGGTCGGCAGGGGGAGGCAGGGTGGCGGCTAGGGTGGGTGGGAGATGATGGGTGGGCGAGTGGGGGGGCCTTTATTACACAGTACAGACAGGTGGGCTCGCCGACTGGGCCCAATTTGTTATCGGTCTGTGGATAAATTCCCCGTAATTCGTACGGATATTCGATTTTATCTATTGTGCGGGTATCCGAATCAGTCACATTCCATCCATACCATATCCGCTTCGAATTTGACAGAAAAATATCGGATACTATCCGAATCCGTCCATATTTGTTTTCACACTTTGGAGATTCGGATAGGGTATCCGACGGTTACTAATTTCATTTTTTTCCTTAAAATAAAATACTCATGCAACTAATTGATGTTAAAAAGTATTTTTAGATTGCAAGTAACATAATCATATTTAAAGTTTTAAATTTCAAATATTTTTTTTGCCATAATCACTTTTAAAAGTTTTAAAGTTTAATAGCAGATATTGTCCAACAAATTTCAATCGATATTGTGAATTAAAAGTGAGAAAAAAAATTAAATTGTTAGGGGGGACGTAACCTTGTTTATAGTGATAAGAACAGAACTTAAAATGTTAGGAGATCGAACCCAGAAAGGTTTATAGTAATAAAAACTTAAAATATTAGAATATTGAACCCGGAACCACGTGTAACCGCTACAAATATGATGTATGATTTTCAATGACGATTTGTATGTTTTGTAATGACAAAATTTCAACTTTTGTCACTAAAAAGCAGAAGGCAAATCGCACGCATATCTTGTTATGACGACTAAAACAAAATCGTCACAAAAAAACTAGTTTTCCATGACAGAAGTTGACATCGTCAAGATGTTTTCGTCATAGATAATCTCTTTCCTTGTAGTGCCTCGATTGCCCTTGCCCGCATCGCCACTGGCAGGTCGCTAAGAGCCTCGGCGTGCCCATTTCTTGGCCGGCGTCTTTGCAGCGTGGTCTCCTCCGTGAAGTGCTGAGGTCACCTCTAGCGAGTCAGGACACCTCCTTGATCCATGATAGCGATTCATGACATGGCGGTGAGGGCGGAGGTGCTCGAGTCGCCATGTGAGGTTCAAGTTTCCTTGGCGGCAGAGGAGGCTGCGGCCGTTGCCGCAGCCTCGCGGGTCGCCGCCTCCTTCGCAGCAAGCTCCTGGTCAAGAATCCACCGCAACTCGTCGACAGCTTGTGTGGCCGAAGCCAGAGCGCCTTCTCGCACTGCCCAAGTGTGGGCGAGGGCGCGGAGCGCCTCGAAGGAACGCCCGATGTCAACAGCGATGGCAGAGACGGCGTCGGTGTCGGCCGTGGCGGCGGCCGAAAGGTGCTCCACCCTCGGCCTCGGCGTCACGGTGTTCTCCGCAGCAGGGGCACCGTCTCCGACAAAGGGGTCGGGAGCAAGCCGGGGGCAGGCGGATAGCATGAACCGGAGCTTGAAGCCCTAGGATCCGACCTGTCCCACGAAGAAAAGCCATAAAAGGGTTCAGATATGCAAAACGTGCAGCATACTAACCCTAACATGAAAAGTGCGTGCATGGAGAAAGCTACCTGAAACGACGCCCACCAAAGACGAAGACAGAGGGAGGCAGCCTTAGGCCGCTCGGCCGCGGAACCGGCGCAGTCGTTCCTCCTCCCAAGGAGGGAGGCGGAGGTGGCGGCGGAATCACCACTGGTGGCGCCATCTAAGGCGAGAGCCAGACGGGAGGCCAAGCACAGAGGTGCCGGCGCGACAGCGCTTCTTGCAGGAGGTGCCGGCGCAGAAGAAGCTGGCGCAGGTGGCGTCGGCTCCGGAAGAGTCGCCGCGCTCTCGCCAGGTGGCAGAGCGGCGACGTGAGCAGCGGGGCCTCCACCGGAGGGGGCCAAAGAAGGTGGAGGCTGCCCAGGGCTCGCGGGGCGAAGCCTTTTCGGGCTCACCTACCCCTCCTCGTCATCGTCTTCGGAGAGGATGAGGCGGCGCTTCCCCAGCGCGTGGTCGGCGTCGGTCGGGGCGGGAAGCGCGACGGCCACAGAAAGAGAGGCGACCGCAGGAGCCTCTGCGGTCGTCGAAGGCGATCCGCAGTTCTGGGTGTTGGACCACGAACATGGGACGAAACTTCCATGGGAGGCGGTACAGACGAAATCTGAGTTGCGCTCCGTGGGTCCCGATCGCGCAGAGGGGCAGACTTTCATGACGAGAGGGCCTCGCCGGTTGGCGCGGGCAGGAGCCCCGCTAGCCATTGGCGGAGCACCTCCTCTGACACGTTCCCAGCGGCTGGACAGCAGGAAAAAGAAGAAAAAGAAAAAAGCTGCGGATTAGCAAAGAATCAAGAAGAAAGGAAAAGATGTCCCACAAAATCAGAAGATCCAAAAGAAAGCAGAAGCACTCACCACGAAGCGTCACGGATCCATCGTCGTCGCCATAGTCTTGCCAGGCGGTGGCGCCCTCATCGAAGCGCAGGCGGCGGCGCCGCAAGAAGTCCGCCACCACATGGGTTCCGGTGAGCCCATTGTGGCGGAGGTCAGCAATGCGCGCCAGCATCGCCTCCGTCTCCGCCGCATCGTCGGGCAGAGACCCCAAGACGAGGATTCGCGAAGCCCTCGGGGAAGATGAGTTAAATCGCGGCCATTGGAGTCCTCCACGTACAACCACCGCCGCGCGATCCTTCGATTGGACTTGGCCTTGGCGGATGAAAGCGATGGAGTCGCGGAGAAAATAGCTTCCTCACGGCCTCGCTTGAGCACGAGGTTGTGTGCAGTGTGAAGAGCCGGCGCAAGAGCGGGAGATTCGGCATCACCCCCACGAACATTTCGCAGAGGTGAGCGAAGATAGCTAGCATCACGATGGAATTGGGGGGAGGTGCGCTGCCTGGATCTCGTAGAAGACAAGCACCCCCAAGAAGAACTCCGAGTACGGCGGAACGAGGCCCGCCAGAACCGCCCAGGTGAAGGTGATGATCTCTCCGTGGTGAGGGCTTGGCACCATGGTGCCGGCGCGGAACTGGGCGGCGGACGGTGGCACGTCGCTGGAGCCGTGAGACCGTCTCCTCATCAGCAACGGAGGCAGGCAAGGCTGGCTCGGACTGCGGCGCGGCCGGCGTCGAGGTGGCGGCCGGAGTGGCATCTCCACGGCAACCCTTGCTACATTTCGGAGCCATGGGAGGTGGCGGAAGCGTGGCGGCAAGAAGGCTAAGTGTGGTGGCGCTGGCAAAAGAACTCTACAGTGGCGGCAAGAAAGGCAAACGGCGGTTTGAGAACTTGGAGCGCGAAAGGAATAGCCGCGGCGCACAGGAGTGAAGCATTTATAGGTGGAAGGGGAGAGAGTGACGGTTTGGATTCCGTCCCCACTCGCACTGCCTTGTTACCATTATGCCTTGCAGCGCCTCGGCTTCCAGCAGCGTGATTCTCAAGGAAAATCGTCTTGCAGTGGAGAATCGGTGGGTGGCGCAGCGGTGGTGGGCCCCCACGATTCATCTCCCATCGCGCGAGAAGCGGCGAAATATCGGCGCGATGGTTCGCGTATCATGGTGGACCCGGGTGCTACTATCGGTACAGTAAATACCGGGGTATTAAGAGTCTTAAAGAAGACCAGGCGAGGGCCCTACGCGTCAGGCGAGCGATCAGAGCCGAGCGCGTGGGCGAGCTCCACAGCGCGCCAAGCGAGGGCCCCACGTGTCAGGCGGGTGATCAGGCCCTAGCGCGTGGGCGAGCTCCTCGGCGCTCCAGGCAAGGCCGCCATGCGTCAGGCGGGCGATCAGGCCTCAGCGCGTGGGCGAGCTCTCCCCAACGCGCGAGAGGCCCCTCACTGATAGGTGGGCCCGCGTGGCAGGAAGCGTCTAGAGGGGAGTCTTCTAGGCGAAGGCTCTCCCCCGCCGCGAAGGACGGTGCATTAAATGCGACATCGTGCGCGGGTGAACCGAGGAAGAGATGATTACCGCTGCAGTGACCTCTGCGGGTCTGATCAACTGTCACTATGGCTCTGCAGAATTGACCGGTAGAGAGAGGGCTTGCCGTCATCAGGCTGGCCGCCCGCGTCAGGCGATGGGAGCTGCGCCCCGCCTACCCATTCGCAGGTGCGTTCACACGAGTCAGAGGCCACTTGCGAAGTATGCGAGGGCGGCTCCGCTCGGCACATCGGCCGCACGTTTTTGTCTCTCCGGTCTTGTCTCTCTAGTCTTGTCAGTGTACTGTACCGCTCCTCTTGCTCTCTCCGCCAACCCGTGGCATGTATAAAAGAAGTTTAGAGAGAGAAGAGGGGGAGGACACATTTTGTAACCAGTTCATACACATAACCACAACAAGAAAAGAGCTAAGGCTTGACAGGAGTAGGACTATTACCCGCGAGGAGGTCCGAACCTGGGTAATCTCGATGTGTCGCTCCTTGCTGCGCCCGACGCTCGAATCGGATCGAACTCGGGCTGATCGGCTAGCAGAGTAGAAATCTGATAGGGGTATGATTCACTGTGGTTCGGTGAAGGACACGTCGTTAATTATAATTCAAGTGATTACGTAGTTAGCTATAAAATTTTGGTGCTTCAATTGAAATATTTTAATATTTTAGATGCTAGATTTAAACTTGTCTAAATCCTATTTCGGTTCTTCTTTCAAAATGTTTCAATCAATTTATAGGCTGTTTGGTTGCCTTCTCTCACGAGCCTGGCCCGTCCGACTCAGCCAGGCTGGTGAGATACGGGATATGCAGATGCAGAGACAGTGTTTGGTTGAGTGTTTAGCAGGCGAATATTTTAAAATTTAATTATTTTGAAATTTATATAGCGAGTGTGGTCTAGTTTTGTTCGAAAAAATGTCAGAAATCTATTTTTTGGAATCGGTTCGGTAATCGGCTATGCTAATAAAAAGATACAAACAAAAAGAAAAAAATAAAACTTACACGCTTACGTTAGCGGTCCATGCATGGCTTGATATGGTATTCGTTGTGGCCCCATACGCAGAACACGAGGCCGCCATGCGTTGCATCCAGAGAAACGCTCATTTTCTGTATTTCTCCAGAGGTAGGCTGCATGGAGAATCTTGCATCCACAGAGCCAGTCTCAAAACCAGATGCAGGCAACCAAACATAAGAAAAAAACAAGATTCTGCATCTGTAGATACAAATTTCTGTAAATGCAGCTAACCTTCACTTTTGTCGGCATTGTTTTCTACATTAAATTAAAAATGTATAGTCTCCATATAATTCAACATACTTTCTACCACCATTAAATTACACGTACATACTACGGATTCATATTACAAGAATCAATACTACAATAATACCCGCAAAACACAATCTAACCCTAACCCTAAACCAATAAAAAATGTGTCAAACATGGATCAATAAAACATTAATCGAGAGGAGATCACCTGCCATGGTGGAGGAAAACTTTTTTCCACAACAAATCCTGTCGGATAGAGATCAAATTCTTTCAATGGACTAGGTGATTGGTTAAGGAAGAGGAAGAGAGAAGGGAAAATGAGGAGGGAAGGGAGAGGGAAGGAAAGAGGAGCCCCGCGCAGCCCTCTATATAAGGCATTGACGCGCCAGGCGGGGTGGCGCATCAAGGTAGGACCCACGCCAGTCCGTGCTGACGACCATTGACCGGGGCCGCCAGTGTGGCGCCTCTGACGCGCCACATACACTGGCGCGTCAGTGTGGATACGCCGCGCCAGTTGCATTGCGCGTTCAAAAGGGTTAGATTTGAAAATACTTCTTTCGAGGGGTTAAACTTAAAATTATTTTTTAAAAAGGGTTAAAATATAATTTTTTTGCTGGATATACAGGCATGCATCTCCATCACCGTGTACATTAGAATTTGGGCAAGCGGGCGGGCTTGTTGAACCCGACCAGCACGGCGGCAAGCGGGGCGAAGCAGCAAGACGCAAGACGGAGGAGTATGGGCGTGCAAGATGGCCCGGTGGGCGTGCCCGTGCCGTGCCTCGAATTGAGGCCCGTCGTGCCGCCCGGCATGGCCCGACTAACCGTGCCGTGCTTGGGCCGGCACGACACGATTTTGGCCCGCGAAGCCCTTCGACGGTACGGCCCGCCAACGAGGACACAAAACCCCCAGCCACGCGGTTTCGTTCCCCATTCCCCTCTCTCCCCCTCGTTCTCTCACGGTCTCACCCCGCGCTCCCCTCAACCCTAACCCTAGGCATGGCGGCGGCGTCTAGATGCGAAAATTGCGGTGCGCGGCGCGGGATCAACGACGACGGTGCGGCGACCTCGACGGCGGAGGCGTGTCCTCGCAGTACCAGGCGGCGGGACCTGCTCATCGGGCGGCGGTGCGAACAAGGCGACGGCGACGCCGCCTCGTCGACGTCGTCGTCTTCCCCGACGCAGGTGACTCCGTCCCCGAGAAACCTGACCCCGGCCACCTCCAACGGTACGATTTGCTTCGTTTTCTCCCCGGGACGCCGTCGGCGGCTGTGACGACTGACGACTGACGCCTCGCCTTATCTGCCGCTTTTTACCCTTTTTTGTTGATGTTTAATGCATATATCCGTTGAGTTACTTGAGAGTTGAGATCGTCCAATCCCCTAAATCCCTAATCCCCTATTCCCCTTCCCCCAAAGCGCAATCTCCCGTGCGTGCGGTGCGTTCAGATCTGAAAATCTCCCTATAAAAGAGTTCTCCCCCTACACACTTCTCTCATTCTCTCTTAGTTTCTCCTCTCTAGCTCTCTGATTCTCCATCTTCTACTTATCTACTACATTATACATGCTATTGCTACCATGACGAGGGGAGGGGGCAGGGGGTCTGGGGAGAGGAAGGTTGCTGCTAAGAGGAAGTCAGTGGCACCACGGCCACCATCGAAGTCCAAGAAAGGAGCCAATGCACCCCGCATTGCTAGTGGTTCCAATGGTAGTTGTTCTAATCACTTTTCTTGTGATGATGATGCTGATGGCATCGGCATCGATCCACGCCAACTCTCCCCAGGCATGGGAGATTATGGCATGGATGACTGTTATATGGATGGCATAGAGGGCGATGAGGAGGATTTTGTAAACGGCACAGGTAGCGTTGATCCGATTGATCTCTCACAGTCATAGTCACAGGGTGATGGTACTAGTACTGGTACTGGTACTGGTACTGATCCTCCTAGTGCGCCATCTAGTGTTGGTCGCAGCACTAAGGTTAAGAAGGCAGAATGTTGGAATCATATGGAGAAGCGTAAGGTTGTCATTGATGGTATACCGCAAGAAGTGGCGGTTTGTAACTATTGCAAAGCTGAGTTGACTGCAGGTTCTGGAGGAGGCACTGGCCATTTGAATAGGCACTACAAAGCTTGCCTGGTCAAATTAGGGAAAACTCGAGGAGGTGTACAAACTCAACTCAACTTCGCTGCTGACGGCACAGTAAGTACTTGGGTGTACAACCCACAGGTAGCTCGTAATGAAATTGCTCGTTTTATTGCTGCTGAAGATTTGCCTATAATGATGGGTGAGAGCCATAACTTTACTAAGTTAATTCAAAGGGTTTTCTGCCCACAGTATCAACCTGTTGGTAGAAGAGCTATTAAATCTGATTTGATGGCCTTATACAAAAAACAACTTGTTGCTTTGAAAGAAACATTTAGCAAGGTGAAATACTCATTTGCTTTGACTTCTGACATTTGGACTTCATCCCACCAAAGAACTTGCTACATAAGTGTAGTTGCACATTACTTGGATGAATATTATCATCTTAACAAAAGGGTGATAGGGTTTAGGTTAATGGATGAGTCTCATAGTGGATCTGCTATTGTTGATTCTATTTTTGAGGTCATTCAAGACTTCAAAATAGAAAATAAAGTGCTTTCTATTACTCTTGACAATGCATCTGCTAATGCATCTGCCATTGATTACCTGGAACCTCATCTGAAATCATATATTGATGGGTATATTATTCACCAAAGATGTGTTTGCCATATTATAAATCTCATTGTGCAGGATGGTATGAGAGTTGTTTCCAGATATTTAGACAATATCAGAGGGGCTATTAGATACATATCTAGCAGTCCTTTGGTTTCTTCAAAGTTTGCTAAATATTGCAGGGCTCATGAAATGAGACCAAGGAAATTTGGTCTTGATATGAAGGTAAGGTGGAATTCCACATATCTAATGCTCAAGAAATTGGAGGGTTATGAAAATATTCTCACTGTTTTTGTGAATGCAAATGGTAAGGACCTTGATTTGCTGCTCACTGATTATGATTGGAGTGTTGTTACTAGATTTATAGAATTTTTGATGAACTTCTATTCCGCAACTAATGTTCTTTCTGGGATTTACTATCCCACATCATGCTTAGTTATTGAGTACATCTGGTTAATTACTGAATCTTTTGCTAAGTATAAGAAAGATCCTGTTCTTAAATCTGTTATTGCTCCAATGAAGGAAAAGTTTGTCAAATACTTTGGGGGAATATCACATGTCTATTGTTTTGCTACTATCTTTGATCCACGCAAAAAATTAGATGGTTTAAAAATGGCTATGGAGGGGATTGGTAATGCACTAGAAATAGATTACTCTGAAGGTTTTACTCATGCCAAAGAAGAATTATATAGAGCTTTTGAGTTGTATTTCAGGAAATTTGGGCAAAGTGAGGTGGAGTCCAGTCAGGCTGACCTGGAGTTGGTAGAAGAGCAGTCCTTGACCTCTCATTTGTGGAAGAGATCTAAGGGCAAAGAAACTACAAGTGCTTCTAACAGGTGGAATCCTAATGCTGAACTTAATCACTATCTTAGTACTAATTTTGCAGGAAATGATAGGACACTGATGGGTTCAAAGGTAAACCTTCTAGAATGGTGGAAGGAACACCAGTACTCTTTTCCTGTTTTAAGTCAATTTGCTAGGGACATTTTACTTGTACCTGACTCAACTGTTTCCTCTGAAGCAACATTTAGCACAGTTGGGAGGATCATTGAAGAAAGAAGGTCTTCTCTAGCACCTGAGACAGTGGAGGCAATAACATGCCTCAAGGATTGGCAGAGAGCTAATGAGAGGAAGCAACATCAACTAGAAGACCCTGAGATTGAACTTGCAGTGGCAGATCTCAACATTGATTAGTTTCACTTTTGTGTTGTATGTCTTATGTTAGCTATGTTGTGTGCCTGTAACTAGTGCTGGACTGTATAATGAGAACTGGACTGAACTTATTATTAAATGGTCTGTACTCTTTTCCTTACTGAGGGAACCCCACACTGGGGTGTAAGGTTTTTAACGAGGCAGACCATAAATAAAATCTATTTTCCCTCAATTTTTGTGTTCTTGTGTCAATTTTTGATATGGTGCTGTACTGCTATATAGAATATGTGATGAACTGATGATATGGTCTTTGTATTGATGATGTGATGAAGCGATGATGTGGTCTTTGTGATGAGCTGATGATGTGGTGCTATGATGAAGCGATCATTGTAATGTTGTAATTCAGTCTTTGGACATATGGTCTTTGTAATGTTTGTTCAATTTTCTAATAGCTAAATTCTGAAATGATGATGTGCTGATCCCTGTTAAATGTTCAATTTTTGCATGTCTGTACTGGTATTATGGTGATGTGGTCATGTTCAATGCAAAGAGCTATTTTTTCTGAATTTTTCAAGTGGTTTGTTGCTGAATTGAAGAAATGTGGACCGTGCTTAGGCCGGTACGGCCCGGTTTAAGCCCGTCGTGCTTTTGGGCCATGCCGTGCCCTGATTTTGTCCTCTCGGGCCGGCCCGCCCGCACGGTTGAGTCGCCGTGCCGTGCCGGCCCGTGCCACGCCGCCCGAGGCACAACGGCCCGTGCCGTGCCGGCCCGGCACGGCCCAACACCCAGCACTAGTGTACATACACGCGGAAGAACAGTTTGCGGGAGCGGGAAAGAGAGAGCCAATGGTTTCAGGCAACCACCTCCTTTCCTTCCAAGAACGAACCTGCAGGCCCCAGAATACACGGGAGGGACCTCGTCGTCGTCGTCGTCGTCTCCGTCTCCGTCCTATGCCATTGCCATCACGCCCACGCTTAGGGATTCCTCCCCTTCCTCCCCCGCCTCCTCCCTGCAATGCCGTCGTGGTGGAAGCGCTCCAAGTCCGCCTTCCACCGCGCCGCCCTCGCCCCCGCCTCCACCCCGGCCTCCCCCGCGCGGGCCTCCACCTCGCGCGTCCAGCGTCGCCCCGCCGGGGACTACCTCCTCGCGCCGCAGCGCCAGCTCACGCGCCAGCGGAAGCTGCGCCACGTCGACGACATCGACGTCGGGCTCGCCGACCTCGGCCTCGACGTCGCGTCCTCCTCGCCGCCGGCGAGGGGCCGCGTCTCCGCCTCCGGGGTCCCGATCTCGAGGTCCGCCAGCACCGCCGACGGCGTGGCCCCGCCGCCCAGGTCGGCGTCGTCGCCCGTGCTGCACCGGTTGCCTCTGCCGTCGCCTAGGACACCGGAGTTGGAGACGGCGAGGGCGGCGGCGATCGTGGAGGGCGGAGGCGAGCGGACTACGCCGTCCTCGTCTTTGCACATGCAGCGGTAATGTGATCATGTTTTTATTCACTCGGTACGATCAATCTCTCAATTTGTCGCAATAGGTGCGATGAATGCAATTGGAAGAAAACAAATCTGATCTTTCATATATCTGTTGTTGAATGCCTCGATTTGTGATGGCCGTCTTATCGGCACTCTGATCCATAGCAAGTTATACCAAAGTATCTTCAAAACTGTAATACACGCTCAAAATGTGTGCGAATCACAAGATGGATAAGTGATTTTAGTGTTGGAATGCTGTAAACTATTAATTATATTTTATTTTTTTGATGCTTCATGTTTACATCCCTGAAGTGCAGTTGTAGCTAATTAAACTTGCATAATTCATAATGTTATTTCTTGATGTATACAGTCTTTTGATTATAGGGTGACAAGCCAGGTTGGGCAAAGGTTTCCTGAGCATAATGAGTTGTACACAAATGGTACAAACCGGCCTACCTCTAGCCTCCACAGAAAGGCATTCCATGAAAAGTTCCAGGACAAGAATTCAACTCAATCCATGAACTTCCGACTGAACATTCCTGCTAAAAGTGCCCCAACCAGTGGATTTTCAAGTCCCATTTGCAGCCCTCGAAGATCGAGCGATGCTGAATTATCATCCAATATTGTGGCATCTTCTCAAGGTCCCCAAGCATGGTCAGCTCCATCTGTTTCCTCTACAGATTTTATGGGAGCTTCCTCTCCTCGGGCTTCACTTGAAAGATATACAGGGGGTCCAGATCTATCTCCTTGCTATAGTGCCCTGAGAAGTCCTATACACATGCCAAGGAACACCAGTGCTCCTCCATCACCAATGTACACAAAATTGTTCACAGAAAATAACATTTCGCGTGCTGAAGGCAATGGGAGTGTCAGCCTTCACCCATTACCGCTCCCTCCTAGTGCTATAAGCCCAATGCAACAAGCAGCTTTTACCAGCCAGCCTGCTCCAATAGTTGAAATGCCCTCATTGACTGGTCAGTGGCAGAAAGGGAGACTTCTAGGCAGTGGTACATTTGGTTGTGTATATGAAGCTACCAATAGGTATGGAAATGTATGTGGTATACAATTATGAGTTTGTGACTATTAAGTCATGTTAAATTCTGAATGTTGGTTGACTATCATTTACTTGCAGGCACACTGGAGCTCTTTGTGCAATGAAGGAGGTCAACATAATTCCTGATGATGCTAAATCTGCTGAGTCTTTGAAGCAACTAGAGCAGGTTAGTATTCTTTTGCTGAAATGACGAATTTTCAATGTTGTTTTCTATCCGAGCTATTAGTTCTGTTGCCTGAATCTTTTCTATGGTATTCTGTTGAGTATTTTTACGCTGAGAAATAGGTTTTTGGCTATTTAGTTTATGCTGCCTTTTCTAGGTATTACCTACGACAATAATATGTTGCATGCTTATCGAAATATTTTTTAAAAACTTATAAACTCTAGAGCACTCCAGTTATACCATCTTTCTGAGTGTCGTTTTCATTGTGATTTGTAACAAAGGTTTTGTACAGTGGCGTATCCAGGATCTAACTTCAGGGGGTGCACGGGTATTAAGTGGGTTGTATTGTTCACGGCCTTTTGAAAAACGCAAAAAAAAAAAAATTAGTTTAAAAATAAAATTTTGATTGCATAAGTACCGTATAGAGGCAATCAAAAAGAAGGGAAAACCTATCAAAATAATCTGAGCTTCTGAAAACTCTCAAAATTTGTTTTCCATTTAATCATTTCAACAATTTAGGACTAGAAAAGAATCTTGATGTAGCTACCATATATACCATGGAAAATGGTGAAAGAAGCTATTAACTAAAAGAAATTAAGTTTAGAGATGATGCATTCTATATAAATACTTCATGTTGGACTGAAACTAAGGATACTTGCAAGATGGAATGGAGGCAACGTGAAAAAACAAGGGAAAAAACAGAAACAAACTAGGTCAAAAAAGAAGAAAACGAGAAAAGTAAGACACAAAACGGACTGGCAAAAAAAAAAAAGGGAAAACAACGAAGTTAGCCACAAAATGAACTGGCCAAAGAAAAATAGAAGAAAACAGAATAAGCAATCCGTGGCACGAAACGATCCTGCAACCTCACAAACATATAGTGCCCATCCTCCACCGAGCTAGCAATACATATGTGACACTTCATTCCAGGATATATGAAATATAGATATGTGTCTTCATAGATATATAGTACTAGGCTACTAGCAGGTCCTCAAAAATTGAGGGGGTGCACAGGCATACCTGGCACCCCCCCGGATACGCCCCTGGTTTTGTACTTGCCTTTTATTCTCAGTACTGACTTATATGCAAGTCTCACTGTATCTTTGTTGAATTACTTCTACATGTTTCAGGAAATTAAGTTCCTAAGCCAATTTAAACATGAAAACATAGTGCAGTATTATGGCAGTGAAACTGTAAGTTCTCCATTGTAACCCGTGCTGAGTAAATCTACCTGTTTTCTGATGCACTCTAAAAAGCTGTTTCTGGGAGGATCTTGCAGATTGAAGACCGTTTCTACATTTACCTGGAATATGTTCATCCAGGTTCAATTAATAAGTATGTCAAACAACACTATGGAGCAATGACAGAATCAGTTGTCCGCAACTTCACCCGCCATATCCTCAGAGGGTTAGCATTTTTGCATGGCCAAAAGATTATGCATAGGTGTGTGCAAATATCTCTCCTATTTTATATAGTAATTGATATTTCAACAGGTTATGTGAACAGGTTTGCCTCTACTTGCTGTTTGGGATTTCCTATATCTTCCTCCACTATTATAGATTTTGCCACATAAACCTGCAAGAATTAATTGCCCTTTTCTTTAGCACACACTTGTATTTTCTGGCAATTTAATATATTTAGTTCACCCTCATCGGGCCAATACATATCATTGTGGTGCTGCCGGTTGCCTTGCTCTCCCCTTTTCAGAACCACTTGTACCTATCTTGCCATGGCTTCTACCATTTCGAAAGAGCTAAAATATATGATGAAATTTGTAGGAATTATGATTGCTAATGATGTTCTGTTCAATTCAACTTCGACATGCTATATTTCAGCCAGAGTTCAAAGTTGCATTTGGACCTGGCATTATAGTGTTTTCGTATTCCTGATACACACATCCAACCTTGTTCCTTGTTTCCTACTGAATTTTATTAGCTTAATCCCATACCATCTCCTCCCTCCATCCTCTCGCCACTGGGAACCTGGGAACCAAGCAACCATCCATCCTAATAAAGAAGTAAGGGCTCAGAAAAGTTGCCCAAACAAACTACTATTTCCTATTGTGTGCCAATGTCAGACATAAATATGAATGTACGGAATAGGACAGGTGATACACGACCGGTAGAGAGCTCAGATGATTTTTTTTTTAACGAATGGGGCATGCGCTCTGCCATTTCATTTCAAAAAAAGAGAAAAATATTTACAGGGGAAAAACACTGCAGTGACTACTTGGATGCGAGAGGGTGCGCTGAACAGCCCCAACAAAGAAACTCCTCCCTATTCATAGCTACCACTTGACCAACGGGGGGCAACTGGAGGCCTGGAACAAGCGCCTGTTTCTCTTTTTCCACACGTTCTAGAAAGTGTAAATAACTAAAGGGACCATTAAGTTACGACGCTCGTCTGGATGAACGATAAGGGCTGCAACTGGCCACCAGGTTTTGACGTTCCCTTCCGAGGGGTGAATGCGTGCGAAGCGCCCCTAAAGGACCCTTTCCAACTTCCTCAACATAGGGGCACTTTGTAGCCTAGTGGTTTATCGTCTCTAGGTTGGAAAGGCAAAGCAGGCACGTCGGATTATGTGGCCACCCTTTCCTAGCTAGAATGTCGGCTCCCATGAGCCAAGGTCTAAGCGAAGAATTTGCATTTGTACTTCGTTTGAGCCTTTCCAGCTTTACAAGTCCCTTTTTCGAGCAAACAAGCTTACAATTCTTGATTTGATACCCCCCTCCCCCCCTTTGTAATGTGTATTATGGCAAACTTGCTATAAATTTCTTTGTTAATGTCACATTCTGTCATGCATGTAAAAGTAGAATAATATACTCTTACAGGGATATCAAAGGACCAAATCTGCTAGTTGATGTCAATGGTGTGGTCAAATTGGCTGATTTTGGAATGGCCAAGCATGTGAGTATGCCCTTACAAAGTCTAGTAGCATTTTTACATATGGTACTATGCTGTGTCTATCTATTTTAAAGATAACTTTTGCAAGACACTCTTGGAATGATTTAACACCATGCATATGTTCATCTCATATTTTCAAGGGAAAATTAATCTGGTGACACTGAAAGGTGCCTCGGTTCACTTTCTAGCACTGAAGTAGGGTGGTGCAATTTTGTAGCACTGAAGTTACTCCCCGTTACCTCAAACTGGCATGCCGTGACGGGGGTGTCAACAGTGCCGTCAAAACAGCCGTTAAGCTACCGATTCGGGTGGAAAAAAAGAAAAAAAAGCCAGTCTCGGTTCTCTCTCTTCCCCCTCGGTTCTCTCTCTCCCGCTAATGCCAGTTCTTGATGCGCGCGGAGATGATACAGCAGCAGCAAGCTACAAGATTACAGCGGGCGAGGTTAATCAAGATGTTAAGCTGTTCTTTTCATCCACAAAATGCAAAAACAACATGCACGAGGAACACACAGTGCTCGAAGTGATCTGAACATTTCAAGATGCATTCATTTATCAGAGAAGGCAGAAGCGATGCCGATCCGAGGTAGGAGTAGAGCAATTCATTTCCAAGAAAAATCGATTGGAATAGAAGGGTAAAGTTCGATTACAATGTAAGATTTGGGAATAAAAAAAATCTAAGATCCCAAATCAAAATCTCAAAGGATCGGGGGAGGAGACGCAGATCGGGGCGACGCCCGTGGGGGCGGCGGCGTGGATCTCGGAGTGGCGCAGTCGCCGGGCGCGGACTGGGCGAGGCGACGCCGGCGTTGAGGAGGTCGGGCCAGCGCGGACGCGGAGGAGGACAACGCCGGCGTTGAAGAGGCGGCGACGATAGAGAGGCAGGCGGCGTGCGAGGTGGCGCCGGGTCGCGGAGGAGGCCGAGGCAACGCGCCGTGGAGGAGGAGGAGGAGGCTGGGGCGGCGGCGCCTGCCGGTGAAGCCACGCGGAGGAGGTAGGGACGGTGCGCCGGCCGCCCCTGGCGCCTGTGCCTAGGAGAGAGAGAGAATCGAGGGAGGCTTTTTTTTTCTTTTTTTTTCCACTCGAATTGGTAGCTTAATGCAGTTTTAACGGCACCGTTGACACCTCCCGTCACGGCATGCCAGTTTGAGGTAACGGGGAGTAACTTCAGTGCTACAAAATTGCACCACTCTACTTCAATGCTAGAAAGTGAACCGAGGCATCTTTCAGTGTCACCAGATTAATTTTCCCTATTTTCAATATTGTTACTAGACCAGGATGGTTGTTGTATGTACTACGCCATAAGTAATTAACTGCACATCTTGCATCTCCTGTATGTTGCTGATCACTGAAATCCTACTGAATTGTGTTTGTTGCTTGTTCCATTTTTTTTTTATCATCCCAGAATGATTTTGTTGATAACAGGCACTTGTACTGTTGATAGCAATCTTTGTTAGGGAAACTTGTAATATAATCTATGAGACCTTTTCTTTAAGTCCCATCTTTTATGTTCTATTGACACTATTTTCTCTTTTTATCAGTTAAGTACTGCAGCCCCTAATCTTTCATTAAAAGGAACACCATACTGGATGGCCCCAGAGGTATGCTCAAATATTCCTTGAATTATTAGAAGTTCTCATTAATCAAGTTCTAATATTTCCTTTACACTAGACGTTTTTAGGAAAATCCCTAGGATGTATGCAGTTTTAGTCCATACAATGCAATGATTTTCGTTACCGTTGTATTGTCTCCTACATGATTGGTCTCTCTCACTTTAGCTTCTTCTGGATTTCATGCATCCAATTTCCTGCTTTGCACACTTGCTACATTTAGTGATACTGCAAAGTAAAAGGACACAGTCCAAAGCATGTGCCTATTACATGGGTGGTACAACTCTCCATTTTTTTACATTAATGCAAGAGTTCTACCTTTGGGAGAGCAATCTAGTAGCCTTGTGGCGGAATGCTTTGCTTGTAAAGTCTACCACTCAGGTTCAGTCCCCATGAGGGCAATGAAAATCTATGGGTCCCATTTGGGGGTGGTTCATAGTTGTGGGATCGAATTGTTGGATCCTGCAGTAATCCTTGGAAAAAAAAGAGCTTTGCCTTTGGTATAGCTCTGAATTCAGTTTATGTATTCAAAGAAATATTAATGGTTGTCAATGTTGGAATTTAGCCTAGGAATTAAACACTCCTGATGGTCTCACACACTAAAGCTAAGGATTGCAGCAACCACAGGAGTATATCTCAAGCACAAAGACTATATTCTGCATTTCATTGGTCTTATACATTTCTTATTTACAAGTGCACTTGTAAGTCCTATTTATAGACTTCCTAACCCAGCTCATATATGTAGAACATTCTACAGCCAGCTATTAATATTTTAGTCCTAGTAACATCCTAACCTGGCTGCTTCTAGTATCTACTATCTAGTACAACTATGGATCCAAGTAGTAGATCTGGATTGTTCTAGATGCTGCCAGCTTCTCCATGCAGCTACCAAGTAGCTACTCCTACTATTTTCTAGTAAGTGTCAAGATTATATTTAACAATCTCCCCCCTAATCTTGACATCTTAACTCTAACTTGTCGACGCATTCGGACACTCCTACAAAATGTGCAATACTTACTAAGCATGCGTAGGATGGCGACGCAACTACTCAAACACCCCATGCTCTACCTTCAGCTTCGACTTCTAGACGGCGACGCAACTACTCAACATTCAGGACACCACTCGTCGAAACCTACTCTTAGAACCTACTCTCAGACTCGACTTCAGGATGGCGACGCATTCTGGACTCAACTCGCCAAGTCCATCTTCATAGCAGTGCTGGCTGATCATCAGCATCAAAAAGGAGGTTCACCTCCTCTTGCTCCTTCCTTTGATTGTGGCATTCCTTAGCAAAATGCCCGAACTTCTAACAATTGAATCACCGGGTCTTTGCCTTGTCAAATTTGTGGTTTTTACCAAAATCTTTTGTGTTCTTGCCCTTGAACCTTGTTTGCCACTCAGCACGAGTGAATAGAAGCTCATTCCCTTCTTCGACTCGCCGACGACCTCTATTTCGCAGCTCATATGCCTTGAGATGACCGATCACTATTGTTCGCCTAGTCGGCCGACTAGGCCGCCTAGTCGCCGATTAGTCGCTAGTCTGCAATAACACGTCCTGCTACACTACTTGTCTAGTTGTCCGACTAGTCCGACTAGTCACCGATTAGTCGCCGATTAGTCGCTAGTCTACTCTTTAGCTAGTGGGTACCCGTCCTACTGCCGATTAGCGTCTAGGCTAACACTGCCGATCACTTCTGCCAGCTTCTTGTCCTTTATATCAGCAATAAGCTGCTCAAAAGTAGAGACAAAAGGCAAGAACCTGTCTGGTACCGCACGAAGAAGTTTCTTGATAACCTCGTGCTCCTCCATCTTTTCTCTAAGCGCTCGTATCTCGTTGATGATGGTGGTTAGTTTCATGGCGAAGTCACTAACCAACTCCGTCTCCTTGATGTACAGATCCTCAAAGTCCCTCATCAAGGTTTGAACACAAGCTTCCTCAACATGGTCGGAACCAACATGCAACTCTTGCAATGTGTCCCAAACCTCCTTTGCCGTCGTCTTCTCCACCAAGACCATCATGTCTTCCGGTATAGCTTCTATGATAGCTGCGAGAGCCATCTGATTCTTGCGCTCGTCAACAACTTTCTTACTCTCTACTGCTTCCCACAATCTTTGCGCGCGCATGAAGATTTTCATCTTCGCCACCCAAGGCCCATAGTTGTTGTTGGTGAGCATCGGATATTGAAGACTTACGACACCTTCTCTTGTTGACATCTGGATTGTTCTAGATGCTGCCAGCTTCTCCATGCAGCTACCAAGTAGCTACTCCTATCTTCTAGTAAATGTCAAGATTATATCAAACAGTCAATGCCAAGGTGATGGAATTAGGTGTTCTTATTTTCTTTGCATTGAAATCAGTTACACTGACAACCTTGATTACACCTTTTGATGTATCTAATCTACCTCAACCTAGAAGATGGTTAAGTAAAACATTGATTTAGTGCGGCAGATATATGATATAAAAGAACCTCAATGGCATTTCATTTCTCTAATTCACAACCGTTTGGGCATCTTATCTATTGAAATCAGTTGTAAGTCCTTAATGGAAATCAATTAGTTGCGTTACAAACAAGAGTAGCAATTGATAAACTATTGTGACTCCATGCTTTAATTTTCATATTATAGTTAACATGCTTGGGGTTATCAAAATTTAGTTGTACCTTTATGCTTATTCAAATTTAGTTTGTTTCTTCTTCTGCAGATGGTTCAGGCTACGCTAGTTAAAGATGTAGGCTATGATCTTGCTGTTGATATCTGGAGTCTTGGTTGCACCATCATTGAGATGTTCGATGGAAAACCTCCTTGGAGCGATCTTGAAGGGGTAATAAGTTGGAGTAATTTACAGCAAAGATTACTATGATGCATTTCATGAATTTAGTCTGCCTTGCCCTCTTTTACATATTTGTGCGATATATGCTGACATGTGATTGCTCACTAAATTTATGAAACATAATGTAAATAAATGTCTGGCATTCTAAGAGATAAGGTTTAAGGTTGTACAAATTGTGAGTTTTGAAGAAGGGAAAATTGCACTCATGCAATTATAAAGTTGACGTTTTGCAAGCATGCCACTTCATGTGACAATGATATGTGGGACCTGGACCCACATGTCATAGACACGTGACTGGTATTTCTGCAAAGTGGAAACTTTATAATGGCATGGTTGCAATTTGCCTAGGGAAAAAAATAACTGAAGGTTTTGATTGCATACTCTTATGGTCTTATGTCGAACAAGAAGATTGAGGATGGAGGGCCTAAATATTCAATCATAGTGTAATTTTGATTTTATAATGGCACCAGATCATGTAAATAGTTACAAAAGGTCTGGGCAGAAACCACTCCTATCTTTCTTTCTCTCAATATGCTGAAAGGTGAGAATGTCTTGTGGCTAGCAGCTCTTGAGTATTTGCTTCGTAAACATTTCTATGTTGTTGCTTTTTCACTCAACATCATTACTTTATGTTCTAAATCTCTAATCTAAGAAACCTTTTCTCTACTACAGCCTGCGGCAATGTTTAAGGTTTTGCATAAAGACCCTCCGCTTCCTGATAATTTGTCCCATGAGGGAAAAGATTTTCTACGTTGCTGTTTCAAGAGGAATCCAGCAGAGAGGCCAACGGCAAGTGAGCTGTTGCATCATCCATTTATCCGGAATTCTACTCATTACAGCAAACATGGCTCCGTACATTCATTTGTGGGGATTAAAGTCTATGTAAGTCTCCCTTTCCGCAAATGCCTTTTGTCACCCACCTGTAAAAAAAATACGGAAAAAAACCCTGAAATTGGTAGGACAAGGATGTGGTTCTAGAGATAACACTACTGCTCTATGACAGGACAATGGATATGGTTCTAAAGATAAAGCATCCTCAAAGAGTGATCCATGCTTGAAAGGAAAAAATACTTTTGGGTGAGTGGCTTTCTTTCGATTATTATTCTTAATTAAAATGTTGTTCATTTATTTGATTTTTGTTTGCTAGACCCTAACATACATTACATTCTTTTATTGCCAGTGAACCATGTAATGCTAGGCCTTCAAAATCATCAACTTTTCAGTTGACTCCACTGACAATCCAGGAAATCACGCCTAATTTCCCCCCTCAACCTTTAGGTTTAGCCTCCAATTCTGGCTCTTCTGCTAATTCAATGAGCACCATGCATTTTCCGATTGCAAACCCTCAGCCTAGCCCACTGCCAAGACCCAATGGGAAGGAGGTTATGTTTTAAACTGAGAGAGCACTGCATACCATGGAGAATGCCACTTCTAACTGGGATCTTGTTCGGGTTCACAGCTCCTTCGCACGGTTTTAAACAATGACCCGATCAAAGTGCACCTTACAAAGTTACAAAAGGGAAGATATGGAAAGATAAAGAAAGCTAAGATGTGCCTTGTAATGGTGGAAGGGACACTGCATCCCTGAAGAGTGTGATGGAAGACAACAAAGTTTTGCAGCCATCATCTTAACTTGTTACCATTTTATGTAGTATTCAGTTGTACCATATGAATTTGCATAGCTTACTGTCTTCTTAAAGTAGCGATGGCAAGAAGGTTGTCACCGGTCTGTCAAGGCGGAGTAGCAGTATGCTGGCAACTTAATGTTGCTGAATGAGGGAAATCCATGAAAGCATGGAAGTCTATTGTTAATTTTTGTGTCGGAAATGTTAGTTTATTTGTAATATAGAACTAGGATTAGCTGTAGATAAAGCTGAAAGTTTATATTTTTGCGTCCAACAGATAGGAATTAGGTGTAGCAGTGCCATGTAATTACATTTTTGTTGTATCATTTTTTTAGAAAAAGACTCAAAAAGATATGTACAAGCTGGCAAGAGCCAGGTCAAAGAAAAAGAAGAAATGAGAAAAAAAAAAAAGAGTAGCAACAAATTAATCAGGCTGCAATGTATAAAGCCATCGAGTAATGACAACTTTAAATGATTCGCTCCCTCCCGAACGAAGAAAATGCATCGACAAGCAAATTTTGGAAGCTATGAGTGGTGCAGGTTGTAACTTTATAAGTGAAAAATCTTGTTATTTCACCACAACTAAATATGCCAACAAACAAGAAGAAAAGGCTCTTTGAAAAATGGGAGGATTCTAGGGTTAGCTCCACCGAGAGCTGTAATCATGACAATCCAGTTTTATGATATTATTGGTATCGAAAGCTTCAAAATGATCCATATATCTTTTGTAACCGGGCATCGAATGAAGAGATGGAGGAAAGTTTCTTTAGCATTTAAGTAACAGAGAGGACAAGCTACACACCTGGTCACCCATTCCAAACGTCCTTTCAACAAGTAGACCATTCTAGATGTCTTTTCAACAAGTAGAGAATGAAGCAGAGGATAAAGGTTAAAATAGAGGACGAAAATGCATTAACAAATACCAATCTATCCATAAAACTCAGATAGCGAGCTTGCCAACCTGCTAATCTCTTATCTATGCGGCTCATGGAGATGGCAAAATCAACTTTTGACGGACGATGAGTAGACAGATGCGGTCTCAGATATTGGATAGAAAGAACTCTAACCTTATAAGCAAAGATACTTGGCATATGCGAAGTTAATTTGGTGTACACGGAAATGTTTTTATTGTATCATTGATTTTTTTTTTGTCACTAGGTTCTCTGTGAACCGAACAGGCTTCCATTCCATATTGTTTTATGAAGGTTTGATTCTAGATCCAACTTAAGTGTATACGGCGTATAGATAGACTGCAACGCGGCATCTGCAGCATCGTAATCACAACCTGCGCGTGCGAAACAATAGCATTGCCATCCAAACATGACTCGTACACCACTCTTCAGCTCGTCGACATTCGGATTGTCCGTAAAGCCAATGATCATGTCATAGCAATATTCTCTGCCTTATGGCAGAGATAGAAAAGAGAATGGAGATAAGGTTTAGATAATGAATGTATAACTTCCCACTTATGCAATAGATAATTTTGATAGATAATTAATCTACACCTTCCCACTTATGCCCTAAGGATGCACACAGCCATAAGTTTGACGCTATATACGATCCAACGGCCGACGGAAAAAAACAATACTACAAACAAATTGTCATGCTACGAATAACCCATAAAAAAACAAAACCTTTTTTATTTACATGATGGATAAACATCTGGTCTCTACATCCAAGTTTCGAGAATGTCCACCGCGCACACAAACCCAATTTATTGCCAGCCCCCAGCAATTCAAGACAGCGAGTCGGCAGTGCACTGGCACACAAGTGAAATACAGTCTTATCTCCCAAAGAGGAGGTTGCTTGAATTCATCAGCGCTGCTAAATCAAGCAGAATATACTCAAATTCCAGCATATTATTCAGCAGTAGCAACCATGTTACATGTCGTACAATGAGACCGACCTACATAGTACATACTAGAGTCTAACTGTAACGAAACAAAGGAACATTAATCTGGAAGAAAAACCAAAACACCTGTCCATTGACAGCGAGATGCTAGCAACACAAATATCGGGACCGGGCGTGACACAGAAACATTATAATCCCATGCAACATCAACTGAAATGCTACTTAATCCAGTCCAAGCAAGGCTAATCATAGAAACATAGCACACGCTTTTCCCAGATATCGAGCTCTATATCTTTAAGCTTGGTTAAACAATTAGCAAATCTTAATGTTAGAGATATGATTGTAATCCTTTTGGTAATCCCGTGATTAGCGTTGGCCTGTATAGCTTTGGTAAGCTGAGATTGTACAAATAGTTTGTTTCCATGTATATACGATCTAGCTTTTCTTCCCAGCCAAGCTAATCACGGGTTACCTTTTGTAAACCACGCTGGGCGTTGTTCCTAGCATATAATCAACACGCAGGCTCGCACAGAAGTAGTGCGACGCTTCTCCCATCGTTTTGACATGGTATCAGAGCCACTCCTCTAATCCTCAAATTAAGAAAAAAAATCAAGGTCGTTGCCATGGCGAGTTCCTCCGCTGCTGCCGGTTCGATTCTGGCGTCCATCAGCCATCCCGTCACCGAGCGCCTAAGCAAGACCAATTACCCGCTGTGGAAGATTCAGGTTTTACCTGCAATCCGCGGTGCCCAACTCATGGGATACATCGATGGATCGATCATCGCTCCGTCCGCCGAGATTGAAGATGAGAAGGAAAAAAAGAAGGTGCCCAATCCAGCATATGGGCCGTGCTTGGCTCAAGATCAACATGTATTCAGTTACCTCATATCATCTCTTTCTCGGGAGGTTCTGGCACAGGTCGCAACATTCACCACAGCTCGTGATCTGTGGAAAGCGCTGGAGGATATGTTCTCCTCCCAGACGCGTGCACGAGCGGTTAACATCCGGATTCAGCTTGCAACGACTCATAAAGGAAGCATGAGCGTTGCAGAATACATTGGCAAGATGAAGGCTCTTGCTGATGAAATGGCAATTACCGGCAAGCCCCTGAATGATGAAGAACTTGTTGGCTATATTGTTGCTGGTCTTGACATGGATTTCAATCCAGTTGTATCGGCAATCATGGCTCGTGTTGAGCCGATCTCCATTGGTGAGTTGTATACTCAGCTGATAAGTTTTGAGCAGCGCATCGATCTGCTGCAAGGTGGTACCACATCGTTTGCGAACGCGGCTGCACGACGTGGCTGTGGCTCCCAAGGCGGTGCGCGTGGTCGCGGATTCAGGGGCGGCGCAAACGTCCGTGGATCTCATCAAGGAGGTTCGTGTGGTGGACGTGGAGGCAACTTCAATCGACAGCAGAATTCGGCTTCATTCGGTAAAGTTCAGTGCCAATTATGTGAGAAATTCGGCCACACGGTAACAGATTGCTGGTACCGCTTTGATGAAAATTTTGTGCCTCCACAAAGAAGTGTTAGTGCAGCCACGTCCTCGTATGGAATAGATACAAATTGGTATGTTGATACAGGGGCAACAGATCATATTACAGGTGAGTTGGAAAAATTAACAACTCGTGACAAGTATCATGGAGGTGACTAGATTCATACAGCCAGTGGTGCAGGTATGGACATTAGTCATGTTGGTTCATCTATTGTTCGTGCCCCTGATCGCAACTTATATCTGAATAATGTTCTTCACGTTCCTAAGGCCAACAAGAACCTAGTTTCTATTCATCGTTTCACTACTGATAATTGTGCCTTTATGGAGTTTCATCCTAATTTCTTTTTTGTCAAGGATCAGGACACGAAGAGAGTGCTTCTTCGAGGCCGATGTAGACGTGGCCTCTATCCCCTTCCTTCACCTTCCATTGATGCAAGGAAGAATGCCTTTGGAGTTAATAAAGTGTCATCAGATAGGTGGCATAGTCGTTTAGGCCATCCGTCTTTTTCTGTTACCCAACATGTTATTAGTAAGAACAATTTGCCATGTTCCAGTGAGTCCAATAAACAATCTGTTTGTGATGCTTGTCAAAAGGCCAAGAGTCATCAGCTTCCTTATCCAAAATCCACAAGTGTTTCTTCTGTCCCATTGCAACTTGTTTTTTCTGATGTGTGGGGCCTGTCCCTGATTCTGTTGGTCGAAAGAAATACTATGTCAGTTTCATTGATGACTACAGTAAATTCACGTGGATTTATTTACTGAAACACAAGTCTGAGGTTTTTCAAAGTTTCATGATTTTCAGAATCTTGTTGAAAGGCAATTTAATCGCAAAATTATTGCTATGCAAATAGATTGGGGGGGGGGGGGGTGAATATGAGAAATTAAATTCCTTTTTTACCAAAGTTGGTATTGAACATCATGTGTCCTGTCCTCATGCTCATCAGCAAAATGGTTCAGCTGAACGTAAACATCGCCATATTGTTGAAGTTGGTCTTGCTCTTCTTGCTCATGCATTCCTGCCTTTGAAATTCTGGGATGAGGCTTTTATAGCGGCTGTATATCTTATCAATCGAACCCCGAGCAAGATCCTCCAATTTTCAACCCCCATTGAGCGCTTATATCATCAGAAGCGCTATTATTCCTCTCTTCGTGTTTTTGGATGTGCTTGTTGGCCTAATCTCCGACCTTATAACTCTCGGAAACTTGAGTTTCGCTCTAAGCGGTGTGCTTTTCTGGGATATAGTAATCTTCATAAAGGTTACAAATGCATTGATATCTCTACTGGTCATGTTTACATCTCTCGTGATGTTATATTTGATGAAGGCATTTTGCCATTCTCTGAGCTTCATCCAAACGCCGGAGCTCTCTTACGATCCGAGATATTGCTCTTGCCTCCTCTGTTGCGAAATAATTTTGGGGCTGAATTTTTAGATAACCATCTGGCTAATGCTCCTGTTAATTTGCCGCAACATCCTGATCACACTGATGTTTTCCCTGTTGAAAGTAATGATGGGCTGCAGGATACAGAAGAAATTATTGTTGACTCGCATGACGAGGCTACTGCTGCAATCAGCGCTCACCCGGACGAATCTCTGTCTGGATCAGCGACTACGGCTCCTGGGACGCACACTAACGCGCAAGGGGGGACAGACCAGGCATCAGCAGCTGAATCTTCTACAGGGCCCGTGCAACAACCTGAGCAGCATCGACCTGTAACAAGATTGCAGCAAGGGATAAGAAAACCAAAAAATTATACGGATGGCACAATCAGGTACGGGCTCCTCACCAGCACTGGTGAGCCTCAGAGTCTTGAAGAAGCATTGAGCAACAAAGATTGGAAGGCTGCCATGGATGTAGAATATGATGCACTCATGAAGAATAAAACATGGCACCTGGTCTCTCCAGAAAAAGGTAAAAATATAATCGACTGCAAGTGGGTGTACAAGGTAAAACGAAAAGCATATGGCACTATAGACAGGTACAAGGCTCGTTTGGTTGCAAAAGGGTTTAAGCAAAGATATGGTATTGATTACGAGGATACTTTTAGTCCTGTTGTTAAGGCTGCTACTATCAGAACTGTCTTGTCCATTGCAGTGTCTAAAGGTTGGTCTCTCAGACAGCTGGATGTACAGAATGCGTTTCTTCATGGCATTCTAGAGGAGGAAGTATATATGAGACAACCACCAGGATATGAGAAGCAGTCTATGTCACAGCATGTATGCAAGTTGGATAAAGCATTATATGGGCTCAAGCAAGCTCCGAGGGCATGGTATTCTCGTCTGAGTCACAAGCTGCAGCAACTTGGTTTTCAACCATCAAAAGCAGACACCTCACTTTTTTATTATAACAAAGGTCATACTACAATTTTTCTGTTGATTTATGTTGATGATATTATTGTTGTCAGCTCATCTCAGAATGCTGTGGAGGCACTCCTTCAAGATCTCAAGGCCGAATTTGCACTAAAGGATCTTGGTGATCTTCATTATTTTCTAGGCATCGAAGTTAAGAAGATATGTAATGGAATTTTGCTTGCACAGGATAAGTATACGTCGGATATTCTAAGACGTGTAGGTATGGAACATTGCAAACCTGTGAGCACTCCCTTGTCTACTTCAGAAAAACTTTCAATTCAAGATGGAGAACAGCTTGGACCCGAGGATGCTACACGGTTCAGGAGTATTGTTGGAGCTTTGCAGTATCTCACATTGACTCGGCCAGATATATCTTTTTCTGTCAACAAGGTTTGTCAATTCTTGCATTCGCCAACTACTACTCATTGGACGGCAGTTAAAAGAATATTAAGATACCTTGTGTCTACAATGGGTACTGGACTTACTATTAGAAAATCAGCCTCTATGCTTGTTAGTGCCTTCTCTGATGCAGATTGGGCAGGTTGTGTGGATGATCGTCGCTCCACTAGTGGTTTTGCTGTTTTTCTTGGATCTAACCTTGTCTCTTGGAGTTCACGAAAGTAGGCCACAGTTTCACGGTCAAGCACAGAAGCTGAATATAAAGCAATGGCGAATGCAACGGCTGAAGTCATATGGATACAGACTCTTCTACGTGAGCTAGGAATGCAATGTCCACCTGCTGCACGACTCTGGTGCGATAATATTGGAGCTACGTATTTATCAGCTAACCCTGTGTTTCATGCCAGGACCAAACACATCGAAGTTGACTATCATTTCGTGAGAGAACGTGTAGCCCAGAAGCTACTGGACATTCGCATAATATCTACACATGATCAAATTGGTGTAGCCCAGAAGCTACTGGACATTCGCATAATATCTACACATGATCAAATTGCGGATGGTTTTACCAAGTCCCTCACTACTCAGAAAATTCAAGATTTTAGACACAATCTTAACTTATGTAAGTTATGATTGAGGGGGGCTGTTAGAGATATGATTGTAATCCTTTTGGTAATCCCGTGATTAGCGTTGGCCTGTATAGCTTTGGTAAGCTGAGATTGTACAAATAGTTTGTTTCCATGTATATACGATCTAGCTGTTCTTCCCAGCCAAGCTAATCACGGGTTACCTTTTGTAAACCACGCTGGGGGTTGTTCCTAGCATATAATCAACACGCAGGCTCGCACAGAAGTAGTGCGACGCTTCTCCCATCGTTTTGACACTTAATACTTACAGGAAGAAGAGAAACCTCAGTTGAAATGGTTTCGGGTAGCAAATCAATGTCAATGACCATGGGAACAAGCAGCATGCAAGCAGAAGGAACAACAGCACGTCTACACTGAACAAGAGATGTTAGATCATTGAGCTCAGAAGCTTCAAACCATCTCAGATCTCTCAGCAATTAACAGCCCCTCAAGTTCTTCTCTCCGTTTCTCTAGCTCCTGAAACAGCCACCGAAATTGAGGAGTGATCAACAAATAACCATGGGGCACGGAATAGAACTATAATTGTGCACTGCAGGTTGTAGTCAATTCCTTCAGGTAGAAACTTGTCAAGAAACAACTTAGCAGCAAGTAGTGAAGGAACTGAAGGGCAAGGACAGAGAAAAGTAGTCTGCACTAGGCAATTGCAGGCTGTACCCTTAGCTCCCAACACCAAAACTATGCAAGCATGCCAAGCTATTCCAGCAGAAAGTAGTAAAGGAAGGGCGGTCAGCAGAGAAAACCAGTATGCAGTAAACAACTGTCCAACCATCAATGGGAAACATCATATGTGTATCCTCTATAAGTGGATATGGGCTCTCTTGTGAGCAGTGATTAGTGAGCACATGTTTTATGTGAGGTCATACCAAAATACAAATCAGAATTCCTTTATATTAACATAAACAAGGATACACTTGGGAAAACAGGGATCAGCCCCTTCACTGAGAGGGAAAAGCCACCCTCCTCTTGATATGTGAGGTTTGCCTCTTTTTTCTTTTTTTTTTTGGTATAGATGTACTCGGTTGTTAACTACAGATTTCTTGAGCTGTATATAGAAAGCAAAACTAGTTGTAATGGAGGAATCACATGACACACTTATGCATCAAGGTGAACAGCATCACTCAGAATCGAAGATCATGATGTCCATCATGCGACGCCGGCTTTATCAACCGCGAGAGGAACATGAGAAGACGATGCGATCGGTTCTCATTCAGAATCTAGATGGAACCTGTGTCGCGATTTCCCGTTGACTCAGAAGGAATTCAAGGTGATATAAGATGTGTTGGAAAACTTTTCTCGTTATCTTTCAATGAATCTAAGAACGCCTAAATCCGACTTCGGATGCGACCGTGGCGCTTTTTTCAAGTCAGACTATGCAAAGAGGTCTCGAATTTCGGCGAGCTTATAAACCTCGTCAGTGCCGGCCACGGAATGAGGATTGGGCATGCCACATCTCGTGGGACGTTGAAGTCCAGCGAGGCCTTTTATCGACTTTCGTGAAGCTACACCAACCGTGTGGAGATCATTTACGACTACGACTGACTTTGCCGACCACGACCGAGACCTCGGTGAGCATGTGTCGTTCGACGCCGACCACGTCGTGTGCTGCTCGGTATTGATCGAGACTTGAACGACTACTTCCGTTGACTCGGCTACACACCTGTGCCCCCAAGTGTTCAGTTTGGCTGTACGCCATCGCGCACCATGAGCGTCTGGTACGGCGACACGGTTACATCTACAAGTCTACGGCTTGGCGACACGCTATACTAGGCTATGCACCTACGCCCGCGCCATGAGTGCCCAAGTATTCCGCTCGGCTGTACGCCATCGCGCGTCACGAGTGCCCGGTACGGCTACACGGCTACTCCTCCAAGTCTACGGCTCGGTGATAGGTCACTCGGCTACACGCCTACGCCTGCGCCACGAGCGTCGAAGTCTTCAGCTTGGTTATATGCCATTGCGCGCCATGAGTGCCCGGTACGGCTATACGGCTACACCTAAAAGTCTACGGCTCGGCGACACGCTACTCGGCAATGCGCCTACGCCCGCGCGACGAGCGCCGAAGTCTTCAGCTTGACTATACGCCATTGCGCGCCAAGAGTTCCCAGTACGGCTATACACCTATGCCACCAAGTCTACGGCACGGCGACACGCTGCTCGGCTGCTCGACAAGCGCCCGGTACAGCTACACGCTTAAGCACCCAAGTCTATGGCTCGGCTATACGCTTACACCAGAGCTAAGTTCTAATTACCATAATTTTTTATATAAATATAAGTTGTTTCTTGACTTGCTACTTAGTCGGTCTCCAATTTAGTAGTAAGTCGGGGGCTACACCAAATAGGTGCACTTGCAAGCATTTTGGTTTCTCTTTTAATGATTGCAAAGGAATCCGAGTACTATTCTGAGTAGTGAAGCTCTGACCCTATGTACAGCGAACTCTAGTCACTCAATACGCTTTCCTGGGAAATAGAGTCATGAGCCGACTCCCAACGCTCGGGGGCTAGACTAGTCGGATAGAGTGCTTAACAAAAGAAAGATTACTTGGAGGAATTAAAAATAAAAAAAGGTAAAGAAGCAAAAGTATAAAAATTACATAAACGAAGCGGTTGGATTTTTACATCCATGTAACTTTTTCATGATACTGCCTAAAATTCTACATGTACATGTTACAGGGGTTCATGGGTTTTTACCTCATCAAGTATCTTCTATGACTCCGTATACGAGTAAGAAGGACCTGCGTAATGAGCGACAACTACGGCTCGACGAGCGCCTGGCACGGCTACACGCTTACGCCCGCGCCTCGACCGTCCAAATCTATAGCTCAGCGAGTGCTCGACATGGCTACGCGCCTACGCCTGCACCTCATGCGTTCAAGTCTATGGCACAGCTACACGCCCACGCCAACTTCGGTACGGCTATACGCTTACGCCTCTGGCCATAGGCCACCCTGCGCCCTGAGCGCTAACTACGGCCTTCCAACTGTGCGTCACAACCAGTGGCTACAAGCGCAGCTGGGCTAAGCCAAATTCAACCTCGGTACACCCTATGTCGGGTCGACTACCGACAGAGCTACAAAAAATGCCCATCTCTTGGTATACCCCATATTGGGTCACTAGTTGGTCACTGCATGTCAGGATTAGATACCAATTATGTCGAGATTGAGTTTCGATGGTATGCTCCAGTTGGGGCCGACGCTGTACACCGCAACCCGGGTATGGATACCATACGAACCACCAGCTGTATCCCACTCCGGTCGAGTATAGGTACTACTCGGCTGATGACATGGCCCATGTTTGGTCGATCGCTACGTTTCGACGGAACCAGATGCCAGATGCCTATACTTCATGGTATACACCATGTTGGGTTACTAGCTGTATCCTACTCCGGTAAGGTACAGGTACCACTCGACTCTTCAGCCAAATAGGATGCTTTTCTGGACAGAATGGAAGCACTAGAAGAGGTAGGATACATGTATGGAATATGGTGCCATTATCCGCGAACATCTTGAACTCTTTGGCGATTAAGCCGAGTGCAAGAGACCTTGCTCTGATACCAATTAAAGAATCGAGATGTCGCCTAATGGGGAAATAGGCGATGTGGATAACATAGACCCCGGGTACCCACACGACGGGCCTTAAAGACCACCCGACAGGGGATGAACCAAGTCGGATGGATAAGGACGGGTACCACTCGGACTCTAGAAGGCTTGACCGGCAAGGAAGGACATAAAGATAGAAGTCTATCCCTAATAGGAAGATACAATTGTAATCCCGGATAAGTACGTATCTGGCTAGTTGATAGAGATAGGAATCCTACCTCATAACCGATCAGGACTCTACCTTGTAACCCTGCCCCCACTATATAAGGCGGGCAGGGAGCCTCTGGTTCGGCATCATCTACATCTTCATCTCCACACCCATCCATGGAGAGATATGTCCCTCCACATTGATCATCAGGTCACCATTATAATCTCAGAGCACAGGACTAGGGTATTACCTCAACCGCGAGGGCCTGAACCTGTATAAAAAACCCCTGTCTTGTGCTACCATCGAGTTTGGATCTTGTGCATCGCCCATATATATTCATTGCCGACGATAACCCCCACCCCCGATTAAGCACTCGTCGACAGGCGATACAAAATTTTCAACCCATAATTACACGGAAGCTTCTAACCCTAGGCAGTATGGTCTCAAACACCGGATAGTCCGATGGTTACCAGAGTATCCAGTACAAAACATGGGACACTCCGACGTGCATATAGATCTAGGGCTGAATCTCGAGCTCGCCTCACAATCCGAGCTACCACCTACACCAAAAGCTAATCCACAAAACAAATAGAAGGAATACTCAAAGGTGCTAGAAAACCACAACCACAAGTTTAAATTAAAGGAAATCAGCCTAGAGAACAAAGCAAGGGGAGACCAAATAGACAAGAGGAGGCACGTCTTCTCAAAGTTCATATCTTTGAGGGGAACCTATGTCTCCGTTGAGGCAGACATGGTCACACTTAAGCCTGAGTCACTTTCAACCCTTTCCCTCACTGAGGTCACATTAAGACCCCTCAACTTTACTCTTTAATTCCTTCCCTGAAGGTGGAATCGACCATCACAAGCTTCCTCGGCACATCACAAAAAGTTTCAATGCCTCGATGCCACGCCTAGCCATCTAGGAGTTCTCAACCTGCAAGATTAACAAATCCATCAAAGAAACAAGCTTGAAGATGAATCAAGTGCTCGAAGGATGAATCTAGCTCATGGGGCACTCAATGGCTTTTCTCAAACCTAACCCAAAGCATGTATCAAGGGGAATGGGTTGTGGAGAAAATTTAATGCTCTTGAGATTGCTAGAGGTGAGTATTGATGAGAGTGAAGTGCAAACTCTGTCGATTAAACCTGGTCATAATCTCATCTAAACATTAGTACAACTATCAATTTGAAATTGATCACCAAAATTAAATTAAGGGCCTAGATGCACTTTCACATAAATATTGTGTCATTTAATAGATGATTTTTCTTGGTATAGTTGGATATATTTTATTTCTCATCGTAGTGAGGTTTTACCTATTTATAAAAATTTTGACAGCATGCTTTGTACTTAGTTTGATACAAAGTGCTTAGAGAGGGTTCATATTTGAAAAAGAAAGCGTCAATCATTCGTGGAATCTATTCACCCCCTCTAGCCTCCTAGCTCGGGTCTTCAGTAAACTACCGAGTGAGACTAGAAACAGGTTTTGAAATTAATACAAATACACGATCGAGATTTCGATACAGTTCTATCGGTAAAAATCTTAAAATTGTTATTAGCAACACTAAGAAATCAACCCATGGGATAGGTACATGCGACGGATCAGAAAACCAAGACAGCATAACATGTGATTGTAAACAGAGGATCGACATATACCAAGACAATTCTGCCTACGGGTACAATCAAAGAATCAATTTACATCGAGATAGCTTTACTTGCGAATTGAAGCCTTTCGACGAAGTCGATCGGTTTTGAGAGAAAACTTGTTTTGTTGTATCGAATAGTTGTATCGTTTACACGCCCTAAAGGGGCTATTTATAATGCTAAAAGTCGTAACCCAACATGAATTCGAGTACAAAATATCTAAGGAAAACCTAAACTAAGAAATTGTAAAAGAGATACAATAGAAAATTGACGGTCACAAACTGATACCAATGCACATTCTACTGTCAGATTTCTTACGCTAGCAGGATGACCCGATCTCAATTACCCGCAATAATCTTACGAATCCCAATCGGCCAATTTTGGGTGTCAACATATGCCCCCAATTTTTGCTATAATTTGTATGGGGAAAATCTCTTTATTTATAATCTTTAGAATACCGATCGTTCTAAAGTCCAATCATCAGAGCCTCGCATGCTCCGAAAAACCTACTTTGTCAAATCATCCGCTATAGCCCCTTCGTTCCCAAGGCAGACATGTTTTCACCAGACTCTTCACCTTCTTCTCCTCCTTAAAAGGTCAAGCCCAGCCGCACGGATAATTTCAAATCTAGTTCGCAGCCTCTCCCTCTTCTTCTTTGAACACTCTAGCTTCAACCCATGGACCCTTTTGCGATCAATGCAGAGCTTGTAGCCGGCGAAGACCTTGCTGCTTTCGGAGACAAAGAGGAAGCTCCTTCACTGGCCATCGACGAAGAGCTCTGGCACGCATTCGATGTGGCCATGGCTGAAGTTCGCGCCCAAGATAAGGTCGCTGCCCTTTTGGAGGTGGTCTAGCCCTAGCGGAGGTTGCCGATCTCATTGAGATCTTGATCCCCAAGGATCAGTAAATA